>CM059288.1:9198959-9203959 GCA_030347295.1 Setipinna tenuifilis | reverse complement strand
TTTGCATAATTCATTTCTTATACATGCAAGGATCATTTATTTATTTTACGTGTACTTTCTGCATAATTTATTTATGTGACACATTCCGATTCGCCACTCTGCTTAAAATTTAGTCCTCCAGCACTTAAGGCAAGACTTCAATTAGATATTACATGTAAGGAACAAAAAATGATAATTTGCTTCAAGAACAAAAAAAAGAAAAGAAAAAAAAGAAAAAAATGTTTCCATTAGGCAGTAGATGTTCCCATGCTTCCTCATTAGCTGAACCAATAAAATAATAACTAAATTGTTTTCGGGAAAATTACAATTGTTACCATTGCTGTTAGTAATGCTTTTGGTACTGTTATTGAATTTGCCATGGTAGCATGGAAGGGCGGATGTTTTTGTCTTTTCTTTTCGTTTTTTTTTAAAATAAAAGTCATTTCTTTTCTTTGTTTCTGTCTTTCTTTTCTCTCATGCTCGCTCTTTCCACTGCCTCCCTCCCAAACTTCCATCAGTTCTGTCTCCCTGCTTATGAGTTTCTCTCTATGTTTATGTCTTACTCCTTCCCCCCTGGCTTGCACCCCCCTCAGCCAACCCCCCACCCCCACCCCCCCATAACCTGAGGTGATCAGAGGCGAGTGGGCTGAGTCAGACTCCCCGTATACCCCATCATCGAGCCCTGCTCCTCTGGGGTCAGTGGATGTGAGGGGCTGGTGTGTGTGTGTATGTGTAGTGTGTGTGTGTGTGTGTGTGTGTGTGTGTGTGTGTGTGTGTGTGTGTGTGCATGTGTGTGAGCGTATGTGTGTGAGCGTATGTGTGTGAGTGTATGTGTGTGAGTGTATGTGTGTGTGTGCACATATGCAGTGTGTATATCTGTGTTTAGGTGCGTGTGTACACATGTGCGTGTGTGTGAGTGTATGTATGTGTATGTGCACTTGTGTTATGTGTGTATGTGCGCCTGTGTGTATATATGCACACAAGTGTATCTGTCTGTGTGTGTGCATGTGTGTGTGTGTGCGTGTGTGTGTGTAGAGGGAGCATTGTCCAGCACCAGTGCCCCTGAAGCAAGAAGTGGTCCAAGGCCTGATCGATGAGGAAAAACAATAGTATGGATCAGCCCCTACTCCCTGCATCACCTCTCCGTGCACCTGCACTCCAGAGCGGCCTAACAAGGCCTCCCCTCATCACCGGATGATGCATTTATTACTGTCCATCAGCAGACACACCAGCGCACAGGCTGCCCCAGCATCCCTGCCCAGTGATGGATATTTAAGTGGATTTGAGATTTAAGGCATTGACATGTACTTGGACTTTTGGAAGGGGGTTTTGCTTATATGGCGTGGCCCTACCATACCATACTGTGTGTAATTTTCCAAAAGCTAATTTATTTAAATGTACACTTTTTTAACAGCCATGTTTGTAAGCCTTGTTTCTATTTCTGAACAATTCTATTGAAGAGATAATACATTTCACATATATTATTGTATATATATATTTTTTTTAAAAATAATCTTGTTTCTGTGCTCCATATCTGCAGTGTTGTGCGCTGTGCTGGGCTGGGCTGCGTGTGTGTGTGAGGGTCTGTGGAGAGTAGTGGGGAGAGGGGAGAGGGGAGAGGAGTCGGTTTGTGATGGCGGCAGTCAGCCACAGGAGGGCCCCTGTGCCGATGTGCTTCTGCTCCCCTGCTCTCTCTCTCTGCTCACCGGCAGGCTCTGGCCTGATCCTGTCCTCCCGCGGTGTGTGTCGGTGTGTGTGTGTGTGTGTGTGCGTGTGTGTGTGTGTGTGTGTGTGTGTGTGTGTGTGTGTGTGTGTGTGAGTGTGTGTGCGTGTGTGTCTGCATGTGTATGTATCTTTCTTTGTGTGAGTCAGTGTCCGTGTCCATGTGTGTGTGTGCGTGTGTGTCTGCATGTGTATGTGTGTGTCTCTGTGTGAGTAAGTGACTCCCGTATGTGTGTGTGTGTGTGTGTGTGTGTGTGTGTGCGCACGTGTGTGTGTGTGTGTTACTATGTGTGTGTGTGTGTTTCTGTGTGTGTGTGTGTGTGTGTATTTCTCCCTGTGTGTGTGTGTGTGTGTGTGTGTGTGTATTTCTCCCTGTGTATGTGTGTGTGTGTGTGTGTGTGTGTATTTCTCCCTGTGTGTGTGTGTGTGTGTGTGTGTGTGTGTGTGTATTTCTCCCTCTGTGTGTGTGTGTGTGTGTGTGTGTGTGTGTGTGTGTATTTCTCCCTGTGTGTGTGTGTGTGTGTGTGTGTGTGTGTGTGTGTGTGTGTGTGTGTGTGTGTGTGTAATCAGCTTGGCTGGCTTCAGTGCCACCTCTGCTGGGGCGTGAGCCTCACCCTCTCGCCCTTCATTACAGGCCTGCTCCAAACACGGAGGAGGCTTGATGGAGTGTGTCAACTCATGTGTGTCCGACTGTGTGTGTGTGTGTGTGTGTGTGTGTGTGTGTGTGTGTGTGTGTGTGTGTGTGCATGTTCGTACGTATGTGTGTGTGTGTGTGTGTGTGTGTGTTACATTTCTGTGTGTTCTCAGATCTCTTTCATGCGTCTGAGTGGGACTTTAAACGTAGTGGCATGTTAAAGCACACACACACACACACCGATGTAGTGCGATGTAGTGCGTCACAGTCCTGAGCGAGCGAGTGTGTGTGCGCACCGCTGTGTTTTGCTCCAGGGATGCGGTAGACTGCTGCCTCGGAGTCCAGGTGTCACATGACTGGAGATCACACTCCCACCGCAGCCCTGTGCTCCCTGGTAGAAAAGTCAAGATGTTTGCCTCCCTCTTCCTCTTCCTCTCCCTTTCTCTCTCTCTCTCTCATTCTCTCTACCTTTTCTCTCTGTCTCTCTATGTGTCTCTCTGTCTTTTCCCTCGTCTTTTTCGCTCTCTCTCGTCGCCACCGGAGTGCTCACAGTGAATATTTAACCTCGTGTTCTCGCCTCCGCAGAGCCGCTCCTAATTGCAAAAGAGGTGAAGCCCGTGTCACCCAACCACGCCAGCGGCGTTGCTTTGATAACACTCTTCGCTGGTTGTAGACACAGAGCGCCTAATTAACCTCTTCTGATTAGGGCAATTATCTCCGACACGTTATGGCTAATCCGAGGAGGGCTGCAAACGTTTTTTTTTTTTTTTTTTTTTTTTTTTAACTGGGGTGGGTTTCATATCCAGACTTATTTCCCCCAGCGCACACTGAGGGTTTGGGGTGGGGTTGTGGGGCGGTGGGGGCGGTGGAGGTGGTGGGGGTGGGGCATTAATTTGCATCGTTAACGGGAACTGGATGGACTGTTGACCAGTTGAGTAGAATCAGACCCAGAGAGAGAACCCGAATGGGTATTATTAGCCCACGGTAATAGCAATGGTCTGGCTGTTTAATAGCAGCTGCAATTACTGTAGCCATTTTAAATACTTTCAGCTAGCTTTCCACTGAATACTGTCCAATATTGATAAGCACATAGAGTACTATATAAGTCTAAAGTTACAGCAGACACAGATCAGCTGCATTAGCTTTAGAAAGGCCCCAAAATTCATCTGTGCTCTGCCTCTTTCTCTTTTGTAGGCACTTACGGTTCTATTAATCTATTAATGAAGGAAGATACTGGAGTTATCAGTGGCAGCTTCCTAATCCGCAGGCATTGACTGGAAGAGTGTAATCTTCTGTGAGGCTGGCACAATCTTTGTTGTAAAAATAAAAGAGCATTACAGACTTACAGTTTCATTTTTAATTTGCTTGAAGATGTCTACTTGTGCTAAGAAAAATCTTTATCTGGCAACCTCAGGCCTGACAACATAAGCACACGAGCAGATGAGGACACTCTAGCCATATTGTTTTTCCATATTTTACATAATAGGGAGTGAATATAGTTGTGTGTTTGTATATATGCATATGCATTTGGATGTATGCATGTGTGTGTGTGTGTGTGTATGTGTGTGTGTGTGTGTGTGTATCTGTTTGTGTGTTTGTGTATGCATGGGTACATGTGTATATGTTTTCTACTTATTTATGACTTATTACCCTCCACTTTTTTGTTATGTTGATGCTCACCCATGTGCATGTGTGTGTGTGTTTGTATGTGTGTGTCAGGTATGCGTGTGTTTGTGTGTATGAGTGTGTGTGCATGTGTATACGTGTTTGTGCATGTGTATATGTGTTTGTGTACTGTATGTGTGCATGCATGCACATGACAGCCAAGCAAAAAGACAACAAAGACAGACAGAGAACGAACGAGAGGATTTCCTCAGTCAACGTACACACACACACATACACACGCACGGAAGACAATTGCGCGACAGCCTGCCTGACTGCGCTCTCTCCTCTCTCTTCTCTCTCCTCTCTCCTCTCCTCCCATTAATATTCATGGGGCATCGGAGGCAGATGCGTATGACATCTGGGTGATGTCAGCGTGTTGTCAACACATTGTTAGCGCCACAAATGTGCAAACAGATTAACAGCCGCCAAGCCTCGCTGCAATGTATTCATGGAGTGCGAAAAGCGGCAGTCTCCTCCTTTTTAGCGCAAGGCAGGAAAAGACAGCTTGCTTTTGCTTTCCAACCTTCTCCCGGCTTCTTCACCGCTCTTTCAGCCGAGGCAGGTGGCGAGTAACGTGTGTGTGTGTGTGTGTGCATGTGTGAGTGTGTCAGTGTTTGCATGTGTGTTTGTGTGTGTGTGTGTGTGTGTGTGTGTGTGTGTGTGTGTGAGAGCCTGATGGTATGGCGAGAAGTTTTTGTAAGGGCTTGCGGCCAGGTTCCGGTGAAAAGCTCTGAGCTTTGACGTGCAGCATTGTGAGGCTGTGAACTGCTGGTGCGCTGGCATCTGTAGGTGTTTACACATGAGAGAGGATCCTTCATCACTGAAGTCCACTAACAAACACACACACAAATACACACACACACACACCCCAACACTCACTCACACACACACACACACACACCAGCACTCACATGCATGCGCACACACACTGACACTCTCACACATGCACATGTAGCACACACACACACACACACACACACACACACACACACACACACAT
>CM059288.1:9171459-9196459 GCA_030347295.1 Setipinna tenuifilis | reverse complement strand
AGAGAGAGAGAGAGAGAGAGAGAGAGAGAGAGAGAGGGAGAGACAGAGGGGAAAAAGAGAGCGAGAAAGAGGGAAGACCTAAATAAAGGAGTCTGACTGGAGTCCTGTTGTTGTTAGAGGAGAGCTGGCTGTAAGGTGTGGGAAGCAGAGAGAGAGGAGTACGAGGGATAGCAACTGTCTTCCTGCTTCGTTTCATCATTCCCCCCATATGTTTGGAAATGTAATCTCTCCCTTCCCTCGTCAATCGCATTCTGAATTTAACATATGTCCCCTTCCTCTTTTTCTTCTTCTTCTTCTTCTTCTTCAGGTATTCCAGGAAGGGTTTTAAGGTACTCTGTTAGAGCAACTAAAATGACTTTCACACACATGAACACAAATCAGGAATATATGCTCATGAACAGGTCATAAACAGATAACCTTTTCCAATCACAGTAACTCGTAACTTTATTTTTATTCACTTCATCATCAGGCAGTATAAATTCCAAATGTTTTCTTAGCATAATATTAAGTATGAAATGCTTATAGAAGTAATTGTGTTTGAGTTGGAAAGGTATGTGAGTTTGCACTCATTATTCATGTAAAATGCAACAGCACACCAGAGAAGGCAACTTCCAACCGGAGACGAATACACTGGGAAGTATACTAACTGAGGAAAAGAAAACACACTCTACACATTAAATATATGTGTGTTTGATTATGCCTGCAAGTTGGTTAATGCAGTGTCCAAAAGTGAAAAGAGATGAAAATTGAGGGAAGGAAGCAAAGTTAGAAAACATGCAAAAAAAAAAAACTGAATTCATTCCAAAAAACTCATATCTGGCACATGAATATTTATAAACAGTGAAAAATGATTTTCCAAGTGCACTATTCCATGATTTGTTTTGGAGGTTTCATCTCTGTGTTGTAATGACACTGATGTCTACATTTTTCACTCGGCCTCAGCCTGATTAAAACCCCATCCTCTCCCTCTCTCTCTCTCTCTCTCTCTCTCTCTCAGCCTGTCACTTTAAAATGTATATCTTGGCAGTGTGGCGTCGTCTTATGCAGAAGAAATTAGTAGCGTGGTGGCAATTGTTCATTTTAATTGTAAAAACAGCATATAAAGATTTTAAGAAATAGTTCAGCCAGATGTGATGTCGCCCGCAGGCCAATTTGCATTTCATTTGGCAACACGTCGAAAAAATTCCTGATGCCTTTGCAGTATTGAAATGCGGCGTGGAAAAGGAGGGAAAAAAATGTTCGCAACCACTTTTTTTTTTTTTTTTACCTCCGAGCTGCCAGTTATTCGCAGAGGAAGGAAAAAGAGGCAGCAAACTGCTCCTCCACTGGCAATTAAGTGTGTGGCTTGTACTCCGCCAGAATCGCTCTTGCTAAGTGATTTCCTCACTGTCAAACAACCCAAATTAATTTGAGTGATACTTTTCATTTAGTTAGCATCAAAACGGCATTGCCTTTAACATTCCATATGGGCTTCTAATGCCAGGTATGCCATTAAACGACTAGAGCCAGATGTTGCCGACTGTCACCTCATTATCAATGCAAATTTATTCATTAAACAATTTAATTGTGGCCGTGATTGACAGCAAGCGGCGTTATTGTGGGGGAATGTTCCGGAAGCCGGCTAATAATACATTAGTCTTATTAACTCCCAATGTAAGCAATATGGACCGCTATTTATGCGGATTAACCCCTCGTAATGGGATGCATTGGACCAAACAGGCCGGACAGACTCTCCCTCATTACTCAAGTGGCTGCGCTCATAGCGGTGGTGTGCTCTGCTCTGTAAATGACATGGGAAATGTTCCTGTGCTTCAGTTGTTGCCAGAGGGGGGAAAATGTTGGTATTTGATAAGGCTGAAAAAAAAGATATATGAGACCAATGAGGTTTTTCTGTGTTTGTTTGTGTGTGTGTGTGGGGGGGTGTCTGTGTGTGTGTGTGCGTGTGTGTGTGTGTAAAAAAGAGAGAGAGCGAGAGAGTGTGTGTGTTTGTGAGAGTGAGAAAGAGACACACACAGAAAAAAATGATGAATGTTGCTGTAAACTGATACAAAGTCAAGCACACGAACATGCGTTATCACATGAACTTTGCCCTGGTCTGCATTACTTACCTGAAGGGCAAGAAAGTTCTTGAAATGCTGGACTGCCTGAATTTAGCAGCCAGCATGTAGGTGGTAGGTGGGCTATCTGTGAATTGTTGTTGGGGGGTTCACAGATCCTTGGGATTATTTAAAGCTTAGCGCCTGTCAAGCAGGATGCCCCCCCCCCCACCCCCCCGTACAAATGTCTCTGTGTGCCTCCTGCTTTTATTAATGGAGTTTTGACAGGCACACTCCCCAGACGCCTAACCCACTGCCTTAAGGACCCTGTAACCTCCTGCTCCAGGATGTTGTTTTAGCTCCTTAAGTGTTCCAGATTTGTTTGGCTCTGCCACCCTCTGGGTGAAAAATGTGCGCCAGGAGGAAATGGCAAGTGTGACACAGGAAACGCACGGCTCCCCGCTTCCTTCAGGAGACCCATCTGTACCTTAAACCTGTCCTGCTCTCACAAAAAAAAAACAAAAAAAAACGCAACTCTCCTTGACACGATCACGATAGCCTCTATTATGACAGCTGAACTGAGGCTAACAACATGCAAGCACGCTGGCCACTGAGTCATCCACTCTCACACGCACACACACTCACACACACACACATGTTGGTATTTCCACCACTGAACCGCTCAACTGGGTCGTACTCAGAATTTATTGTGTGGGACACAAGGAAGCAGGGTCGTTGTAATTCGATATATGAGTGCTATTGCATATAGAGCCCTTCGCTAATGTCCCATGTGATTGTAGCATTGACCAGCGACTCGGATGTCAGTAAATGAGGGGGAAGGGGGGGAAGGGGGTCAGACCTCCATGTTGCCTTGGACCTTGGCCCCCTCGGGCAGTTAAAGCGGCTCACTCACTCACTCACTCACTCAGCGCCGCTCTGCCCAGCCATGCACCACACAGCACGGCATGTAACGGATCTGATTTTTAATTTTACGCCAAAAATGGTAACTCCTTTATCTTACGGTTCTTTTCACAGTGTCTAATCGAAATGTAACAACATGTAATATTATGTACTTACGCTGTACGTACTGAACACTAACCCCAATCCTAACTCTTACACTAACGGTATAATATACAGTGTACACTTTTTTAAAATTTTAAATATTGTTACAAACCTTATTACAGTGTACTTTATGATGCAGATTGACTGTGACAGGGACTGTTACATAAAGTGTGGTAATACTTTATTTTACAGCTCCTTTTTAAATGTATCTATTGTAACAACATGTAATATTATGTACTTACAATGTACTTACCTAACCCTAACCCTAACTGTGAGGTGCAGTGTAAGTACATCATGTTACATATTGTTACACACTTTGTTAGACTGCATCTAATTGATGTAACAGGTACAGTAAAATAAAAAGTGTAACCCCAAAATATTGTATACGGACCAGTAGGCCCAGTCAGAGGGGCCACAGAGACAACAGAAAAACAGCAACATTTCCATTCCATCACATGGCACAGTACAGGGCGGAAGCAGCATTCAGTCCCTGTCCTCTGTGGGAGCTCAGGGGATTTTCCGTCCCCTGCTGAGAGGTGGTGGTGGTGGTGGTGGTGGGAGGGTTTAAGGGTTCAGGGGCAGGGGCAGTCGGCTCTCTGTGGCGGGTGGGGTGGGGGGGGGGGTGTTGGGGGTTCAGGAGTGGATTCACTGATGACATGCTCCAGCAGAAAGGTAAGTAACCATCAGCAGGTGATGACGGCTGATTTAGTGAGAGTCTCTCCGACGCTCACAGAAGGGATTGTTTTTCCTTCCCCGCACACCCCCCCCCCCCCCCCCCCCACACACACACACACACACTCCCTACCCCACCTTACATCCCCCTTGTCAGTTCCTCTCTCTCTCTACTAAGTGCTGGCACTTGTGAATATGTTTATGTGCAGATTACCTCCCCCGGTGCTGTGGATGGCTCCAGTTTTACGGTGGAGGACATGTATCTGTATGTCGCTGTAAGCCTTACTAAGTGAAATATGATTAGCTTTTGAAGCTCTTCCATATCTTTCAAGCTTGAGGAGTCACCACCTTAGAGAGAGAGACAGAGAGAGACAGAGACAGAGGGGTCACATTTGACCGTAAAGTGTTTTGAAGTGCAGATAGAGTTTCTGATGCATTAGGACGCGATGTCCAAGCAATGCTTTGTCCGATTCCAGTTCTCTGAAATACAGTATCCTTCAGTGCCACATATCAGCAATAAAAAAAACCCGAAATCTTATTTCCATATGGTGGTCGGCCTTTGTTTTTCCTTGTGTTGCTTTCATGCCTGAGTGGCAAAGTTGCATTTCACATCCTGGATCCTGGTATCTCTTTGGGTCCACAGACAATACACAGTACAGTACAACTGAACTACTTCATATGTTTTTAAAGCATTCTTGTTTGTTGCTGTGCAACAAGAAGCAAACCAAAAACAAAATTGGAAACGGCAACTTTTCTAAGTAAAGAAAGCAACTGTTTTATTCTGAATATATCAAATTAACATGTTTTTAAGAATTGAAGGTTTAATTTGTTTTAGTTATTTTTAACACATTTCATTGGTTCAGTGTAACATTTGCATAATAACAAAATGTTTTTTCACAGGTCTGAAACATGAATCAAAAAGTTTTTAGACTTCCCACAGTTGCGAAACATGGATCAAAGTGAATACAAAAGTACAACACGGAAAATTGCGCAGGATCTTAGGGACTGTGAAAAAGAGTGATGGGACAGTCAGTCAAAGTAGGGTCCATCCCACTAGCTGACAGCCAGTGTCTCTTAAGCACTTGTTGATTGCCCTGCTTGAGACAAAGCTTCCCAGTCCAATCAAGCCTGAGCTCTCCGGTCGTCTGCGAGTCGGATTCTCCTGTGTCGGCGAGCAGTGAAGTGTTTGCTGAAGTGGGCGTCTGGGTTCTCCTGGAGGCTCTGGGCTTCTTTCTGTCTTTGCTCTGCTACACAACCCCCTCACACACCCCTCCGCCCACCCTCCCCTTCCCCCCACATCCACCCCCCAACTACCCCAGACAGCCCCCACCCCCTCCACACCCCCAACTCAACCTCCCCACCTGTCCCTGCAGGCCCGGGACTGGTTTGTTCCAGTCCAACACACCCGTCTTCCTTCAGGGCCTTCTGGAGCGCATCCACCCCTGTGTGTGTGTCTGTGTGTGTGTGTTGTGTATGGGTGTATGTGTATGTGTGTGCATGCCTGTTTGTGTGTTAGCATCGTGCATCTCTTGTCTGTTTGCATGCAAATCTATGCTCTCAGGCGTTCCCGGCAATAAAAAGCCTGTCCGTAAACAACACGCTACTACTGATGCACCAGCATCCATATGTTACTTGGTTAGTGTTTCCTTTTTTTCCTCCTCCATACTTATTTGGCCTCGACGTAAGCTCTCCGCTGCACGTTAGTGTTTCTTTTCATCGTCTTAGCAGGGTTGCGTGGCTACGGTGCAGTGGTCTGGTTACTGTATGTTGTTCGCCTCAAGGCTCTGTCTCAAAGCCCCTTACAAGAAAACAGGCTAGATATCTTGAAGGTGGTGGAGGGGGGGGGGGGGGGGGGTGATCTTGTCCATGGATGCATCTTGCCTGCAACGGCAATGTTAGCTCGAGTCTCTCAAACATAGCGCACACGCCTCAGGGCCCTCACGAAATCATTATGTGGGCATTGTATTCTCCGAAATCCCCTCAATAAGATACAAATCCAGGCGAATTCGGAGTGCGAATATATAATGCTGCATGTGATTTTTTTTTTTTTCATGCTTTGTTTTTTACCTCACACCTTCACCCTCAAGAGACTAGGTCTAAGCGAGAAAGACAGAGAGAGAGAGAGACATGGAGGGATAGAAAGAAGGAGAGAGAGAGAGAGGGGGAGAAAGAGAGAAAGGGAATGAGGCAGAAATAGAGAGAGAGAAAAAATGGAAGAATAGAAAAAAAAGAGTGTGAGAGAGAAAAAGAGAGAGATGGGAGGATAGAAGGAAGGAGTGTGAGAGAGAAAGACAGAGAGATGGGAGGATAGAAAGAAGTAGTGCAAGGAAAAGAGAGAGTGAGAGAGCGAGAGATGGGGAACGGTAATCACAGGAGTGTTCCAGCAGCAGTGTCTCAATTAAGCGCGGGGCCATGGAGGTGTCTGGCACATTGCTCCTCCTAATTGGCCAGAGGAGGAAGGAGGAGAGAAAGGAGGAGAGAATCTCAAGTGCTGTGTGTGTGACTCGGAGAAGCCTACGGATCGGGATCAATTCACTTCTCATACACAGGAACCATTCTATTATGTTGGCTAAAAAAAAACGAAATCCTTGTGTATATCTGCAAAAACGAAGAAAAACAGCTCATTCACAGTGGAAAATTCTCTTGTGTCATCATGGCTACATAACACAAACACATTTTGGGCTGGACGCTGATACACACACACACACACACAAACAGTGCTTTTGTTGATCCTGGACAAACCCAGGGAAGTGTGAAGCCAGCGGTCCCCCCGTTCAGATGTTTCCCCCTATCTATCAACATCATGGTTCTCCGCTGTCCCACGCTCATGTCACCGGGCTGAGGGGGGGACGAGCGGGCCACGTCAAAAGAGCTGCCAGCGCCCCGTGTTGTCCTTGAGTGTCCTCCACCCCGGCCGCCGATGAGAAATCCTGCCTGGTGTCGGGGGTCCATCTGTTTCTTGAGCATGCCCCCCCCCCCTTAACTCTACGGCGGAGCTGGCCATTAATGCACTCCTTGCAGGGGAGTACATAGGACTTTTTGCGTGAAGGATCAAGACGGTTGAGAGGGAAAAAATTGACGTCCGCCAGAAGGTTCCATCCTCTCGATATGCAAGGCTATTGTAGTCATTGGGAAGCTCACCACATGGGCTCCTGAAATATTAAATCAAAATTATGGGATGATAGCGCCGGGGGGTTGGGCCTTTTTCTTTTACATACCAAAAGATCTACAGTAACTGTTTTTCCAAATGGGATGAGACTAAAGCCAGTAATTCTCTTTAAGATGTAACCTAAGAAGGAGCTAATATGTATTTGTGCGTGTGTGTGTGTGTGTGTGTGTGTGTGTGTGTGTGTGTGTGTGTGTGTGTGTGTGTGTGTGTGTGTCTGTGTCTGTGTGTGTGTCTGTGTCTGTGTGTGTAAGTAGTAAAAAAGATAGAAAGGAAGAGACAGGGAAATATGCTAAAGGACTTACCACCTGTTGCGGGAATCTCCTTCTGGCGTTTGATGTATCATTATTGGTGATGCAGTAAATATCAATATCACTTTTGAGCCAAGTTAATCGGTCACCTCTTTCTTTAAATAGAAGAACACAGCAAAACAGTTAGCTTGCCCTTGCACAACCACCCCTGGATGCCTTATGGTACATAGACCAGTGTTTGCAGTGCCTTAGGTTAGCAATTGTTGGCAAGGAGGAGAGAAGAGGAGAGGGAAGAGGAGGAGAGAAGAGGAGAGGGGAACAGAGGAGAGGAAATGGGAGCAGAGGAATGGGGAGCAGAAGGAAGAAGGGGATAGCAAAGGAAGGGGGGAGCAGAGGGGAGGAGAGGGAAGGAAAGGAGAGAAGAGGAGCAGAGGGAATGGGAGCAGAGGGACGGAGAGGAGAGGAGAGCAGAGGAGAGGGGAGCAGAGAGGAGGAGAGGAGCAGAGTGCGGAAGAGAGGGGAGCAGAGGGGAGAAAAGGAGAAGGGAGTGGAGGAAAGAGGAGCAGAGTGGAGAAGAGGAGAGGAGAGGAGAGGACAGGACAGGAGAGGGGAGCGGAGAAGAGGGGAGCAGAGGGGAGCAGAGGAGAGGAGAGGGGAGCGGAGAAGAGGGGAGCAGAGGGGAGGAGAGCTGACTGCAGGGCTGGTGCTCACTGAGCAAACATCAGGAGGCACTGAGGGGGGAGTTGATGCCCGAACGCCACACTGCGGAGAGCAGTGCAGCGCAGTGCCTGATGGACTTGAGACAGACTATTAACTCGAGCCAACACTGCGGCAGAGTCCATGCCCACTAATAGCCCTGGGCCCCCTCTGAGACAAATGGGAGGGGATGTGGCATAAGTCTCAGAATGAACTTTGGGGGAAGGGAAAGGGGCTCTTTATCTCAATGCCATTTCCCATATCAAACACGGAATTTTACCAAACATGAGTACCGGCAGTAGAATAACTAGGAGTAATAAATTAAAACACATCTTAAAAAGACAAAACTCGATTTGACCAGACTGCACAGAAAACATAAAACATATTTCCCTAAAGTAGGAATCCACGCACAAACAACACCTTAATGTCATGGTTGTTTTGTGTAGAAGTGTAGGAGTGGCATAGGAAATATGTGTATGTGTGTATGTGTGTGTGTGAGAGAGAGAGAGGGAGAGAGAGAGAGAGAGAGAGAGAGAGAGAGAGATGGAGAGAGAGAAAAAGAGAGATGGAGAGGTCTGTCATTAGAAGCTGGAGGTCTGGCTCGGGCTCGGTGAGTGATTAGTGCTGGATTGCCATGGGCACTGTTGGTCAGTCCAACAAGTCGAGGCCAGAGAGACCTTCCACGCACCGAGGTCCAGAGGCTGGGGGTCTCCATGGAGACAGATGGATGGACAGAGTGCAGGCGAGCCAAAGAGAGAGAGAGAGAGAGAGAGAGAGAGGAGAGGGAGAGAGAGCGAGAGGATGAGATGCCCATTTCTGTGCCCAGATGGCACGTTTGCTTATTGCAACTCAATGGTTTCACTGATAGACGTCCCCTTCTTACCAACAATGCGAAATAGAATCAATTTTTCATAGTAAACAATATGCCTCATATAATATAACTACAGAGAATGTAATGAATGAAACGCCAGGCTATCATCATTTTGAAGGACTGATGCTGCAGACAGCATTGATAAGATCACAGCTGACATGTAGTTTCCCATATAATCCGCCCCTCGTTACACTGACATCAAATGGTGCTGTTTTGCGGGAGCATCCTCTTAAGGTCCTGTGCCGCACAGATTAGAGTCAAATAAACAAAATGCTTGACTAGTTTTTCCCTCCACACCCTCTCTCACCGCACCCTATCCACCCCCCCCAACCACCACCACCCCTCCGCCCTTCTCCTCCTTCTCCCTCCCCTTCCGCTGCTACGCATTATTACACAAACACCTGTGCGTAACATGTGGAACTTAATGTCTTTTCATTTGCCATTTGTTTCCTCCTAAACAAGACTGGGGTCTGGGTGCTGGTGCCTGGTGTAAAAGATGCCTGGGGAACACCAGCTGCGGATTTACCGTCGGGCGCACAGTCGTCTGAAAATATGCTGTAAAGGCCCAGCAGTCATCGTTGTAAATATAAATCAATTCATTGCTTCCTCCCTCTCTCTCTCTCTCTCTCTCTCTCTCTCTCTCTCTCTCTCGTTCACTCTCTCTTTTTCTACCCTCCTGCACCCCTCAACCCCAGCTCACGACCGTGCCACATTTGTGTTTTAATGTGACACGTTCGTATGGTGGCAGATGAGAACAGTTGCTGAGCTATGAGCCGACATTTGCATGTCTTACTCGGACATAACACAGGCCACGCTCATGAATAATTTAGCCGGGGCCGGTCATTAAAGAGGCGGCATGGTGGGTTTTTTGCCGAAGTCTGTGTTTTTCTCTCAGCCCATTTGCAGAGCTCCAAACCAATAGGCTGTTCCTGGTGTGTCTGGTAAACATTGATGCGGATGCCCAAAGCCTGTGGAGATAAGGCATCAGCTGTGTGGTGTTATTGCACAATTACACTAGATGAGCTGCTGTGTGTTTATGTGTGTGTGTGTGTGTGCGTGCATAAGTGTGTGTGTGTGTGTATGTATGTGTGTGTGGGTGTTTGTGTGTGCATGTGTGCATGCATAAGTGTGTGTGAAAATGTGTATTTCTGCGGGTGCATGTGTATGTATTTATGAGTTTTTGTATGTGTGTGTTTGTGTGTGTGTGTGTGTGTGTGTGTGTGTGTGTGTGTGTGTGTGTGTGTGTGTGTGTGTTAGCCTGCATGTTAGGGTAAGAGAGATGATGAATTTCATGTGTATTCGCTGGCACTGGACTCTTACAGAATAGGGAGTATTCAAACCTTTCAAATGAAAAGAAAAGAAAACAGTCGTTTTTAGTAACTGTTATAATAGGGTAAGCATAAAATCAGCTCAAAAATTGTCAATCTGTTACATTTTACTTTATAATATAATTTATAATATTGGTTATGGAAATACATTTAACGGACCATTAAGGACTGTTTTATGTTGATGTTTCTATGTAATTACCAATTAATTACCTAAAACACACAATGTCACCCTTGTATACATACATAAGGGGATGTAGCAGATGATTAAAAACAGAAATAATAATAGTGAAAAAATAAGGGTTACACTTTATTTTACTCTCCCACTTAAATCAATTAGGTACAGTATAACAAAGTTTGTAACAATATGTAACATCATGTACTTACACTGTGCCATTGGGTTAGGGTTAGCATTAGGTATGCACAGGTATGCAACATTACACTAAAAAAGGAACCGTGAAATAAAGTGTCACCAAAATAAGTCACATAAGAAACAGCAGAAAAGTCACTGCTCCGAGGGTGCGCTGAGTACACAGCAGCACATTTTGAATCGAATGTACTGTACGTCCATGTTGACCAAAAGCACATCCGAGCGTTTCCAAGGTTTCCGCACAGAGTTTCATACAAATGGATAATTGTCAGAACACGGGTATAAACACACGATGGCTAAGCTGAAGCTTCTCAGTGTGGCACCCTGTGGACCTTGATGGGCCGACCCCCCCCCCCCCCCTTATCTTTCCTTCCCCCCAGCCACACACTGCAGCAGGCCTACACCACATACACTCTCTCTCTCTCTCCCTTTATGTTTATTTATAGTGGCCGTATAATTGGGGGGGCCGATAAGCAGCGTGGCGGTGGATTAAGGCGCCATGACATGTTTACTGCGCGCTGGGCAGTCGTCGGCGCTGCTCCCTACCCCCCAAACCCCACCCCCCCCACCCCCCGCTCCGGCCGGGGGTCTCCGTCCCAGAGCCACAGGTGCAGAGTTTTACATGAGGCCAGATTTATTGAGCCCTGCAGGCGAACTGTGTGCTGGGGAAGGTTCTGGGGGTAGGTGGGCGCTGGGCACCACACTGCCCTCTGCTGGGCAACAGGGGTCAATACCACTATGGCACTGAGAAGACCCCCCCCCCCCCCCCAAAGCCATGGGTTGGCGTCTGTCACAGACCCGGTGTACACGAGGGCAGAACAGGCAGGTCTGTTTGTGCTTGTTGCTATGCCATGACACATTTGTTTCATGCACACAGAAAAGGCTTCCAGGTCATGTTCTCAAAGCAGCTTTTAAAAGAGAGAAGAAAAGAAATGGACGGGCTCCATGAATAGACGGATATCAAGATTATTTATTTATTTGATGTGTCAGATCCCCACCTGCTCTTCCCATTGCGGAGCTCTTCTTCGTCCGTATCGCTTTCTGCCTCTCTGGCCAGGCCCGGGAAGCGAACGCCGGCGAATAAATCTCAGGGCAGTATGATCCAGCCGGGGCCTGAGAGTGTATCACCCCTGATCTTCTCCCCTGTAGCCCACAGAGGCAGATCAATGATGGGCGTGATAAATCTTCCCTCAGAACACGCAGTCTCCGGGATCAAGCAACAGAGACCCCCTGGAGCGACTAGATATATATTTTTTATCATCTCTGTTTAAAAACACAAGCATCCATAAACTCGAGGGAAAAGAAAAACATATTTTTTCGACAGAAATCAGCAATCCTCATATTACAAGTAATCTGGATGAAGACCCACGTTGCGTAAATACAGTTTATGCCCTGAGATACTTTTTCCAAAGGTTTCATGGAGTGGCTTTTCACGACATAATGAGCGTCTCTGAGTTTGACAAAAGGCATTTTACTTTCTTTGAAGTGTGCAGTAATCCTCTTTAGCACACTAATTTTGCAGTCTATTACAGACAGAGCGAAATATTATGTTTCATGCCAATGACAGAGTTTATAGCATTATCAAAGTAAATTACGAGGCTTATAGTCAGTGGAGGAAAAAAAAAGGCTTCATGTAAGTGCTCACCATGACTCAGCTCAAACGTTTTAGATAATTCACAGAGACTTTGAGATCCGACTGACATTAAGTTAAAAATACATCACATCCCCCAGGGGGTTCTCTTTCCAACAACCCGCCGTTAACAGGAGTCTGCAGGTGCAGCCAGTAATTAGACTGCAGACACAACCAAAATAAAAATAATAAAAAATAAATATCCTCTCATTGTGATTTGGCATGAACACCGAGATGGTACTACTACGGCTGGATCAAATAAATAGGAACAAATGAGAGAATGTCATACTATATATGTTTTTTTCTTAAAAAGCATTTGATAGGAGATGAAGTCAGAGGTGTCAGGTGACCTGTGATGTTTGTTTGCAGTGCACTTGCTGGTGGATGCTTCGAGGGGGGCCAAGAATCTGCCTGTGAGGTGAGGTCTGAGGGTGGTGTTGAGGGTGGTGCTGGTGGTGGTGGTGGTGGTGGAGGGGTGGAGGGGGGGGGGGTGGGTCAGGGAGGCGCTCTGTGCTTTAATGCCTTTATGAGCAGGCAGAGAGAGGGCCAGCCCTAGGGGCCTCAGGGGCCCCGTAAGCCACTGGCAGGTCCACTTTATCACCCTCCTCCCGCTGAACTCTGGCTGAACCCCCGCCGCCACCCGCCTGCCCGCTTTTATTTTCCCTGGCATCTGCCGCCCTCCCGCCCGAGACATAAGGTGAGCCGCTTCTTTTGTTTTCCTGCCTCCTCTCGGCATCTGCCAGGCCATCTTTAGGACTTTAATAAGACCTTTACCCAACCACCTCATCCTGCCCCTCCACCGCCACCACCAGCACCAGCACCAGCACCACCATCTCTCTCTCGCTCTCTCTCTGTCTTTCTCTCTCTCTCTCTCTCTCTCTCTCTCTCTCTCTCTCTCTTTCTCTCTTTCTCTCCACCCATCACCTCCCCACCCCACACGCCCACCATCCAGCCAGCCAGCCAACATGTCTGCCTGCCTGCCCTTACCACACCTTCCCCTCCGACTACTAGCACCACCAACACCACCTCCTCCCCACCCCCATCTGCATCCTCCATCCCCAGGTCCTCAATGCCACAACAGGCTCGCAGCCATGGAGACGGGTGAAGAGCATGGGGCTTGTGCACGAGGAGTGGGCAGGGTGGCCATGGGAATACCAGAGGCGGGAGGCAGGTTTTAAGGGGGTTGGAAAAATATGATGTGTCTAGCTTATATCATCCATCCTTTTTTACCTCTCTTCCCCCCCTCAACCCTCCACCTTCCTTCCCTTCCTGTATCCCTCCCTCCCTCCCTCCCTCCCTCCCTCCCTTCTCCACCACCAACCCTACTTGCAGTTGCTTCCCTCTCCATCGCCTCATCTTTTTTATGGCCCTGTCTCCACGGCTCCCTCACTCTCACTCTCACTCTTTCGCTCTCTCTCTCTCTCCCTCTCTCTCTCTTTTCCTCCATGTCTCTCCCTCTCTCCCTCTCTCTCTTTCCCTTGCTCTCTCTCCCTCCCTCACTCCTCACAAACATGCCTGCAACCATGCCCTTTCCTCTTCAAACTAATTACCTCGGCTACCTTGTACCCACAACCCCAGGGGACACTAACAACTGTCAGACCAGTATTATTTTTGAAATTTAAACAATCATCTTACGTGCGCTGCTGCTAAGATCCTGGCCTTTTCGGCTGCTTCGACCTTCAGTAATTAATACCCCTGGGCCCATTATTGGCAAAGCCTTTATCCTTTGGGCCAAGAAGCCTCTAACCCGCTAATTACAGCCAAGCAGCTAATCTTCCAGCCTCTATGATTGACAGGTACACCTATTCTACTAATTGCCTGTTGCAGACAACACCTGGTGAACCGAATTGTCAGGGGAGACTGGATAGTACTGAGAACTCCCAGGGGTCTCATGGGAAGCCCTGCAAGTTTTTTAGTGTGTGTGTGTGTGCGTGTGTGTCTGTTTGTGTGTATTTGTCTGTCTTTCTGTGTGTTTATTTGAGCCTGTGCGTTTGTGTGTGTGTGTGTGTGTGTGTGTGTGTGTGTGTGTGTGTGTGTGTGTGTGTGTGTACATTGCGGGTATAAGTGTGTTTCTGTTTGTGTGTGTGTATGTTTGTATGTTTGTTTTTCTGTGGTCAGCTGCACTTTTAGAGAGAAAGAGAGACAGAGAGAGAGAGAGAGAGAGAGAGAGAGAGACTGAGAGAGAGAGACAGAGACAGAGACAGAGACAGAGACAGAGACAGAGACAGAGAGACAGAGAGAGACAGAGAAAGAGGGAGAGAGACAGAGAGAGATAGAGAGAGAGAGAGGGAGAGGGAGAGAGAGAAAGAGAAAGAGAAAGAGAGAGATAGAAAAAGAGAGAGAATATGGCCAGTAAAGCCAGACAGACTGCATGGTGCTCTGGAGCCTGAGCTGGATAAGACTAGAGTCAGCCCTGTTTCCCCACTGGGCTTAAGGCCTGGGAAGAGGAGCACCTAGCGCTCCACATCACAAAGGCTGTAATAACAGCCATCACAGACACAAATTATACTTGTCAATTTGCCCCAATTAGAGCTTTAATTGTAATTGGAGGTTACACAATGCTGGAACAGATTGATCTGTCATCCACACCGCAACCAGCCACTGCTGAAAGGTGTTCAAATAATTTGGCTGCAAAAACAAAACACTGACTAGGCACTGGCTAAGAATATAACAATGAGATGTTAATTTATTGGTAATGTCTTGTTGGGTAAATGTGCTGTATTGTTTACTCAATACATTTTTATTTCATTTTAAAGTGTCTAAATAGCTGCAAACTGCATTTTACGTTTAAAAAATCACATTTATCCGAAATCTTGCAGTGACATTTCAACCTCCAGAAATTTCCAGAATATTTTAAATAGGCTAATTATCTCCATGTGGGGTTCTGTTCAACCTCTTTAAAACACTCTGTGGAAGGTTGCCTCTGTGTGTCTCTAGGATTGCATGTTTTTATTAAGAGTACATGCCGATTTGCTATTAGTCGAGAATAAAATCCTCACAAGATGTTATCTTGTGACGACTAAGGAAGGCAAAAAGGATTATGATGAAATAAAACCAACAGCCCGACCGACTCGCAGAGTAGATAAGATAATTGTGGCAGGCAGCTTTAAGACAACATATTCCACCTCTTGGGGCCCCATAGCGCGGCAGTGAGTGTAAGGTAAGTCAGCGCTGTGTTTCAGACATATAACGAGATTCTGTGATCTGGGACGAGGCTCTGCTCTTTTTCATGCTTTTCATTATGCACCAAGAGGGAGGCTAGCAGCACCTTAGCATTAGCACTGTCTCCAAAGTGAGGCGGTGATGATGGGGCAACCTGTCAATTGCCTCTAATTCGAGTTTACCGGTGGGACAGAGAACAGCAGTGCTGGCAAATAAAGCCCGCCATGCAATGCGAAGCGACGCCATCTCCAGCCTGAGAGAAGCCAGGATGGGGTGGGGAGGGTGCCACACGCTCCTTAGGGTGTGGTGGGTGTGGATGGCGGGGTGGAATGTGTGTGTGTGTGTGTGTGTGTGTCTGAGGGGGGTGGGGGGGGGGGTGGCATGCATGAGTGTCGCCACGATCATTTTGCAAATGCGAAGTGCGAAACCCCCACGGCTCCTGACCTTAGAGAAGCAGGGGCTGGCCGCGCCGGGAAGCTCCAGAGGATCAATTGATCTAAATAACATTATGACACCATTACCATTCAGTCCCGGCCCGACCGCCGAGGGCCTCGGAGGGGGAGCGCAGCCGGAACACGACAGTTGCACACAGCTGGGGATTAGTAACCAGCCTGTAAATATTCCCACTATAAAATACCACATGCGCGTAAAAAAACACAAAACACTTCTATGGTGCCATTACTGCTACAATTTTCCACACTTGCTTCGAGGCAAGTGTTCCTAATATTACATAAATAACCGAACGCTAACCGTGCGCATCGTTATAAAATACAGCCTACAGATTGTGGAGGAAATATGTTGGGTTCTCATCGTTTTTTTTTTTGTTTTGTTATTTTTTTCAATGAATGAATGGAATGAAATGAGGGAATCTTGTGTTTTGTTTATCTTGAGCTTTCCCCTCCAGTCTTAATCATTTGATACTGTAGCGGTCTTGTGTGTGTCTTTAGCGGCTGCTGGTCTCCGCGCCGGAGGAGGCTGTGTGTCGGCGCGGCCTCTCCTGCTGAGTCCAGCACGCTGCCTGATGGGGGTTAGCATATGAAAGGCAGACAAGCAAAGGTTAGTGCTGTCCAGCAGAAAGGGACAATGAAAACATCAGAGAGCTTGGGGGCTGGCTGTGTTAACCTCCGTAGGCCTCTGACGGAGACTTCACAAACACAGACAATCTGCCAGGGGAGAGAGGAGGAGAGCAAGCAGAGAAACTAGAGAGAGAGAGAGAGAGAGAGAGAGAGAGAGAGAGAGAGAGAGAGAGAGAGAGAGAGAGAGCATGCAAAAGGGAGAGCCAGAAAGAGTGAGAGAGCATGTAAGAAAAACAGAGAGAGAGAGAGAGAGAGAGAGAGAGAGAGAGAGAGAGAGAGAGAGCAAGAGAGCGAGAGAGAGACAACAAGGGAGAATTCAGGTGCAAGAGCTATTATTGATCCTGAAAGCTGTTTATTTAAATAGGATGATTTTCTAAAAACATTTTTTTAAATGTTGTAACTGCAGGGCAAACTCTGACTCCAAATACCTGGGTAACTGTGGTGAGGAAACGGGCAGGAAGTGATTTGCATGTTTTGAAGCCTTGGCTCTAGTCAATGTGGGTTATGCACACAACATTTCATAAGAATGCCATTAAGAATATTGTTTGCAATAAAGTTTTGCACACGGGTTCCAGCCATTGGAATATGTTCCAGAATGTTCATGAAAATATAAACAGGAAGTAGCTTAAGGTTCTACTGAGTTCAGCTCTGAAAGCCATTTAGGTGTAGTGTGTAAACTGTGCCAGTACACAACACTCATTTCCAATGACTTGTATTGCAGTTTGAAGATAAATGATGGAAAACTACCATACCATATATTGCATATTTACCCATAACTGTCATGAATTATTGGCTTAAATTAATGTCATAAATAAATACATCTCAAGTTAATGCATGTGAGGGAAAGTTTACAGAACTGACCACAGACATCTAAACTAATGAGATCTTACCCCAACAGATGTAAATTCCCAAATTTTTAATGCATTTCATGCAGTTATGCAGACTTAAATTAGCATTTTGCATCTTTCTAATTACTTCCCGTTTATAATACCTGTCCTTAGCATACGACTGCACTATACAGGGATTGCTTACAGTCGGGTTTTTATTTGAAGAGTACCTGGTTAAGCACGGGGGTAATTAAACGCACGGAGATATGAATAGAAACGTACGGCACGGAACCGAGGACAGCCTCGTGACTTTCCCCCGACGCACCTTCAGCTTTGGCACAGTGCAGATCTGGCATGCCTGCCTTTGTACACACACACACGCACACACACACACACGCACACACACACACACACACACACACACACACACAGGTCTGCAATCAGCCCGCAGCCTTTTGGAGACAGAGTGCGGTTGTTGATGGACCACTTGGGTACAGAGACACAGCAGCCCAGGCACACGGACGCGAACAGCTCATTTATCAAAATTGTTCTGCAAAAATGATTTATCTGTTCATCGGGTATGCACAGATGTCTTTAATGGGAGGCTATGCCCATGAGGTCCTGTTGATTTTTTTTTTTGGGGGGGGGTGATGTTTGGGTTGAATGGCTTGGGGGTGGATTGGGGTACGGGGGGCTTGTTGGGGGAAGTGGGGGGGGGGGTAGTAGTGGACAGGGAGAGTATGGGGGTTGACTGAGTCGTGTGGTGTGTAACGGAGAGGGGGCGGGGGGGGGGGGGGGGGGGGGGGGGGTGGTGGGGGTAGTGGGGTATGTGGTAGAAAAGGGTGCTAAAGTCAGCCTGGGGGATCACTGCTGCTAACAAACACAATGGACATGTTTCTCCTTTCTGCAGGTGTGTGTGTATGTGTGTGTGAGTGTGTGTGTGTGTGTTGGGGGGGGGTATATGTATGGAGGGATAATCTTTCTGTCTCTTTCTTCTCCTCCTGCTCACTCCAGTGCTACCCCGAGGGCTCCATTTTCACAACCCATTTCCACTGGCCCATGGGCCTCTGGCCTCACACAGGGTAGGCCCAGTTCGGGAGGGGCCCAGGTTGTGTGTACAAAAGTGTGTGTGTGGGGGGGGGTGTGGGGGGGTTGTGTATGTGTGTGTGTGTAAATGCGTGTGTGTGTATGGACGAGTATGTGTGTGTGTATGCTGTGTGTGTATGCCGTGTGTGTGTATAAAAGTGTGTGTGTGTGCACGTGTGTGTGTATATACGTATGTGTGTACGTGTGTGTGTGTGCGGCGGAGGTGGTGGAGTTGGCGGGGGCACATGGTGGTGGTGGTGGTGGTGGTGGTGCAGGGGAGGTTTTTTGCGTGGGGGAGAGGAGCTGTAACAAGCTCAATGGAGTGGAAAAAGAGACAGAGCGGTGGGTGGAGAGGCGAGGCTCCCCCTCCACACGATGACATCTGTGACCATTCAGGTCCTATGGCGTTCATACAACGGCCCAACCTGCCCATTTGACTTCTGCAGATCTCCGGTGTTTGCAGGTCATTAAACCCTATTCTGTCCCGTATCGAAACGTTGCTTCGGGGAGCCAAAGTGCACCGTGTGTGTTCCCTTTTGTTTTTCAGTTTTGACTGTTGGCTTAGCAATTGTTTTTCCCCCTTCTGTCATTTGCTTTCTTGAAGTGCACTCGGAAGTTTGATGACTGGGGCAGTCAATGTTTTGGAACATTTTTAAGAGAGAAGGATAGAGAGCTGGCTGTACTCGAAGCCCGAAGCTCAGTTGGTTAGTAGTTTTTTCAAGAGCATCAGTTTAACTGAGGTCGGTTGTAATATTTACAGTTAGGCACTGGAAGTTCGCCTGCCCTTCTACCTGTACTTATTACAAATCATATTACACTAATGTGAACACTAATGTGAAGTCCACTGTCTATGGACTGTCTCCCACTGTCTGTCTCATTACAAATGAAAATAGAAAATAAACACAGTATTCCAGTATTCAACTGACTAATATTATAGCCACTATAGACACTTTCATTTTGTACCAAAAGATGATAATTACAGAGTAACTCCATGGACTATTTAGCTGTTAATATGTTGCTTTATTGCCCAAGACTTAAATTGCTTAAAGCCAGTTCATAAAATAACAACTTTATTTATATGTCTGAGTTAAGCTCTAGAGATAGTGTGGGACTGTGCATGTATTGATCCTAACAATAAGTACATGCATGTATTGATCCTAACAATATAGTACACAAGAATGAAAATCCAATGGGCATAATATTATTTTATGTTATATATGTATATTTATATGTATATGTATATGTATATGTATATGTATATGTATATGTGTATATGTATATATATGCATACTTTTTATCTATTTTTGATTTTAGATTTTATTTCATTCATGCCATTCTTTCCACTCCCCCACCCCCCACCTTTTTTTCTCTGTTAAACCATAACCACCGTTTCAGTGGCTAATTTTGCAACCCCAGCCAACTGAGCAAGGCACGTCTGCATGTGTTGGGTTCAAACACAAAAGGCTGCTGCTTAATTGCACGGCAGACCCATGGAAAGCAGCAGCGGTTTATTATTATTCAAAAAACAAATTAACACTATCAAACAGACTGTGGTGCCAGCGCCGGGCGCAGGGATTGCGCTGCAGGGTCAACTAGATGCAAATATTTGCAATGTTCGACTGGCTCTTTACCGTGGCGCAGGGGCGAGGAATACTTCATCATGTTGTGTGCATATAATATAATTGCGTCTCTGGTCAGTGCAGTCTGTTTGAATTTAATTAGTAGCGTACTTACAGCGGCTGTATCAGGCTAATGAAGCTCGTTTGTGCGCCCGTTGCATGGCTTAAACCCAAGTGATGAATGTGCGCCGTCGTTTTAAAAGATGATAAATCGACCGCTGCCCCCACCGGACATCAAAACGCGCACGCATCCGGGGGGCACCCCGCTTGGGGGGAAGCGAGACGCAAAGGATCATGGGTAAATGAGAAGGGATCACCTCCCTGGTGGGCGTGTGGCATCGTGGGAAGTTGCACAAAGAGGGGCTGAGAACATGCCACTGAAATGTCACAAGGAGCAGGTCACACTCAAACACCCCTCCCACCCCCCACCCAACCCCCCCTCTACACACAGACACACCCACACACACATCCACACCACCTCCCCAAAACATCCTACCACCACACACACACACCTTGTTTCAACAGAGTTACAATAGGAGAATTATGGAAATTGGCAATGTATAGGTTATACACAGAAAAATATCCAGATACAGTAGATCTGTACATGTGTGTACACACATACATAGTATATGCATTAGACACAACGTCTTTAGACACAATTGGGAGATATGTAGTGTTTTGTGTCATACTACAATATGTGCCTGTGTATGGGTTTGTATGTGTGTGTGCATGTGTGTGTGTGTGTGTGTGTGTGTGTGTGTGCGTGTCTGTGTGCCTGTGTGTGTGATTGCCCTGTGTGACAGTGTATATTTTTTTACAGTTTGTACTTTTTTTTCGTACAAAATGGCTGGAGACAGCTAAACTGACCTGCAGTGAAATTTGTTGTGGTCTGTGTCACAAGATATCTCCCATTAGTCAAACAAATGTGCTCGCAGTGTTTGAGGGTACAAATTGTTCCTGTCATTCTGTACGTTTGCATTTGGACAAAGTCTCAGAGGGTAGCTTATGGCAGCGTTTCCGCTGTCCGTCAACCCTGTGCTCTCTCTCTCTGTCTCTCTCTCTGTCTTCTGTCTCTCTTTCTCTTTCTCTCTCTCTCTTTCTCTCTCTCTCACGGACCCCTTAGTGCCATCTTCTCTCCCTCATCTCTCTCCCCTTGTGCTCATTCTCTTCCCCCTCTCTCATTCTCCTCCGCTGCTCCGGCGTGGCGCTCTCAGCGTAATGACACAGGACTTAATGCACCTACCAAGACAGTGATTATCACCTCAGCAATCCTACAGTTCATTAGCCAGCACTCTTAATAATTAAGCCGGAGGAGTGCTCCGGTCCGCGGAGACGCGGCGCACTAATGCTCACATTAAGAGTAAAGACTTGGTGGGACTAAAAAGGTGCCATCGCTATCTCCCCCACCCCACCCCAACCCTACCCCACCTCACCCCACCCCAACAAGCCGCTCGCTCGCCCGCACCGGGCACCAAATATATGCTCGGTGTGCACTCGGGGTGGGCCCTGAAAAAAAAAAAAAGAAAGGTGTTACACCTCCCTGCACTTGTTAGCGCCCATTTTATGGCCGTATTGATCAATGGCAAGGTATGGGCCAGGGTTAACGAGCAGGGAGGTTGTTTGCTTAATTGAACTTTATGTCGCCAAAGGGGAATTCTGCTCAAAGTGCTTTTTAAATGCTCCCTAATGTTTACAGTCTCGTTCGCATGTGTGCAACTAAGTGTGAACCCTGAGAAAAAAAAAAAGGCCATTTACTAATGCATAGCATGTAGCAATGTAGCATGTCAGCCCCGGATTGGTTCCACAAGCTGTCCCTTACAAAAAAAAAAAAAAAGAAAGAGAAACGCCTTCTAGACAATGGCACCATTGTCAGGGCCTAACACAGAATGACCTCTAAATAGACAAGGCAGTTACCCTAAGGTGTCAACGATAGAAAAGATTGTGTTGCCGTGTATGTGCACTCCTATAGAATTGCTATCTTCTGGTACATAACCACCGTGCACAGAACACACATATGGTGTCTGGCATTGTACAAACACAACCTGATTTATTATTTATTTATCTACTGTTTTTTTTTTTCTTTCAGACTCGTCTTGGTCTGTTGATACTGGAGGGTAAAAAAAAACACCCCACAGAAGCGCGCGCACACACACACACACACGCACACAGACACAGACACACGCAGACTCAGACAGTCAACCTGACTTGCACAGACATACAACCTGACTCAGACACTGAAACACACATTTAGACACACACACACACACACACACACACACACACACACACACACACACACATTCACGAATACACACACACACACACACACACACACACACACATTCACGAATACACACACACACACACACACACACCCAGCACACAGCAGGAGTCTCGGAGGAGTGACCCTGGTCATGAATAAATCAGTGCAGAAGTTTGACCACTGGCCTGTGGCTGATTGCTGGTTTTGGGCTGAGGTCAGGGAAAAAGCACCTGGCTTGTGCATCAGCGGGCAGGGAGGCAGGCAGGCAGGCAGGCAGGCAGGCAGGGAGGCTCCACCGTAGCATCGGCACATGAGCCCGGCCAACAGCCTTATGTCGGTACAGCTCGACACAGACACACACTCGGTGCTCAGTGGAGAATTGTTTATACACTGCCATGCTCGATGCTTGCTTTCTCGTCTGTTTTTTTTCTGCAACACCTTGAAATCTCATTCCTATTTACTAAAAAAATTCAGTAGGATGTGTTTGTGTGCATGTGTGTATATAAGTGTGTGTAAAAGTGTAAAAGTGTATGTAAGTGTGTGTGTGTGTGTGTGTATGTGTGTGTGTCTGTGTGTGCGTCTGTGTCTGTGTGTTTTTCTCCCTCTATGCTAACAAGCTAAACCGCAGATCAAATGTAACCATTAATGTCTTTAAAGGCACCGCTACCCCCTTTTGTCAGGTTTCACTTGTCTTGGGTCGCCCCGTTTCCTTTGAAAGCGGCAGCGGGCTGCGCTGCTCTTCATTTTTAATGGAGACGTGTTGCCATGATTTATTCAAATGACAAACCTTAGCGCTCTCTTTTTTTATCCTGAGGTATTAGTCATTGGGTGCTAATGTCAGATTACTTTACTAGCCATTCTGCTCTTGATAAATGACGGAGACAGGCAGTAAAAAATAGATCAAAACCGTCGGGAACTGGAGGAAGGAGGTGGTGAGGGGTGGGGATGGGGGGGTGGGGGGTGGGTGTAGGTGGAGGTGCTGGTGGTTTGGGTGTGTGTGTGTGTGTGTGTGTGTGCAAGAGAGAAAGAGAGAAAAAGGAAGGAGTTGAAACAGCAGTAAATCACTTTGCTCAAACGCCCAACAGGGCAGGAAAATGCCACACATTATTCCAGTGCCTCGGCTAATCAAAGGAGAGGGTGATTAGAGAGGGAGGGACGGATGTTCTTCTTCTTCTTCTTCTGCTCTCTCTCTCCCTCTCTCTCTCTCCCTCTCTTTCCTTTCTCTCTTTCGACCCTAACAAGCCATTATCACTGGCGCTGAACTAGAGGCATCTCACAGAGGCGCGCTGAGTGAAATATGATGTACATCCGAATGTCTGCCACTATACTGTGTGGTCACAATGCCGGATCCACAATGGAATTCATTCAGTTATTAACCCGTAACCATGGAAAGACAAGGCCCCTGCTTCGCTGCGCTGTTACACTCAAAGGATTCTGCCACACTAATGACCTACTATGTGGTGTATGATTGAAGTACTCCCTTGTTGTGCTATTGAAACTATAGGGTTCAGATTCTTGCGGAGGTCTTTGGCTGGAGTTTAGCTTATTGTGAATGGAACTTGCAGTTGCTCCCCTCCCTAATCCATGCAAACAGTTTATAAATGTGGTCTCACTTAATGTGTCATGGCAGTTTAACTGCAATATAGCTGTGACAATTCATGTTATGTATTGTAGAACATACTGTTTTGCAATGACGAAGACAAAAATTTAAATGTTTAAATTAGTATGTTGTAGTATTATGACCAAGTCATTGTAAATGTTTTCATTGTTCTTAATGTATTCATTAAACAGTATTTTGACAATTAATGTATGACACTGCATGGCTTTATGCTAGCTACCAAAATATTATATTACAATGAGATATGTTGAGGTTATGGATTTTTTTTTTTTTTCAGAAATACTACTCCTAAAAAATAATCTGTATTGTTTCCTCTGTCATAATATATGAATATCTCGCAAGAAGTGTAAGTATAAAATCCTGGTTTAGCCATTTCCTTTTCAGACCGTGTGCTTGCCTGAATATTGGCGCTTCCAACTGTCTGGGGCATTACACCTGCTTGCCTTATCCCCTAATGCAGCAATTATTAATATGCAAACAGATGAAGTTGTTTAGCTATAAGCAAGTCCTGCCTCGCCGAGCTCTCGAAGGCCACAAGCTAAGAAATAATCACGTTGTTGCCCTTCTACATGTTATTCAGTCCAAACAGACCCCCCAGCCCACCGTATGCTGGAGTTGTATTGGGTGTCCTGAGACCCTTCACTAGGTTAGAGGGAAATACAAAAGAAAAGCTTGAAAAGAGGGGTTTTGTGATGCATTATTAAACACAATGCTTTGCTCAAAAGTATGCTGGATTTTACTTTGGCCAGTAGGTGGATTCAGACGGTTTGAAGATTATGTTGGTGTAAAGTCATTAGTTAAAGGAAACAGGCTCTTTTAAACACCCTCTTTTAAGAGGTCTGGTCTTTCTCAAAGGTGAGAGCAGATGTTCAGCCACACCATTAAGTCCCCTTACGTTATGATGTCGGGAAATGGCTAAATAAAATAATAAAAAAAACGTTAAAAAACTAAAAGAATGACCTTCATAGTGTTTCTCTTCCTGTGACATGACCATGGACTTTACCGATACAAGTGTTTTCCTCAGACCATAACATGCCATGGAAGGTGCGACTGATAAATTACACATACACACGACACAAACACGCACACACCAGCGCATGCACGCACACACACACATATGCACACACAAACACAAACACACACATATACACACGCACACACACACATACAAAGCTAAAAATGGCAAGAGACTTTCTAATTGATTTCAGCCTCAAACCAGTGCTCTTGTCAGACCTCACTCCTCTTTTGTCCTTGAGTTTTGTCAACAGGC
>CM059288.1:9101375-9171359 GCA_030347295.1 Setipinna tenuifilis | reverse complement strand
CCCCCCCCCCCCCCCAAACCCCACACACACCCCCACCCACCTCCACCCCACCCACTGCACGTCCGCTGGCTCTTTTTAAAATATTTTATCCCGACCAAAAGGTCTGACACAGCAAGGAATTGATCACTGTCACTGGCCTGCACCAAAGAGGAGAATCTCCTCCCTCTTCTTGACTGACATCTTTACACCAGTGGGCTGGTGTTGGCATTGAGCGTGGCGGTGCTTGAATAATTGCTTAATCGCTCAAAATAAGAAATAATATTTCAATGCAGATTTAGTCGTTTCCGGTTAGATTTATTGGTTTGATTTATTTTGTCATGATTAAGGGGTATTTTATGGCCAAGAGCCATTACCAACAACTCCTAAAAATCACTAGCAGCCATTCAATATGCCTATATCCAAACTTGCGGCTCGGATTTTAATTCAGGTTTAAAGCTTCATTGACACTACAAAAGCTATTTAGCTCCCACAATTTTGTTTTCTTAGACAGGTGCCTATGAAGGGACCTAGGGGATGTTACAGTTAGTAAAATCAAGCCCAGCGATGAGACAAAATCCTGGGCAAGAAAGACAAATAAGAGCACACAGACAAAAGACCACCAGACTGAGTAAATAAAGGTGAAAGAACATTAGACAGAAATAGAGAAGGTATGTTGTTGTCCTCACCTGATGTAGTAATCATTCCGGATGAGCATCAGGTGCTGGAGGATGGAGAGGAGGTAAGGTTCCGCTGCTGTGTCTCGCACCATGTTGGACAGGAGGTGGTAAACCTCATTCATATCAGTGCACTTGGGGTTAAGGCAAAAAAACACTGCCATACTGCTAGGGACAAGACAGTGACACATTCAGTAATCATACACATTCTGACAATAGGAAAAAAAGAAGCTTTCACCTGGTACATGAGCTACAAATGCACATCACTGCCACAGCATCACCATGATTCCATAGCAACATAAGCATCTGCACAGGCTACTCAGCCTGACGGCAACAAATCAAACCAAATGGGCAACAACAAGTCCTGATTAGGGCCATATCTAAGGGCAAAGCATACTCATTGCTATTTTTGCAATCATATCCAATATATTTGCATTTGATATATAATAATGACTCATTTTGAAATAGCCAAGGCCAAAATGAAGCATAATTGTGCTTTATAGGAACACGTACAGACTTGGAAACAAGTAAGTGTCAATAAAAGCAGTCTTCCTAGTCTGGCTGTCTTTTGCAAGGAAAGACAGTAAATCAAGGAAGAAACTCAACTCAAGACTATTTAATACTTAAAACCATCAAAAAATGGATCTCTTTTCAAGATGTTTCCCCTCTTGTATGTTGGCTTGCTTGTCCATGGAAGAGAAAAGACACTTTCTTAAACTTGCAAAGCGTATTGATTATATGTCCAACTGTGCCACTCCCGAAGGAGACAGGGCAAAAGCTTTTGATGTCTAAAATAGATGTGGCATCAGATAGAAATCATTGTCTGATCTGTTTGACGGCTTTTGTCAAAAAAGAAAGGTTGTTTTCTTTTTTTTTCTCTCTTTTTTTCTTCATTCTGCCAGTTCCTTAGAAAATGGCTCAGAGCTATTTATTTAGGAAACAATCACAACTGTCACAAAAGAGAGACATGTGAGACTAACTTCAGAAAATAATTCCAGCAGCTCCTTACAAATTACACACCAAGAAGCTAATCTAAAAATATGGATATAGCTATTTTTTCCTCTCAAGATAACGCATTTACAGCATGCAATATTCAAGTGGGGATTTTGAACCAGTATCAAGAAAAAAAATTGTATTAAATAATCTATTTGAACATCCCCAAAATGAAAAACAATCATAAGAAGCTGAGGGGAAAAAAGTAGCCTTCTGGGTTATTCAAATTGTTTGCTCAAGCAAAAGAAATCCCCTGTGAGCATTCATTTTAGAAAGCATACAAGGAGAAAAAAAATGATGTTATGAAAAGCCATCTTTTAAATCTTTTCACTGACATAGCACAAGGAGTGGCATATGGTATTTGTGCAGAACTAAGTAGCAGTGAATAAAAAAAAAATAGATTGTCCTCATCATGTTTGGACAATGTCTGCAGAAATCAATATGGTCTGACTAGCATGGCACAGTGGCTGAAGGTGGACGCGTTGTCACAAAGGAGAGCATCTGTGGCTGCTGACACTCATCTGGCCTCTGCTGGCAAGGAACGCAGTGGACCAGATATGTCTATTTGGAATGGCAGACAATGATTGTATGAATATCGGCCAATGTAAATAGAGATGAAAATGAAACTATCCTTGTCTAGCACCTTTAGCATTGTATGCATAGATTGTGCGATGCATAGTGTGGTATGCAGAAAAAAAAAACATCATTTACAACAACACCTCTTGCAGAGCTGTGTTAAAAAAAAGTGGGACATCAACTACTAAGGCTGACAGAAATCCCTCAATCAATCAAAGCCACACTTCTGCAATTCTGGGTTGTCCACACAAACTGCTTTTTAAATGTTTTTGGGATACATTAGCTACCCCGAATCTTTTTCCCAGCACGAAACGGGAGTCCCACCCCACGCATTATTAGCCACTGCCAAGCCAGGGAGGGCATCCACCCAAATGACAGCTCGTGCTGTTTGGACAGACAGTGTTGCCGGTGGGAGGGCAGAGAGTGGGCAATGGGGCAGCGGTGTACACAGCTGCAGCAGCAGTCATGGGGAGATGGGAGAGGGGAGATGGGGAAGTAGGCTGTGGCTGTGGCTGCAGCGGCGGAGGAGGGAGCTGAGGGGTCAATCAATCACAACACCTTAAGGCTCGCATTAGCATTCATGAACGACCACTAGTCACTTCCACACACACACAGACACATACACTCACACAGACACACACACACACACAGACACACACACTCACTCACTCACACACTCACACACACACACTCACACACACTCCAGACACACACACACACACACACACACTCACACACTCACAGACATACACTCACACACTCACACACATTCACACATTCACACACACACTCACACACACACTCACACAGTGTGTGAAGCAGAATCTGAGTCAGCCTCAAAACAGTTAATATTCATAGGGAGAAGATGGAGAGGTAGACAGAGACAGGGAGGGAGAGACAGGGAGGCAGAGAGAGAGAGAAAAAGAGGGATGGAGAAACAGAGACAGCAGGGAAAAGAAAACAACTGAGTGAGTGACTGAGTAGTTAGAAAAAAAAAGAAAGGAAGGGGGATAGATAGAGACAGTGCCAGAGAGAGAGAGAAAGGGAGAGAGAGAGAGAGAGAGAGAGAGAGAGAAAGAGACAGACAGAGAGACAGCGAAAGACACAGAGAGAGAAAGAGAAAGAGAAAGAGAGAGAGAAAGAGAAAGAGAAAGACGGACAGCCAGCCATGCAACCCAAGGCGCTCGGTATTATGCTTGCAACTTGCTGATCAATACCAAATTGTCCTTGGAAACAAACATTGCCCCTCTCATTTGGGAAGCTGCTCAAGCAGATCATTAGGCCAGGTGGGGGATTTTCTATTATTTCTTCCTCCGAGCTGCTCCTTCGGCTGTCACTCAACGATGCCTGCAGGCAGCGACGGCGCGCCTGTCAGGGCTCGGGGAGACAAAGGTTATCGAAGTGAACATCTGTGTGCCGCTGGGTGGACCTGCCCCGCCACGCTCCACCCCTGTCAGGGGCAGCGCATCTACAAGTCCTGCGAGTGGCAACGCTGAATTAATAATGAGGCTTTGGCCAGCTGGGAATCTTCTTTTCTTTCTTTCTGTCCATCTTTCTTTCTTTCTGTCTGTCTGTGTCTTTTTTTCTGTCTGTCTTTCTTTCTTTCTTTCCTTACACCCACGGCCAAACTGCGTGCAATCGCAGCGACAGCACCACGGAGGGCATAATCAAATTGGGAGAACCACACGGGGGTGATGTGTGTGAGGTGTTGAAACATTTGTAATAAATTACACTAAGAGGACAGCACCCAAATATGCCATCTTATGACGGATGGCAACACAATGTCAATGTGTGGCTGAGCAACAATAAGAGACGCGTGTGCATTTGTTAGTGTATAAGCTTGCACTGTGTAAGAGTGATCACAGCAGGTAGGGGAGGTGAGGAGAGATCACCTGAGGTTATGCTATGACTATAATGAAGACTTTTGCTGTGGGAAGCAGAGGTGGGAGCTGAGGGTGAGAAGGGAGTCGCGAGCAGAATGCGAGGATGAGGCAAAAGAGAAGGAGGAGGGAGGGGCGGTTTGTTTACCAGGGACGCGCTAAGACCCCTCGGATAGAATTGCAAAAAACTGCTCCTCAAATCCCCTCCAAATGAACTCGGGGCGCCGGCTCTAGGCCCCCGTAAGCTTGGCCGAGACACAAACAAGCCTCTCGACGCCACAGCGCCCAAAAGGATATTCCATCTCGGCGTGGATGTCGTCGAGGCGGTGAGACAGCTCCTCTCGGTCCTCCTCTTTGTTCTCGTTGAAGACTTTCAGCTGGATGTCGAGCTCCTCCATCTCTTTCAGCTCCTGCAATTCAGAAAATTAGATGTGTGGATGTGGACTACTCAAATCCCCCCTCCCACCCCCCTTTCTGCCTGAAAAGAGCAATAAAAATCAGTCACATTCCACTGAAGCATTTCGATGATAAAATTCATATGCCCAGTGATGTGCTGGAGAATTCGGCTTTGCATTCTGTTCGATTGTGCATCACCCTACAAAGCCTGTCTCTGTAGCAAAGGCACACAGGCAACTATGTGATTTCTTTACAGGAAAATGTGTCAATATACTCAACATACAGAAGGATGGTTTCCCAGGCATGTATCCAGTCTAGGCATGTACTATTTTTTTCCCCAGTGCTGAATCAAATCATTCAATTATAGTCTATAGACTGGCGTTAAGCCATTCCCAGCAAACTATGACAGTCTGATGGACATTTACATGGCAATTAGAGACATACAGCTGCACTTCTGCAATCTGCATTCATCTTCCTCTTAGACTGGATGTCTGGCAAATCAAAAGTGGTCACCATTTTAAAAAAAGGTCCAAAATGAGTCTGACTTTTGTACCTCCGGAGCCATCATCGGCTTCTTTCATAGTTATAGGAGACTTGAGTGTGTTTCACATCAGGAATTCAGACAGAGTGTACTTTTAGTCTTTGTCCTCCTCTCATTGTCCCCCAGTCCCCAGGTGTCTAACATCCCAGACATGCTTCTTCTCTAGTCTGAAAGTCCTGGTGCTCTTCAGGACTTCTCTACATGAATCACTTCCAATGGAGCTTTCGGAGTGGTGAAAAGCCAAAATGTAACCCAATTTCTGGAGCCATCAATCACGACCCTGCTCTCCGGGCACACCATCTGTCTCGAGCAAGGCCAGTTCGCAGAGATGAATGGCACAAAGGTGCCAAAGCAGCCATACAGAGGCCAGCCTAGCCGCAACTTACAGCCTCTGTATTTGCATGTCCCTTTGTTTGGCATTCAACCACACCCCACCCACCACGTGCCCACCTCCCCACCTCGCCTACTTTGATGCTATTTTTGGTTGGCGATGGCTAAAACCTCTGAAAAATCATTCATCATAATTACAGAGCAATATCAAATTTAATTGTCCTATTAAAGTTGTGAATACATTATTCATAAATTACAATAACGCAATCACACGCGGGGGTTCAGACAGAGATAATTACAATGATAGCTACAATAATAGGAGGAGCAGTCAAAATGACTTATTAACAAGCAGGAAATACCCACACAAATGAGGCCCAGAGTGATGGAGGAGGCTCGCCGTGTTTGTCTGAAGTGTGCCGAGATCTTTGCACTAATTGATAATGATGCCACTGAAGCCTCTTTTGTTTTTCTTTCTTATTATGTGCCTTTCATTCTCATTTTACACACACCGTGCTTGAGACATCCTTTTTTTTTCGCCGTCTTACCAAGCCTTTCACTATCTATACTATACATACACACACACACAGACACACACACACACACACCACTCCCCACCCATCAGGGTGTAATGGTTTTTACAGAGTCAACAACATCAGCAACAAAGGGCCATTTTCGAAGGGAGGACCAGGGAGCAGACTACAGATTTTCACTAAAACTCACTACGAGCTGATGACCCCTCCAGCCTCCCCAATAACAGTGAGGGTGCGGCTAGCCTCTCGGGCATTGCTTTCAAAGAACACTTTGGTGCCCTGGGTCTGCTACGCAGGATGCCTGTTGAATTTCTGCTAACTTTGCCCCACACTGCTTACTGACCCCGAGATGACTCTAGATGGAGCTGTGACGGGACTTGGACTTGTCATACACACTCAGTTTCTGGCCATGTGGTTGAACAGTGGGAAAGCGAACGAAGAGAGGAGGTGGTCCAACATATCCTGTCCTACCACTGTTCAGCCCAAAAATACATTTTGATGGCTTTATCAGCTAGAAACGCATTGCCCTTTTTTTGCTTGGGGAGGGAGAATTACCTTGACATTAGATGACAAATATAATGTGAAATATAACACAGGCCTTTGATGGCTTCATCAGCTTAAAAAAGCATTGCCCTTTTTTTGCTGGGGGATGGAAAATTACCTTGACATTAGATGACAAATATAATGTGAAATATAACACAGGCTTTTTTTCTGCCTTGGGTTTACTAACCGGCAGGATCTTCTTGAGACCACAACGCAGGAACTCGTTGCGAAGATGTATCCTGAAGTCCAGCTCATCCGGGGAGGTCACCAAGGCGTTGATCAGCTGCATACAGGCCACCTGTTGCCCAACACACACATTGTATGTTTTATTTAAAAAAAAAAAAAAGGTTTACCTCATCATCCATACCACACTGCAGAGTTTCTTGATAACCAAGGCACATCCAGTGGAAATTATACAGTTAAAAATAGGTTAGATTTATTAAATTATTTCGCTAGGAAATGAAGACTGCATTTTAAATGAGAATCGAGTTACACCGGGTTACACTTCAAAGAGTGTAGAAAATAGGGTAAAATGGGGCGTGTAAAGATGAGAGAAATTAAATATTGTTGGCAAAGGGTGAGACCTCGCCAAGCCAGAGAGGACAGGGAGCGATGAGAGTGATTGAACAGATGTGCATTTTTAATTGATTTATTGGAAGAGGGGGAAAGGGTACTGAAAGTGGTAATGGGCTTTAACAAGCTGCAAAGTTGGGCATGAGAAGGGGAGAGAAAGAGAGAAAGAGAAAGGAGAAAAAGAAAAAGAGGAGGAAAAAGAAAAAAAAGGAAGAGAGAGAGAGACAGAGAGAGATGGTTGGAATTGTTGCCACAGAATCAATGAAAGCCCTCAAAGAATCCCATGATCAATGTGTGAAAAGTGGTCTTGATAAATCTCAGCCAATATATTTGTTTCGTCCAGCATTTATCGCACCACAGAGAGCTGTGTCTCTTTTCTAAAAAAAAATAAAAAAATAAAAAATAAATAAATAAAGAGAAGAAAAAAATCTGGGGAAGAGCTGCAGCAAGCAAACAACTAATTCGTGCCCAAAAAACATGCCTTCGGAGAACGGGACCACAGGGATTCCCTCGACCGTGGGGAATATCTGCCTTATGGAGGTGCAACACTGCTTTGTTTTTCTGTTGTGTTTTTAAAAGCCTCTTCCCCTGGCATGGACCATGCCTGTATGAATCCAGTTGGGAGACGGGGCAGAGGATTATTCTTGCAGGCTGCTAATGGCCAGTCTTTGCAGACATTCCTCTCTGTTATTTGCAGGACAACAACTAACAGGGGCCTTATGTCTAACTCACAGGGGAGGGGTGCCTCCCATCAAAAAACACAAAACTTTATTCTTCTGACACCTACATTTTGGTGTTACAATACATCCCCCGTCCATGTATTTTTTATTTAGGTCTGAGGTTTAAATTACTGGTCATTTTTAAAGAAAAATCTTGCCCTGCTGTAACACACAAGTATATATACAATACTCTCCAAGGGAAGAGGTGGGAGGATGAAGGAAAAGGAGCAAAGAATAACTGTTGCTTTTTTCAACACCAGAGGACAGTTAGAACTGAAAAGCTTTTTGTGTTTTGGCAACTGCAACTGCAACTGCAACTGAAGCTGACAGTAGAGTCTGGGTTGGTTGTTGTGTAGCAGGGTTTAACTACTAAGATAGTGGTGACAGTGCTGCCATGGAGCTGAATGCTACATCCGCGTATCACAAGCACATTAAGTGGAGAGCCCTCTGTGAGCGTCCCCCAAAGTCTCCGGCTCCTTTGAACCTCCTGCATCAGCAACGTATTTTAATTTACTTCGCAATTAACGTGGGTTCTTTTCATTAGTGGCCCACTTTTGAAAGGAGGTATGGTGGGAGGTGGAGTGGGGTGGGCTGGGTGGGGTATGGTTGGGGGCTTATGGTTGGGGGGAATTGCGTTTAAAAGAATTCCTGTATCACTCCTGCCCCCTATCTTCTCTTCTTTAGCACATCTATGCAAAAACTCCTCGTAATGTTGCATTTATTTTCTTTCCTCCTTCTAAGGCAAAAAAAAAAACAAGTTGACCATCTCTAAATCATGTGAAGTCTGACTGGAGCATGCATGCCCTGTCTGGTCAGTGCATGTGGAGGTTGTAAGGTGTAAGGTTGTGGAAGGAGCAGAGGGGTGGGGGTGTGTGAGAAGGAGCAGGTGGGGGAAACAGCAGCAGCAGCAGCAGGAGGAGCTGGCTGTAACAAATACAGGTGTGTTGCTGCATGGCTGCCCTTTTCCTCCTGCTCCTCTGAGACCAAACCCCAGAGAACCGCCAGAGAAACCGGGAAAAAACAACAGTGGAAATGTGTAATGAAAAGATTCAACAACATCTCTCTTACTTTTTACTCCTACTTTTTTCCCTTCTTATGTAACCTTTGTTTTCACCTTTATTTATTATTATTTTTCCTTTTTTCTTATTTTTTTTTCCTCAAGTTTCCTATGCTGCATCTGACATGGCAACTGGTTGATTAGCAAGAGGAATCAAGCTCTCTGGCCGCATCTCAATATGCTGCTGCAGCTGCAGCTTGCCTCCGTCACAGAGCTTTGGTGCCAGGGGCTGACATGCAGACAGCGAGAGGGCGAGGAGGAATAGGAGGGCAAGATGCATGTGTGTCTGGTCTTTGTGTGTGTGTGTGTGTGTGTGTGTGTGTGTGTGTGTGTGTGTGTGTGTGTGTGTGTGTGTGTGTGTGTGTGCGAAGCGGGGGTGGGGGGGGGGGGGGGGGCACGTGAGCCGACAGGGGGCTGAGGCGCTGTGGACCTGAGAGTGACAGGACTGTCAATTTCCACCTGGCCTCGACATCAAACACAGCCCCAGAGCTGTGGGGGCCGCTCGGTGTGAGTGATGTGAGGGGGAGAGACACAGCTCTGTCCAGTGGCAGCCATGTTTGCACTTTACAGCTGAGGGAAATGTGTTTTCCTTTTCTCCCATCTATCTTTATATATTTTTTTTTTTCAAACTTGGATAAAAATAAATAAATAAAAAAAATCCCAAGAGGTGCTGTTTTTGTTTGTTTTTGTCTTTTCAACAGAAAGATACAAATGACTTGTAAATTAGGAGTAAATTATTTTCACACTTAACACAAGATTGTATTGTGTGCATCATCATTTATCATAATTCCCCAAACTTGTCAGTCCCAAATTATAAAAGCTGAAATCACATTATAAGTTAGAAGTGCTGCAAAACATCACTTAATGCATTTTGTCATTGAGGAATACATCGACAATATGCCTTATAAAACACTGGGGTACATTTCCTGTAAAGCCATAAATTGGCCTGCTATATAAAAGCACTTCAAAAGCCTTTAAATTAAAGGCTTTACTCTAAAATCTAAATCTAAAAGGACTTGACTCTGAAATGCAAGCCATCTGTGAAATCTGTACGTAAAATGTGTTATTGTCAACGCATAAAGGCTTTGGCCATTGTATAGGCTAAAGAGAGTGCATGATGCATTAGGGAATGGTGTGAGCATGTTAACACTGCAAACATATGGCTTGTCCTCTGTCTACATAGCTGTTGCATTGCAAAACAGGTAATCTACATTATACCAGGGGGCAGGAAAATGACCCATAGTCATCAGCATCTGGGTGCAGTAAGCCAAGTCTGTATTTATACAAAGAACAATATGGCGGTGAGTGCAGGGCTGGATGAGGTGGGTTGCTGTGGTATGCATGTATTCAGGCAGAGAGCAACGGGTACTGACCTGCAGCTGCTGGGCCTCATGGTTCTCCAGGCCCTCCACTATCGGAGCGAATCTCTCCTTGTTATTCCTCTCCGCAGCGATGGTCATGGCTGCCAAGATCTTATCCAGGCTGGGGAGGGAAAGGTGGAAGGGGAGGTGGACAAAAAGAAAAATCAGGAGTCAACAGGCTGTGTTATTGGGCCCTGCACAAGGCATTTACTCAGCACCTCATTCAACTGACCCCGGTGCAGGAGTAACGCTCCCTAGTCCTGACTCCTGGTCTTTGCAACAACAACGCATAACTCCTTCTCAATTTGACCGGGTTGGCGATGAAAAGCCGCTGAGAAGCATTCTATCGCCGATATAATCCATTGTCAAATCAGCTTGTAAAACCATAGCTGGCAATGTTAACTTCGCTGGGTGAAATTTATGGCTAGGGGGCTGGCAGCTAACGTACATAAAAATCCCTATTGTTCTAAAAGCAAATAAGAGATGGGCTAAAAGCCAGTTCAGCTGGGCAGCTGGGTGATTACGGTCTATGGGGAACAACGTGTCACGTTGCACTACAATGCAGCAAAAAAAAAAACAGCCAGTGCCGAGAGTCTGCGGTAAAGGCAGGCCCTGGCGAAAATCAAACAGCCAACAAAAGTTGAGGCATTGAACGGCTCTTATCTGCATGACTTTATCGCGCCATCCGAGTTGTCCTATCCTCACAGGGTTAGAAGGAGCCACATACATCACCCGGGATTTATCTGCCGGACCCAGGGATGCAGACAACAAAAAGAGACAAACCACCTTTGTCAGTCCCTTGGTTTTACTGCCACAACTTTGTTTTTCGTTTTTTTTTTTCTTCCCCACCCCCCGTCTTCCTCCTCTATCCCTCTTCTCCCTCCCCCCTTTCTGCGGTTCACAATGACACCAAGTTAAAATAGTCCCCACTGGGATAACTGATTCTCGCACGAACGACGTGGCCCGCGACAACGGCTCACCAGGGGAATTTGAGCGGTGACTTATGGAGACGTGTCAGTGGTAACAGTCGTCATCGGGAGACAACGTGTTGGCACTGCATCTTCATGCATTATTCACCCACAAAACAGGAAATGTAAACGAGTCCTATATTTGGCTACACATCCTGCATGCTGATGGCAAGCCGGGCTGGAAACTACTTACAAATCCAACCACCGTACTTCATCACTTTTGACCTGTCAGCTACGGTTGTATGACAGGCAGAGGGTGTACAACAAACAAAGTTTATGCGTCAAACCACCATATGGAGGAAAGCCTCGCTTCGCTGTTGACGTGATTAAGTTGTAGTCGGCTGTGGGCTCGTGCACTGCCTTTCATCCTGGTTCAAACGGAGCATCACATAAAAGCTACACCTGCTTAACTCTGAGCATGACCCTTTGAAGTTGTCAGTGGAAATAAGACCAGGTTTGTCACATATGCGGCACAAGGGGGCTTCCGAGACAGAATGAAGCATCAGCATCATTTTTTTTTCTTTTCATTGCTTGCCACACTACTGTCACTGCTCACATACACACAGCAGCACCTGTGATCACAAGTAAACATATCAAAATAACTGCGACCGCCGTACGCAGTTTAAACTTGGAGTGAATGTTTGAGAGAGCTGGTGCAGGCAATCTCTTCATAAAATGTAGTCATCAGCATAAAGCAAAAAGGCTGTAAATGGCTGCTGTGTGTAGAATTTTAAAGCATTTAGTCATACAGTCCTGAAATTGATTGCAGCAAACGGCAGCTCACGAGTTGGACAAAGCAGACACCAACATCGTGGTCAGGCAAACGCAATTGGGCCGAGTGATATGCGAAAACTATTTCCCTCCTCAGTACTTTGCCTTTCTTTTTTTTTTCCTTGCCTGTGCGGGTACTCTTTGTTGGTTTGTTTATTTTCTATCACTGAATGCAGTCTTCGCTTTGAAGTGCAGCTTTGCAGCCATTGTTATTCTGGACCAGTTCTGTGGCAGACACAATAAAAAAAGAGCTCCCTTGGATTCAATTTACAATCTGTCAGCCAGGCTGTGTGTTCATGGCCAACAACACTGAGCACTTAAATACATTACGCAGCCCAAAGAGCTAAATAAGAACATGTTAACCGACAGACTCCGACTCGTCTCAGAGCTCTCTCACAAATGCAATATGTGAGCACAAAATGTCTTCTGTAAGGTCTATGACAGGTTGTCTACAAATGTATTTCTTTAATCTGATTATGAAAGCTGCAGAGCTCCTTCTCAGCAGCGGCAGTGGCTTGTGGAAAGCTGCTAGTGTCGAGCACAGCTGATAAAAAAAAAAACAGCCAGAATATTCAGCCAGCCTGTGTGTGTCTGTGCATGAGTGTGTGTGTGTGTGTGTGTGTGTGCACGTATATATATATATATATATATATATATATATGTATGTGTGTGTGTGTGTGTGCGTGTCTTCCTGTGCATATATATGTGTGTGTGTGCGTGTGTGTGTGTGTGTGTGTGTGTGTGTGCATGTGTGCGTATGAAAGCAGATGGGTGGGGGAGATTGTTTAACTCACATGTTCTCCTCTCCTATGATGCAGATAGCAGACAGGATCTTGACTATCTCAGTCATCATGTTGGTCTGTCTGGGATCAATGGCCCTGGCGAGGAGTAAGAGACTCCTCTCATCACCCAGAATCCTTTGCAGACCATACTGCAAGGAAAGACAAATGTGCACATATGGCTCAAATCATAGCACTCATTAATACTCTTTACAGCACTTAAAGACATACATAGAGGTCGTGAAATGAACTTCTGTACTACAGAAATAGGGAATAGACAATGAGAATGAAAGAGAATTTGTGACTATAGACTATGATAAATTAATTCAATTTTGAGCTGGGTTGAGTGGTCATATTCATGTAGCTCCATATTTTATTATACTTGCAGGCTACAATATTTATTTTGTACAATACCTACTATGCACAAAATTACCATAAACTAAATGAATGTTAAACAAAAGATAAAACTTGAAATTAAATAGACAGGATGCCTCCGGAAAATAAACCTATCTTTTTTGAAGAGGGTGAGAATTTGGAACTGTATTACATTTGCAAATATATTTATATTTCAGGAGTAGTCAAGGACAAGTTCCAAATCTGCACTGTGAAAAAAAATAATGAATCACATTTCCCAAAGCTATCTTAGTGATACATCTAAAGTTTCTATATAAATAATGAAAAATGTATTCTTCTCTGAACTACACCAACATCAAAACAAAAAAAAAAAGAATCATATCCTCAGAATCACATCATCATCCTCAGCCAATGAAAACAAGAGGTTAAATATTGAGTTGGGTACACACAGAATTGGATTTCTTAAGCAATTCATTAATATGGTGCTCAAGAGGGGACATGCAATGTATTGGTTATTATCAAACAAGTCAGGAGGTGAAGGCTGTCTAAAGTCTGACTCCACCAATCAGTAGAGTACCTTATTGTTCATGAAGGCCTTGAGGCACTGGATAAGCTTGTGCTGGTTCTTCTTATCAATGCTCTCCTGTCTGTGGACACAAAAAAAGGAAAATGTGAAAGCTAAAATAGAAAAGCAATAACAGCCGTGCATTAAAATACTGAAGCCAACAAATAAAGATTTCATCAGAGCCATGTCAGATTCTAAAAAAAAAAAATGAAGCTTACTGTTTCTTATCCAGCAACTTCTCAAGCGCATCCAAAAGCAGACCCAGTCCTTCATGGCCAAAGTTATTCACCCAGCTGTAACAACACAAAAGAAAAATAAATCATATTGTAAACACATTCGCTTTCATGACTGAGATAAATACATAATGTAAATAATAAAAAAAACTTTGCATGAATTATCACATCCATGACATTAGCAATACATTATGGCCTGTGGTCCATCACCAGTGCATCAAAACACCACTGTGCCTTGTTAGGCACCACATGGGCTCTGTTTGCCGAGTGGGAGAGAGAGGGAAAACAATGTGAGAAAGATAACACAGGCGATCGATTGCAGATTTGGGAGAGATAATTGGCTATTAACCACACCACGTATCTGGAGACGGCACATGATCCACTGCGGGCGGAGCTGCTGTCCGCCCGTGGAGTGGGCCCAAAGCGAGAGAGAGAGGGAGAGAGGGAGAGAGGGAGAGAGAGAGAGAGAGAGAGAGAGAGAGAGAGAGAGAGAGAGAGAGACAGAGAGAGAGAGAGAGAGACAGAGAGAGAGAGAGAGAGAGACTGACTGGTGAATGAAGGCTCACTGCGAGATCAACGCGAGATTATGCCATTAGCGTTCCTTGTCCTTCGCTTCAGACTGTCAATAAGGAAGAATACATGGAGCAATTTGTTGCATTAAAGGGCCATAAGTCAGTGATTTATTGGGGCCTTTTTGACAGTGATTCTGTGCAATAACTGAATGCATATTAAAGTCATTTGTATTGACTGGCAGATTCTCCGAAGGCCCTCGATTAGGGCTGATGTGGGGAGGCCCGAGGCGATGCAGGAAGGTGATGTGCAGATTTCTCTGATCCACAATTAAATTAGCCAGGAATTACAAACACTCAAAGTCTCCCCGCGCCATTACTCAAAATTCATTATTGGGTGACCGAACCCAATTTGCAACTTATTACCATTTTGCTGTACAGTACATTCTAATGGGGTGCTTTGTTAATAAAACAAAACAGCATAATGTTCAAAATTTATAACTGTCAGTTTACCGAGAGCTTCCTGCTTAATGTTTGCCATTCTCCTTTTCAACAATTTTGTTTCCGGGGCCTGTCGTTGCAAGCAAACAGTTACACAGCGATAACAAAAATGAGATCTTCCGTTACAATCTTCCCAGTTGTGCACAATCCACACCGTTGCTTATGAGGCTAGCGCATTGGCATGGAGGAGAGAGGAGAAAATGAGAGACGTGAGAAAACAGAGAAGTGCCAGTGAAGGGACATGGTTGACAGGGCACAATTCAGTAGCTCTAACAATTTGGGAAAACGCTCAACCGTCATTTATGTTTGCCAGCAATGACTGCTGGGTCGAATGTGACCACCTGCAAACTGAGATGAATGGGCCTTGTGTAGTGTAAGAATGAGACAATAGTTGTATTGGGCTAATTAAGTTCAGCCATTCAGCTTATTAAAGTTAAACACAGACGCAGCCGCAGACACAGACACACACACACACACACACACACACACACACACTACAGTGACACTATTTATCATACACAACCCATTTAATGTAAGGGTGCATGAATAAGAGCCAATATTTTCTGATCTGCTTTAATCAAAGAGCTGACATGATGTCCACCATTAAAGTAAAGACATGTCCATGTCGCCCACCTGTCTGTGAGAGGAGGAGAAAGAAAAAAACTGGAAATTTAGAAAGTGACAGCTGGAAGCCAAGTTGAGTTAGAGAACCCTCCCTTGTGTGTTGTCATGGGCTTTTATCACTTTCAGGCGTGACTCTCCCTCTCCGTCTCTCTCTCTCTTTCTCTCCTTCACTCCCTCTCTCCTGCAGGGAACTGCAGATAGATTAATTTGGAAGTGGCAGAAGATGACGAATCTTCAAGGCAAACTCAGTCAGAAAAAAGGGTATAGCTTCACGGTGGCCCTATTCTTCCCCGTCTGGCGTTCCTTGTCTGCATCCGTATGTTTGTCCCCGCTTGCCTTTCACCCTATCTATGTGTCTGTCTGAGTTTGAGTCGGTGGCTTATTTTTTTTTTTCCCTCCTACAAGACACCTCCTGTCAAATCTGAAGCAGGCCCCCATCTTCTTATCAGCCCCCTCTCCAAGCATCTGTGGCATGCACCCAAAGCTTTCATTAACTTCAGCTGAGTGGTGGTGGTGGTGGTGGTGATGGAGCGCAGTGGGTGGGATGGTGGGTGGTGGCTCAGAATTTGTTTATAAAATATTGATAGGTGTAATCCTGCAGTTAAGTGCCACCAAATTGTGTTACTTTCCACAATCATGTACATTCCGCGGGCAAAATGAAAAATTCATGGTCCATCTTCCCCAGACTTTTTTTATGTACAGTACAGTGTACTATTTTTTTTTTTGCTTGGATTGATGCAATTATGGGGCATTTTATGCAGAGCACCATAAAAACAGATTTATATGAAGTTAAAATGGCAGCCTATGAGTAAGGCCATAAATATGAACATATTGTGTGTATGCCCACAAAAACTGAACAGTAAGGACAATCACCTGCCTCACAAGTTGCTAAAAAACCCTTATTACCTATTTATCTCTTTGCAGACCAAACAGCATTTCACATTCCTTCCCAAAGACTATCTTTCTTACCTGAATTGAGTGGATGGTGAAAAGAAAAAAAAACCTTCATAACACAGCATTATAAATATTTCATTAGATTGGTGGCAGTCCTATAACTATGTGGTGCTACTACTGTTGTGCACCTAGTTCATATCCAGCAATCTTCAACTGTAATACCTTTATTTCCATCCAGAGTAGCAACTAAAGCATATTTTTACTTGCTCTTGGCCTGTTCAGGTTTTGCCAGCACTGGCGTGATAAACATGAGCGCAGCATTTTCATCTGCTAGCCTCCGTATATATAGCATCTGCCCTCCTGCTGTGGGCTCCTGCTGCATGTCTTACAGCACGTCTTTTTTAGCTTCTGTGCTACCGCTAGTGGAAGCATCTCTCGTTTGCTGGATCACTCGGCATCGGGTATACGCTTGAGACAGCTGGCGAGCTGAGTTTCTCTCCAGATATTTTATTTTCCCTGCTTTCTCTGTTTTCTTGCATACTTTAAGTTAAAAAAAGCTTCTTCAGATATCAACCTTTCAACTGCAAGCCATCCACCCTTTTAGAGTGGGAAATGAAAGTAACAAAATTGCATTCTGTAGTGCTTTATTGCATGGCTCTTGCATGCAGAAAACAAACATATTTGCTCTTTCATCCCACTATGACCCCCTGAGCACTGCATCTTTGTCATGCCTTAAAGGTCTTAACCTTTACATTGGTGGGCAAGAGTCCTACGAATAATGAAATGGACAATTATATAACTTCATCAAGCAGCTCATTAACATTCATTAAAGAGGGACCTTTAAACTGTCTTGTGGGTATTGTGTTCATGTATAGTGTATACTGAAAAGGTTAAAGGCTACACATTGAATAAGCAGACAATGGTGATGAAGAATGGTGACAAGCTGCATAGTCATTTGACACAAAGAACCAAAAAAAAAAAGAGAAGATGACAACTATAATTCTCGGCACGAATGTAGCACTGTGGAGAGAAAATAAAAGTGTGGGGAAAAAAAAGCAACAACGACAACAACAAAACGAAAAAACAGATTTTTTTTCAAACATTTGAACTTCAGTGTGGCACTGAAGAGAGAAAATAAAAGTAACAAAAAAAAAAAAGAGAGCGAGCGACGACACCAAAAAACAGAAAACAAATTTTTCAAACATTTCAACTTCAGTCACAAAGTTGTGTTAAACTCAGAGATCTGTCCTCGGGGTGTGCTGAGCCACCTATAGCTCTACCTCAGAGCTCTAATGAAGCTGCAAATTTGGAGGGGGCCCCGCATCTCTCCCACAGATCATATTATGATGACGACGGCACAAGTTTGTTTGTTTTCTGCCTACGAGAAATCGACCCACGCCTTTACCGACAAGTCTTGAGAGAGAAAGTGAGGAGAGAGAGAGAGGAGAAGAGAAGACTTATCTATATCTTATTTAGGCAGCATGCAAGGGCAATAAAGAACTTTGTGTGTGTGTGTGTGTGTGTATATATGTGTGTGTGTGTGTGTGTGTGTGTGTGTGTGTGTGTGTGTGTGTATGTGTGTGTGTGTGTGTGTGTGTGTGTGTATGTGTGTCTGTGTGTGTGTGTGTGTGTGTGTGTGTGTGTGTGTGTGTGTCTGTGTGTCTGTGTGTCTGTCTGTGTGCTTGTATGGGGTGGGGGGGGGGGGGTGGTCTTCTCAAGCTGTACTGGACAATGTCAGGCAGTATGTGAAGGATGGCAAAATGATATTAACCTCGTCTCAAGCTAGTGCGACAAGAGGTGACACAGCAGATATTGGATTTTGGAATGTTGGACAAGGGGGGAAAGGGGGGGGGCAGGGACTAGGGGGGGGGGGGGGGGGGGGGGGGGGACTGGGGAGGGTGAAGCAGGTGGCACTCTTTCCAGCACAATATTCCTAGTGTCAGCACCCAGCGCAGGGACTGCAGCAGCCCCCAGGAAAAAAAAAAAAAAAAAAAAGAGGGGGAGGCTTGTCAGGGAGTGCCATTCAAACAGACGGACAACGCCCCTCGGGGCATCTGGATCACAGTGGGACACCGGCTGCGGCCATCATCAACTCGCCGCACATCAAACCGCATCAGCTGCTGTTGTTATAGTGGCAGAACTGCAGGGAGGGGTGTGTGTGTGTGTGTGTGTGTGTGTGTGTGTGTGTGTGTGTGTGTGTGTGTGTGTATGTGTATATGTGAGTGAGAGTATGTAGGTGTGTGTGTGTGTGTGTGTGTGTGTGTGAAAGGAAGAGGAGGAGAGAGTCAGGAAGGGGAGCTTGGGGGGGGTGCAGAAAATAGCTGAGGGCAGCGAGCACATCTGTGAGTGGAGCAACAACATCGGCGATATCAGCTAACGCAGTAGTGGTAAGACGGGGAGAGAGGGACAGCTCTTGGTCCCCAGACATACTCAAATGACTCCCTGCTGAGCACAAAGCACTCCTGAAATTTCTAATTATCTTCCAAACAGCACAAGCCCCCCCGGCGCTGGGGAAGATTAAATGGAAGTTGTGGGAAAACGTCTGGGAAATTGCCGGAGTGGTGATTGATCAGCCCCATTAATTGAATACCAGTCGAGAGGGGCCGTGGCTCACCTAGGGTGTCTGTGTGGGTAGGAGAGGGCATGAGAGTCGTGTGTGGTAGTCTGTGGAGGGGAGCAGAGAGGTCAGAGGTGGAGGTGGAGGTGCCAAGTGTGGGTAGCGTGCTGTAGGATGTAGAGGGCGTCTAAGTTGGGCGAGAGGGCATTGGTGGGTCTTCCTGACTGGCGTTGTCTGTCAGCGTAATAAGGAGTGAGGCAAAGCGGTAATAGTGGCTTTTAGTTTTTAGCCAAGCTGAAAGTGACAGGTTCATGGTTTCAGGAGACAGCTTCGCTTGTGTTCACAGGGGGGGTTGTTAGTGCCTCAGATGAGAATAAATGAACACTACATTTAGCAAGTCCTTATTACAGCCTTAAATGCTCCTGACAGTTAAAACGTGACAATTAACATCAATAAAGGCTGGTGAAGTTGTAAACAGTTTTCATGGAAAGTAGTGAAGTAGTGAAAAAAAAAAAACTCTGAATGTGGCCTCGGAAAGGTGGGAGCTGTTTTTTTGTGCAAGGATGTTGATACGTTCACACCATAGACTCCAGACAACAGGCAGACACTCTCGGCTGGGTGGAAAAGTGCTTGTTACTTCTGCTCTCGCCATGCTTCTGCATTAGTAATACTGCGGTTTGCCAGAGAGCTGACTGCTCTCGGCTGTCACTCCTGCGAGTTGGGGACAAGTAGGTCACCCGCACTTCAATTGCATGACCTAAATAGCTGCCTTCTCACGACAGAGAATCACAACCTCTGTATCTCAAAGATATCAGCCAGAGCAAGATTGCAGGTCACATACCTGTCAGAACGCAAATATACAACTGTCGTTTCCACTTGATTCATGTACTACTTTAAAAACTGGTAGGTGATAACTGCCCCACTTTTTCTGCAGCGACCCCCCCCCCCCCCCCCCCCCCCCCCCCTTAAAAAAAAAAAAACAAGAATAACAACATACACTTGTACATGGGACCCAAAAAATGTGTAGTGGAAGAGGCAAAAATATATATTTCTAAAAATATATTAATATCTTTCACATGGATACAAAGTAAACAGGTACTGTAAATGGGTATGAGCACATGGTGGATGGCATTTAAATTTATCATTGGCATTTTTACTTTCCAGTAAACAATTATTAAGTTATAAATAAAGAACAACCTTGCATGTTGGCATCAGAGAAAAACACCAGGAAGGGAGATTGAAAGAAAAAAATACTTTTTATCCTTTATTTTCTGGGTAATTAAAAAGCATATAAAAATAGATGAATACCTATATATATCATGAATACCTATAATGATGAATACCTATACCTATATATATATATATATATATATATATATACATATATAAAGCTGCCTTGCCACATAACTGGCATGTACATTAATTTATTCTTTCTACATATCTCTCCTTTTTATTTCCCCTTGACAAGTATTGGAGCAAAAGAGATTAGCCGCTGCCTGGGGCGCACGGTAAGGTTTGTAATAACATTTGGAGTCTGGAGAGTCGAGGCTTGCCGCACAGCGCAAGAAAAATGACCCCAGCAGCGAGTTTCACATTCACAGTCGCCACAGCAACGGAGACCCTTTTTTCTTCTTCGCAGATAGACAGGTGAAGTTTTGATAACTTTCTCATAGTTCTTCAGCATCTTTCTGTAAGAAAATCCAACTTTTTTTTCTTTTTGTTATTTTTGTCATATACGAAAAACATGCCCAAACTTCTATCAGCTCTCGTAGTGGTGCAACAGATGGAGGCTTGACCCACAAAGTCTATGCCCTACCAAGATGTCCTTGATTCTAGGAGAAAATGTATTTTCCAATTTCTGGCTTACTTAGAAAGTAAAGCCCCAAAACATGGTTTATCGAAGGGAAAATATCATCACGAAATCAAAAAGACATAAATTATGCATCACAGAAAATGTAACTGCATTTTTCACAAACTCAGGACATTGACTCCCTGTGGAGCGTGTGTGCATGTATGTCAACGTGGTAAGTTTGTATATGCCAGCAATTTTCCAGGGCATGTTTGGCATCACCTACACTTTTCAGATCCTACAGATGAGTTAACTGTCACCAAACACTGCTCAACTGTCACCAGTCACTGCCCAAACTGGTAGAAAAACAATACAGACAATCTATTACTTGTAAGTTACAGAAGTGTCTGTTAACTGAGGCATCTGAAATGACAAAGGTAAAATGCTACGCTCCCTCTATAAAGCATTGGCGTGGTGGATTGAGCTGGCACCCCTGCATCCCTCACTGATAGGAAAAGGCACACTCAGGGGACATCCATCAACACGGTGTTGACTTCTCATTACACTAACACATTTCCCATAAGCAGATCTCACACTGCTGCAAAGACACACACCGAGCCCTAAATGCAATGAGATGACTCCCTTGCTGAAAGTCCAAACATACATGCATAGACACACACAGACAGACAGACACACACACACACACACACACATACAGACAGAGAAAGAGATAGACACAAACATACACAAACAGACAAAGACAGAAAAAAGACACACACACACACACAAACAGACAAAAAAAAAAGAGAAAGAAGGACACAGACACACACACAGGCACACACAGACAGAGACACACAAACAGACACAGACACACACACACATACACACACACAAACAACACATGGTTCTCACATCCTACCTCAAAGTGCACTAAGAAATGTTTGTCTGTGGGCGTTTACATCCTAACAGTGAGTGATTAATGGCTATTGATTTGCTGTGGGATTACTCATCTAAAGCTGAAACGGGCACTGTCCAGGCCAGTAGAGCTTTGGGCAGTGCCGCACGGCTGATTCATAGCCTGGGGTTGTGTACCAACCCAAGAAGCAATGGGCCAATCTCCTGGGACACAACAATTTCCAACTTCCAACAAAAAATAAAATATGAGATGATGTTTTTTACCTATATTTGTGGTGTTTTTCTTGTTTTATTTTCATATTTTTTAACTTCTTTTTTTTCTTTTTCTTTTTTTTTGGTCGAGCTATAAATGTTTCATTGCTGGGTGAGTAATTGTTTTTCAGACCCATCACTCTGTCTCTTTTCATCAGACGGAGGCTGCTGCTTGAGCCCGGTGGGTCTCACACTAAAAAAAAGCACATGTTGAGCCGTGCTGGATAATCAAAGGTCCTAATATGCCTTTTACTAGTGGGAAAAGGGCTTGGGGTGTTAAACTAGAGAAACTGATAGGCACTGCAAAGAGCCACCCCACCCTGAGGAAGACTGGTTTGTAAAGCGAACATTAATGCTTGCCTGTCTCTCTCCCTCTCCCTCTCCCTAATACTGTGTAACCACAAAACTGGATACGATGAATATGTGTAAACCCATATACTTGCTCACTCATAACTCACACACACACACACACACACACTCAAACACCTGCTAATCCAACCACTAGGGATACAAATCTAGATAATTACTCTGACTGTGAACATAACAATAAATTTGATATTGGTATCAGTATCACAAGCACATAAACTTGAACACTTAAAATGGAACGTTTTTTTTTTTGCTGGTGACAGTGCTGTGTGCTCAGCTGATTCAAAGGCAGTGGCATGCGTAATGCTAGAACATTGCACTTTAGCCACCTTACAGCAGAGGCAGGTTCAGCCTCAGCCTCAGCACCTGGCAAGGAGAGGAGGGCCCTGATAGAGTGTCAACCCAGGTGAAGTCACCGAGTGCCAATGAGGTCCTCCACTGCAGGGCTGAGAGCACGTCAGTATCTCAGCAAGAGCAATCTGCTTCCCTTGTTGAGGTGCGACGGTGTGTACTTGGGTGGGGGTGGAGGGTGGGGGGGGGGCATGAGTCCTCTGAGCAGATCAGAAGTATGATGCGGCTTTTTTTCGCCCCCCGGTGTACGAGTGGGTGTGCAAAAACTTCTGGATTACTTTTATCACAGTAATATTGAGTTCTGTTGCACACCCTGTGGCGCTGTTCACAATGCAACATGGGAAGGAAACACGAACTGTAGGTAGAAAAAGTAAAAAAAAGGAGAAAGAAAGAAAGAAAAAAGAAGGTGGAAGGTGGAGAGAAGGAGGGAGGGTGTGACTATGCACACAAAGGAGACAGAGAAAGAGAAAGGGAGAGAGAAAAAAGTAGAAAGAAAGAGAGAAATAGAGAAAGAAAGGGGGAGGAGAAAGAGAGAGAGAGAGGGCGAAACAGCTGTCATAAGTTGCAGCTCATTTTAACTCTCCGTAAATGAGGAAATAAGCGGCAATGATTATCACTGTAACTCAGCATTTCACTTCAAGCCATGGAATTAGAAGTTAATGAAACAGGACTCTTTGAAAGCAGCGCATGGTTTGACACTTATAAATGAAGAAGTGTGCAGCCAGACGAGGAGACGAGTTAAAAGGGGAAAAGTAAAGGAGAGATAATTAGAACAACTCGTCACCAAAATTTTCTAATCCTTGCCAAAAAACAAAAAGGACAAACAAACAAACAAATGACTGCCGAGTGCTAGCTCTAGGCAGAGCCATCTGCAGGCTGCTCTGTGGAGGAGGGGGATCGATGTGCCACACACCTGTATGGGACAACTGGGGACTTGAGGGGGGCACGTGCAATGCCCCCCAAGCCACCTGGGCAGGAAAACAGGTGTCTGGCCCAGCCAATTAAACTATTGCACAAACACAAGCCATCGGCAATAATTAACAGCCGGCGTCACATGACAAAACAATAAGAGCAACACAGCTGAACAAGATTAACTCTTCCAAGAACTTTTCTGGCTTGTAATTAAGTATGATAAATCCCTAAATAGCTTTGGTGTGAAATAAACATGGACACTGCAGTAACCATGGTTACTGTGATGTGTGTGTGTTCTATGTCAGTGTAAAACAATGAGCCAAAGAACGTTATGTTATACTTGCATCAACAAAAAAAAAACAAGACAACATCTGCCCTTCCCCAAATAAAAATTGCATAAAAGTTGGGGGGGATGCAGAAAAACTGTATATTGTGTCCAAACAGGTACTGAACTTAACCAGTGGCTATGGAAGAGAAACTCTAACTCTGAGAAAAACACTGAGGAACAAACACACACAGACTGCAAAAGAATGGGGCTGTGGTGGTGGTGGCGGTGGTGGTGGTGTTGGGGGGGGCTGAGTGTGTGGGCAATGTATGCAAATCTCGGGTTGATAAAGAGAGGGCAAGGGCAGCTTTAGAGATTAGAAGGGGCCAGAGCATGGCTGCAGTGATTTGTTTTCTTGAAAAGTGAATTCCAAATGCATACAGAGATTATTTGTCCTACAAGCTTCCAGCAAAAAAAAAAAAAAAAAAAGTATTAGCAATGTCATCCATTGCCTTCCACCTTTCAAATTATCTGCTGATTTTTTTTGTCACGGCCAAACCACACTTGATGATTAATATGAAATAAAGCTCACTGCAAAGGCTATGATTTCAATGGGTTCTCTTAGTGACATATCTGTTAGCCCCGCACGTGGATAATGTTTGAAAGGACATGTAAGTAATCATCTCTTGCAATAGCTGTGGGGGCTCATGGCAATTTGTATTTGGAACAAATTTGCTTTCAGTACATGGGTGAACCTTGGCTACATCTCTACAGAGAGACAAACAGCTAGACAAGGACTTGTGAGCACTCAGGGAAAAACATTTAAGCTAAAGTAACAAAAAAAAAAAAAAACCTCGATATAAAAAGTATAAAAAGATATTTATTTTTTTTATTTTTTGCTTCACAGGTAACCTGGCTTTTTTTCCCCAGACATGGGCGATTAACAAGGCCACAAAATAAAAGGCATTTTGTAAGAACTCTAGGAGTTTGCAGTTCCACCCTCCTTTCCATCACCCTCATCATGTCACTGTGACTTCAATCATGCCCATGACTCATTTGCACCTTCATGCTGTACAACAAGTCAATTCAGGGTATTTCTGCTTCGGCTTTACACTCTCCTTTTCAGGTGTTAAAGTATGTATTGCATGATTAGTGTCTCTGGACAAAGTCAAATTCAATGTTCTTTTCTTTCTAATTACTTGAAGCATGACATGGTACACCTGAAGGGCATTTCACAAATAAGGGCACCAAAACTTAATAAATAAACTAACACCAAAAACAAAAGGGCAAAGCAGGTGTTTTCATTTAACAGATTTGCTAACTTTATGCCTGATTTTCCTGAGTGGATTCAGTGCTCGGCAAGAATAAGGCAGAAATCTGCCACATGGCTGCAATGTTTGTACATGCAAGTACAAATACTACCTTTGCTTTTATTGTAACTTTTTTTTCCTGAAAGACATCTGGATACTGGTATGTACAGCAGCTCCAACATGCAATCATGTAAAACAGCAGGAATCCTACTGCAATAACTGGCACATTAGAGAAGTATGTGCCTTCTTGTAAATGTTTTCTCCTCATCACTTAGGCCTTAATGCATGTAAATACAGTATCTAGAGTCTAAAGAAAAAAACATAAACAACAACAAAGACACCAACAGCTCAGCTTAGATCTGTGGTAAATTTAGTTTTTTTTTTTTTTTTCACATTATTGTCATGCTCCCGTCAAACTGGCGGTGGGTGTCCCAAATCTGGGACAGCCATCACGGAGGGTGAAAATTGGAGAGCAAGGGCGCAGTGATCTGTGCCGCGTACATGTTGTTTAAAAAAGGCATAGCTAAGCGCAGTGCATGATGCCACTGTCCTCTCAACGCTCATTTCAAATACATAAACCCAAAAGTACACCGCAAAGGTTACATTAACATAGAGCAATCAAGACACAGAGGGGGTGCGTAGGAAGTGGCGGGGTGTGTGCGTGTATGTGTGTGTGAGGGCAGGGGGGGGTGCAGCTCGCATTTCCTGTGTGTTGTGATCCGTGACAATTAACTCCATTCATATTAATTGAGAGTAACCTTGGCATGCTCGTCGACAAAGCTGAAACGTCCCCTTCAGTCGTCGCACCATTAAAAAAGGGCAAAAGGGGACAAAGGGAGCTGGAGGTGGAGGCGGCGGAGTGGGCTCTCTGTGTCTCCCCGTCAACACGTCACCCCAGGGGGGTGCCTTTCTCCCAGCGAGTCGTGGCCTTCGCCGGAGTGTTGGACGGGGCCACGTAACTAACACACACACATACACACACACACACATCTACACACCCACACCCACACACACACACACACACACACATCTACACACCCACACAGAGGCAGGCCTTTCCTTTATTGCTGGCCACAAGTTCAGCAATTTGCACACACCCAGCGGGTGGTCCTGGCCTGCCTCACGGCCCCTGGCGCAAACTGCCCTTTCACCGCGTGGATGTGCTGATGCCAACACACACACACAGCTAGGAGCGGTGAACTTAACAAGGCTCCGGAGTTGCAGGGGGCCAGACAGCGGAGGTTTACCAGAAAGAAAGAAAAAAAAAGAAAACAGAACAAAACAAAAATAGCCAAGCGTGGCTTTTCTTTTTTTTATGTATTTAAACTTAATGGGCAGACTGTCGGTTAAATGGAGATGAATACCGAAGACTTACTGGGGCTGCTGACTGATCAGGGGGATGAGCAAGAAAACAAGCCTTAATTAAAGACAGAAACTCAATAAAAAAAGTTTTATTATGCCGAGGAATGCTCGCAACAAGCCATCCAAATGAAGACTTTGTGTTTGTGTTGATGGGAATTAAGTGGCGCAAGGTGATAACGTCGGCTACGCGGAGCCTGCCACCGCTCCGTCTCTCCAGTTACACCACGGAGAAGCTTGTTAGTACCCAAGCTGTGGCGGCACAATAATGATGTCTCTCTCCTCTCCCCCACCAAGGGGAGGTGGGGTGGGGTGGTGTGGGGTGGGAGGGAATCAAATCACCTCTCCTCTCCTCTCACAGGGAGGGTTGGGGGGGGGGCGGGGTGAGGGGTGAGGGGTGGAGGTTCCCACTGACTGAGGTCCTTTCTGTTAGCAGAGTTTCTGTCACTCATCTGATGACCACTCTATATGCACCCTTCATTGATTCGCATTAACGAACATCTTCCTGTTAGTGGGCTGGTAAATAATTGAGAGGGTGTGCTGTCACAAACTGTTCCTCTGTGCAGCTGGGACCAAATTAAATTTGAACACCCCATCCACACATGCAGAGGGTGGAAAGAAATGATGGGGGGTGGGGGAGGGCGAGGGGGTGGTGGGTGAGGGGGTGGCGGTGGGTGAGGGGGGGTTTGCAGAAGTCAAGTTTGGTGGAAATGGGCTTCTGAATCTGGCACGGTCTAATTATGATTGAATGAAAAGGCCAATAAACGTTGTGATAGGAATTCTGCACAGCACTGAGAGATATGTGAAATTAGTTTAACTTGTGAATTAAAGATGATAAAACTAAATTTTTTTACAGGCGGTAAAAAAAAAAAACGGGGCCTGAGCGAGGGCAAGAAACATAGGAGAAAAATCAAAGCAGAAGTGGTTGATCTCTGGGTGAAGCCGCTGTGCTTATTAGGGGGTCTCAGCAAAAAAACGGCTTGCTTTCTGATGTGTAAAAAACAGACTTCCTGTCCATTAGAGCGTAATGGAAAAGAGTGGTGAGCAATAACGGCTACCCTGGTGGCCACTGTGGGCTATGCTCATTTAACCAAGCCTGTGGCACCAGCCAGCCAGACAGGCTGCTCGGGAGACAGTAAGAAAAAAAAAAAAAAAACAGCTCCAATTAGCATGCTAACAGTTCATTAAAAAAAAAGAAAACATGCCGGGTCTACAACTACAGTCAAGAGGCGGACGAATGAACACAAACTTGGGACTTTGGACAATGTGTAAGCGTACGTGAGGAGAGTGGGAGTCGGAGTCGGATAGCATCCGCGCGCCGCACACTGACATTATCGCAAAGCCCTTGAAACAGCCCAGCCGCCACTCGGATGTGGGTCAAGCCGAGCTAAAAGAGTGGCTGGCGGTGTGGGACTGATGTGACACAGAAGGAGGCGAGGGCAGAAACTCTCCCCACTGACCTGACAGGGTTGCTGGTCAGGGAGACGCGCAGGGACTCCAGGCAGTTGAGCAGCTTCTCGTCGGTGATGGCGGAGCGCAGCTCGTGAACGTACTCCTGGGATGACAGGGTGCACTCGTGCTTGCTGTTCCTCAGGCCTCCCTGCAGATATAAAGACATGTTAGTGAGGTGAGAGGAGAGATAGGGCAGGCGGGCGGGTGGGCGGGCAGGCAGGCGGGCAGGCGGGCGGGCGGGTGGGTGGGTAGCTAGGGGAATCAGTCACTGCTAAAGCCTGCCTGCACTGGTACACTTTAATTACCACATGTGTGTCAGACACCATACTGGTAGCTAGACAGGAAATGACTGAGCATACCGGGAAGGCAAGTTATAGCTGTAAAATGAAAAAAGCATGCCCTTGACAGCTATTGAACTTAAAAAATGTGATAAACAGTGATATTTTTATCTTCTAAAAAAAAAAAAAAGGAAGGCCATGTGCTAGAAAGCGGAGACAAAACATGTACAGTCATTTTTTTTTTTTTTTTTTTTAAAAGAAGTCACGCACAGACACTAAGAGACAGACAGACATGTCAGTCGTAAGCTGGTAATTGCATAGCACAGAGAGTGAGCAGCCAGCTGGGCTGATGGCGGACCGCCCACCTCTGACTGCATCCGCAGGTCAGTGTGCTAACAGATATGGAGACATATTAGATACGTCCCTGGGATTACAGAGCCATCCTGGCTTTCCAAGCAGCCATTTTATTTCAACAAAGCTGGCAGCGACAACGATAAGAAGGTGGGGGGATGGATAAAAAAATAAAAAAAAGACAACTGGGCCTGACTAGCTACTAACGCTGTGGTAACTGGAAGCAAAGAAGAAGCACAACAACGGATTTACCCCCTGCCAAATGAAAAGACACAAAAGAGCAATTATGGTCCGCTTCATTTTCCATGAAAGAAAAGATTTACAGAATCACTGGGACTTTATCTGCCTTTGACAAGATAAAGGATTTGGGAAATTTAATCATCAGTGCACCCCTCCGACAACAGGGACAGCAACCAAAAAAAAAGAAAAAACAAAAAAGAGAAAGTCATGGTTTGATAACGCAAGGCTGAGGCAGTGTGTTGGGACTGAGGAAGCTGCAACTGTGTGATCTCTCACTCTCCCTCTCACTGTCAGTCACACATACATAAACACAAGCAAACAAACTCAAAACACACATTTCAATCAACGCAGACAGACAAGACGGTGGCAGACCAGCGGGTCCAGAGGGAGCAGCATCGGAAGTCACACAGCCTACCCCCATTGGCCCCTGGAGTAGCATGACAGCCGCCACATCCACACTGACAAAACAAAATGCTAAATAGGGTTTCAGTGGAAGCAAACTCCTGAAAGGGAGGCTTTAGACCATGTAGTAGCACAAACTACTGCATACCCAAAGCACTAGACCAGCTGGCAATGTCAGACAGGTACAGACTCTTTTTTTTTTCCCCCTCTCTAAACTTTCACAAATGGCAGTCATCTGAGAGAAGTGTGTCTAAGGCCGCAGCATAAAAATAAATGCAGTTCAGACATGGGGGAGAGGCTGTCGTCAAAAGCCAGGCGAGAGAAGGAGCAATGGGAAGGTTTTAGGGGCGTAATAGTGTGAGGAAACTTCTGTCAGGATGAGTGAGGGCTGGGGGAGGAGATGGGGGATGTCAAGCCAGTCGAGCTGTCTCACTCTGTTAGCCAACCTACATTAGTTTACTTATAACTTCTTGAGCCCGCTAAAAATCAATTCTCCTTTGCTGCCAATTCATCCAACTTCACTTAACAGTTTCTCATCTCACGGCGGAAAATCGGTAACAATAAGAAGCGCAGCAAAGATTGACAACTTATTACCATATCTGCTGTTTCCTCCAACACCTCTTGGCCAACACCCCAAAGTGTAAGGTAATATGGCTAATGGATTCTCTTGTATACAACAAGATCTCAAATTTTTTTTTAGCCTACCTAGGAAAAAAACAACCTGCCAAAAGTAGTTGAGGAAACAGCGAGGCAGGACTGTGAGGAGGTTGTCAAAGTCTCAGAGTCAGACAGAGCACCATATTGATGGAGACGGAGAAGGGAGGGTAGGCGCAGAAAAATACTCACACAAACATGCGCATAACAAAAAAAAAAACCTCAGACACACATCCACACACAAGCACACGAGAAAGGAGCAAATGTTCTAAACTGTGATGTACTTGTTTTAATGTGTTTCAGCCTAGGTCTCTGGCACTAATAAGTGGTTTGTGGGGAGGAATGTGTGACCACTTTCATCTGAGGGAGGTGGCTGGTTGTCTCCACACATGGCAGCATCTGAGCCATGGAAAAGTCTGCCTGCTTCATGTAGCCGCCGTTGCAGGGTAAAAATAAGCCCCGTGTCCCGCTAGCGAGCTGTCAAGGAGCACGCGCGAGGCTTGCGGAGCGTTGTTTGTCATGCAGGAGAGACAGGTATGTGGATAAAGTATAAATCTCTGTCCGCATAACTTTGGAGAATTTATGCACAGCACCAGAATCCTTCACCAAGGTAAACAAGGTAGGTATCTCGAAAAGGGAGAAAAAAAAATCACAGCAGTGAGTGACTGACAGCAATGAAATATAGATAGATGGTGGAAGACAGGTGGAGTGAACAATGTCTCTTTGAGTCTGTGCTCAACAGACACAATGCAATTGAATAGGCAACAGATGTGCTGCTGTCATTCAAGCTTAGAGGTGCCCGGTACTGAAAGAAACAAAGATAATCTCTTTACTTTCTGATGTAGATATTAAACAATGTTGTCTTTTTTTCCACAGAAAAACATGCAACATTCAAACTGAATTCAGGATACTTTTTCTTCCCCAAGCCGTACAAAGAGAAAGAAAGCAGCACATTTCCCCCTTGTTCCTCGAACCACCATATTGCTTTGAGCACATCTGACTGAAAAGCCTCCAGAGGGTACCTGACTTCAAAACTGCCCAACAATCTCTTCGCCAGTTCAAAGCTTGTCTTTGAGTACGAGCCGAATGGCCCCACAAAGGTGCACAGCAAGCACTGTTCCCCTCTATTCACTCTAGGAGTGGACTCCGCTGGGCAATCTGAAACCCTTCTGTCTGCAGAGACCCAGTCTCTTGGCCCAATTCACGCTTGTTCTCCTCATGCACTTGTCTCTCATCCTGCTCACTTTCCTTCCTCTTGATCTCTCTGTGGCCAGGAGAGCACTGCACTTAACTTTCTCTCCACTGTCGCCGTGTGATTTCTGCTGGCAGGTGCTGAGGTGTCTCTTCCTGGCCTTCTCCCTCAGTGAGGACAGTTGAGGTGATGGTATCTGTGCTATGGAGCCCTCCTTATTTGCTTTTCCTGAAGATTACAGATAGCTGTGGATCTTTCTAGTCAGGCCCTTTAGAGTTTGTTATGCGCTGGATGCATGGGCATAGAAATACATCTCTAGCATTCTAAACTCACACTACCACATTCCAAAATGCATTTACGCATTCATGGCATCTACTTTAATTTGAGAAACCTTTGCTTAACAAATTCCCCTCAGCAACACTACTAAATCATGTATAAATGTGGCCTTCTATTAAGGCCCTCAGATGGATTAGTATTACAACAAACTATGAAAACCTGACATTTGCTAAAGTAAAAATGGCTATGTTTGTTGCTTCATCCTTTTCCTGCATCTGACAAGTTTGATACTGCAATCCCAAGCTAACTTTAGCAAAGGGCAAGTTTGTCATTAAATGTTCCTATATATCCTTAATAATAAATTGTGGGGGGGGTGGGATTGCACTTGGTATTTTTCTCCCTAGCAATTCCCAGAGGCCAAAGCTCACTTCAGCAAAGCAAAGGTTCTAGTTTCACTATCCACTGACCTTTACCTTTGGAAACCAAAGGCAGACCATAATATGTGGCTAACGATCCCAGTCGGCCGAATCCTGTGGGATGATTTCAACATTACGGCAGACCACACTAATCATGTAGACAGCGATATCCACTTGCTTCTGGTAATTGAGTTTCTTCTCTGGGCTGAGATGGAACATAGGCAAATGGTCAGTGGTTTTTAGACGGGCAGCACAGGAAAAACCGGAGGAGAAACAATGAGGCAGCGAGAAGGTGAAGGTGAAACCACAAAAGAAAAGAGGGGTGTGTGTGTGTGATTATGTGTATGTGTGAGAGAGCAAGAAAGAGAGAGAGAGAGCAGGAGGGGGACAGAGAGAAAGAGAACAGGGGAGAGAGAGAGAGAGAGAGAGAGAGAGAGAGCAGGAGAGGGAGAGGGAAAGGGAGAGAGAGACAGAGAGACAGAGAGAGAGAGAAAGAGAGAGACCCAGTCTCTGGGAAAATGGGGGAGCCACAGGAGACAGGGTGAGACAAAGGTGAGGCAGAGAGAAGCAGAAGAAAGCAAACGACCCAGGGAGGCTCCTAACCACATCCAAGAGCCTCATCTCCTGCTCCTATACTTACTCGTCGATAACATTTCCTGCCAAACAAAATAGTGCAGGGACCAATTACTCCTGCGACTGTCAATTTGACTTTGGGACAGCAACAAGGTTCATTTCTTCCAACACTACCAACCTCCTCCAAGATCACACACACACAAACACACTCACTCACACACATACTCCCTCACTCTGTCCCGCTCTCTCTCTCTCCATCTATTTCTCTCCCCTTCCACTTCTGGCTTGCCCTACTTTACAAGCCTGGTGCCTGAGACCCTGGCGAAAGAGAGCATGCCGAGCCCGGCTGTGCCTCTTCCTCCTCCTCCTCCACGTGTCATTCTCACCTGTAATGAGACCATAACAAGCTGGCAGCCTCCACCGAGTCCCTGTCTCGCTCGGCAAGACTGATAGATGCATTATTCAGGCTCTTTGTCTCCTCGGTGGAGGCGCTGTGGCCCCTGCGAAACACAACCGGAGCAGCACAGGAGCACAGGAGCCCTGCCTGCCCGCCCGCCCGCCCGCCCGCCCGCCTTCCCCTTCCTGCCTTCCCCTGCCTGTCTCTCGGCTCAGGTCTCGACTCATTTGAGCTGGAGGTGGGGGAGAATAATTAGGGCCCTGATGTAGGCCGATGATGGTGGGGGCACACATGGGCAGGCATAATTTATCTCAGTGTGGGGTCGCCGGTGTCGGAATGATCCGATTCAAATTAGCCCTCTGAAAAGTGTGTGTCATTTTAATCTTCTTAATCGGATAACCGGGCCACTGACATTGCGTCTTCTGTTTTTTACCCACACACTCCACTCCATCACCCACCTCCACCACCCACCTCCTCCACCACCACACACACACACACACATATATACACACACACACACACCTCTTCAGTCTTGTCTTTCTTTTTCTCTGTTAGCATGGGTGACCTTTAAAGACACCTGCACAATGATACAGAAGGACTGTCAGGCAAACACCACTAAATGTGAACACTGTAAGATGCTTATCAAAAGACACACACACTTAGTGGTTAAGTCTGATGAGATGAATCAAAAACTGCTAAATCACAAATGACAAACCAAATGCATGGCACGTTTACATAAAAGCACTGCTTACATTCCATAATCATTCACGAAAACCAACTAAAACACATTAACTTCCTGCATCTGTTATATACACCAGAAAATGAGAGATACATGAAATTTAATTACCTTTTCTTTGTATGTGATTAATGAAAATTTCCTAAGTGCCCCACTGATCCTTTGAAAAATAATGCAGATACAATCTTAGCAATTAGTGCTCCTCAAGCAATATCAAAGCCAACCGGTAGAAACTCTTTATTCTTTTAATTCCCTGCTCATTAGTGTGTGAATGACAGCTATGCTGGGGGGTCCTGTTTTCTGCAACACCTACTCTCTACAAAACGCAGTGCTCCTAAAAATATCCATCTCTCTTTCTCTCTCTCTTTGGCACATGCAAGCAAGCAGACTCAGAAGCAAACACAAACACAAACACACACACAAACACACACACACACACACACAACAGTAACTACACAGGGGGGATGAAAACAGAGAGATGGGGGATGCAAGAAAGGGAAGACAGAGACAGAAAGAGAGAGAGAGAGAGAGAGAGAGTGAGAGTCTAGACAGCAGATAGCGAGAGACTGTATCTCTGAAGTCTGAGGCAGCAACTCCAGTCTCAAAAGGTCAGAGGCCCAGATCGTCTGAGAGGCATGCTGCCTGAACGGCCACATCCAATGGGAAGTTGGCTGGACATCCCCAGCTGCCCCCTCACAGACATACGGTTCATCCACACAGGTTCTTGGCGTTCAAGCTCAATGGCTTCCTGCCCTCCAGGACGTGAACTCCATATTTCTGCCTTTCTTCCCTCTTTTCAAAGAGGAGCTGCTGCATCCCTGGGAGGAAGCCATTACAACAGTAGCACTGAAAGCCTCTTCACAAAGGCAAATAAAGGCATCCACTCAAACACGTTCTGTTCTACGTACCTTCATTTATTTTCTCAGCATGTAGACAAACTAAACTTTTAAAATATGGATCCAATACCTCTGGGATGTACATAATTCATATACGCACAGAGAGCTCGTTTTGTTCCACAGAGGAATTTCACTTTGAAGGGATTAGCCACATTCAGCTTGGACACTATGCGGTCCGCATGGCTGTCTCTTAGATGTCAGCTATTGACATGACAAGTGGCAGTCGCTGCTCCAAACCCAGAAACTCCACAATACCACCACCAGCCAAGCACAGCCCGATGACAACAGCACAAGGAGTCTAAAAATAAGTGACATAAAACACTACTGACAATAATAATACTTTTTCTCAATTTGGAGAGAACAGAAGTATCTGGCTGATGGCCAGGTCATGACAGGAAAACCAAAAAATCAAGTCTTTGGGTTGATAACATGCTCAACCTGTCCGCGATAACACAACCCAGTTTAACCTAATTCATTGCAAGGCAAATAACAACAGCATTTAATACTTTGCAACAGCAGCATGGAAAGGACAAAAATTACTCAGAAAAGCCTTTTGGGCAAAACAGCTTTGGGAGTCAAGGAAGTCAGATGGCACAAACTGGATACTGAATCTAAACAAATGGACATGCTGTGAAAAACAAAACAAGTAGAGTGTATTTGAGACATAAAAGGGCCTTGATACCTTTAGGCCATGTTTGGAATATATTCCACATCCAACCTTAATCAAATAAGGAATAAAATGCAAAATCCCAAACTCGCAACAGTCAAGGTCATTTTGACAGGACTGAAAACACAAACATCCACTTGAAGAATTACCTCCGGTGAAACAAACACTAAAGGGCTTATTATGTTACCACATGTCTGAATATAACACAAAAATAAGCATGAATACAAGTTATGACTCACCATCAATCATGGCATTAAGCCACAATTATAATGACAGACTGATGCAACCTGGACACAAATCACGCCATGACATCCCTTTCTCTGACGGATGCCTAATAACACCAAAACAAATTACTGTCTAACAAAATGATAGCATCTGCTGGCTTTGTCTACAACCTGTGGAATAACAGTGGGGACTGGCAAAAGAATAACCGTGGGAACCTATGTGACAGGAGGGGGGATGATGCAATGCAACTCAAAAACAGTGCTGTGTGCCTTTGTTCAGAGAAGCAAAGGAAGGAGCAAAAAACCAGCCACCCCTGTGCACTTGGATTTGCATACAGGGAGAAACAGCACTTGACATCCGCTCCCAACGGTACGCCACTCCGGCGTGAACCAGTGAATTCCAATGATGAGGGGGTCGAAGTGGCAGTGAGGGGGTGATGGGGTGAGGGGGTGAAGGGGGGGAGGGGGGGGGTGCTCTTGGACTTGTCAAACTTCATAGGAAAGAAATGCCCAGGAGCTGCTGGGTTCCAGACAGCCTCGCCCGACTCTCCTTCTCTGGGCAAACAAAAAAACAAGGACAGGTGTCTCTCCAGTAGGAGGGAAGGTCACCTTGCTCTCCTTAAATGTCTTTAGCCCGGTCTTGACCCCCCCGAGGATGCCAGAACACAGTGCTTGTGGCAGGCGGAGTCTCGGGGAGGCTTGCTGATGAAGCCGACAACATTACACACTCGTGTCTAGGCCCTGACCACACACACATACTCGCACGCGGGCAGGCAGGCGGGCCGGCAGGCGGGCGGGCAGGCGGGCACACACGCACGCGCCCCTCAACCCTCAGAGGAGTCTTCCAAAGATGCAAGTCTGCATCAGGTGACATACAAACTAACATTAAAGAAAGAGAAAGGGAGATAGGATGGGAGAAAGAGAGAAGGGGAGGGAGGGAGAAAGAGAGACTGCACTAAAAGTGCAAAACAGCACATATAATTCACTCATGTTTTATTTTTTTCCTCCATGTTGTATACAAGCAATTAATAGACCCAATAAAAACAGCATGAGACACACCATGCTTCATTTGGAGTGGTAATGCGATCCGACCCATTTAAACCCTGAAATTATTGGAGATGATGCCCTTCAGTAAGAATTTAAAGCAGCCGGTGTGAGCTGTGCAAAGAACGTACATCTTTTCCATATCACCCTTAGGTCCACCAAAAATCAGGCCATCCAAAACTTCATATTCAAGAACAGGAAAAAGCAAGAAGAAATAAGGGCGAAAAAATAAATAAAATAAGACATGGAGGTGACTATTACGGTTAAAATGGATTTTTAAAGGAAGAGTGTCTGTGTTTTGATCAAGACATATGAAAGTATCAATAAAACATTACGTGAGCCAGACAAATATAACCACTCAGTGCAACTCCAAAATTCATTGAAAGATGAGAGGACAAAACAGACCTGCTCCAAACAACTTCGGGCTGTTTACTGATAAATAAAATAAAAAGCGGAGATGAGCAAAGCCTCCATAAGCAGGGCGAATGAATATATTAATAAAATATATGCACATCAAAGTTCTGCCACTCTTAAAAAACGTGTTTGTTATACATATGGAGACACATGATGGAACATGTTCTCATTTCAACATGGCGGTAATATAATTTGGATAGTGTTTTATTTTTTTGATATTAGAATCTGTTGTTGAGTATTTTTTGCACACCAGCATCTCAAAACTGTTTGTTGTTGTGAAATGAATGGAAGCCATTACCACCTCAAACAAATACATTACCGTCTACTTCGAAATGGCACAAACGTTCAAAGCAAGCAAGAAAACTTGTAACAAGTTTTCCTCATGTCAACATCTATATGTACCAAAGATGTAAGACATAAAATGTTTTAGTATTCCATCCATTGTGCAGGGACAGGTCATCTCCAGTACACTCCTTTCTTTCTCTGTGAAATCATCAGGCCAGCTGCGAACCAATACTGTGCTACTCAGAGCAGTGCCATTGAATGCCTATCAATCTTTAACATCAAGGTTGATTCAGAATGGATTTATTAATTTTGTTTTATGTTTCCAAGGAAAAGAAATTTGCCAGTTTAGAAAGACAAGGACAAGTTCTTCTATTCTCCAGCAGGTGAATGAAATTCACTGAGTGGGTACTAACATAAGAAATTATAAAACTCGTGATTTGCACACATTTTGTTTGCTTTTCAAAGAAGCTTTTGATGAATAAACTGGTTATAACCTTGATCAGGGTGAGTTGTTCAACGTTGTATTCTCAATTTGTCAGGGTCATGAAGACCAAACCTTGCACTTAAACAGAACATTTAAAAGAAGAAGTTGGGCTAATTTACGACCTCACAGAAAACCACACACAAAAAAAAAAAAACATTTACACTCATCGTCCACGGCATCTCTATCTTAAAAACTTAAGCCTGCCTCTCATCCTTTTCTGAAATCCAACCAAATGTGTTTAATCAACATCTCCAAATGCACTAAATGGACAATTAACAGCAGGTGAGAAGGACGGTTGTCAGCGATAGGGGGAGGCTGCCGTTGGCTGACACTGCAGCGCCCGGGGGGGTTTCAGGAAAAGAAGAGGCGTCGGCGTCGGTGGCGGCGTCTTGAAAGCTCTCTCCCTCAGCACAGCAGGGGGGGGGATGCACATTTTCACAACTCCATGCGGGAAATCTTCCCAGAGACAGGGAGCAGCTGCCAGCTGACGTGGACCCCTGTGCTCGACTAGGGGCGGCGGAGAGAGGGGTAAAGCAAACATTTGAGCGAGCGGTGTCTGGAGAGGAGGAGGAGGAGGAGGAGGCGGCGGTGGTGGTGGTGGTGGGGGTAGCGGAGGATGTAGTTTACCATTACACCTTACGCCACAGGGGCCAGAAGCAACTGCTGATGTCTCAACAAGGCTGCCACATGCAAGGCTGGGTGTGCTGCCAAGCCGAAAAAAATCAGAAAACCAATGATATAAAGGGGAAACTGTGACTAAATGAGGATGTTTTTTTTAATTCTGCATCCTTTTTAGGAAGGTATTTGCCATTTCTTTACTTCACAGGTAGCTGTGTCAAGAAGGATGACAAGTAACAATAGATTTTACCTTCCAAACATCAAAGTCCATCAAAAGTGTATAAAAGCACTGTAACAGACTTCCACCAATCAGAGTCAGACTACAACCTTGAAGTACAACCTATGACTATTAAAGAGGGGTTGCAGTGAAAGTCAGAGCCAGCAGGAAACCAAAAAATCAGAACTGACAGACGTGCATCGTCCACCTGTCTCAGCGAGTCCCATTTCGAAAACAATGGCCTCAGACGGGGAGCGAAGACATACGACTACAGGGGTTATCTGCAGGAGAGGAGCTCACACTCATCCCTTCATCAATCAATTGGGAAGGTCACTCGATCAGATCGAAATACAGTGGTCTTCAGAAAAAAAGACCCCTTTCGGGGCTCTCAAATCCAATAGACGGATGGGGAGGAAAGTTAATTTAGCCTGCACCATTCTTCCCTAAAGACGATGGGCAGACTGTACAAGACAGCGGATGTATATCGACTTACCTAATTTATTGCATATTTATGCATTGTCATAGATAAATAGCTGTGCTGTTTTTTTGCCTTTTTTTTGTTTTTTTTCTGGAGGGGTGGGGGGGGGTGGCGGTTGAGGTGGTTGGAAAAGGCTGTAAAGAAAGGGCGGCTGAAATCACAGAGGAGCTCATTTAAGCCAGCCTTGTGTCTCAGCAGCATTGATTGTAGCGTGAAAGCCCTAATGAAGCTCCTCGACTCTCCTCCGCCCCTCTCCATCACCCTTGCAAAGACAAAGCTGGGGCCAACTGAGCGCTAACTAACTATGCAACCAACTCACATGGGCAGAGAAGCGAGGAGCAGTAGTTAAGGAGGTCGGCTAGCACGGAAGAAGACAGCTATGGATGCAGCAACAGGGGGGTAGGGGGTAAAACAGGTTGGAGGGGGTGAAAACAAACACACAGACAGGAGGGGGGGGAGGAGAAGGATAAAAAATAAAAAAAACACTGGTTATTTGATGGACTTGTTTGATGATGCCTACAGCTGCTTGGTTTCCTGGTGCTTCTTCTGGGGAAGCTCACCGAAATGAAATGTACACACACACACACACACACACACACACACACACACACACACACACACATCCACATCCACACAACATGTTTGCACGTTTGGTATGAAATGAAATCTGTTCACAATGACTTGCCTCCTTAGCCCACACACACACTCCTGCTCTTGCTCACACGTACACACACTCACATGCTGCTCTGATTCAACAACACAGGGCTCCCATCGGTACAGTAAACAAGTCTTCTCCATCATCCTTTGTTTACTGCAAATGATCTGTTGCCCCGCATTTCAGACACAACCCTGCAGCTTAAATGAAATAAATCAAGTCCTGCTGCAAACAACTGCCATCCGCAGAGGAGGCGTGCAAGAATGCGTTCGATGATGCCTGGCCCACAAGCAAGTTGGGGCCAGGCTGGCCTGGGAGAGCAAGGATGGGGGGGGGGGTGGACGGTTGGGGGGGGGGTGGGGGGGTAAGCTGAGGAGGGGGGTCAAGGCGAGAATGGGGAGGAAAAAAGGGGGAGGGAGTGGTGGGCGGGGTAGCTGAGAGGGGGGGTCAAGGCGAGAATGGGGAGGAAAAAGGGGGAGGGAGTGCCCAGAGAGAGAGAGAGAGAACTGCACTTGTCTTAAGTTGGACGCTAAGTGTGTTGGATGCTGATGAAGTGGCGGGCAGTGCAGCTGGTGGCGAGTGCTAGCGGTGATTAATGGCAGCAATGCAGAGCAGAGCAGAGCAGGTGAGTGCTGGGTGCCGTGCTCACTCGCCCGTGGGCAAGGCGAGCCCTCAATGACGTACGCACACACACAGACCAGCACCGCAACGGCACACGCGCACACGGCACATTCGCTCACACGCCACACCAACATGCATGTTCTTCCTCTTGTTTGGACGTCTGAAAAGCCTTTTCAGCATTGCTGATTGTGGTTGCGTTATGAGCAGCCGGACAGATGCAAAAATGTATGTGAGCACACCACGTCCTTGAGGAAGATAAAGATGCGTTTATAAGTGATTAGACACGTGGATTGAGTCAGCATTCGGTTCAAGATCTCGGGAAAAAAAAAAAACAAAGGACTTGCTCGCCGCTCTAATATCCGCACCATTAAATCAGCTCCATCTCTACGTGTCCACGGCTCCACGGCTACCCCCACCCCCCCACACACACACCCCTCTACCCCAACCCCTTTCCCAAGCCACACAAACACTCTAGGCCCCGCTCAATAGCAGTACAAATACCTATTCATCACCGTCGCCCGCATCACCTAATAACAGACGCCGAGATCTTTAACTGCCCATAAATGAGAGCTCGGAAACTTCAGAAAGCCTGCCTCAGCAGCCTCGCCTCTGCTCGGGCTTGGCAGCACCAAACCCCACAAAGCAAGATTAATTAGCCTGTTGAATGGAGAGCCGCTTGGGTGTGGCACGCTGCCTGCACTGCGGCCTGGAGACGGGAGAAGAGGCTGGGGTACTAGGAGAGCTAGGGGTGGATGGTGGATGGTGGTGGTGGTGGTGGTTGGGGAATCTGGGGTGTTGCAATGTGCCTCTGCACCAACACAACCATGCTGATGAACATGTGTCTGTCTATGTCTTTATGTCAGACAGATTTCACTGAGGGCTGGGGGGTGGGTGGGTGGGGGGGTCAGTTTCCCCCCCACTGGCTCCCCTCTGTGAATATTGCTCATCACATTAAAAGTAATATTCCCCAACTCGATGACAAATGGTCTCACTTATGAGCAGCATGAGTGAAATATTTCCTTTTTTGTGAAGCAGAACTGGATCTGGTAATGAAGTGGATAAGAGATATTGGGGGCGGCTCTTATGATTAGTTCTGTGCAATTGAAAATACATGAATTAACAGTAAATGACTTTTAATATGTCAACTATTTAAATACTGTAATGGAAATGGATTTCAAACGTTTTTTTTTTGGCTTTTTTACATGATATGTGTACAATTGTAACTAAGGCAGGCAAGGCATAAGACCAGCACCTTAGCAAACCTCAAGTCTTCACAGTCTTTCCTTCCGTCTCTATTGCTGTGTCTTTCTGTGGCTCTGTGCTCCTCTCTCCAGACAGCTACTGGGTGGAGTGTGAGAAAAGAGGGTGCATGTCTGGGAGACCCAGGACGCCACATCACACCGCACCTTACTAGGGGAGGTGGCAGCAGTGGATCGTCTGCCCACCTGTTCTACGTGTGACAGCTTTGACCTTTCTTCGGTTAAGCAGAGCAGCAAGATGCAATCCTACTCTTCCCCCAACCCCATTCCACCCCACCCCACCCCACCCCTCCGCACCCCAGACAGAGTCACTGGATTAGTCTTTCCTCCTTCAGGATGGTGCGGCATGTTAAAGGAAAAGGTTGAAGTGGGGTTGCGAGGAGGAAGGAGAAAGGAGAAAGGAGGAAGGGGGTGGGAGGTAAAGGGGCAAATGAGAAAAGGATGCCACACCCTGACCTCTCCCTCCCACCCCTAACCCCCACGTCCCATTTCACCCTTCGTGAAAAATAGAGCGCCTAACGCCCAGAGATAGAAACATTCATCTTGAGCCTAAAAAGTGGAGGGGCGGGCCGGGGCGTGCACGCAATACTTCCTACAGGCTACCTTCCCAGAATCCTCTGCATAGCTGATCATGTTCCTCTTCTTTTTTTTTTTAACAGAAAAAAGGAAACGACACTTTTTTTCTCTGGTTGAAGGTTTTGAAACCTAATGATGTTACCGGTTGTCACAAGACTGGATAACGTCAACCGAGGCTCTGACAAAACAAGCTCTTGACCCGAAAAACCCCTTTGTAAAAAAAAAAAACAAAAAAAAGAGTTGGCGAAATTTGGAGTCGGCGCCAGCCCCAGCAGCCGGTGGCCCCGCTGTGGCCCTCCCTTGATGCAGTGTAGCCGGCTCAAGCCCTTCAGCGATCTTTGTGATGGATAGCAAATGGAGCTCTGGGGACACGGTAAAAATACCAGGATGCTACCTAGGGAGACGGTAGCCATGCCAACTGGCGTCAGGGCAGGTGAAGCACTGAGCACAGTCAGCTGGGCGGTTCCAGTCCTTGAGGCGTGCGTGCGTGCGTGCGTGCGTGCGTGCGTGCGTGCGTGCGTGCATGCGTCTCCCCTTGCGGTGCGGTCCTCATTGCTGGGAGGGGCTTGAGCCCAGGAGACAGACTACAGGACCCCCCAACCAATGTTGCTTTTATTCAAATGCAGACAGTACCATTGAGGATGACTTGAAAGAGGCCAACTGGTGGAAATATCAAAGCCTAAAGGTTTTCTATGCTGGGATTTTCTGCAATGCCGGGGAAATGGTAATGAGAGAAAAAAAAATAAAGTCCAAGAACATGGATAAAGAGAGCTCAAAAACTAGCGGGAGAAAAACAACACTTCTAAAGCTTGGGTACTAATAAAAAAGGCTGACAAACACAACTTCAGAGTTGACTTTGCAAACATGTTGGATGTAGACGTTTTAATTGCCTCTGACCCTAACAGTCTACCAAATAAAAAGCTTCCAGCTCCCTTTTCACACCTTTTAACGACACTTTACCTTGCTCAGTCATGGGCAACTGCAAAAGTGTGTGGAAGGGTACCCAGCCTGTTTGGGCACTTTGGCTTGTAACCAGTGTCTCTAGGAGACAGCGCTCTGCAAAATACTGACAAAATATGAAATCACTAGAGGAGACGGCCGAGCCAACTGGTTTCAGAGCATATCCTGTTCAAGGTGTGTTTAACAGGAAAGGTGTTTTGCGTGCGCCTGCTTATTTTGACACCCCGTGACTTACTTATCAAAGCCTCGGTGGGGTTTAAAAGGGTGTGTGGGGACTGGCAAGACAGCATGTATCAACACAACAAACCTGCAGTACCAGTAGAAATCAAATTAGGAGGAGAATTGATGTGCTGATGGGAAGGAAAAAAAAGAGAGGGAGAAAAACGTTTGGCTTGAACAAAGCAGCTATTTCTGTTTCCTTTTGTGTGTGGCTCCACGTGTGTGCCTACATGCATGTGTGCGTGCAAGTTGGAAGCCTGGCAGACACAGGGGGTAATATGTTGTTTGAGGATGGGATTTAGTTATACCCAGGCATCTCATGCAAGGGGGTTTCAAAGCCCCTTGAGTGTAAGTGCAAGCATGCTTGTGTGTGTGTGTGTGTGTGTGTGTGTGTGAGTGTGTGTGAGCGTGTGTGTATGTGTGTGTGTGTGTGTGTGTGTGTTTTCTGTGTCAGACACACACAGCCTGTATATATTTATTCATTCATTCTGTCTCTTGCACCATGCTTCAAGGGAAGTTCATTAAACGCGTACTCTCTGGTGCTCATACTGTGGAATGCAAACATGCCAGTGTGGCTCTCTGAGTCTAAGGATGCCAGTGAGATTCTGAAACAATGGCTGGAGCAATGGTGCGAAGGAAGAGAGAGAGACCCAGCAGTTCAAGATGGTGGCTTTTGTATAAGCAAATGAAAGCTGGCGTTCACTTGTGGTTTTGTTTGTGATGTCTCTATTTATTGTAATTGTGTTTTATTTTTCCTATTCCACACACATATGTAGGTGACAAATGACAGTCGATGATATGAGGCTCTGATGCAGATAATACTGGATTCTTCCCAGCACCAGCAGGTGAGCTGTTTTGTGCTTGCATGTGCATTGGTGCATGTGTGCGTGTGTGCGTGTCTGTGTGTGTATGTGTGTGTGTGTGTGTGTGCGTGTTTGCGTGTGTGCGTGTGTGCGTGTGTGCGTGTGTGCGTGTGTGTGTGTGTGTCTATGTTTACATGGAAATGAGTCACGTACACACACTGTCACAGATAATTGTTGATGTTCACTCTGTCTATATGGCATTATTCAATTACTTCTAAGTCATTAACCCCCCTCAGGAATTACCCTAGTAACGGGCACATCAAGAAAGGCCGGTGAGGATCTAGACTTTCTCAACTTGTGACCGCACAAACGTTATCTACAGGAGATAACTTGGGATAGTCTCGAGCAGTTCTGCCCTGTTCCACTACAAGACTCATTGATAACTATAACGGGTCAAACAGCAGCAATCAAAAAGCACAACTGCACTTAGCTGTCTTCAGCATATGATTCACTTTACTGCTTTTTTTCCTATTAGACCAAAAAGTCTACAAGAATGCGGGGGCTCACACTGAAGAAGGATGATCAAATAGTAGGGCAGACATGCAGAGAGAGAGGGGGAGAGAAATGGCGAGAGAAAGGGAGGGAGGGAGAAAGAAAAGAGGACATGGAGAAAAAGAGACCACAAGAGAGAGAAAGACGGAGACCTGCTGTTCTCCTAAGCAAAGAGATTTACAATTTGATTTGAAAATTAGTTCTTTAAATTTGCTCCCTGACAGGGACAAAGATTTTATGGGACTTTTCCCCCCTCCTTGTCCTGTACTGGCTGTTGCTGGAGGGGGGGCCTTAGTCTGGAAGACTGACAAGGGTAAAGTGGAATGAAGGAGCCAGCCGATGCGACCATAAAACTCCTTCAGCTGGAGGACTTTACAGCTTTTGGCCCGACACCCGAACAGCCGTGCCGACGCTGATGAGGGGCGGGGGAGAGTAGAGTAGAGGATGGAAGAGGGAGAGAGAAAGAGTGAGAGAGAGTGGGGGGGGGTGGGAGAGAGAGAAAGAAAGAGAGAGGGGGGAGAGAGAGAGAGAGAGAGAGAAAGAGAGCAAGAGGGAGAGAGAGGAGAGAGAGAGGGAGAGAGAGGAGAGAGAGAGGGAGAGAGAGAGGAGAGAGAGGAGAGAGAGAGAGAGGGAGGAAGGAATAGATAGAGAGAGAGGGGGATTTACGACAGACAGGCATTTGCCTTTCACCCCCAATATTTGAAAAGAGGAAAAGGAGAGGCAAAATTACATTATACTGGGCCAATCAATATCTGCAGCCATTAAAAGCAGGAGAGAGAGAGGGTGGGGGGGGGTGAAACTGTTGTAGGAGGCAGCGTCCTTAAGACGTGCCAATGAGCTGATAAACACTACTCAGACAGACTGCCCAGCCCCATGACCATCCCCTCCGTGCCTCTCCGCAGCACCGGGCAAACATTACTCGCTGTTTACAGGAGAATGCGGCCATAATGACTGTCAGTGTGGTCACACAGAGCCCCCACCTCTCTCCTCTCTCCTCTCTGCCCACGCTCTCTCCCTCCGTCGGCAGGTGAGTCAGGAGGCCACACAGGTGCCACTGGCGACGGAAGTGGGAGGAACTGCCAGCGCCTTACGGTGATCTCACAGCCAACTGAGCCAAGCTGGGCTCACGTGTCTGTGTGTGTGTGCGTGTGTGTGTCTGTGTGTGTGTGTGGGCAGGGGTAGGGGGGCTGTGGAACATGTGACCCAGAGAAAAGGCCAGAGCAAGTGACAATGGTGACACCAAAAAGAGGGCAAGACGGTCAATGTCTGTAGTATAGGTCACCTCTATTCAACCACCTTTGAGGAGATTTCTTTTTTTTTCTCTACATCAATGTATTCATCTCATTTAGTGTTTTGGAACCATGTTTTAAAATAGCTTAATGCCAACTTACGTAAGACCTATTGCACAAAATCTTTACACCCAAGGCTAAGGTCTTTCTTAATGTGATCTTTTATACAGCATGTATGTGATCTTTAGTGCTGTCTAAAGCACAACCTCACACAAAAGGTCTGACCTTTTGAATGAATACGTTTCTGGGAACAGACAGGGTGTAATACTATCAATGCTGTAGAAAATGTAGCTGACCTTAACTCTATACAGACCATTCACTCCAATGTTATCAGTGGCTACCTTCACGGTGACACAGCCCACATCTGCCAGTGACAAGCTCGTCATTAATAAATAATGTTTATTAAATTCTTTGTGCCTCGACTTCGCCAAGGTCAAGGAATTGTCTGCTCGTCTATAAAAGCCAAAGCTTTATAGGAGGTTATAAAACCGTCTCGCAATCAATGTGCCGGGTTGTTTCCTGTGCTGTGCTACAGGGCGGACGCCGAAGGGCTCGGGCGTGCAGGGGGAGGCACTATCCTTCTGTGTAGGTGACATGATGCTCCGTCAAGTCGAGACAAACTCATTTGGATGCCTTGAGTCAGCCAGTCGCCAATTGCCTGTTGTGGCCAAAAAATCGTGCATGGGCACTCACCCCTCCCCGTCTTCCCTCTGTCAGTCGCTGTGATTGCCTTTTTTTTTCTTTCCGTGCACTCTGGAGTGAGACGCGGTGATTAACATGCAAAAAGGTGGGTCCCTCCTGCCATGCACCAGTGATGCCAATGATGTCGCCTCGCCACTAGCAAAGACGCCTACCTCTTAACCCCCCGTGGACACGAATTCCTTCGGGCTTAATCATCTGAATACAAAGACCAGCGGAGGAATTCAACCCGTTCACAACACGTGACAAATTAGTTCAATCAGACTAAAACGAAAACCGCAGTCTCGTCCAACAATGAGCCTCACATTTGTGGTACCTTCTGGGCATGTAAAGCTCCATAAAGTATTTCCGGATGAAAAAAATTGATTGGTTGGTGGGCAGACGTAATGAGGTTTATCAGGCTGTAAATGCCTCCAATCGCCCAATCCTACGAGAGATGGGAGATTCTAAATGCATTCGGGCACGTCTACTGCTTGTTTCAAACGAACAAGAATTACCACATCCCCCACTCAGTCACCCATCAAAAATAAATACATCAAAAAGATGATGTTTAGTAGAGAGGCTGATTTATCAACAGTCTGTAGCTGGCAGTGTTAAGACAAGGCATTTTCGAAAGGAAAAAAACAACTTCTTCTCACATTGCCAGTATGCGAGCGCATATATCACTACAGACTTTCTTCCCCAGGCAGCAGAAACTGTGCAGCTGCAGTGAAGCTTCACCTCCTGAGTGACGCTGGTGAAGATATGCCAAACACCCCCACCCTCCCCCCAGCCAACCCCCCCCCCCGCTTCCTGGCTCTCCCACGTGTTTGCCTAATTAAGATGGTGCAGCCCAACAATGCTGTAATTGACACCTATCCTACTGAGCTTTATCGGGGAGGGTCCATTTGAATATGAGATGCAAAACAACAACAACAACAACAACAGCTAAATATGAAGGAAGAAAAAAAAAGAATGCGAGGGGAGAAAAAAAAAACATAATGAAACGGGAACTAATGCCACAGCTGATAAACAAGCTTGTTGAATGTTAATCGCTGGCTTAGCTATGACTCTAGCCACAAAAAACATTATCAAAAAAAGCTCTGACAATTAATTAGGAGGCAGGGACTTGACCTTCAAGGTGTGTGCACACAGCGAGGCGGCGATTGAGGAGGAGGGGAGAGAAAGGCATACATTAGTTCATGGGAGATTGGAAAAGCGAGGGGCGAATTAATCTCCTCTCGGTTTGGGGTGACATTAGGATGCGTACGGGGAGAGAGGGGATTAGGGAGAAATACACACCGGGGTGGGGAGAACCTGAACTCTCCGGGCCGCGCTCTGTCAGTAGAGCAACTACACTAAAAAACTAATACTCCACCACACTGGCACAGTACACACAATAAGCCCTCTTTCTCTCTCTTACTCACACACACACACTTGTACACATTTGAAAATGCTTGTCTGACATTGTTCCCCCAGGTTGAATACACCATGTACTAAACACCCACAGCTTAAGACATACAAATGGACGTATGCAACTTAACACATATCACTAAGAGAGAACAGACACACACACACACACCGACACACACACACACACACACCAACACACACACACACACACACACGGGGAAGGCCACACACAAAACGATGAATGGTCACACACAAAACCTTGTGTTAAAAAAAAAATGCATAATAGCGCACAAGATCAAAACGACTGCTGAGAGGGAGGCCTCCAGCCGATGTAAGAGGCTTCCCACAGCTCTGACAGGAAGAGCCATTAGTGTGTCCGAGGGCCTCAGCATGGCAACCAGGAGCCAGAGGAGGAGCCTTTAGGAATGTTTATGAGTGAGTGGCAAGTCCACGCACGCCCCTGCGCATCGGGCCTTATTGCAGTTCATCACCTCCCCACCTGCGGATAATGACATTTAGCCAGTCCTATAAAAACCCCCAGCAAAAGCCAGGGATGTAAAATCAATGCCTCTCCACCTGCCAGGGCCATCCATTATTGAAGACGCGCTTCCGCAATGGAACAGAAAACAGCAGTCTACTGTGAGAGCCATATGTTTTAAAGGGGAAAATACACCACACACACACACACACACACACACACACACACACACACACACACACACTCACACACACACACACACACACTCACACACAAACACCTCAAAACACAACGGCACGGCTTTCACTCTTTCACCAAATCCCTACACAGACATATGCACACAGAGGCATGCTAAACAGGATCAACTTACACTGCTGCTGACATGCCATTCCTATTAAATCCTATTAGTAGGGAGCGAGGAAACCATTAAATGTGAGTTTGATCCAATCCATAAACAACCCATTGCTCCCCTGAAACTCTGACACCCAACATCCCCCAAGAGCTTAGGCACTCGTAAGCAGCACAACAACCACCCATAACCCCCCCACCCCACCCACTCCTCAGCTGTCAGGGCAAGGACGCATGTCCGTTTGCTGCCAGAGCTTGTTATTTCCCCATCAGATGTACCATAGTTTACACGGTGGTCCAGCATACATATATCTCTGTAAAGGCTTTCGTTGGCATTGTCATTGCAGCCCACCGGGGCGTGCCTGGTCTCAGCAGCAGTCAAACACTGCCCTCTACAGGACAAGGGGCAGTACTGCAGGCAGCCCTCAGGTCAGGAGAGGGGTCAGTGAAGCAGCACCAGAGATTGGTGTCCCCTCTCTCCTGCCATCTCTCTTGTTGTTTCTCCCTCTTATTCCTTCCAGGGCTGCGCTGGACTTTCCACTAAGCAGAAAGGTACACATAAACACGAGTGCTTTGTGAATCTCGCGAGCTTGGTGACTGGATTAATCTCAGGTTTGGAGAGAGAAAGGTCAAGGAAAGGGGTGAAAAGGGAGGGAAGGTGTCAGCATGGTCATGAGCATGGCTGTCAGCTCGTCTATAAGCGTGCACCGACTTCACCATCTCCTCCACAATGACCACCACTCTTGGCTTGGCTTTTTCTCGTGGTCTGACGTCAATTCGGGACCATTGAGATCTGGGGGTGGAAGAATCAATGAAGGCTGCTGCCGTGAAAGCCTCTGCACTTAAGGTTGGGTCACGGACAATAGGAGAGGTCCTCTGCCACTAACGCCTTTCAACTCAACCACATCTACAATCTTACACAACGCACAATGGCAGAGAGGTCTCCACACATCTAATGATCACCAATTTTTGTGGAGAAAAAAAAAATGGAGAAAAACAAGGCACCAGTATGACAATAAAACATGAAAGAGGTCTCACCAGGGGACACAGATGCACAGCTAGCATGGAGCTGGTTGCTCTACAGAGGATATTATACACTAATGGCACTTCACATTTTTTACTCAGTGAATCCTATTTCATCTCTGCTTCGCTGTAAATTCCTCAACTGTGAATGCTTGAATAGTGAGTGTGTTTTTCTTTCTGAATTGCCTCCATTGCCAGATAAAGACGGACGAAAAAGAAAAGAAATCATGATTGAGCCACGGAGAATGTTGATATCAGGATGAGCTTATCCTGTCAATAACAGAACCAATTCCTACCATAATGATGGTGTCTGCGTGGCCATTTTGTAAGCGCTAAAACCATTCCATTACACATGGGTTAAATGACAACCAATTTAAACATTGCTGAGAAGCCAGATAAACAGGCCTGGAAAAAGAGACACAAAAATCAAGGAGTTTTTTTTTTTTTAGACGGGCACGATGGCATCAGTTGTGCAGCAGAAGGCAAACAGGGAAGGGAAGGGAAGGGAAGAGGGTGATGTGAATCGTTCTCATCAGGGCTTAAAATTTCCCACATACTATTACCATTATTTACTGCTTTCGACAGGTTGGAGGGAGAGGAGAAGCAGGGAACATCAACACCCTCTAGATTGCATTACAGAGGTGATTGACAGCCCTATATTGGCTGGCAAAGTCTGCTGCTGCATCTTGATTTGCTGGATGGAGTGGTGCACACTCACTAAGAGGAATCATTTGGCTGAAAACAGGAGGAGGAAAGTAAGTAGAAAAAATTAAGGAGTCAGAAAATCTTCATTCCATCCAATTTTATCACAGATGTTCCCTTTTTTATGGAACGTAAAGATGCCAAAGTTTTTTTTTTTTTTCTGTCCTTGCATATCCGCAAAATCAAATTAGTTCTTTTTTTCGCACTGTAGTTGCAGTCTTCTGCATCACACTACTGACACCACCACCGCCCCCTCCCCTTTCCCATTCCGATTCCCAACCCACACTATTTCCACAGTTCCCAGGTCCACCATAAATATTAAGAGGAAGCTGCTGTTATGATCTCACTTAAGAATTAAAGAGCAGACACTGCTTATTAAACTCTAGAGAAGACCCAAACATGCCCACAGACTGCCATCAAAGCCAAGCACTTTTTCAGAGATAATGAACTACTTTCCAATATTAACTCACTTTATGGTCTCGTCGTGGGGCCTAAACAGAGTGGGGGAAAAAAAGTCAACATATCTAAGCCCATCTGACCATGAACCACCTTTGGTAAATGTACTAATGCAGAGAGGTTATGTTGGTCAGGGGATGTTCTCATAGCCTCTAACTGCAGCCTTACTTCCTTTTGAACTGATCAAAGTGAAACATAATGAGCAAATAACTTTTCTTTTTAATTTGGAAGGAAGAACTCTGAAGTGTCTTCTTTAAAAGGAAGTTGGTCCCTATCCTCCAAACCTGCATACAAATTAAATTGACTTTGCGTGAGTGGCAGATCTCAAAGCTGCCAGCTTCCTTGATGAAAATAAGCTTTGCAAGAGAATGAAACAAGGCGCGGCATTACCGGGAATGGCACAGTCAGAATGTGTGGTTTGAGGCACTGTGATTGCCTCGCCAAAGAAACTCCTGATGTGGTCATCTGGGTTTGATTAGGCATCCTCACAGGTCTATGATTATGGCATTAGGCCGGATTCTTTAACACTGAGAATTTCCAATCAAGAAATTGGCAAGGCAAGAGTGATGGCAGCAACTCGTCAGGGTGCGGGTGCGGGGTGTGGGGTGTAGGCTGTGTGTGTGTGTGTGTGTGTGTGTATGTGTGTGTGTGTGTGTGTGTGTGTGTGTGTGTGAAGGGTGGTGAGGGCGGGGTGTTTGCAAAATCAATTAAAGAGGCGGCAGCAGAGTTCAGACATTACTTTTAATCTTCTAATGCATCGTTGCAATGTCAGCCTCCACCAGCCGGGCTTCTTAAGAGCGAGGATCGATCTCCTCCCCGGCTCATCTCACGCACAGCCTTCTGACGACGCGTCTCAGGACCGCACGACTTTATTGGAAGAGATGCGGTGGGTGGGGCAGGTTGGGGGAGAATCTGATGGTGGGGCTAGGTTGGGGGAGAATCTGATCCACTTATCCCTGGATTACGGGCACGTGACACCTCATGTGTGTAGAATGCGGGAAGATGGGGACATTTTTCACACTGCCACTGACAGCATCCATGTCTGAACTGCTTCACTGAGCAGCAGGCTCTGGAGATAAGTTAGCATAAAATTTCATCCTCCTTTGCGTGCCCACAGGGGAGGGCGAAAAAAAATGGTTAGTGTCCAGCAGACCAGATCAATGTCCCAAAGATATCAATGCAGAGAAATGCTGCATAACTACACCATAGAGAAAATAAAGTACAATGAAATAGGTGAAACTGAGAACCATAAGCTTAACATGTACCCTGATTACTGTGCTCCACCATTGTCAATCCTTTCAATAATCTACAGCAAATATTCATTTGGATACCCTTTAGAAGTTCAATAAAGGCAAGGAAATAAGGAGCTAAATGGCTTTTTTTTTTTTTTCTACGAGCAACCTAGAAGGTAATCAGAACTATACAATATATAGACAAATATTACAGGGTGTCACATCACTGAAGCCTTTATAATCTCACAGCTGAAATTACCATTAAAATTACTTCTTCCCCTGCTCATGTCATTTTGCTCTTTTCTCTCATGCAAAATATATAACAGAGAAGTCAAGACTTCATTCATTCTGAAAGCTGCTCTCTGGACGTGCGGATCTATTTAAAAAAAAAGACAAATGCCCCATGAGTCAGAGAATGAGGATATTGTATTAAAAGCAGAGCTCTGAGGTGGCGTATGGAACATTTCAAACCTGACTGCTCACAGAAACAGCGGGCAATATTGCATTTTGTAGTGAGTCAGTGAATCAATCCCATGACGATAAAATTAACTTCCTTTTTTCGCTGAGAAGATGATCTGAGTGGAGTCACTGGTGAGCACTTATGCAGCGGAGGCATGTGGCTCAGCCAAGGCCAAACACCTGTCCCTGCTTTATCGGGTCTGCCTGCCAGGAGACAGACCAGCTATGAAAGCCGCCCGTGCCTGAAAAGCCCATCGCAAATGCACCGTGGCACCTACCTAACCAGCCAATTCTACTCGGGAACCTGATTTGATCCCATACTCATTCCTTTTCCCTTCTTTCGCAGAGCCATTTCCAGGGGGGTGCACACCCTCGCATTAGATGACCCTACACACCTTCTTTGCTGAGAGGACATCATCAGAGAAGAGCCAGGGATGGGAGGAGTAGGGTGGAGGTGGGATAGGACGGGATATGGGTGGGGTAAAGTGGGGTTGGGGGTGGGTGGTTCACTTGCCCTGCAGATGGAATCTAACAAAAAACAGGCAAAAGACAGCAAGATGTGGAAATCACCCCTGTTCTTGCAGTGCACCGTATTGATTCTGGGGGATGTTTACTCATGGTTGCGAGATAAAAAATGAGGAGGCGACATATAAATACTAAGATGACAGGCTCCTTGTGCTTCGAAGTGAGGAAGAATCTTAAACTCTGACTTCTGAAGCCAATTTCCTTGGTAGGCAGAGCCACGGTTCTGCGTGAATGGAACACAAGGCCACGAGCGAGGACATCAACCCCAATTCGACTGTTCTCCGAAGGGTAGGGGGAGATTTCTCTGCTCCAAAAAGAAAAAAAAACAGCCCATGCCTTTCTCTGTGCAAGCAGACATAACTATAGCAGGGGCGTGTTATGTTTTTTAGATTAAAAGACAGAGGAAATATCAAGAGAGAAGAAAAGGAACAAAGAGAAAAAAAAGTCTGTCTGTCTGTCTGTCTGTCTTAACAAGAAATAAAACAAAAAAAATATATATATATCTGAGGCTCTCTCAAGAGTCTGGCATCCCTCCACTTCTTATTGGAGAGCAGGCTCCAATCTCATGTCTTCAAATGAGCAGGAGGTTGGATATCAGACCGCGCCATCTCAGCCTACTCAAAGTGATGTGCAGCCAGCAAATAAAGCACAACAAATAAAATTGTACACAAGGGATCCAGCCAGAATTGTATGTGTGTGTGTTTGTGTGTCAATCATTATGTATGTGTATGCACTTGCCGACAGTATGAGCATCTGTGTTGGTTTGTGAATGGATCAGCATTTAGGCATGCGAGTAGGACTGTGCCTCAACAGGTCGGCATACACATCAAAACTATACAAAAAAATAGCGGGTCAAATTTACCCCATTCTTTTAAAGAAAAAAAATCTCTCCATACCCTACCTAAATTGTTATAATATGCTTTTTTTAAAGATTACCTCAAAGATTGAATTTAATCAAATCTTCCTTAAAACGTGCCTTCTTTGAACCAGCAGTTATTTTATTCTATAAAGAACAAAGCAAAGACTGAACAGCAGTCCCCAATTACAAATGACAGTTTTTAATTTCATCTCATTGACCCTGAATAAGAAGTGGAAAGCAAGAGAATGACAAACCAGGTTAATTTACTATAACACACTGTTAAAATCCCTGTCAAAATGTCTCAAAACAAAGTGCTCTATTTCAAAGAGCTTGGCAAGACATAGTAGAGATCGTTTTGATATTAAATGTATTCTTTGCAGGGTATCTTGCATTTCCTTTGCTGAAGACAACTACAGCTGCTGCAAGCGATATCTTTTTTTGCACAGAACAATACCTGGTACTACAAAATCCAATATCGATTAAAACTCAGTCATATTGTATTTCTTTACATTGCAGCATTAAAGTAGAGCCTACAGCTGCATTTATGACAGAAACCCTTATTTCTGTGATAATGCTCCTCTCCTGAGGTACGAGCACATTTTCTATTTCTGGGCCCATTCCTCGCTGCTGCTAAGGAATGTTGATGATTGTTAAGTTGCTGGGATTGTCAGAGCCGCATCACTCTATTTAGCCTGCTGTTCTGTGGAAATGTGTAAGCACCTTCGCGTAAATAGGGAGATGTACTCACGCAAGGCCAATTCAAAAAGGTCCTGCTTGTTGCCCGCACATCATGTGTACCTGTTGGAGGCTTACATGACGCACAGCATCATGTAATTTCCTGCCGCTGCACTGACGTCATTTAATAGATTTGAACAAGAAATTGGTCCTTGGGAAAAAAAACTGAGGGAAGACATAAGGAAGACTGTGGGAGGGCATATGATTTTCAGTGTGCTCTCTCCAGAGTTTACAAGTGAAGGAAAAAAAAGTATATGTGGGAGGAGTGATTTACCCTAGGGTGAGGCACATCCCACCAGTGAGGTGAGAGAGCAATTAACAAAGGCAAACAGCTTTCTCAGTGCCTAATGTCAGATAATAAAAAAACCCACTTTCTATGAACACAGTCTTCTTAAGACACTAGAACCACATATATAAAGCGTTATAATGCATTCATAAAGCTTTATAATGACTGATATAAGTATTCACAACTATTTATACATACTCATGCGTGCACTTCTGAGGCATTATAATGCTATGTTACAAGCCTTTACAAGTAACATCAGTGCATTATTAAGCTTCTTTGACCTTTTTCACATTATTGTGATCTTTATCAACAGGTCAAAATAGTTTTATAATGCACTGATGTTAGTTGTAAAGGCTTATAACATAGCATTATAATGCTTTATGAGTACAGTCATAAGTGTGTATAAATAGTCGTGAATACTTATGTCAATCATTATAAAGCTTTATGAATGCATTATAACCCTTTATGACTGTGTTTATAGGGTTTTATGAATACTGGGTTCATAGAAAGTGTTACCGAACTATCACTGTAAACTGGCTGCCCCCTATTTGTTAAATAAATGAGAGTATACTCTTTCAAGTCTGGCCCTGCCTAGCTGCATTAAAAGCCTGCTTGAACTCACATGATTTCATGGAAGGGTCAGACAATATGAAAGAAAAAAAAATCAGCTCTTTTAGCATACTCTCATGGTGACGGAAGGGAACAGAGTGTCAACTCACATTAAGGTCACGGGAAAAGCAATATGTCTGTAGGAGGCAGGATGTGCTTGAATGAGCAAGCACACACACACACACACACACACACACCACACACACACCACACACACACACACACACACACAGTGACCGTATGCATTCTGACTTGAGGGGATCCCAGTGAATGATGCTGTCACCAAGACTGGGATACAGCGAGGTGCTGAACAAGATGCTACCTGGTCCTCCCTGAGGACTGGTTGTGTGCAGAAGCCAAGCAGACAAAAAAAGACACAAGACAGAGTACATTTTTGGACCTCTCCTCCACCCTTCCTCAAAACTGTGTAGCGATACAGGCACTCCAGTAAGTAACAAGTGAACACACACACATACACACAAAGCACAAAAGTGTACATACACACACACAAACACACACACACACACACACACACACACACACAAACACACACACACACACACACACACAAACACACACACAGACACACGGGTGTGCACGGCTGTGACTATGAGGGTGTGCAAGCAAGCAGGGAGAAAGAGAGAAATGAGTAAGTCAGCCGAACCACTGTGCTTGGGTGACCAGCAGTGCCTTGAAGATGGGGAGGTCTAAATTAGGACGCAGGGCACCACAGCTCACTGAAGGAGCCTCTGTGCAGTTGCCATGGGGACACATTGTGTCACTCAACACTTGTTGAGCGAAGAAAGAGAAGACTGCCAGGGAAGCAGCGGAAGTAAAATGTCCAAAATATGTCTGGCAAACGAAGAGGAAAACCCTCAGCGAAAGACTTCTATCCTGACCCTAGGACCTGTGCTGGGAAAAACCAGAGGCTGTGAGTACATCAGCGCCACAATGCTTGACAACTGTATGGAGCAAAACAGAACATAAATGCTAGTGTAGAGGTGCTCTTTGCTGCTGTCAACAAGAAAATCAATAGTGCCACTTTCCTTTTGTCCGCAATTGTTGACAAGAAATACGTGGACATACACTAAAGTCATACAATACATTTTTTACCACTTTACTGACACAATAATGGCTATTGTACCTCAATTCCCCAATTTCTTTCACCTACATGTATCAAGAAAAAAATGTTACCTTTAGCATGCAATTATAACTATAGTAATACCATGTGTAAATTATTAAATTTTAGTTCTCATGGTCTAACCTCACCCAATCATAGGCACCTAATCTATAATTCAGGAGGCAGCAAAGGTTTCATTATGACTACAGCCAAGGCAGGAATTTCATATTGCCAGCTTCCCCTTTTCTCGAGTTTTCAATAATCAGCTGGGCATTTTAATACAAACACCATGACAGGCAAGTCTATTCATTACCTTTGAATGAGTGTGGAAAAAAAAAACATCAGTCTTCTTGTGTGAAATTACCATGCACACACAGACACTCCCATACACACTCAAGACACACATGCAGAGCATCTCCAATAAAATACCAAATGTGGCAGATTCACTCAAAGTCAGAAAGTCATTTCACATTTCACAATGTTCAGACACATGTCAAAAACTAATGCAAACCAGAGGTGAAAAAAGAGCCATCTAAATGGAAATGTGGAAGTGACACTGAACACAAGGGACTACAAGCAAAAAGGAAACAAGGAGAAGGAGAGGAAAAAACAGCCATTTGATCCCACTCCTAATTACTCCCATAACAATGCCTTTAGCTGCTTTGTACATAATCAGCCACAAGATATGCAAATAGATTTGAATCAGAACTACGGCATGGGCTTTGGAGAAATGGACTACAATGTAATGGTTGCTTGCTTTGAATTTCAAAAGGAACCAAACAGTCTAAAAATTCTCTTTATGACAACGTAAGCATTAATACTGCACATTACAATCAATTATAGAGATCTGAATAGCATTCGTTTCTGTGTCTCTTTTTTTTCCCCTTACTGCCTTTGTTTGTGGTAGAAAAACATCTGGACCAAGTAAAGACTTCAAAGCCACTGATATATCACCATCTTGGAAAAAAAAATCTTGAATGTCATAACCAAAGCATACAGAACAGCAGGTCAGAGGTGCAATGATACATTCTTTAATCATCTTTGCACTCACCCATACATGCAAATGCAGTATGTACTCAGACTTTCTAGGTAAAGTGAAGCTTTTTGGCAACTCTCCACCTCAGTCACTGCTTTAGGCCATCATGTTGGCATCACTTAGCTTTCTTTCACAGTGTGTGACCAGAGGGATATCCCAAGAAGGTGGTTTAGTGACTAATCCAGATAAGTTCTCAGCGTGATTAGTACATCTTCTAATAGAATAGTTTTATATCTGTATCCTTATATCAAAACAAGGCCACGGGAATCTTCCATTAGGAGGTTTACCACAGTTTACCACTTGCTCCAAGTTAACATACCGAGGCCAGAAAATCTGCTTTCTAGAACAGCCCCTAGGTCTTCATAAAACCACACACACACACACACACACACACACACACACACACACACACACACACACACACACACACACACACACACAAAAGACAAGCAACTTGTTGATGTATTGTGACACCTTCCAGTTGGATTCCACACTTCTCCAAGATGTTCACTAGTGGTTTTTTTTTTCTTTTTTTCTGCAACACTTTCATCCTGTCTAGATCACTCAACCAACCTGACCTTATCCTAATGTGTTGGGCACATTTCAAATGTCCTGTGTGGCCACTGCCTTTTTTACCTGTGCCACTGGACAAGAGCCCACTGAGCAGAGCCCTGGAGTCCCCGTCCCACTCTGCCTCAATAATTAAAGAGCAATGAATGAAGGCTTAGACACATAGCTAGATGGATGTACAGGAGCGAGCAAGGAGGAGGGGGAAAAGGCTAGTACGATCCTCCTACCAGTGCCATGGAGAGGCCATGTGCATTAGCAAAGCTTTTTGTGGGCCCAGGGCCCCAGGAGAGCCCAGGCGAGACAGGGAGTGTGAGAGGAAGAGACAGTACAGGAGAGAAAAGAGAGTGTGTGTCTGTGTGTGTGTGTATCTGTGTGTGTGTCTGTCTGCGTGTGTGTGTATCTGTGTGAGTTTCTGTGTGTGGGTGTCTGAGTGTGTGTGTGTGTGTGTGTGTCTGCCTGTGTGTGCGTGTGTCTGTGTGTCTGTATGTGTGTGCGTCTGTGCGTGTGTCTGTGTGTACGCATGTGTGATCCAGACAGACTGCTGGACCCGGCACAGTGCCCCAAGCAGTATGAGTTCACCTGGGCCACCCCTGTCCTGCTAGCCAGCCTCTCTCCCTCACCAAAGGCTCCTCCAGGCTGTTCGAGTCTGCCTCATACCTTACCTCTACTGCTACGGCTGATGTTGATGCCACCACCAGAAATGTCCCACTGTCTCCGTCGATTTCTCCCTGTCCTCCGGCTCTCTCCAGAGGACTGTGGAGAGGCTGCCGTGATGGGGAGAACAGACGAAGCGCAGTATGGATGTGGGGCAGAGAGAGAGAGAGAGAGAGAGAGGGATGGACAGAGAGACAGACAGAAAAAAGGGTTGAGAGAAAGAGAAAGAGAGAAAGACAGAGGGAGAGAGGGAGAGAAAGAAGCCTTTCCATGACACCTATACACATCCACACCCTCCTCCACCTCTCAGCGGACAGGGAGAACACTAACGCCACCTCTTCTCACGGTGCGTTTCATCATGGCGTGACAGCGTGTCAACTCTCTTCCTCGTCACCGCCACGCAGTGCATTGATATTCACTCCGCTGAGCCCAACCGCACTTCAAAAACCAATAGTATGACACAGGGAGAACTTCACCCACTGAAACTCTCCCATTCAGAGACACACACACACACACACACACACACACACACACACACGAACACACACACCTTCACATGCACATATGTATACGATGTCACACACAGCGAATGGCACCAGACGTGGCACACACAGCAGCGCTAATGAGAGCGGTACATGAGCTGCGGCGAGTCGCCAGAATGGCAGAGGGCTGTGGGCCGCCCCAAATCATCTGATGGTCTGCACCGCACCTGTCAGCATGGGAGCCCGCGGTGAGTGACTGGCTGTCAGAACCGCGACCCGAAGACATCAGTCTCAGTGCCTCTGCAGCTGAAACAATTACGATCCATCACCACCCTGCCTTTCACTTACATTTCAAACTTAAGAGGGAGGAGGCGGTACAACCATACATACACATGCATATGCAAATTATTATTATTGTTATTATTATTATTATAACCATCACCATCATAACAAACACCATATGGTTTGGCTGAGGCGAAACATGCACACAAATAAGCATAAACAGTTTTTTTTATTCCATCTTTTTTCCCCTCCCCGCGTCTCGAAATGCCACATTATGATTTAACTGCAGCAATTTGTATCTGTCATTCCAGAACCGGCACATTAAAAATATCATTCCAGGCCTCAACAAAGACATAATGTCTTTCTGTAAACAGTCCTATTACTTTACCCATAAACTACAGTTATTTGATTTTTTTTTTACATCGAAAAATTGTAGTGATGGCAAACATGAATTATTGATGATTTGCATTTAACGTTACGCAAGGAGCAAACGAATTGATGATAAGCCTGGCAGCCAAATCTATACTGCTGGCCAGACGTCTGCCCATATTCAAACACCAGGTGAGCATGTAATTAAGTTTCCAGCGTCGTTTGAATAATGAATGATGGCCTTTAATAATGCAGGGTCCCACATCCTGGGCCTGTTCGGCAGGGTGCTTCACTACAGCCTGGTAGAGAGTGTGTGAGTGTGAGTGTGGTGGTGATGGTGGTGGTGATGGGGGGGTGGGGGTGAGCGGTCAGAGAGAGAGAGAGCTGGATCTGGTGCGGGATGTCGGCAAAGCTGGCGCTGTTCCACAGAGCAATTAAATAACATGGCTACTGCTTGCGCAGAATGCAATCAGGCAAATCGAATGCACAGGTACTCTAACCAGAAAGGGGGGGGGTAAGGTGGGGTGAGTACAGGAGTGGGCTGGGGACTAATCGCGAGGGCACTGCATCGCCGGTCCGTGAGCCAGGAGTGGGGCAGGGGCTAGCTTGTTAAAGTTGATTTATTGGGCCTTCATTTACACAAGCTTTTCCCCTGCAATGCAAGGTCAACTGTAATGGGCCTGTGAATGTGAATAAATCTTCACCTTCAGCCACAGGATGTTGTCTCTCTCTCTCCCGTTCGCTTCCCCCCTCTCTCTCTCTCTCGCTCTCTCTCTCTCTCCCCATCTCTCTCGCTCTCCTAAATTGGATGCTTTTTTTGACTCAAGGGATTTTTTTGTCTTATTTTGTTATATATTTTTTTCACACACACACACTCTCTTGATTATGATGGTCTGCCCGCAGTCTCACAATGTCTGCAATGGATCCTCTACAGCATGAGTCAAGGCAGGAGAGAGGAGGGGCATACATCACATCCGTGTCAGACCCAACCACAGTTAAGACAATTAAGAGCTTCTCTCCTTTTTTTTTCCTCCGCACGTTTGAGTGCATAAGAGGGAAGTGGAGGATGAAAGCCTGGAGTCCGGGATAGCTCTTCATCAAAATCTAGTCTGACAGATGCACAAATTCGGTTTGCTGATCAAACTCTATCCCCAGCACTCTATGTTTACCAGGGTGAACAAATAAGGAAGAGAGGGGAGAAAGAAAGGGAGGGAGGAGGAGGAGGAGGAGGGCAGAGGCGGGGGTGGGGTGGGGAGTGGGGGACTTCTTTCGAAATCTTTTTACCCCTTCCATCAAAATGTTATGCATATGAAATTTCAGCAACAAGCCAAGAGGGACCAAATTCCTCCTTTTTTTTCTTCCCCACTACGCATTGTGCACTGGGGCAAAAATAACTCCCTCTCCCTCTTTTGCTTTCTTCACATTTATTTGTTTGCTCAAGTTCCCTGAGATCAGAGTGGCACATGTACGTCATGTGAAACTGACGCCAAAGAAGCCTCGACACACAACAACATCGAAGACAAGATGGGTGCCATGAGAAATGAGGAAAAAGGCGGGGGTGGGGGGTGCTGTCCTCTTGCAGATGTCAAGCACAGCAATAAAAAAAGCAACACTTCATACTTCGATCACTCTGCCCTACTTAACCAGCACCTATGTGTGCACTTGGTTAGCCTTTTTCTTCCCTTTGTAGTCCTGAACCACTTTATGTAAACATGATTTTCTTTCGAGTGTCTTCATGACGGTGAAACCCAGAGGAATAATACCAGCTGGATTATACCTTGTTTACCATGTTTGCTCATGCCACAGTCTTCTCATCAGCTAGGGATGGTGCGGCTGTGCTTTCTTAAGGCCCCAGATGCACAACATCTTTACAAACACACCATCAATCTAAAAAAAAAAAGCCTGTGGGTTGGGTTGGTGTATTGGATCGCATTAGATGGCAAAGATCCTGTTTAACAATATGATTTTTGCTGTGTGTCGACATATTGTCTGTAGTGGTAAAGGACTTCCTATTAAGCAGCAGGGTCTGGAGCGAAGGGCAGATTTCACATGGGGTTTGGACATGATTGAGCCGGTCATGGATACGGCCTGCTAATTTGGCCAAAATGGCATCATTAGCAGTTCAGTTGCTGCCATTGACCATTAAAGAACAGTCTGGAGAGCCTCTCTGACCTATAGCTTATAGACAGTTGAGAAAAACACTCACCAACACACACACACACACACACACAGAACATCCATGTCTACTTGCTGAGGGTGAGATGAAACGGTAGTTGTAGTAATGTCACTGAACTGAGAATCAGCAGACATTACACCGCTCACTGGCACTTTTGCTTTTACCTTTTCCCACTGGTTCATCCCTTCTCTTAGAAATGGCCAAATGCACTCGTATACTCAGATGAGCTCTGAACAAAGTGTAATAACCCACAAAACCCCAGGGCCCACATTTAAGAACACCTTTTTCCCCTCCTTGACACTTCTAAGTTAGCTAATCACACTGATCAGCTGTTAGAAAATTCTCACTAAATTACAAAGGGTGGTTATCCATGAGGGGCTTAAACACATAAGTCACCTGAGATTAAATGACAGTGGAAGTTCAGAGATCCATGAGGTTAAGAAGGTTATAATGCAGCTGTCTTAAGCTGGCAAAATGAATGCACTGTGAATGCTCAGAACATACAGATTTTTTGCTGGCTTTTAGTTTTTGCTTTTATACTAGTTTCTAAACTTCATACAATTCATACTACCTTAAAATTTGAAAATGTTTTTTTTTTTTCTGACAAGTTGTTGATCCCAGCAGTTTAGGCTTCCGTCACACAATGGTCTGGCTCACCTAATAGAATGAACATCCATGCGGCAGGTGATTTATTTGAGTACTTCATCATCAAGCGATTAGACATGGACAGCTAAATGGGTCATCATCAAGGTTCATAAATCACACTTATCATGGCCTATGAGTATGAAAGGCACGTGCAACAATATGTTGACATTGACCCAAAAGCAGACGTACTGTAACATCTTTTGTACATTCCACCCTGGATAGTCAGAAACGAAAGAAACCAATGATTTAGAGTAGACATATGTTGTCTGACTTCTGCATATGTAACCTATACGACATTCCCAGACTAATGAGAATAAGAAACAAAAAGTAATCCAAAGATGAAAGAAAACTTTCTTATGTGAAAAGGTCAGGATAGTAGTAAAGAGCTTCCGAATAAAAAAAAAAAGAGAAAAGTTTTGAGCTGCAATCTTGCCCACCAGTGAGTAATGTAAAAGAAGTGCCAATTAAGCCCAGTTCTGAAGCAACTGGGCAGTGAAAGGAGCCCTGATGAAACCCTCTGCATGGTCTCCGCTGCCGGCACGGGAGGCAGCTCGTCTAATAATAAACCCTCGACTCCACGCTCTATGCCACGCACTCCCCATCCAGAAGCATTGTAAAAATTTGATGCTGCCAAGTCCTACCGGTCAGATTAGCATAAATCTTTCAGCTAATATGGTAAGTTTAATTTTAGGAAATTAACTTTCGCCTACAGGAGTCCTCGGGGCTGAAATGAATTACATGTCAGCCTCTTTTGCCGGCGGTCCCGACGAAATTCTGTGACTGAGCTATCGGAAAGCTCATTGTGTATGTAAATGCCTCTTAATTGGAGTTGGCAAGCAAGTGTAACGACACAATTTTAGTAATGATTTTTGGCTTCTTCCCTTGTGGGACATTTAACATAAAACAAGAAATGCGTGGAACCACATATTTAATTTAAAAATCATACATTGCCGGGGAAACTCGACCAATTACAAACTTGAATTGCTCACTTTGGAATGTTCTCTGACTTAGAACCTCATGTCATTTAATTTCGAAATGGTATGGAGAGAGATGATACAAGAGAGAGTGGAGGCAAAAAAAAGTGTGATGATACCACATTGTTATCCACGACTTTGGAGGAGTAGAGTCTGAAAGAGTGCAAAATAAATGTCTCTGTCATGGCAGAAATCTATGGTGAAACCAAACACTGCCTTGTTACTGTAAGGGGTCATCAGAAACTCTACCCTTGCAATACCATCTCCTAAATTGAAGCACAGAAGAGAACACACAGACACTTTAAACACATCTCTAGGTCATCTGGGGGAAAAAAACTTTCCCTAAGAGCAATTAATAAATAACACTTAAGGCATCACTTTTTGAGAGGTCATTATCGCAAGCATTTGGACTTCTTCCGATGCCAAAACCATCTGCAAAGTACACAACATTTCACTGAGGCCTAATTACCAAGTGGATGGGAGTAGGAGGAAAATGGTTAACACTCTAAGACACAATCTCTTTCATACAACCTCCATACAATATCTGCAGTGCTTCCAACCACTTTCCTTTTCAACACCAGTCACATTTACACTTTTTTTAAGGTGCCATGCAAGCAAGCTAGCACTGGATTCACACCAACAGGATCCTTGACAGGATCACACCAATGTCGACTTTTCACTGACTCTTACTTTATTAGTCCTAATGTAGCTACTTACGCACACTAGCATTTGCTAGGAAGAGGGTGATCCTAGTTTGCGCAGGTTTTTTATTAAGAATGCTCAATTGCCATCATAGAAGCAAATATCCATAAAGTGAGAAAGGTTGTTTGGAGACTGCATCAAATATTTAATTTTTTTTTTTTTTTTTTTAAATACTGAAAGGCGGACAGAGGTGGCTGTAATGGTGAAGGGCTTAAAATAGGACACGGATAAAGGGAAAGGGAAGAGGACATTAAACTGCGGCTATGGCTGAAGCACGACATCTGAGAGCTGATCAGGCACCAGACAGAGGTCACGTTAGTCTGCAAGGGAGGGGAGAGCCCATAAATCCGTGAGCGACGGCAAGTAATGAGAGGGATCAGTGGGATGCGGGTGGTTGGGGAGCGGGGGTGGGGGTGGGGGTGGGGGATCTTCCTCTTCCATGATTTAACGATTGTCGGTGGTGGCGAGGTCCCTAAGGTCTGCCCTCTACTCATATCCCCCAACCGTCGGGCGTCCTGCTGCAAGCCACCGAAACATAAATATTGATGGAAGCGGCCTTCACAAGCAAGCATTGAGATGAGAAGGAAGAAAGAGAATGAGAGAAGCAACACAGAGGGAGAAAGAACAAGACGAAAAAATAAATATTGAAAGGAAGGGAATAAAAAAAAAAGTCCTTGAATCAGGTAAAAGTGATGAGTGTGAAGAAAACAGAAGAATTCTATATGCACTGCGCTAATATGCTCCCCTCAACCAAACCAGAAAGATGCTTCAAAACCAATGCCTCAGTTTTATGAACCACTTGTAAGGGAAGTCATAAAATGGTACCCTACTGTCTCATTGGAAAAGACAGAGACCAAGAGGGCCTTTACTTCTTCACTGATGGCACACAAAGGCAGCAACTGACTCTCTGCTGAAGAGTTCAAGTAGACAACCCAGCATTAGAATCTGTGCTAATCAGCTTTCGGATGGGATGGCATGCTCCGATTCCGTGAACAATGTGCAGAACATCCAAGCACCAAGGGGAGCAGCTGTAATTTGCTGCAACGCTTTGATAACTTACGAGTAATGGGTTTATCTCTGAAGACGTCCACGATTGATACACATTCCCCTAAATCTGCTTAGTTCCCTCTGACAGAATCTAATAAAGACAGGTCAGGCGATTTTCATATTCCTTTCTGCCGTTAATTCTCTGACACTTGTCTAATAGGATTTATATATGCGGCTCCTGTTAATTGTGTTGGCGCACATGGAAAGTGTGCTTTAATCCAGCCGCTTATCTCGCACCACCACCACCCCACACAGCACCCAACCACCCCACCCCAGGACAACACACACACACACACACCCCCACACACATTCATGCATCAGCATCTACATGAACAGGTCCTCTGCACAGAGAGAGATAACTACAAAAGAATCAGGGGTGGGAGAGGTGGGGAGCTGCAGCTGCTATAATAGAATCACTATCAACAACATGAGTCAATGAATACAGAGCGAGACAAGGAAGCCTCTCTCTTACTCTCGCATCCAGCACATCCGGCTTCCTGCACCCTTGTGTTTGCAATGCGCTACACCAGTCAAGGCTGTGTTTTCATGACTTGCCATTGTACGAGGGAGATCCTTGAAAAGGAGTACACAAATCGTGCATACCCAAGACGAAGCAGAAGCAATGTACATATCATGCACATTGACGGTGAGTTATATGGCAAATTCTGCAAGTACACTGACAACAGAAATAAGTAAATATGTACCTGACTGTTTCTGGACCACGGCTGACTAACTGGATCTGGTGAAAACCTTTACAGTGTTATCCAAGAGGACAATTATCTCAGTTTTCAGCATGACCACAATGATGAAATTCTTTTGTGCCAGGAATAGAAATACATGAATATGACACAGTCACCACGGCTAATAACCTTCCAGGCTGAAGAATGCCTCAGCATGAAGACACAAGTATCTTCTTACAATATGTGCATGTTTGCATGTCTAAATTATTCCAGCTGTTTCACTCACATACAAAAAAACATGACAAATGCAGTGTCCCTACAATGGTTATTCTGGTGAGGAAGCAAGTGCTAGTCGCATTAACTGTTGTAAAACAGATCATTCTACCCCAACATGGTTTAGCCATTATCCTCATAGCAGTTCTGAGAAGACCTACACCCACCAGCATTTATTACGTCTTGTGGCTTAAACTGCCAGCTAATGTGTGTTAGCTGATTCATGGCCGTGACATGTCCTCACAGGCTCCACGACAGGCTTTTGTGCAGCATCCCCCATTGCTTCTGAGGGGGGTAACATATTTACTGTGCTAACTGCTGCGCTCCCAGGAAACACGGAGACTGAAACATTAACATGCTGGCAAACAGTTTACCAGCAAGATAGCAAATGTTTCCCCTGATAAAAGACTTGATGTATCGGTTACATTCTCTTGAACCACGATACTCAAAAAAGGTACATAACTCAAACAATAGACTGGTAACTCAAATCATTCCAGTCTATTTATCGGACTTGAGAAGTCATTAGTAAGTTTTGCAGCTCTGATTCACTTCTACTTGCAATGGAATCTGCAGTTAAAATGAAAACCAATTTAGACATTAGCACCATCAAGGCATAATGCATTTAGAGAGAGAATGGGGGGGTAAGGAAAAAAGGAGATAAAAAGAGATGCGATTCTTATTATCTAATTAATCCAAGCATTGCCCAAGGTTATTTAATTTGCTGAAGGATCATTAACAAGTCTCCATCCGGCAAATAAAATAATGGGGGATCTTAATTTGCTCCAATTCGGAAGAGCATCGCAATAAACAATGGCTGGCAATATCGGCCTCCTCAGACGGCTCTTTTGTGAGGCTGGCAGAATTAGCCAAACACTAATAACGCAGAACTTTTGGGGTAAACTTCATGGCTCCAACAGCAGTGACAATAATTTACACATTGTGCCCACATGACGTCCAATAAACACGGAGGCACAACATTAAGTTGTCGGGGCTGAAATAGCGACTATTTAAGAGACTGAATCATGAAGCCAGAAAATAATATTTAGCCTCCTTCCACCCACCCAGTTCATGAGGTGATTGTCTATTCTCTCCTCAATCACATGAAGATGTTAACATGCAATTTATTAACAGGGAAGATTAAGTGAAAAATAGGGCTAAATGTTTTCTTGATTATCGCCCAAAATAGAGATTAAAATCCAAGAACATTTAACAGAAGGGTAATTTTTGAAATACTACCTTTGTGGTATGCGACATAAACTACAAACACCAGTGCCATACATCAGCCTTGGCACGAGACTTAGATTCATATTTTCTTAATAAAGCTTCAGCTCCTCCAATCCTTCTTTGTCTTAGAGAATAATAACAATAAAACAAATGTATCTAATTATGCAGTACGTGAAGTGAAAATTTAACATCTAGCACAGTTCTGTACAAAACCAACAAAATGAACAAACACAAGTAATAAACAGATGCAAGTAATAACTCTAACTAAAAAGCCAGGGTCATCTGTAAAGTCAGAACTTTTTTCCATAAGCCTAACTCCCTAGTGAATTTCTCCATCCTAAAAAGGCCAGGGGCAGCAGCTCTGACCAGTGTATTAAAATAGTCTCATTTATTGCTTGCATCACTGCAGGGAATATTAAATTCGCTCCCTGATAATGAAGCAAAACCTTCCTCGAATAGAGAATAGAATGTACCCACACCACCCTCCACCCCCCACCCCCCACCAACCACCACCATCACCCACCCCAACCCCCAACAAACCGCTCCCCCGACCTCTACCCTGTCACCCTATTTCTTCCTTCTCTAGCCACAGGAACTCTATTTATCCTCGCTCCGTATAAGAGTCGCAGCATGGTGGTGTGTCCTGAATTCCTGGAACCAGCACACACCTACCACATAATAACTAATAAATCTAACATGCTTTTTTTCTTGAGACATTTCATTACATTTCCTTTTAAATCTGCTTCTTTTGTTCTGGATTATGCTCGGACATGACACTGAGCTGACTAGAGGGGGAGAGGGGGCACTGGCATGCATGGCGGCCTGAGGGTAAAGAGGTGGTTAAACGCTGGCTGTCTGGCGTTTTTTGTTCTGCCATTAATGCAAAGCTCCAGCACACTCTTCTCCTAAGCTGGCTTTGCCATCAGACGGAGGGTAAGAGATACAGTTCAACTCAAGGTCCTCCCTCAATCACGAGACGTCACCCAGGTCCGCAGGGACCTCCACAGTGCCTTTGCTTCTCTGCCTGGACTTGACGCAAGTGATAAAGGCAGCTCCTCAATCGTCTACACACTGACAATCATCTGCCAGTGGTCTTTTATGGTGCTAACGACAGCCGAAACTCATACAGATGGGCCACATTATCTGCCAATTCTCATGCACGGCAGGCATCAGTTGTAACCATAAAGCATGAATAATGAGTGCTAGAGGATGGCAGCATTGGGCAGATGCTATGCAACAGGGAAACCTGGAGATACTATGCAGACCTGTATTTAAAACGCAGACTACATTTTCATGCAACAGTACTTGTAGCACACAGAAGCTGTTTTCTTTTATCATTTTATTCTGCTGTAGATTGAAGTCATGACCTTGCCACTGCCACTCATACAACCAATTGGCCAAGCAAACATTAAGGTCAACAATGTGCTACAGGAAACAGCATGTTTCATGGGTTATTGTGTACCTGCTCCACATGACTGTAAAGGACGCTCAGTTCTGGCATATTCGTGTGCTTGCTCAAGCAGGAACACCATTGTTACCTGTTAGATTATTATTATTATTATTTATTATTATTATAAAAGCAAAACATGGGTCACTCTAGTCCTGTTACGCCTTTTAAGATAGACAGGATTTCAACTATGAAGCGTCCGGCATGAACTTAATTTCTGATGGTGTTCAAAATAGTAGCCCTTGTTTGTTAGTCCGTTTGTTATTTCCATTTTTTGTCATAGCAACACTGGAGGAAGCACACTTTATCTTTTCTTCTGCAAAAATGCAGTCTAATTACTGTACAATTGCCATGATGCTCCAACAAGCTCGGCTGCCTAACCACTCCCCGTCTCCCTCACCCTTTATGTCTCCTAGGTCCTGCCAGGATAAACACATGTGGCCATGTAAACACCATGTTGGCCTTATTACCACCAAAACACCAGGGAAACCAGAGGTACCACTGGGATATCTCCACCATTACTGCAACCACCAAAACCACCACCACCCAGCATGCAAGCCAACCGACCTGACAGAGAGCCAGATATGTGTGTGTGTGTGTGTGTGTGTATGTGTGTGTGTGTGTGTGTGTGTGTGTGTGTGGTAGAGCTGCAGATAGTCTGCACCGCCAAGGGCATGCTTACATAGAGCCCTTCGTAGAACCTACGCCAACGGATTGACAACTGATTGCATACACACACACACACACACACACACACACACACACAAGCCCACCATTTCAACCACCTCTCGGAGGTCTTGGCAAAAAGAGTGTAAAGCAGGCATGTGGGAGTAAACACACGTCGTC
>CM059288.1:8803875-9098875 GCA_030347295.1 Setipinna tenuifilis | reverse complement strand
TTCTTCATGGATTCACCACATCTGCACTAACCCTGACGTGCACAGACATTGATTTCAAGGGTAAAGGAAGTTGGCCTTCACACTTACATGGCTTTCTTCCTTATAAGCAGAAATACAAAGGCAACGCGTTAGAAATGAGGTGAGGTGCAAAATGCTACCATTCATAGTGAAACCTCCACAGCTAGGCAGGTGCACCTGAGCGGTGTGCTCGAGATCCATCTTAATGCCGGTAATTACTGGCCCCCTGCAGTCTGCGTGTGTCTGCTGAGGAAGAGGGGTGCCAGCAGAAAGAGAGAGAGAAAGAGAAAGAGAAAGAAAGAGATAGACTAAAAGAGAGAGAGAATGAGAGAGAGAGAGAATGAGAGTGAGAGAGACAGACTTGTTTTCTGTCAGTCCTGGTAAATAGCTCTCCTCTCTGATGAAGGAAATCTCATCACCTCCCTGAGTGTCTCTCACTCACGCACGCCCCTCCTCGACAGCAATCATTCTGAGGCGATCCGTGGCAAAATCGCATTATTTACTCTTTTTTTTCCCCTTGCCTTTCAATCGAGTTAGAGGAGAACACTGCATGCCTGGCTGGGAGAATGAATTGCTTCATAAAAAGCAGAAAACAAATGATGCCGCCTACAACCCTCATCACCCCTTCCCACCCTAAACACACACACACACACACACACACACACACACACACACACACACACATTCCTAGCCCACCCTGCCCTCCACCTCCTCTGCCCCCACATACATTTGGAAAGATCTGAGCCATTTGTATTCTCCTCTGTTGTCTTTAAAGAGGAGAGTTGGAGGGCATCTCCGTGGCAAAACGAAGCGCTTTGCATCATTTAAATACACTGCTGCCCGAGGCATTACGCAGTTAGGAGACATCCGTTCAGATTTGAGTTAGGGGATGTAGTGGCCTTATTAATGCCTGATGAAAATGACAGAGGGACGGGCTTTAAATAAACGCCGGGGTTAAGAAATGACGACGGCCCCATTAAAACCTTCTGGCTCGGCTTCATCAGCTTTGGGGTGACAGCAGGAAGCAACATGTTTTTTTCAGAGATCTATTTTTTCCCTCAAAAACTACCACAGAGATAAAGATTTGTTTTAAGTCTACACCAAGTCTGAGCAGTGAACACCTGAGCAATTCTGTCAGAGCAAGGAACTGGGCTGATGAATTTTCCACCACCACCACCACAAGAAGAAGAACAAGTAATTGAAATGTACCAACTTTATGTCTTTGTTTTTGGTTATTCTTTTCTTTGTCTCAGGAGCAGAGAAGAGGGTGGAGGGGGGTGGGGGAGGGAGGGGGGGTGTCGAAACATCACTCATTCACCCCTCCACCTGTCACTCTGCGTGAAAGACTCACAAGCTGCCTTGACTATCATGAGAATGGAGTCTCGTCGTCAGCAATGACATCTTTCACAGTCTCATCTCCCGCAATGGCATGCTTGTCAAAATGGCATCTGCCAACCCAAACAATGGCAGCCGCTGGTAACCTCAGCCTCCAGATGAACTGTCATACAGGAACACGGGACGCAGCGAGCGCACTATACAGGCAAATTAACTGGACCCATATGCACCTGACTCCACATCTGAGACAAAAAATAAAAAAATAAAATATTGTGCACAGTCTTCTTTTTAATGCTTAGAATATTAATTAATACATGAATTTTGCATGTATACTTACAGAAAAGCTATATTTAATGACTACAAGATATTCAAATGAAGAGTGCAGTGCTACAGGATGCAAATAATGTACATGTGTATAGGGTTCCAAGTGTAAGTCTTTGTGTTCACATATGTTTATATATGAGGGTGTGTTGTGTAATTTATGCATCACTGAACATAAAGTAAGCTAGCGTTGTCATGCTGAAGACAAACTGGAGGATGAGCAGTTGAAGGGATAGATAAACTGACAGAAGAGAACACATAGAAGCACAAAGAAATTGGATATAATCACTACTCACACACACACAGAAACACACATATACTCACAGTCCTGCAGAATACAAAACACATCTGTGTGAACTCAGCCTCCTTAGCCCCCAAGGGATATGCACATAGACAGATAAACAATCTACATACATGCAACCAAAGCTTGCTCCCTCGCAGCCTATGATTACAATTACATCATGTAAGAGGCCTTGAAATGGTTCCAAGCAGAGTCTAACAGACAAAGCCTGAGGAGGACTGTGTGTGCGCCCAAAGTCCATCTTCAGAAGTGTCCCCTGAAGCAGTGAGTGCAGAAAACACTTCACATATTTTTTTTTGCCTCCCTTCCAGCTGATGCCCTTTTCAAGTCCTTTGGGTCCGCTGTGCTGTCACAGTGTGTAAGCCGTCAACCGGCCGGAGCTGCTCCCTCACCTGAGTGCATACCAATGCATATGCACACATACTGTGTGTACGACTATGTGAAACCAGTGTCACCATGTGTGCAGGCCGCTCTACTGCCACTGTAAGATTTTACTCTGCTTCCATTGTTTTCAATGTACAAAAACACCCGAATTGTAAGCTGGCATGGAGGCGACAGTGAAACAATACAATGGATAGTAAGTAATGGAACAAAGACAGTAGGCACAACACATCACATGTGTGCAGACTTGCATTGGGTGTGTGGTTGGTTGGTTGGTTGGTTTACACCCCGTACAGGGACATACGTGTGCGCAAGTACGTGGGAGAACACCCATGCAAGCGATGACGCACGGGCTTTTTGTGAAGTTTAATACAAGTACCACATTAAAACCCCATTGGAAATAAGGGGCTTGCTGCTCTTGCTCATGGCATGCAGCGTTAAACTGCAGTGAAAAAGCTTTCAAGAGCAGTGGACAAAAGCGTCCCACTTAATACAGCATTTTCTGTTGCCAGGCAATACCCATGTGGTGTGCATGCAGGGGGATCTGCACAACTTCTAGGTTGAGCCTACATTACAGGACTTCAGGTCTGTGTTTTTCTGGCATCAGACATGTCAAAGTTTTTTGACTGAGGCTTCTATTTGGTCTATCAAAACTGAGTGCAATGTTGAAGAGTCGCAGGGATGAGAGGAACTGAAGGGAAAAAAAAAAAAAAACTTGGGAAAAAGTTTACCTGTCATGTCTTACCTATCACACAAAGATAAGTGATATCGTGAGAGAGAGAGGGGGTGGAATAGGCAAAATATGAAAGAATGTTTCCCAGAAAACAAAATGACTGCATCTCCTGATACTGCAAACGTGTGACACATTTTTAAAATAAGTCCCTTTTTTTTTTGGCTATCTTTAAAACGGCACAGGCTGAGATGCCAACAACAGGGGTCTGTGGCAGACGCATTAATAAAGAAGTCGTGGCGTCTAATTTAACACCAGTCAAGCTGTGGCCAAAAGCCAAGCGTGAGGCGCACTGGAGCTGACAGTAGCCTGAGGTCCTAATTATGGGAGGTAAAAGAATGATTAAGTTGAGTGTTCCTTAATGACTCGGGTTGCATTCGTCGCAAGGGAGGCCCCATGGGCAGAGGCTGGCTGAGTGCTGATTCCAGGAAGGGGGAGAGCAGGCCGTGGGCTGGGGAGGGTCAGGTTACCACACACACACACACACACACACACACACACACACACACACACACACACACACACACACACACACACACACACACACACACACACACACACACACACACACACACACACACACACACACACACACACACACACACACACGCATGGTCACACAGAGACAGGGCAAGCATGCACAATCATGCACACAGAAACACTCAAGACAGAAAAAGACAGACAGACAGACAAAGATATTTTCTCTCTCTCTTCCTCAGTTAACATTCTAATTCACATTCACACTTTTGCACTCATAAGCAAAGACACACACAAACATATGCACTAAGAAACATGCAGACATAAATGTGTATTGTGCATGCTTGGAGAAACACAGGACCCCGAATCTACACCAGCATATCCAGTATACCCAGCCAACAGTTGAAATTCAACGATGTCATTCTTTTTTTAATAACAGCAATCAAGATAATGCTAATAATTTTGTATTCACATATCCTGCTGGATAGAGCTGGGCATTTAGTCTCAAAAGAACATTTGCAGTTCTGCAGTGTCACTTCCTCAAACCAATGCCTGCTTGATTGATTCCTGAAGATCAAGCACATGGTTTCTGGATTGCTACTGCATTCTTCTCTATTGTCCAACAGCTTTCTAATGGGTTTAGGTCTGGGATTGCCCTAGGCTATGGCTTCAGAAGCTGAATAACATTGTCACAGTTTCTCACAAATTTCACCATGTGCCATGCAGCTCCATATTACTGAGAAATAGCCTAGTTACTCCTTGAAGGTCAAGCTACATCGGGGTGAGTTTAGTATTTTTAAAGAATGTTGTAGACGTTACAGTTTGCCCTGGGTGATAAATGTGGAGAGCACCTCTTCCAAAAAGAAAGAGACAAAACCTTTCTTGTCTTGATACTTTTGATCACCACAGTGGGCTACACGCAGGTAAACAGACACGAAGTCCACAACACAAAACAGCACTAAAACAGCCATTTAAAACCCAGTTCAAACAGGCCACACAGAATATCAGTTTTTGCATTAAAATACGTTTTTTTCTATAGAAAAATGAATACTGAACAGCCTATCCCCCAAGGCTACTTAAACCAGCCATCTTTTCTTTCTTGTTAGAAACTACACACCTTCCCTGTGCGGCTGCCCTCTGACTCCTACCATTATCCCTTTTGGAAAATTATCATCATTACCGCACTGGTCAATAACAAGACAAGGACAAAACCATACAGCAGAAAGAGACAAGAAAGGCGGGCAGCACTGAAAGCCTTCCTGACTGCAGCAGCAGAGAATATGTATTCAGGGTCTTTTGTTGGTGAAAATGAGGGGGGTGGGAGGGTGGTGGGGGATGGTGGGGGGGTTGTTGTTTAAGCCAGTGGACTAAGATGGCTGGAGGTCATGTCCACCAGTCTGACAAGGGGAGCTGTTCTGCCAGCACTGCTTTGATGGCAACTTCCAGCTCCGAGAGCGAAGTTGTGGGAGCTGTCCACTAGCAAGGGGGTGCTGAAAGCAATCTGCTGCAAGAAAGGAATGATGACTGCAGGATGGCAAGCAAGCGTATTCAACATCTGTCACTTGCGCACTGACACACACACAATGAAAATCCTTTTTCCAGTCAGTCAGTCTGCTCACCTGGTGGCATTGTGTCAGCCCTGGTCTGGAACTGGGAGGCAGGTGACAGGCTGTGAGACTGGTGACAACATGGGTACCTTTCGAGCGAGCGACTGGCATTTGCCAGGGAATAATTCATCTGGTGTGTGTTTGGTGGGCACAGCTTTGTGCTCTGTTTGCTCCCCTCGGGCACTTTGAGAGGCGAGGGGGAGGGGGAGGGGGTGGATGGGGTAGGGGGAGCTTGGTGGGGGTGAGGGGGAGGGAAAGAGGAGGGGGGGCCATGGCCGCATGTTGGATTTACCACACCTGGACTGAGCAGGTGATCACGTCTGTTCCGCTTCCACGGGGTGTCTGGGACTCTAGCCGCCGCTGCGGTCGGCCACAGACAGCCCTGCGGCTCAGTAGTGATCGCTGCCGTTGGAGAGAGAGCGGAGCCGGAGCCAGGAAAGGACATGCAATCGCAATCACACACACACACACACACACACACACACACACACACACACACATATATATACACACACACACACACACACACACACACACACACACACACACACACACACACTCGACAGCTCCGCTCCTGCCTCCCAGCACCGGCTGCAGCCTTGAGCAGCTAATTACCTGTGATTGGGGCGTCCAAGGCTGAGCGTGGGGGCCCCGGGGCCCCCACACAGGTGCAGCTGCATGGGCCGGTGCAGCCCTTGCTTCGCACCAACACCTGGACGCTTTGCCAGGCCTCTGGGGCGTCAGCAGGCGAGACCCCACAGTACACAAAACTAAGCTGGAGAGGAGCTGTGCTGCCACCTGCGACAGGCCTTCAAAACAAAAGCCTTTGCGCACTACTACCTGCTACTGATACCAATCTGCCTCGCACACTTGCAAAGGAGCTGGGGACACAACAGTATGGCAGGTTAAAAAACGAATTCCCTTTGTCTAGAACAAAAGCTGACAGCCTGCATTTCTATATGCAACATCAAGAAAGGGGGAGACACATCCAACCATTTATCACACCATTAACATGGAAGTCTTGCCACTTATACGCTCTCCTTTATCCTCTGTATATATGGAAGGTTGTTTGCGTGTGTATGCGTGTGTGTGTGCGCGCTGTGTGCATGTGTATGTGTGTGTGTGTGTGTGTGTGTGCCTGCGTGTGCGTGTGTGTGTGTGTGTGTGTGTGTGTGCGCGTGTGTGCCTGTGTGTGTGTGTGTGTGTGTGTGTGTGTACACCCTAAAACTGCTGCATTTCAGTTTCCTCCCAGAGCAAACACAGAGTAGTGTTGGTTCATTTTCATTAATGGAATTCAGGGAGCATGGAGAAAAACAGATTATTATCTTCTCCCAGCCTGTGCATCCCTTTCTCCCACCCTGTAATGGCTTACGAGTCTCCTGTGCTAGGAGAAAAAGAGGGGGGAGGTAGGGGGGGGGGGGGGCAAAAAAGAAAAACTTGTGCGTTCTTTCAAGTGAAAATGAAGCAGGCTATTCCACAGTGTATCAATCAGTGTGGCAGAGTTTTGAAGATGCATGAAACGAGGCAAGAGGCGATCAGCAGTTTTTCAAACTGAGCGGGTCAGCAGAAAAAAAAAAGCCCTCCTCCTCCTCCTCCCCCCTCACTGACTTGCTCTCACTCTATCTCTCTTTTTCTCGTCCTTTCTCACTGACTTCCTCTCACTCCATCTCTCTTTCTCTTTTCTTCCTTCACTGACTTGCTTTTACTAAATCTCTCTCTTTCTCTCTCCTTCCCACCGTCTGACTCTCCATCTTTTGTCCTTTCGCCACCACATGAGGGCTTCTGACAGCTCTCAACCATCTGTTTGTTATTTAGATCAATTTCTATTTTTCCTTCTTGCAACAAAAAAAAAACTTTATACATTATCATGCTGTCACTGAAAGGAGCAGGCACACATACGATGAAGAGACTGCAGGTAATTATCGAGTTTTTATCCACGGCAACTATACTTCAGTGATTCTGCTTTTTACATTTTTTTGTTTCGCTTTTGAAGGAGCACTCTCTTTTTCACATGTAAATATACAACCATTCCAAAATTGGATAGGGGAAAAAAAAACAGTAAATACACACAATAGGCACTGCCTCCTTGTGAAGAGGCCTCACAAACCAACATGTTGTTTACAACGTTTTGGCTTTAAAAAAAAAAGAAAAAAAGCATTTTTCAGTACTCCACCCATTGAAAGTGATGCAGTGAATAAGAAAACACTCCAACCATTATGGAGAGAAAAAAAAAACAATCTCCACTCTTAAGTTCTTATCAGCCCTTGCCTATTAAAATAATCCCCCTTCAGCACACATATTGCACTGTTTCTACAGATCTCAAAGAAGTGCTCAAAATTCTCTGTGAAAAAGACACAAACTCCAGTCTTTGGGGCAAAACTCATTTTTATGTAAAGTAACAGGGAAGATGGCACAGAAGAAAACAAAGTCACTGCTTTGAAATGGGGGTGGGGGGTGGGGGGGGGGGGGGGGGTTGTGGAGTGGAGGCAAACATTTTCACTCCACGGGAAGTCCTTGAGACTTAAATGGCACTACAGCATGATAATGGCCTGATCTGAATTCATGGGGGCTGTTTGTGCACCTTAATTATTATTTTGCCAAGGAGGCACACACACAACACCCCCACCGTCCTTTTTGAACTCACCATGACCTCATGTTTGTGTCCCGTTACAAAACAGAGTGAAGGAAATAGAGAGAGAGAAAGCCAGTAGGGGTAGGGGGGCGTGGGGGAGAGGGAAAAAAAGCAGGAATTGGAATGATTAAAATATTACATTTGGAAAAGAGTAATGCTAACCATGCAGACAAAATGGCTCTCTTGCCAAAGTGAGGGCATCATCTTCAATCAGTTTGTAATTTATTGACTCCCATTTACACAGCCGTAATGCAAGTGATCAACTCCGCCATCCGTAAAATGCAATAACCCAGGGAATTGTTTTGTGAACAAAAGCAAATAACAATGCCCACACATCATTATGCACCCTTGATATCCCATTGTAATTGCCTCAAATGGAGAAAACACACTGATGCCAAATCCACTAGGTTCAGGCAGTGATGGAGCATGTCAAAACCATCCACAGACTGAAGAGTCTGCCACAACCCTCAATCCAGTCACAGGAAATGACTATTCTCCAGTGGCTGCCAAACCAAATAGATACTCACCTCCCCTTCGACTACTTTGTTTAAATCTTGCTGTTTAACATTGTTATGAAGACGAAGATTGGAGAAGAGAGAGAAAAGGAGTGGGGAAAAAAAAAGAAATGTGGTTAGGAACTCATTATGAGACAAACACTTTCGGGAAAGTGATTTCAATGTGCCGCCGCCGCACACCGCAAAACCACCGCACAGCTCTTACAAGTGTACTCAGTTTGAAGGGCTTTTGGTTTAAGCCAAAATGACAGACAAAGGGACTCGCACTTAAATACTTCTTGTCTGTCCAAAAAAAGGTCTGCTTGTTCATCAGTCAAGCTGAAAATTATTACTATTTTTAGGGGGGTTAGACTGGCAGGGTTTGAGTGACTCTGTCCTTTCTTTCCTGTTGTTTGCATATGATTGCTCCCTCGAAAAAATGCAGCACAACAAGCCCTCATCCACACAGGAGAAGAAAGCCGTCCTAATTGCTACTTCCTATAAACCAAGCTTAAGATAGCGAAATGTTAATAACAGGCTGATGAAAAATTCATTACCACAGAATAAAACTATTTATCCAAAATACCAGGCATGAACATCATAATTAAAATGATGCCACTCGGCTTTCATTAAGAGTTGGGGCATTTATTTTTGGTCCTTGGATAGGGGGGACAGAAAAAAAAAAAGAAATAAATACTTGGAAGAATAAAATTAAGATTGATAGGACATGTCATCTAATTAATCGCAGAGGGGGCCTGTTGTTTCCTGAAATTCAGGATGAGAGGCAGTGGATACGGTGCTATTGCTGGTGACAGATATAGGAGCGGTGGCGCACACAAACAATCACACACACACACACACACACACACACACACACACACACACACACACACAAGGCAGAGACACATGCTGTCTGTGGTATCCACGAGTGGATAGGAGCGCTGCATTGCTATGCAGTCGGCAGCAGACTACGGCAGAGCAGCGGAATCCCCCCTGCAGGGATTACATCCAGCAAGCGGGAGACAGAGAAGAGGTAGAGAAGGGGTGAAAATAAGGCAGTTCGCAATTCCTTCATCGCTCCCTCGCTCTTTCTCTGTCTCTCTCACTCTCATTCTCCCACTCCATCTCTCCCCGACTCCTCTCGTCTGTCTTTCTCTTCTGCTACACCCCCCCAACTTTTTTTTTCTCTTTTTCTCTTTCTCACACACACACATACACATACATTCTTTTCACTTCGCTTTTTTCCATTGGTCCATCTCTCTCTCATCCCACAGTGAATAGAGGCGGGATGCCTCGTTGATTTCACTGCATGCCGTCAGAAGCTCCACAAAATCCGTCTGAGGTCTAGAGGCCTGGGGGGTGGGGGTGGTCGAAAGAAAAAAAAATAGTATGGCAAAAAAAACAAAAAAAAACAGTGACACTCGTTTTCTCTCTCAGCAGTAGAGAATAGGGTCTCAGCATTCATACAGTCACACACAAACACACATGCATACACATATATGCACACACACACACTCGTACTATCACAGCTGTGTATGCAGAACTGCACACCATATCCCGGAGCAAAGGCCTGAGGCATAGCCATGCCTCATTAGGTCTGAGTCCACCTCTCTCAATGCTATTCTCCCTAGAATCACATCCACACAAACACATAAAAAAGCACATACAGTAGCCACTGACAAACATATTCCTCGAGTATGCATCACCACCAAAACAGAACCACACACAACAATCACATCATTGTTCAGTATTCTCTCTTCCACATATGCAACCTTAGTTAACCAAAAAATATCTAAAATAATGCACACGCTTTTCTGGGCATAAAAGGCCATTTTGAAATCTTGAATATGAATGAACAATAATAAGGACATATTCGAGACAGTAGGTTTTCAAGTCACACATTCTTGTAAGGAGGGTTAGGAGAAGGGGAATGTGGCCTGCATTCCAACTAAAGTCTGAAATGAAAAAGCCAACGACCTGCTCCTCTACATATGAAATGTAGGTCCTGTGGCATAATATGTAGAAAAATATTGATAACATAAAACCTCTGCACAGCTGGCCAAGGTTCATATTGAATACATGTGGTCATGTGTGGTATGCATGAGGATATCAGGTAATTCACAAGTTCCTAAGGTTCCTGGAGTGAAACACATTATGGTCTCCATTGCGGGACAAGGGCAGGGAACTACAAGAACCTACAGGATCGAGTCTTTCACCTGATTCACTCTTTACACCATCAAAAGACATTTCAAATTGCACGTAAAGAGTGGGGGCCCCCATAACATAAGCCGATGATCTTTTCCTAAGCCCATTAGTGTGATCAATTCCATTTCTGGCAAAGCAACATCTGGAACAAAGACCCCTAATGGCCAACAGCTGCCAGGCAAAATGGGGGGTAATTACGGAGACGCCCGCACGCCAGTCTCTTCCGCCCGCTCAAGTGGCCAGCGTGACAGCAAGGAAGCCGCCCCCAGAACTCCTAAAAACACCACACTGCATATTTAATATCTTCATTTCAATTAATTACCCCAGCAATTTGGGTGAATCATCCTTAATGGCCCCAACTTGACTTCTAGAAAATCTAGAGACTTTTTCTTTTCTTTCTTGTCTGCTCTCTCTCTCTCTCTCTCTCTCTCTCTCTCTCTCTCTGCCTCTCTGTTCCTACGATGAGACGCTATTACGGCGAAAATGACAGTGAAAAAAATGGGCGACGGGGATCCGGCACTTTGAAGTGGCCACCTTTGGCTTTAGTCTGATTAGATAAGGTGTGGATCAATCTGGACCAAAGATGAAAGTGATCTGAAGGTCTGCGCTGAATAGCCGAGCACGGTAACAGGTGTGGAGAGAGGTGAGGCAGTCACCTATTATGAGAGAGCACCAGCGTTTGCTTTAACCGGGTCAAATGCAGCGGTAGAATGGTGCATCCACTGGGGTGAGTCTGTTACAGACCGCCAGAAAGCCTGAACGCCTTCTTAAAATGCATGAAAAGAAAACAGGAGATGAGCACCAAGATGAATAGAGAGGAGAGGCCAAATGAAGCAAACAGCAAACAAATTGTGGGTAGCCAATGTTTTTTTTTTGTTGTTGTTATTTACATAAATCTGTTTTTCAAATTGTGCAAACAATGTATGAACAAATGATTGTGCAGATTAACACACCTTGAGACAAAAAGAGAAACCGAAAAACACAATATTATTCATCACGCAGGCCCTAGCTGAGTAAAATATCAATGAGTACCAAGCGAATACAAAAATACAAAAAAGAAAAACCTGGACAGACAAAAACTTCCATTGCCCCGGAAAAGTCTTTGATGATCATTAATATAATTAATCTCTACAAAGAGCACCTAGGTATAATGCCAGCCACGGACAACAGCCCAATTGCTTTGCCCATGAACCTTTAATTTCATTTAATGAAAGAACCAAAAGGGAGGAGGCGGGAAGAAGAAAAAGAACTAATTTTCATCTCTCATTAAGTTTGTGTTTTTCATGTCAGCATAAGGACTTTATTTTTTTCTTCATGCCATCGATGTTTTGCTTTGACATTTGTTATTGTGTTCTGCAAGAGCACAGCCCCCACTTTTACCTTTTTTTTAGAAGAATGTGTGGGAGACATGTCCAAGACGTCACCTACAAAAGTAATACTTTTTTTCTTCTTCGAATGTTTTTGTACTTTTCTTTAAATGAAGTAGTTTTGAATTCATATTGTTTCTTAATTTTAAAACTACTTCTTCATTTCTTCGTGAATTAAAGTAAATGTGTTTTTTTCCATAATTTTATTATCAAGACATTATACCCTTTTTTTCTCCGATAACCAAAATTTGAACTCCCTAAGAAGGAACTTGTTACAGCACAGCAGAGTATTTTTCTTCCGTACATCATGTAGGCTGTGATTTCCATAGCACCTCCTATTCCAGGAGTGTATGCATATTTTAGCCAAGGGAATAAAGCAGGGAAAATATATTAGGTTTTTTTCTGCTGTTGACACTAAAACCGCACCATTCCAGAGAGTGTGACAAAGAGTGTGAAAAAAAAAAACGAGCCACTGAAGCTACCATAATTAGTTTTTCAAAATGATAGAACTCACTACGTCGTCATTGCTTGTTTGGAGGCACGAAGACAAAAACTGCACCAAAGGCTTCAGCTAATCAGTAAAAAATATATGTCCCTCAACTCCTCCAATAACAAGAGGCCTGGGTTATTAACAGGACACAAGTATCCACTGTTGCTGACATAAGCTTCTGCTTTGTCAGGGTGCTGGTGATGATGTTTGTGCCTTGATAAGCCTCACAAATGGAAAGTTACCTAGACTTGCCTAGACTCACACCACAGGACTGTGAATAAAACATTACCTGTACCTGTGACCCACTTAGCTTCTAGAGTGGTAACCAGAGAAGCTGTCGAAAACTATGTGCATGAAGGTTAATCAAAGCCACTTGGAATGAGAGAGTGAAAGAGTCCTCACTGCTCACTTAATGTAGCACAGAAGTACTTTAAAATAAAACACTGAGTTATAGCTGTCTTCTTCCTGCATGGATCAAAATGTGTCTGAGAGCAAGAGGTTCAAAAGCACAAGAGAAGCCAGACAAAGGGCCTCTGTGGTGCAAAGGAAAAAAAATCTAATATTTTAACAGAAGTGTAACAAATACACATTAGATTCATGTCTGGAAAAAAAATGATCTTGTGGTAAAAGTCTTGAATTATGCACAGTCTGCCATCCTATTACTCTTAACTCAAACAACATGATCAGGCCCAGTGCAAAGAATGACTTGTGTGCCAATAAAGAGAGCTTACAGTTAGCTTTATGATCAGCTAACTATGTGTTCTTCGCACTTTACTGCACAGCCACTACCAAACCACATCAACAGTTTCAGCAAAAAAGCATTTATTTGAAATGTGTGTTTAGAGGAGTAACATGACTCCACCAGCTTATGACTTACTAGAGCCCCATTGTAAACAACCAGTCTGCCTCTGACAGCAGTCGAGTGTACTGTTCACCAGCCTGTTATAACGAAGTGCCACACCTACGAACATCTCAAACGGCCGAACATAATTGAGTATTTCACAGGGCTGTGTAGTAGCGATTTGTTACTAGCTAAAATACCGCTGGTATCACTGGACAGCTATAGACAAAAAAAGGCATTAGACCCTCTCACGTCAACTTCTGCAGTCACTCAGTACTGCTGTCAGCCTCAGGAGAAGGGGAGCGATTTTTCCACCCCTTTTTTCCTTTCTTTCCTTTCATTTTGCCGTGTTGTTTTCCAGGAACCGATTTTGCAAACAAACATTTGGCACAGCCACCTGAAGAAAACAGGAATGCCATATGGCTGGGCTTTAAAAATTGATGTGGAGAGCAGGAGCGGCGTGCCTGAACCGGAGCAGAGCGGAGCGGAGCGGAGCAGGGTGGCACAGGAGCATGGGTGGGGAGGGAGACGCCACTGCTGCTCGCCACCATCTGAGGAAGGGACACCTCTACAGGGGGAGAGAGGCAGGGCAACATGGAGAAAGAGAGCGAGGGAGGGAGAAAACACACAGGGTAAGAGAGAGACAGAGAGAAAGAAAGAGAGAGAAAGAGAGGAGGAGGCTGTGTGTAATTGCAGAGTGGCGGAGAACATTGGGGGCGAGAGACATGGCGCAAGGAGAGACAGAGAGAGAGAGAGACAGACAGACAGACAGACAGAATGACAGACAGACAGGACAAAGACGGACAGATAAGACAGGACAAACAGAACTAGAAAAACAGAGAGACAGACGCTGTATGTATTTGTAAAAAGTGGGAGAGGCAGAGAGAGAGAGACAGAGAAAGAGAGAAAGTGTGTGATGCAGGCAGGATACCGACAAAAATAAATGCAAAAAAACATATCAAAACCTTGACCTTTCTTTGTAAGGTTCCAACATGATCTTTCACGTGTTATGACCCAGCCGTTGTCTGGATGTTGCTGTGTAAATCCTGATGTTTGGACTGCATTAGTACATTACAAGTAAATGACACCTTGAATAAACAGGCAAGGACACACTCTTCACCAAGTAGCCTTACTGACCAGCAGAAAGGAATGAAAATTGGGTGGAGGGAGCACAGCCAAGAAAGAGCAGAGTCTCGTCTGCCTGTCACATCAACACCTTGTCAGCTCTGGGAGACTAGACTAGACATTGGCTGGGCAGGGGGGTATGTGTGTGAAAGGCCCCCCATTTCCCTTCTGAAGCCAGGGGTGTCTTGGGGTGTAAGAGTCCATCTGCATGCTTCGACGATGTTTCCTCTCTTTTCAGATGTCTAACAAATGGCATTAGAAGAACGCACAGTGGTGTGCAGGGCCAGAGAGGAGCCCATTAGGTCAATTCCATAGCAACAATGTGCCCCCCCCCCACCTCCTCCCCCCACCAAATGCCTCTGAATCCCTTCCACTATTCCGACCAGGATGCTGGGAATGATTCCAAAGACATCTACTGCCATCTACAGGCCAGTTTTAGTTGTTCATCACAGACAAAAGGGGAGTAGGGGAGAGGCACACAACAATACTGCTTTTGTAACTGGCTCCTTAAAATTCTCAGTCTGTATACTGCAGAACAGCATGTGACTGACTGTACGCAGACTGGAGTTTGCTTCCCCTGTGCAATGATCTGCTAAATCTATTTTTGTTAAGACAAAAAACATCTGCAGTAACAAGACTTCAATGTTGGTTGTTTTGTTTTTTTTCTTGATGGAGGCACTTGCCAAATAGGGATGATACATCTTACAGAACTGCACTAAGGCAGGCTAATGAAACCTCAAAGCCCCAATCTGTTCGACTACTATTCTTTTTTACCCCCTCTGTCTCTCTTTCTCAGTTGTCTGCCCTCCTGCTGAAGTCTCTCCCCCACACCTTAAACAGGCTACAAATCCCAGGGCTTGGCCCCTTTGTGCGCTCCCAGCTGAGGTGGATCTGATGAGGGGATAATGATCGCCGGGTGAAGAGTATCGCCGGCCGAGATGGCGGCAGTAAAAACGGGCGACGAGGGACAGTCTGCCACACCTTATTAGAGCCCTGATTTGCTGACTGGGCTCAAAGGGAGCAGTTTGGTCTGTGTGTGTGTGTGTGTGTGTGTGTGTGTGTGTGTGTGTGAATGTTAGAGAGAGAGACAGAGAGAGAGAGAGAGAGAGAGAGAGAGAGAGAGAGAGAGAGAGCGAGAGCGAGAGAGATGGAGAGAGATGGAGAAAGAGGTTTTATAATTTGTGTTGTGTGAACGCTGGTAGACTTCACCTGTAAAACATAAAGAAAGAAAAAAAAAAACAAAGGCAGCAACAACCAAACCTTCTCCATCCATGTGCATCACCCCCTTAACATGATCCATTTGTCCTTGCTCAGCCATCATTTTACAAGCTGTTTCTAAGCAAGAGGCCCTTAAAAGAGCTAGCAACAAACAGAAGTGGCCACAAACAGAGATACACAAATTCAGTTACAAAAAAAAACATTCAAGTGCACAAGAGTCCATTATCAAACCCAAACCAGTGCAGAAGCACTGCACAAAACACTTATTGTCCTGGATGGCCGAAATGACACAAGCGCTCATGCACTAACAGGCGATATAACCGTGCTCATGCATAGACCTTCATGCTGAAGACATGTTCAATGTGAGAACGCTTAAGTTGGCCCCAAGCCTCTTCAGCAGCATGCAACAATTACAGAGTAAAGACAGAAGTCTGAGCGTGTGCACACACGCACACACACACGTGCACACGCACACACACCACACATATACACACACAGAAAACAAAATCAAAACAATGGCATATTTCTGATGAGAAAGAGACACTGATGGAAAATCTTGGCACTCCAATTTAATACTGTGCCAGAGAGGTGTGGGACACATCCGCCAATGAAGCTTACAGCACCTGATGCAGGCGTCGGGAGGGCCACATCGACACGATGAGACCAGAGACCGTCTTTCATCAGAGAGATCTCAGAAAGAAAGAATCACACACACAAATGCACACACGCATACAAGTGCACCTCACCCACCCACCAAACTCACACACACACACACACCACGCAGATACACACACACACACACGAGTGAGCTGAAATAAGCAGTCACACTCTCATCAGTATCAAAGCACCACATGCACTCTGGGCTCTCTTTCATCTCTTTTTCAATACAGTGTAATATGAGGCCATTCCTCTGGGCTGGCAGAATGAGCACTGATTGTTTGTTTCACTTAGTGGGAAATAGTTTTCAGCATAATGCACTCACTCCCTCTCAAACAGAGAGGAGAAAGAGAGACGGAGGGAGAGAGAGAGAGAGAGGGAGAGAGAGAGAGGGAGAGAGAGAGAGAGAGAGAGAGGGAGGGAGAGAGAGAGGGAGAGAGAGAGAGAGAGAGGGAGCTGAGAGACAAGGTCCTTTTTTCAGTGGCCAGAAATGTAAGTCCAGCCCTGGTCATCACAGCCAAAAGTCAGACAACCTAGTCAGAATTGTTATTCCTTGAAACATCACGCTCGATGAACTGCAATTAACAAAACAAAACAAAGAAAATGTGCTGCCGTGTTTGGCGCATTAGTTTGTCTGTTTGCTTGAGTGGGCGGCATGTTGCTTTTCACGCTTATCAAACCCCAAGTCTTCCTGTCAGAGGGATCGTTGTGGAGCGCTGTTCGGGGATGTGCTAGTCAAAGGTAGAAATCGGTCAGGGTTTGCGGCGAGGCAGACCCGAGGTTCATTTGAAATCCTGTTTAATTCAAAACCTGGGCACTATATTTAAATCCCAGTGCTCTCCCACGAGCGATATGTCACCAGCAAATTCAGACAGACCCAATGCAATATAAATAATCCTTCATAAAAGGTCTGGGAATTGTATTAAGGGTGAATCAATCACGCCTCACTTGACATTTCTGAATTAGTACTTGACTGCAAAGCATTAAAATTGTATGCAAAGAGGTGTCTGCCCACCAAGTTTTTTAATAAAGAATTTAAAAAGGTGGGACGTGTATCCAAATGGATATTATTTTACTGTCAATCCGAGTTCCCAGCGCCATGGCTTCAGCAATAATATGAAGGAGGTTAAACTGCAAATACAAATAATGCACCACATTGTAAATGTGCCAGTTATTAGTCCTTCGAATCAAATCAGCAAAAAGAAGATGAATGGAAGGTGAAAATTTGAAACCATCATGTGTTGGTTTGCGGTTAAAAAAAATCTATCTGAGATAAATCTGAGATTTATTCCACAATGCCATGTACCAATGGCAAGCCTTCACTAAAGTTACATATTAAGGGAATGTTTTAATGTTAGGCACTGAAGCGTGAAACAAAGAGTTTTTACTTCTAGTTATTAGGGTTGCAAAATGCAACATTAAATAATATTGAAGACACAGGTTTAACCAGTAACACAAGATGGGAGCACAACGAAGAAAAGTTAGGTGAAGATTTTTTCTTAGGGTCGAGGACGATAGGAATGATACAATACAAAAAAATTAAAAAGTAAAAAAATAACATTTTAAAAAGTGTGGACACGTTTTCCTTGTAAAGACATCTTCTGCATGTTTGGTTAGCTATTACTCTGCTTTAGCCACGGAGAGGCATCACGTTGAAAACCCCACCAAAAAGGGCATTTTCTTGATCCTAATTAAAACAGGAATCTATGGCTGACAGAGGCAATGGCAGAGGGGGCAAGGTAAAGGCACAGTCTATTGATTCATTTCTTTATTGCCGGTCTTTCAGACATCCAAGGACATGTGCCGAATCAAATCCGCTCCCCTCGTCACCTCTAATAGGCCATGTGAAACAAAAAGAGGCCTCTCAGATGGTTTTCACAAGAGGTCTGAATGGGGAGAGGAGCATACAGACTTAATTTCATTTGGATTCTGCCTTGCTTATGTAGCTTTCTTTGTGTGTGGGTGTTTGTGTGTGTGTGTGTGTGTGTGTGGGTGTGTGTGTGTATGTGTTTGTGTGTGTGTGTGTGTGTGTGTGTGTGTGTGTGTGTGTGTGTGTGTGTGTGTTGGAGGAGAACTTTCTTGAACCTTTCCAAAGACAGCAGCTACTGTTGATACACAGAGCACAGCATGTAAATCTGCACTGTACAATATTACACAGGTCTCTGGATAGCTCTGGAAACCAGGGCAGGGGGTGGGTTGGGATGCCACAGTGTATAACCATTGAGCACAAGGGTGATGGATATGTCAAGATCAAACCGGAAAGAGAGGAGACCGTGCTTAGCCTGTGTACAAGGTTGCCTTCTTTGTGTGAATCCTGTGGTACTGATGCACCAAACACAGTTTCGGGATGCTGAACCATTGCTAAATGAAATATAGCCTCTACTCTCTACAGTTCCAAACACACAAACCGACTGCCATTGAAATGTCAAGGCAGGAAACTTAATTATTTCAGAAATTCAGAAAATTGTGTACAATTCCATTAACAAAATGCACTTCACTAAAGTGAAGTGTTTCAAAGCAACTGCTATCTGCTGTGAATAAAGTGCATCTCCAGGTTCGGCAGAGTGTACAAAAAAAAAAATCGATGTCTACAAACAATAGCAACCTAAAAAGTAGTTTGTATTGAAACGAACATGATTAGATTCTAGCCATTGATGGCGGTTTCAGCTGTAGGCTGTAGCAGGTTCTGCCAGTGCATTATGCTTCTGCCCACTCTACAGCTCTGCTACGCTCGGCACTCTAGTCATCATCTCTTCAGCACGTCTCTAAACACGAAGGACAGCCGGAAAGGACGTGTCGTTCTGCTGAACGCACATTGCATTTTAGATCACCATACAAATAAAAAGTATAAAAAGCACTGCTGCCAATGTCCCTGACTGAATTCCATCAAAAAAAAAAAAAAAACGTTTTTTTTTTTTTTTTCCTTCCTCAGACAAAACGCTTGATTCTCTGAACCCTGTGCCTTTACAAATCCAGGCAGACAGGGCAGACAGGACTCCCCCAGGTCCAAGGTCCTTCTCACTCTCTCTACCTGTACCCCCCCCCCCAAACACACACACACACCCTTACCCGCCTTCTGTCAACTACGAGAAAGTATGAGTGGAAAAGGTGTGTTTCCACGGTAACAGGCAGTCCGGTCTCAGTGCAGCCAGGCCAGTCCGGTGGATATCGATCTCCTCCCGTGGTCGGAATGGCCTTCAGAGGTCAAGCCATGTCTCAAAAAACTCCCCATGAAAACGCCCCCTCCGCTCTCCGTCCTGCTGGGGGCTGCACTGTGCAAGGGGGCTTAAAGCAGGTCTGGGCCCAGTAGGAGACGGTGTCTTTATTTGGAGAGTGGCAGAGGCCCAGCTGCTACGCGGCCCGGGAATGGGGCTCATCGATAGAGGGCCCCTGGTTAAAACGTGGACCTAGGTAAACTGCATCCATCATCTTTACTCAATCGGCTGAAACTCCCCAAGACACGGATCAATCGCACTGGCCACAGGGCTCCTCCGAGTCCGCCCCCCCCCCCAGCTTCTCTCTCTCTCTTTTTATGTTGTTTGGGTTGTGTGCTGTTGTTTGTTTGTTTCTTTCCTTCTGTTTTTTTTTTTGGGTAGGTCTACCACACATCCCCTTGTATGCGTGTATCTGAGGTCACGACTGCATTCTCTGTTGCCATGGTTTCCTTTTATCACCACCACCATCTCACCCCCTTTTCCTGCACCGTCATCATCATCATCCAAATCCTCATCACCCCTCTCTCCACCATCGGCATCATCTAATCTCCACTGCTGGCCATCTGTACTGTAGACCCCTCTACCCACACACACACACCCACACACCCACACACCCACACACCCACACACACACACACACACACACACACACACACACACACACACACACACACACACACACACACACACACACACACACACACACACACACACACAGTCCCCATGGCTGCACACTCGCCTGCTCTGTGTTACCTAAGGCAGGGTGCCAGAGCGATTTCATGCCCCAGTCAGAGGAATGAGGGTAACAGGCTCCCTGCGGTGGACCTATTCCTTCACCACCAGCGCCACGAGCTCCAGCTCCAGCATCCAACTGATGTGCCTCTGGGAGGTCTCCCCATTGCTGGGGAGCTGACAGCATGAAAATGGCAATCTGCCCAGTGAGCAGGACTCAACTTAAGCACCCCAACTAACTGGGGCTGAAGACTACTCTCTCTGCTTAAAGCAGAGTGTGTGTGCTTGTGTGTGTGTGTGTGTGTGTGTGTGTGTGTGTGTGTGTGTGTGTGTGTGTGTGTGTGTGTGTGTGTGTGTGTATGTGCGTGCGTGTTTGTGTGTGCGTGTGTGTGTGTGCGTGTGTGCGTGTGTGTCTGCGTGCGTGTGTGCGTGCGTGCGTGCGTGCGTGTGTATTAAAGAGAAAGAGGCAGAGAGGCTGATGAACTGACAGCATCCTGCATCCACTGCAGCTTTTTTGGCAGTACTGGTCTCCCTCGCCTCTACACACACACAGTTTACATCACTGGGATTTCATCTTGGGCAGCTCCTGGCATGCTGAGAGAGAGAAGGCTAGAAGGGCTCGCGCTTTACAGCCCTGTACACTAGAGCATATCAACTTCACATCCAACAGCATAACTCTCCTCTCCCGTTACGACTCACAATAAATTAGGCAAAGCTTCACATCTTCTAACTGCAATCACCATCACCCTGTTGTCACATAATCACAACGCTACATAATGAGATAAACACGCAGTAAAACAATGCCAGCTTTAAAAAAAAAAAAAAAAAAAAGTCTAAGAGCCCCTCTGCACTAGGCCCTTTAGGCCACACAGAGTTCCTTCCTGTGCCATCTAGTCTGCTGTACGCCAAGCTATCACCCGCCACTGATTGTGACCCATGCTGCTTGCAAACAGCCTTTCGCGAGGCCCCTGTGAACGAATAAAATCAAATCAGTACAACATGCCAGGCTGTCATGCGGAGCGGGTGAGGGCTTGAGTGGTTGTTGCATTTGGGTGAGCGACGGCAGCGAGCAGCTCTACAATTACCACATTACAGTGCCCGTGCAATGAAGAGGCATCGGCCTCTGACTGCTGTGTGCATTTGTAAAGATTATTAGAGTCATTTGTGTGAGGGAGGGGGGGGCGAGACAGAGGAGAGGAGAGGGGAAAAGAGGGAAAGCGAGTGACAACAACAACATAAGTAACTGCTAACATTTCTCCCAAAAAAAGGAAGGAACATGCCTCTATTTGCTTGTTTTTTTTTTTATTCCTTTCGTTTTTCCCCATTTTTTTCTCTTCGGTTTACAAATTGTGTTGTTACATCTCCGACCGCTAGATTAAAGCAGCCTTGTATTTATGGGGTGGGGAGGGGAAAAAATGTGCTCAATATCTTTTGGGGCTGTTCAATCAGCGTTCTATGCATGTCTGTGTCTGTGTGTGGGGGAAAATCTAATTAAGTAATACCCTCTCAATGCCGCTGTCTAAAGAAAAGAATGAAAACAATGGGAACAATTTCCAATGCGGAACGTTAAGGTAAACAGATTAGATCGCAGATTATGATTATTTTCCTAAAAACCCATCGCTCATCCCCGGGTGCTACAATATTTAAATGCTAATATGTGTTAGTCTGTGATCCATTTCAAAGAAAAACTGCTTAAATGAGCAAAAATGGGGTTCTAGTTCATTTTCAGGCGGCATAATTTAGAAATCTTTCATTTGAAAGCGTGGCCATTTGCATGCTGGGGGATTGTGAAGACAATTTATAGCCCTTTCCAAATCACAGTCTATTAAATATATTAATGCCTCAGAAAAAAAAATCCTAGCCATAAAAATGACCTCCTCGGTGCATTTCTGGGGTGCATTTCTGGATCTTTTCAAATGGGAAGCAGAAGAGAGGGATGCATAGGAGGGACAGGAATACATTTAAAAAGCTGAATAAAGTCTTTTCTACTTACCGCCACTTTGCTTCCAGTTATCTGCATGCATCGGTCAGCGGAGGGGAGTTAATGTGCAAAAAGACACAAACAGCACAATCATTAGTAGGCCATTTTCTCCCCCACTATAACAACTGTAGAGGTATTAGTGCAAACACAACAACACACAACAATGTACACACTTAACATCACTCTTCACCCACCCCAATGCTAAAACCCACTTATTTATTGACTGCACATTCTGCTGCCTGAACTGTCTGTTAAACTGACTCTTGCCAAACACACACAGATAACACCAAGGAGAGAGGGGAGAGACGGGACAACAGAAAATAATGTCTGCCATTTTGTAAGCTGCTTTTTAAACATCTTGATTGCCTTAAGGCAAATTTTTACCATGAAATCATAGCTAAAATGCATCATTTTGAAAATCATGATTTTATGATACATTTCCATTAATGTTGCCCTGACCACACCAAGATTTGAACCCACCACTGTTTAAAATCTCCCCTGATTACGAGAGATTACGAAATTTTCATTTACAAAACTCATTAGACGGTAATGTGCTCAGACTCACGTTTCTTTCACCCAGATCGTCATTAACACACTTATTAAATGTTGATGTAATTGATGGAAACTTTGCTGATTAAGAAAGCATTATGTAGTTTTGGTCTAAATTTATCAAGCTACTTGCCTAAAAAGACTGCTCGCAAAAACATCGCTCTATCAACAATTACCAACAACCTAGTTATCACTGATTAAACCCTGCTAATATGCTAGCTGGTGGCTAGTGCTTGCAATGTTGTGCCTTGAAGAAACCAGAGGTCATGGTAATACTGTTTTTTTCTGTGTTGTGGAAGAGAAGTGATTAGAAAACAGGCATTATGAAGGACACAGATTTCAAGAACCTTTGCAATCCCATAACAAGAGTTAATAACATGAGAAGTTTTAGTAGAGGTCTTCGTGGTTAAATACAATACAGCAGATATGACAGGGCTCTATTAAAATTCAAGAGGAAACAATCTTAGTCGTTCATATATAAAGGGAATCTCATCTAAATCTAATCTTGTTTGAGCGAGGTTGATGGGATTTGTGTGGAATTAATCCTCAATAACTGTGTTTTCTTTGGCAAAACAACATGCTGCAAACTGCCCCTGGGACTTGACAAAAAAAAAAAATCAATCACCTGTCAGGGGCAGTTTCCCGCAGGTGTCAGATTTAAAGCCCCTGCCTCCCCAAAGTCCATGCAGTCAGCAAGATTTTCACTTCTTAACCTTGTTATCTATCAATACTACTAGAATTCGTTTGAATCTGGAGGCACGTCTTCAAAGAGGGGGAACTAGAGAGAGAGAGAGAGAGAGAGAGAGAGCAAGAGCGAGATAGAGATAGAGATAGAGATAGAGAGAGAATCAGAGAAAAGGGGGAGGAGGGAGGGAGCACATACTCCACAGACAGAGGAGACTGTGGAGGGTGCCTGATGTCATTCGGGTAAATGCATGCTTGTCTGCAGCTGGCTGCACCTGAGGCTTACTGCGAGTCCTTCGAGGCGGACGAGCTGCACACTGATCACTACAAGTTATAGAGTCCCAGCACACACTACTGTAGGGGCTGTCTCCTCTCCCTCGCAGAACTGTTCCTCTTGATCCTGCAACCATTTGACGGCCCCGACTCTCTCCCCCCTACCACAATCAGGCTTTATGGCAGCCATAAAATCAGCTTTAACTCAGTTGCCATTTGATCATGCGCACGTTGTTTCGAAGCATAAATCTGCATTTTCTCTGTCTCTGGCAAATATAGCGTGTCGCTCACTAATACAGTTTTACGATTTGGGGGTCTGACCCGGGGCTGGGTGTCATGGGAAGACACTCGCTTACTAAAATCGCTATTTCAGTGATCGCTGCTGTTGATTTAGCATCGTGTGGCAGGCTTGCATTTCATTACTACACAGGGGGCTTGCAGCTTGATCAAAACAGCAGACATTATCTTGAAAACTGAGCACACACAAAACTCTTTAAAAAAAAAAAAGGAGCCAGGAGGAGAATCGCTGAGAATTTGCTGATCGTTGATGCTAACATCAATTTACACACACTCTTCTAAGTAACACCCAATTCTCTAAATATTCCTTCACTTTACTCCCTTTCTCCTCTTCTTTGCCTGCCATTTACCTGAATAGGTTTGGGTGGGGGGGTTGCATCAGATAAACAAACGTAATTGTTCTTATGCTGAATTACGCTGTCATGTAATATGGTAATGAGGTGCTACGGTGCTCAAATTGCACAGAAGCAGCAGTAAACAAACTTCTGAAGAATTGTCATCTACCTGGAGTATTTATATCCTCCAGTCCCTCTCCCACCCCGGCCATCAAATCAGTTGCATTATACATGTATTCGCTTATTTATTTATTAGCTTGTCTCACTGTGACAGTGCCGGTCCTTGCGGTCCCATAGGATCTGTCAGGACTCATTATAAAAACAGGTGCTCTTGAGGAAAACTGTAGACTCGCTGTGAGCCGAAACCAACGTCGACTCTGTCTCCCCCTGCACTGACGGAAGCAGACAGTCGTCGCTGTGTGTGTGCGGATGTAACTCAAACCGACCACCCCACACACCCCCCCACCCCCCCGCCCTGACTAAGCCCTGACTCTGTGCTAAAATCTCAGACCCCCGCACGACAGTGACCAGCGTGGGTTGAGCAGAGGGAAAACAATCTGTGACAGGAGAGAGAGAGAAGCAACAAAGTTAATGTTTGTCACCATGCTGTGCGGAGGAGAGAGGACTGCGTTAGCAAAGGAGATGGGGATGGGAAGGCATGCTTTTGGCACATTCACCAGCCATGGAGTCAGATTTGGCAATGAGGGAGAGAGAGAAGGAAGGGAAAAAGACAAGGACAGACAACAAGAAAGTGAGAAGCAATCATGCGCTAATAATGGTCAAGGACAGTCACGCTGTCACAAAGCCACCTTGAATTTAATGATAGATAAATTCACGTGATCAATGAAGTACTGTTCCGGTCTCTGAAAATCCAGTTTATGTGTGTGAGGAAGTTGCGAGCTATGGGGTAATTTGAAAGGCAACCCTTTTGGATACACAAGAACAAACTGTCCTCACTCTCACTTTGTGTTTTTCACCAAAGGCTAGAGATGTCTGCTTTTATTATTTTTCAGCATCTTTCCATAGTAACGCAAGGCTAAGTAAAATTAATTACTTGTTCCCCTGATTAGACTGCAAAACAGCCGTTCCTAAAATAGGAAAGAAAGAAAGAAAGGACCCACTGCGGGACAAAACCATCATATTTATCACTGCATACTTGTGTGCTGATGCAGAGTGCTATTTAAACTGGTACTGCTAGCCAGCTACGGTACCATCAACATAAGCCAACATTTCCCATGTCTTCTACCAAGCAGACAAACATGAAGAAGTAAAAAAAAAAAAATCTGCATCTGTGTTTCCTTATATAGAGGCAACTGGGGCCTGAACAGCATTTAAACGGGTGTGCATGTGAGTTCAGCATGAGGTGGATATAGAGAGGGCTGGGTTGGGATAGGGGGAAGAGAGGGGGGGGCGGGGGGATAGGGTTGGGTGGGAGCTCCTCCTTTTGGCTTTATTTAGACAGATTTGGTCTATTAGCGCACAGGTGTGGAGAGGCCAACTCAACAGCTTTCTCCTGCCTCAGCGGCTTCGCTGCATAAGCCGGGCTAAATGACACCTGGAGACCGGAGGGAGAGAGTGCATAAGCCTGCCTGCACAATGCCTGAGCACATCTTAATTACTCCGTCGTCCCCTTCCTCCGAGAGGTCAGTGTCCCCAAGCAGACAGAAGCGGAGAGAGAAAGGGGAGCAGTAGAGTGGTGTAGAAGAAAAAAAAAAGAATGAGAGAAAGAGAAAGAGATAGAAAGAGAAAAAGAGAGAGGAACAGAGTGTGATGGATAGAAGTGTTTGTGTGTGGGTGATCTCCCAGGACGAGTTCATGGTTGTCCGTTTTCCTGCAAAACCACAGGAAAACACACTTTGTAGCCACGAGGCAAACAAAGAAATCCACACTGTGTTTTTGGTGAGGCGACGAGAGAAAATAATCATTATCATCATAAACATAATCTTCGGCATAATGATTAACATCAACATCATCATCATTATCATCATTTTCATTCGTCTTGAAAGAGAAATAAAAATAAAAAAAACAATGGAGAAACTGAGGAGGTTAGTGTTGGAAGTAAGCACAAACACAAACCCCTGAGAGCATGACAGCAGGCACCATCCATCACTCCTTTACCAACTATAGCTACACCTTTCTTTCCACCTCCAAGAGACACACATTTCATTCCATCAGCTGAACTGACGCAATGCATAAAACCCTCAAGCCTCCCAACAATAAGGAGACTGTGCACTACAGGACCTGTGTCCCAATCTGACATACATTTTTGAGAGACAAGATCAGTTCCCGAAAGTCTCCCATATATTTCCAGTACTACCATCTGTAGTGCCTGCAAGTCACAGAACTGCATTCAGTTGTCACTGTGGAAACTCCATCATTTACATGGCTGTATCCATGCTGCAGACTTAAGGACAGTCTGTCTCCGGCTTCATATTTATACACATCCACATGTCTCTGTGTGGACATACATGCTGAAAGACCACTGCTTACTGCACAGCCTATGCAGCGCGACAGACATGTTGAAGTTTCTGAGTGTGCCTCAGTCTTTAAGCAGCCAAATGTCTATTACTGGTGTTCAGTGCTGGTGCGGGTAATGGGCTGGGTGAAGCTGGAAGGGGAAGGGGAAGGGCAAAAAGAAATGGTTTCATAACTCTAGATAGAGCTAACTTAATTTGTGTGTATTGCACACAGTCTTGTCTTAGACTCGAAACAACCTGCAGGTACAATGCAGATGAAAGTAATGGCTGGTTTGAGGGGGTTGAAATAAAGGTGGTGTTTGGATGTTCTGTTAAAAAACACACACACACACACACACAGAGAAGACAGATAAAATCAAAAGCTATTGTTATGATATTTATAAATCTGTAGGGGCAAGGTTTCAATATTGTTCAAATGTCTAAGGGTGCATGTGCTGAATTTTTTCAAAATCTTTAAATAAAGGTGCATGCTTGAGTGTGTGAACAGGTTTGCGTATGTGTGGATCTGCAGGTGTGTTTGTGTATGATGGGGCATATTTTTCTGCGTTCATATGTGAAAAAGAAAGCGCGGAGGTGAAGATAAAGAGGGATAAAATCCCAAGGTTTGCAATTACAGTGTGAGTGCTTTTGTTTGTGCACACCCATACAGAGAGGGAAAAAAGGAGAGAAAGACAACAGAGAGAAGAACATAAACAAAGAGAGAGCATGTAAGTGTGATGACCTGCCTATGGAGGATGTGTGTGTCAGAATAGCATGTTTCTGTGTGTGTGTGTGTGTGTGTGTGTTTGTGTTTGTGTGTTTGTGTGTGTGTGTGTGTGTGTGTGTGTGTGTGTGTGTGTGTAAGAGAGAGATAGAACCGGAGTAAAAGAGAAAAAAAGAGACATATGTGCCTATGGAAGTTGCATGCATGTCTGCCTGTGCCAGCGTGACGTGTTTGTTTGTGTGTGTGTGTGTGTGTATGTGTGTGTGTGTGTTTGTTTGTGTGTGTGTGTGTGTGTGTGTGTGTGTGTGTATATGTGTGTGTGTGTGTGTTTGCTTGTGTGTGTGTGTGTGTGTGTGTGTGTCATGGGCCTCGTGGCAAACAGCACTTATCACACTGGAACACATCTGTGCCCTGGAATGTGTGGCTCATGTGAAGCAGGGTTCCAGGCTCATCTGCCCCGCCACAGCTTCCCTTCATGGCCATTTGGCACCTCTGATGTCTCCCTCTAGGTGCTGTGTCTGTGTGTGTGTGTGGTGTGTGTGTGGTGTGTGTGTGGTGTATGTGTGTGGTGTATGTGTGTGGTGTGTGTGTGTGTGTGTTTGTGGTGTATGTTTGTGGTGTATGTGTGTGGTGTATGTGTGTGGTGTATGTGTGTGGTGTGTGTGGTGTGTGTGGTATGTGTGGTATGTGTGTGTGTGGTGTGTGTGTGTGTGGTGTGTGTGTGTGTGGTGTGTGTGAGCATGTTTGCTAAATGTTTGCAAAAAAGAGAGAGCGGTAGATCGAATGAGGGAGAAAGCTTGTGAGTATATGTGCAATGTGACTGACTGAGACAAGACATGTGTTAGTGTGTGTGCTTACTTGAGAGTGGGTGTGATATGAACACGAGAACGTGTATGTTTGCGTGTGTGTGTGTGTGTGTGTGTGTGTGTGTGACAGAAAGACAGATAGAGAGAGAGAGCGAGTAAGAAACCAAGAGACAGACAAAGAGAAAGAGAGTGAGGGAAAAGTAGATGAAGAAAGGGAGTCAGAAAGACTGTGTGTGTGTGTGTGTGTGTGTGTGACAGAAAGATAGATAGAGAGAGAGAGCGAGTAAGAAACCAAGAGACAGACAAAGAGGAAGAGAGTGAGAGTGAGAGAAAAGTAGATGAAGGAAGGGAGTCAGAAAGACTGTGTGTGTGTGTGTGTGTGTGTGTGTGTGTGTGTGTGTGTGTGTGTGTGTGTGTGTGTGTGTGTGTGTGTGTGCGCAGGGTGGGGTTGAACGGGGGGTTGTTCAGGGTCTCGCGTGCTTCCTCCTCCAGCACCGCTGCCACAAAACAGATCACGCAGCTCATCTGAATAATATTTCACGACGCTAGCCAGCCATAGAGGAACATAATGGGCCCTGTGAAGAATTCAATCATTTCTGATTATCATCATTATTAATAATGCTGCTTAATTATCATAACAATGAGAAAGGTAATAAATGAGGATGCTGAAGGCCGGCCAAGGCAGCCGCAGCTCAATCACTCCTAGACAAAAAGGCTGGAGGAAAAAACACACACACACACACACACATACACACACACACACACGCACGCACGCACGCACACACATACACACACACACGCACGCAAGCACAAGTGCGCACGCACACACACACACGAGCGTGCACTCGCACACCCGCACACTTGTACAGACACCCACACACACACACACACAGAGCTGCCTTGCCTTTTTTTTCCATCCTACGGCACCAACCTCGGAGGGCACAACTTCATAAAGGGAAGAGGAGGACTCACTCTAAAACCTTGGGATTACCTGCCAAGGTGGTGGATCTACAGCTTTTATTGGTTTAGGGTGATGGAAGTGTCATGTTTCAGATTACCCAGCAGAGATGGTGGCGCATACCAAATTCTAATGAAGACTTGATCCCGCCCCACCACTAGACCCACGGCATACCAACCCCCCCACACACCCCAGACCCCCCCACACACACCCCCTTAACACCCCCACTCCCCCTCCTGCCCTCTTAAAGCCCTCGGACAGCATGCACAGTACAACATGGAGGAGGGAGAGAAAAATAAAGAGGAGCTTGGTAAGCCCCCAGGGAGGAGAGGTGAGGTGTGGGTGGGAGAGACGAGCAGAGGGAGAAAAGTGGAAATAAGTAAAGAAATGGATAAATAAACAAGGCAGCAATCAAAAAAGGTTTTTCGTGGCTGTGGTACGGTGAGGGGAGAGAGGGAAAAAGGCAGCAGATCAGGTTAAGCTCATTATTCCACGGTGTCTCCGAAAATGTCAGACTATTCATCCGTCCTCTCTAACCCTCTCTCTCTCTCTCTCTCTCCTTTTCTGCCCGTTCTCCCCTCACTCTCTCTCCCACATGTAGTGAGCTCTGGAGGTTGTTGTTTTTTTGTTTTTTGTCAAGCAACTTACGGATTTGGCGGTGGCGGAGATGTACTGGACCACCATCTCGCGCTTGGTGCTCAGGTCCTTCCCCCGAAGCGGAGCCTTGCGCTCCTCGTTTAGGTTCATGTCCTCCTGCAGAGAGGAGAGGAGAGGAGAGGAGAGGAGAGGAGAGGAGAGGGGAAAAAAGAACAGAGAGCAGCGACCATCAGAACGGGTTGGGGTGACAATGACACATTTACCAAAGAGGCAGAATGGTGATGGCACAGAGGAAAGGAAAGAAATCAGAATGGCAGAATGGCAAAATGGCAATGGCTGTCGACAATGGGGCAATATCGGTTTCAGCCTATAAAAAGGAAATGAGGGTACACCCCAGCGTGATATTTACACATGATGTTTACAACAGTGGAACAGCATCAGGACACCAGCCATGAGACTGACAGCTATATGGTAGTGGCCATCAGCAACATCAGGCAGACAATGGAAAAGGCTTTATACTCCATTTTCTCAACAGTAACAGTGTATATTTGATTCCAGGGAGGGAAAAAAAAAAAAAAGCCAGCCTCGGTGTTCGTAAGGTGGGTGTGCGCATGTAGTTTGGATAGGACGCAAAAGGCAAAGAACAGGGTGGAGACAGGGAACACATGATCATCAGGTATGTGTGCTGCTTGTGAAGACAAAGAGATCTGCGTTGTGAAACAAAGACCACCTGCAGCAACAGTGCGAGCAGCGCCTCAGCAATGGAACAATACTGCCCTCTGGTGGTGACGAGAATGGGCTGTTTCATTCAAAGTGTATGCAACAGTCTGTAGATTAACATTATTCAAAATTCATATTTAAAATAAGTGGGCATGTAAGTGGCTGTGGGGAAATGGGAGGAGCCAAGCTATGTAGTTTTAGGCCAATTAAATATAGTTTGACAGCTAAGCAAGGGAGCCAAAAGAAACCATGCCACTGTGACCTATATTTCCCCCATTTCGCATCTGTGAAGGGAAAAGGCTCCATTTATTGACAATATGTTTCAAATTGCACTGAGCTTTGGCCATGAGCATTTGAACACTTTCAAAGCTTTCTCACCTCGTCCTTCTCCTGTAGTCAAGAGAGAAGCTAATCAGTCCCTGGGACCTGGCTAATTTAGCGGCGTAATTGTCATTCACTCGACCAGATTGGAGTCGGCGCTGCGAATTTTTATGTGGGCTTTGTGGAGTGCTAGCTGGGGGACTGTGGAGCACCCTGCAAGGGCCCGCCTGGAGGGGAGAGTACTACGCACGTACACACACTCTCTCTTTCACACTCACTCACTCTCTCTCTCGTTCTCTTTCTCTTTCTTTCTCACACAGACAAAATCACACTCACACACACTCTCACACACGCTCACACACACTCTCTCTCACACACACACACACACTCTCTCACACACACACACCCCCTCACACACTCTCACTCACACACACACTCCCTCACACACACACACTCCCTCACACACACACACTCCCTCACACACACACACACTCCCTCACACACTCGTATTTCCCCACTGCTCTGATTTATGAGCCTTTATTAATTATATCCGGGAGGAGCCCTGGGACAGGCTCTGGTAATTGAACCGTCTTTGATGATGCAACGCCCCACCCCTAGAATACACACCAGCACCCGTGAACTTGGAAACGAAAAGTCTACTGCACTGCTGGTGCGCACACACACACCTCTGTGCAGGCCTCACACAGGACATTCCAGTCACGGACGTCTGGTTTTGTTTGTGTGTTTGAGGTTGTGTGTGGAGCTGGGGTTCAGAGAAGGGTACAAAGTTAGTGTCAAAGGTACAAATGTATCCTTAAGCTACCACACATATTAACATTGCTGAAATACAACACCCCCCCTCCCAACACACACACACCAGACACCACGCACACACACCACACACACACCACACACACACCACACACACACCACACACACACCCAGAAATACACACACATACACCCCAGAGTGCTGCACTGGAGAAAATGACTATTTGCAGATACACACCATTAGAGAGGGAAAAGGGATGGCGGCCGCCATGGAGGGTCTCTGTGCTCTCTGAGCTGACGAGCGGCTGCTTTTCCCATAAGACTCCACTGGCCCAGCTACTTAATGAGACCCCATCATGTCCGTCTTGCACCACTGACAATGCGGCGGGGGGAAAAAAGGGAGGAGGAGAGGAGAGGAGAGGAGCAGAGAGGAGCAGAGAGCATGGCCATGTCTGCCTGGATATTGTATTGTCTTTCATCTTTGGTGGCGGTGGGGGTGGTGGCTGGGGAGGGTTTGGGGGGGGGGGGGGGGGGGTGTTACTTTGCAGTCCCCTTCAGCGGGGGGTGGCATATTGGGCCACTCATCTTGGATTTAAATGCCCTTGCGATGGGGAGCCGAGCAGCACAGCACAGCACTCAGGCCGAAAGAGCGGAAGAGGGGGGGGGGGTGGTGGTGGTGGTGGTGGTGGTGGTGGGGTTGGAGTGGAGTGTCTCCGACTAGAGAAGCACACACACACAAAAAAGAGCAGGCCCCTTAAAGCAGGCGGCCCCCTGTGATGAGTCAGTTTCAAAGCCTGCGGCAGTGGGGCAGATGGCCTCTTTTATCCGCTGGGGCAGCCAGAGAGGAAGTGGTGATGCACAGACCCGCCCAACATGTGGGGAGAAATCAGAGGTGTCAATCCCGGCTTCAGAAAGTAAAAAAAAAAAAAATCTGCCATGCATTCCTTTTTTACCTGTGCATCTAACACAGGTGATTTCACTAAGTATCCAATCTACCTTTTTAGAAAATGGCAGAATTAAAGAATCCGATACGTGGCGATAAGTTCTTACATTTTAAAGTAGGGATTGACACTGTTGGAAAAAGTTGCTCAAAGAACATAAGAGCAGTGCACCCACCCTGTCCTCCTCCTCCCCCTCCTCCTTCTCCTCCTCGGAGCAGGAGTTCTATCAAGAGTGCATCTCACAGCATTCTGATGGAGTAGGAGGGGTGACCAGTGGTCAGGGTATGGAGGTGCATCTTAAAGGCCCCCTCGCCGTTGTTAAATCCTGCCTCAAAGGGCCGTGCAGCGAGTTACAGCAAAGTTTGTGCTTCGGGCGCTGCCAAGGTCCTCAAACTCGTATAAGACTTACTACGGCAGCGTTTACTGCCCAACAAAACGTCCAAGGACAATGCACAGGCTGCCCAACATGCACACGTACAGGATGTACTGTGTATATCTGCATCCTTGGCTTCAGCGTCTGTGCTAAATGAGATCGAAAAGCAAACTAGCTCATTGGCTTAATGGAGTTTAGTGACCCCCACCGTATACACGTAAAAACACACACGTACACACACATGTACACACACGCACGTGCACACAAGTACGTGCACTCAAGTACGTGCACACACGCGCACGTTCACACACACACATGCACGTACACACGCACGCATGTACACACACACCCTTTTTTACAACTCACCAGTATCAATTGAGGACAACCACTACACACAAGTGCAGTGAAAGTGGGTTTGTTTAGACTGAGACAGATCTGTCTCTCTCCACATAAACCCCCTTGATTAAACTCACAGCATGGTAGCTGCTTTCTCATGTGATGAAGATGATGGGTGGTCAACAAATTAATTCTCCCCTTCAGAAATGGATCTTAAACCTCCTCCTTAGCGCCAGTGTAAACAATCAATAAATGATGAGCGACTGATCTGAAGCGGAGCTTGCCTGCTTGCTTGCACGAAGCACGAGGCACTGCTGTGGCTGACACGAGAACTAATATTCACACATCCTCCCGTTCCTTCAATCAAACTTTAGTCACTCTCTCTCCTGGGGAGGTCACGACCCCCCCCCCCCCCCCCCCCCCCTCCCTGGCTCTCCCAGGCCAGACGACGAAAGGGGCTAATGTTTCCCCGCCCAACATGTGTGTGGTGCAACAGTCAAGCCCTTCAGGGGTTTCTTTTCTTTCACTGCTATAATATTGCTCCTGCAATAAATATCCATTTACTCCCGCGCGCTTGCTTTTGCGCTTGGCGCATTCCTGGTGTGCGAGTTTGCGGGGGCTCTTTGTGTCATTCTGTCGCTTGGCAAATTGAAGCAGGAGTTTAATGTCATGCCATCTTGAGTGCAAACACGGCAATTGAAAAGCGAGTGAGTGAGTGACAGCGAGTGACTGACGTGGAAAACAAAGTGCGGCGACGAGAGACACAGCATGTGTCACTCTCAGGTGATATTAAGACATGGCGATGCCACAGGAACACAGGAAATAAACGGCAGGCTGCAAACAATTCAGCTTTTAATTTAGGTGGAAATAAACACAAGGGCATCATCAGTCAAGCAATCGTGAGCAATTCAGCCAAACACTTATTCAAGAGATATTGTGTACATTAGCAACAAAGTGAAATTCATTTGAATGTTTTCATTTAATTTCCTTTTTTTAAATATACTGTTTTCATCGAAGTGCTAAACACTCCAGGGATCATTAAGGGTTCACAACCAACTCATTTGCCTCCTTATACCAGCATAATATATAAGGCATAGATGTTGTGCCCATTGTCTCCCACAATAGACAAACATGCTGTCAAGTTTGAGGAGCGGCCACCCGTTGACATAGTGCCAGGAGGAATGGCGCAGTGCTATACAGACCAACCACTATGAGGCAGTGCTCAGCTGCATGGCCCCGGCCTCCTAGAAGTCTACAAACCCATATTCTATGTCCTACCTCTTTCTCAGTCATGCGGTCTTACTAGGACTGTCAGTGATGCAACCTCACTAGGACGCCCAGTGATGCAGTTTTAATAGGACTCATGGTGTCTTCACTCAAAATCTACGTTCAAGCTCCATCCCTCTGGTGTGGAACAGCAGGAATCAGTAGTTGTGCAGACACCAACTCTCTAAGTGTGCTGAACTGCTGCTACGTGAGAGATATGAGACGAAGAAAGGCTCTGGATCCTGATGCAATTACAGTGGAAGCACAAAAACCCCAGGCACTGCTCTCAGCAGGACCTTTGCTGATATTGACGGTTCAACTGCTCAACTGAGTTCAATTCATTTTGACAAGCGGTTGTCTGGTAGTATGTGTGGGAGAACTTTATCCTTCCAAACTAGTTTCATCTGGTGTCTGGAGTCAACACTGTTTTTTGCATGAAGCTTGAGGATTTTACGATCGATCGAGGCTCACCCACGTACCCACCGTCAAAAGCAACCACTCTTTTTAAACTGCACGGACGTTAAAGCGCACGACCATGAAACCCCCACATGCTGTCTACTTTCTGCACAAACATGCACACAAGCGCCTAAGTGTCTACAAATTAATGCTTTAGCGAGTTCTGGTGTGAAAAGTTCCTGGAGGATCGCTTTTTGCGCACACAGTGTTTGCCTTGTGGTCAAACCCCTAACATCTGAAGGCTGAGCTGCGTCTCACAGGGATGTCTATGGAGCAGCCAGCCCGGCTGTGCTCTGTTCCGTCCGGCCGGCCGTCTGTCTGTCTGTCCGTCTGTCTGTCTTTCTGTCTGCCGGGAGCTCACACTCAGTTCAGCAATGAGGAAGCAATGACTGTGCCTTTGCTGCTGCTGCTGCTACTTCTCCGGCCCGGTGCAGACCAGCAAAAGGAAGCTTCCAAAAACGACTCCGGGGGCGAAAAAAAAAACACCCAAACCAAACAAATATATAAATAATATTTAAAAAAAAAAAAAACACACACAACTTCAAAATACATTGCAGCAAGGCGAGACTCGCAAGGCCTGAGAAAGTCAGACAAAGCAAACTCTTGACTTGACAGCCCATGCACTACAAAGCCCTTCACTCTTCTGTAGTCAGTCCCCCCACCCTCCTACCACCCCACACACACACCCTTCGTCTCCTCCTAACACTTCTCTTTTCTTCTCTCTCTCTCTCTCTCTCCATCTCCCTCTCAGTTATTTCAAACAGTATGCAGGCACCACAAGAAAACTGGATTCGAAAAAAAAAAAACCTCTCTTTGCCATAACCCCTGACAGGCCTGACCATGTCGGTAAAAAAAGCAGAGACGACACAAATGGAGACGAGCACTTCTGTTGTCTGGTTTGCAGGGCGAAGACATTTTGGGCTCCCACAATTAGTGGGGAGACGCAGCAGTACTAAAAGCCTGGATGAGAGGCATGCACTTCAGTCTGAAGATGTGCGCACAAAGGGCGGCCTGCACGAGGACCGACATGTGAGCATCTTCTCCACGTTTGTTTGAGTGGAGAGTCTCTATCTCCAAGTAGGGCTCTTCGTAAGGTTTCATCAAATTGATATTATTTGGCAGAGAGGTGAGGAGGCAGCCTGAACTTGTTTTGGTTTTATGGCTGAAGAGAATGCAGAGGGGAGAGAGAAAAATAAGGGAGGGAGGGTGGGTAGATAGGACACACAGACAGACATCTGCAAGGCACTCACCATCATTTTCTCAAACAGGTCGATGATTTCCTTCTCGGAGAGGTTCATGGAGCGCTCGTCAAAGAAGGGCTGCGGCACGGGCAGCTCTGCCTGAGGGGAGAGGGGGTCGGTGGGGTGCTGGATGAGGGGTTTCTCCTTCTTCCCACCCTGCTTGCGGAAGCTGGTGATTCTGTCACGCTGCGGGGCACAGTCAGAGAGCAATGTCAGAAACCGCACAAGCTGCGCATGATGAGTATTTTTCTTGTCTGTAGTTTCATTTCATGTGTGTAGTCTGATGTTCTGACATCTCAAATGGAAAATACCAGTAATTTTGCACGACACCTGGAAGTGTGCGATTCACTGTCAAAATGCAGGAAAGAGCCTTGAATTCAGAGGATAAACTCTGGTCACTTCAAATAGGATAACTGCAACTTTGCACTTACCTGAGCGCTTACTATTCATAGCATTAGTAAGTGGGGGGTTTTCTGTAGATGGCAACATTTGCATTGACAAGTGCAGTTTCTAACCCTATGTTCAGGTGAATCGAGGAACTCAAGAGGGTGTCTAAAGGAACAGAACATTATGTATATGTAACAGCTACAGAAGTGAATGATGAATGGCTAGGGCTTGATTAAGTTCTCTATGTGTGACAGAGTGAGATCAAAGGAAGTGCTGACGGCACTTGTCTTTTGCTACTGGGTCAGTGAAAAAAAAAAAAAGTAGAGAGACGGGGCGAAGGAGGCTGAGACGCGATGAGACGGGGGAAATGGAGGGGAAAGACAGACTGATAGAGAAAAGTGTAAAAGTACAACCATGCAAAAGTTACTGTTAGAAGGTCACACGGGTCGAGTTAAGAATGACATGCTTGAGTGGATGATGTTAAAAACAACCAAAAAACTAAAAATAAAAACAAGTTAATGCTGACACTCTATTCTGGAAACGCTTGTGGGAGTAACATGTGTCCAATGTCAGACCAGAGGCCCAGATTTAAGGGATTTTTAGTGCACCTAGTAAATAGGCTGTCAAGTAAGCAGCAGAGTTGTACCTTTTTTAAGGCTCTGTCCACTTACAGGGCCATGTAATGCAGTACATAGCAACTATTCGGGTTGAGAGTGGGAGTGGCAGACATTGGCACAAAAGTCAACAAGTGTTTCTGCCGTAAAACTCCGGGCATGCACCTATGATGTATGGCGATGATGTGGAAGAAACCAAAAAAACACAAACACAAGACATGATGCAAAACCAAAAGCAAACAAAAACAAGTATACACACAAACATAAAAACCAACCACCTTACCATGTCGTCAGCCAGTGTTTTAATGTGTATGTTCTGTTGAAGGGAAGGGACATTAACAAATAAAAAAATGAGGACCCAACTGAAAGAAAACCTGCAAGAAGTGTGTATGGCCTCTGGAGAAGACATACACACAAGAGACATGCATGCACAAGTGACAAGACAATTTGCAAATTAAATTAAAACCCACAAACCATGGACAGGCACCTATAAAAACCTGTATGTGTTGAATGTGACATCATAACACTCTTCGTTGACCTTATAACGCTTGGATCCCTTCGTCTATGAAATCCGTCCTTTAGACCGCTGCCACTTTGGACATCATAATTTTGCTGACCAACTATAATTATATTCATTTTTTACAAATCCTCAACAAAACCACTGCAGTAGATAATTTAAAACATGCAACACTGCACATATGTGGATAATCCAATTTAAACAAGTTCCTCCGTCGGCAGGTTTAATGGTACAGCTTTTTATTTGATTTGTTGTGTTGTTGATGTCCTTTGGCAAGCTCCTGGGTCTTGGGTAGCCTAATCAGGTCCTCACTAATAAATTCTCGTAACGTATTCTCCCACAGGCCTTGGAATGCATGTTTTGCAGCACTGGGCTACGCGAATGTGACGTCACGTCACATGTGCTACACGCATCATTCCGACACCGTGTACGATTTTTTGGGATGTATCAGAATCGTGATCAAACCCAAGGCATTATTGGTTTCTGATTACATGACAACAAAGACCTCCCTTTACAGGAAGAGGTACTCACACTAACTCACTCACTCACTCACACACACACACACACACACACACACACACACACACACACACACACACACACACACAATTTGCCAGAGCCCCATGGCTTCGTTAAGCGTGGTCATTTGCAAGGGGCTGCACGCAGGCGCTGGAGAGCCGGCGCCATATGCTTAGTCGTGCCGTGGCACACTAACGAGCGCTGATCTGGCGCAGGGCTGCCATAAAGAAGGAGCCTCCCGCGGCTCCTCGCTCTGCTCCAGCGCTAAACTGCGGCCATCCTTCTCTCCCCACCCGTTTCCCCTCCTTCCCCCTTCGCCTCGCCTCTTCATTGCCCTTGGCCATCAGCGGCACGCGGCCCTCTCGCTGTTCGAGAGGCTGGTGGGCTCAGGCAACAGTTGGAGGGATAATTTAAAGGGGAGGAGAAGACGAAGTAGAGCTGATGGTAATGAGTGTGGTGGCAGTTGTGGTTGCGGTTCTGTTCTGGTTGGTGGCGGTTGTGGTGTGTGTGTGTGTGTGTGTGTGTGTGTGTGTGTGTGTGTGTGTGTTTATCCACGTGTGTGTGTGTCTGTGTGTGTGGTGGAGGTTTCTGAGTGGGTTTAAATGGGGAGGAGGATGAAGAGAGCAAGTTGGAGGGAAAAGAATATTTTGCATCCAAAAGAAACACATTGCTGGTGCTTGGCTTATGGGGAAGTCATTGAGGATGAGAGCTACATGGGAATTTACCATATGGTGCTCATACATTCCAAGGATGCCGCAGCATTTGAAGGGAGATATATCACGAGTGTGAGTGTGTGTGTGTGTGTGTGTGTGTGTGTGTGTGTGTGTGTGTGTGTGTGTGTGTGTGTGTGTGTGTGTGTGTGTGTGTGTGTGTGTGTGTGCTCGTTTGCGAGTAGGGAGGAGGGGGGTGTAATACAGTAATTTAACATTACTCCCCTTAAAAAGTGAGGATGTCTTATAAAAAGAAGTCATTTAAAAGAGCCACACAAACCTTAATGAACAAGTTCTAACTTTTGGGTTCTCAGGGAATTGCTGTACTTTAGACAGCCTCAGTGTGGTTGAAAAAAAAAAAACACTGTCCTACTTCTAGGACGTAATTAAATACATTTAATCAATTTGGAAACAGCAGTAATAAAACAAAGTTAAGCTAATTACACAGACCGTAGGACAAGCCATTAGTTAATGGCGCATAGGTCATTATCACGTCACTGGGGCAACAATGCAATTTGTAGCATAACAATTAGCCAAATACACCTTCCGGGTCTCACAACTTTATTAAAACACAATTTTTTTATTATGATGAATTTCCTCTGCGACCAATACATGCCTCCATGGCAAAAATTATATTATCCATGTACCCTTCCCTTTAAATGAATACAATGCAAAAAAAAAATCATTAACAAAGTAATAAAAATTTAAGCGGAGCTAGGTGATCTGGGATAGCCAGTTAAGAACACAGCCACTGGGCCAGATTGCCTGCCTGGTATGAAGTTAATTGCATTGCCAAAAGTAGCCCCCCCAGAGCGGTATTGGCTGGGCCCCTCCTTGGCGTGTGCGGAGGGGAGAGGGGGAGAGAGAGAGAGAGAGAGAGAGAGAGAGAGAGAGAGAGAGAGAGAGAGAGCGAGAGAGAGAGAGAGAGAGAGAGGGCGGCCTTCTGAGACTGTGCCACTAGGTGGCCCACAGCAGACCACTTTTCTGCACACATAATTCATGGCATGTAAACAATGTGGGGAGTCAGAGCCACACGCTGCCTTTGCGCAGTCGGTCCCTTTAGAAACAAAAGATACGTGTGCTTTACCCAATTACACCATCTGCTCCTGCAGGCCTTGCTGCCCCAAAAGAGAAGAGTGATTGAGAAGTGTGTTTGGGGGGTGGGGGGGGGGGGTTGTGCACTGCCATAAAAATGTAAGATAAAATATTACTTAGCAGAGAGGGAAGAGAAATGGGAACCATAACAAAAAAAAAAAACTTGGGAGCCGATCAGGTTCTGCTTTAATTGCTTGTAATTACTTACAAACAAAGGATCACTCGTGGCCCGGCATGGCTGGCGGTGAAGGCGGCATCACCATGTGCTATAAAACTCACTCATGGCAACCTCCTGTCACTACACTCTCTAAGTGCCTGGCAGCCACCACACCAACTGCTCGCTTGTGATGCTTGTGCTTTTCATCAACATTTGCCCAAACTCAAGTCCTTATATTTTTTTTTATTGTCATTTTTCTTTTTGTTGTTTTGTTGGGAGTTCTGCATTTAACAACATGCTGGGTCACTCATTTTAACAAGTGAAAGCTCTCTCTCTCTCAGTGCAAGAATTACTGCACACAAAGCTCGCATTGGGCAACAGAATGCCTTTGTGATGCGTGAAACAGCCTCGCTTCAAGCATAAAATTACACATAAACTTTTTTAATAAACTGAGATTTAGGCCTACTTGCTAATGCTGAGGGGGAAGCACACCCATATTGTACGAGAAGTCAGGGAACTTTAAAACTCAGCACCCCCTTTGACTTCCAAGGGGTCGAACATTACTGTATCTCATTCCCATGCATCAGCGTTTCAATGCGTAGCCTCTTTTGCTAATGGTGATCATGGACACAAAGGGTAATAGTCTCACACTCCATCTTCAATCATAATACTACTCCATTATTGCCTATTACTGGCTGATTATAATTGCAGTATGAAAGCAGAATGGCCTAACGGTAGTGTAGTAAGCTTGTACAACAGGACCCTCTCCATCAGCACATAAAGCAGTAAGTGCTATGCCACATCAAAGTAAAGAGTGTTTCCCCTCACTGCTCCAGGAGAGAGGTTCAAAGCGATCAGGCTGTCTGTCCGTCTTTGCCTGGAGGACAAGTAGGCCATCAAATGAAAAACATCTTCCACAGTGGATTAGATCAGGGTTGGAATCTGACCCAAAATGCCCACATCTCCTGACAACTGCCTGGGAGTGCATAGCTATGAAATGCCTGAGGTCTCCTGCTTACATACCTGCTCCCTACCTACGATTTAAGCGGTAAATCCTGCAGCTGAATAAGGCCACTTTAGCTGACAGAGATGTTTTTCAAATGTAACGGTCCCATGGTTGTGTGTGATAGATACCAAAGGAGCAGCAGCGTAAAATATAACCGTCATGTAGAACAGCTGTAATGCTATCCGGCCTGCTTTTCCATGCCTTTTTTTCTCCCTCCCATCACCATGTTTACTTACACTCGAGCGAGCGCACATATTTTTGCCCTGAAGTGCATCCGAGCTTGCTCGGGATTAAATGGACACAGAGCAGAGGTTTGAAGTCACAGGGGCAGCGCGGGACCGAAAAGCGCTGTACTACTCAAGCCCGGCGTTGTGTTATGAAAGAGCTCTGCTGTACAGCTTGCGGGTGTAAAACACTGAAAAGAGCCAGTTGTCTTAAACCTGGGCCTGGCCTCATGATCGAGGGAGAATAGAGGGAGAGAAAAAAAAAACATTCATCTCTGTGCACCGTTTGCCATCCCCTCCATCTCTTAGTGTGGGAAGAGAGAGAGAGAGAGAGAGAGAGAGAGAGAGAGAGAGAGAGAGAGAGAGAGAGAGAGAGAGAGAGAGAGAGAGAGAGATAAGGGGATGAGGTCTTCATCCACTGCTTGTTTCTTTCTGTCTGGGCACTCTGTTAAAACTGTTTTCAGTGCTGGTGTGAGATAAATATGCTGCAAATGATAAACCTTTAGCTTTAGACTGCCAGTGTGTCTGCGCATTCCAGGTCTTATCTGTGATTTTCGTTCTGTTGATGGAATCTGGTTGATGATGTTTGGACCAAAATGTTTGGTGTTCTATCTTTAGCCATGTTTCAGCACAAAATTCACCCAGTGATGGTCCAACACACCTCCCTTGAGACCTCTAAGAAACACACACACAAAGTATACTACCACTTAGGCAAAGAGGAGGAAGAGAATTGATGTTCTCTCTCTCTCCCTCTCTCTCCCTCCCTCTCCCTCTCTCTCTCCCTCTCTCTCTCTCCCCCTCTCTCTCTCCCCCTCTCTCTCTCCCCCTCTCTCTCTCCCTCCCTCTCTCTCTCCCTCTCTCTCTCCCTCTCTCTCTCCCTCTCTCTCTCTCTCCCTCTCTCTCTCCCCCTCACATCCATTAGCCTAAGGTTTAAGATCAATCCTGCATGCTCCTCATAGTGGAGTCTGGCCAAGAGAGAGAGCTGATGCTCACTCCCTCCCTTCTTTTTCCTGTGTTTATAGCTCTCATCGCTTGGCTATCTTTCTTTTCAGTCTCGATTCTGCTTTCTGTCTCTCAGTCTCTGGCCCCGTCTCTCTTTTAGCTCTTCATCCATACTGTGATCTTTCTGGTTCAATCCTGTCCTGCCCACCTGTGCACAGGTCTATGACATGTGCAGTCCTGCTGTAGCACATATATGATTCATTACATCAAGGGGATCTAATCCCAAAGTGACCCAATTACACCAGGTGGGAGTGGGCCTGGGGGTGCAGGAAAGGGGGGGGGGTAGTTGTACGTAAGAGGGAGAGGGACAGCGCGATCACTGCCTGTTCTAAGTGGGGCATCTGAACTCACAACCACAGCCAATGTCAATGGGCACAGAGGAACTGCTGGGCCTAAAATAGCCCTCTTCTTTGTGGGCTGGTCGCCCAGGTACATGGATTAAGAGTAGCACCGCACTATATTGGGCAGCATGAGTACTGATCTCACTTCCCAACAAGCTCTAGACCCTGAATACAGCTTAATCTCAATGAGAGCACAGAGTGATGCACAAGGACTTCCCTACGTCACCGCAGAGATAAGTTCACATGTGACAAAAAGAGGTCATGGGGAAAAAAAAATCCATAGTTCTAATACTGGTATACCGCTATATCCACAAGGCCTATATCCATACCACTTATTCACTTTAGGCGAGAGACTTTCTACAAAGGGTTTGAATAGCAGCTTTATACCCGGAATCAGGTCTTTACGAGGTTTCCATTGCTTTTATGGAAAAGAAAACCTACCAGGACAGAAAAAGTAATACCTGACTACTGTAAAGACACTTTTCTTGCTTCATCAGTGTAACTACCTATTGTGTGTTGCATCAAGTTGACCCAGTTCTGCCTTGTGGTTCCATGTGTTTGGCTATCAAACAGTGGAAAAGAAGAAACTAGATAAAAGCAACAGACCTTGACAAGCACCCCAGTCAATAAACCAGCACACAACTGCTGGAAAGAAAAAAAAAAGATAACCACAAGAAAGCCTTCAACGGCTGTTCAATCAGCCAACGCACCTTTGAATAAATCAGTGTCAGGCCCTTGCACCGTCATAAAACACTCCCTCTCTCTGCCGCTAGCTGGCAAGAGGCGGCACGTGAGGTATGCTGAGGACAGCGTCTCACCGCTGTCAGACTCACACGGGTGCCAAAGTTCTTTGTTGTCATAAAACCACATCTATGCGGTGAGGTAACACACGTACCAACCCACGGGGGGTGCTTGGCTGGCGTGAAGCACACTGCAAGCGCTTCACCCTCTCGAGCACCCTTTGCAGTCTCACCTCACGGAGCTTTAAGCGAGACCGCACCGCACCAGTGCAGTTAGAGGGGGGCTGCTGCTGTGGAGGGCCTGATTAAAGTTTAATACAAATGGACTGCCATTCTGAGTGATTGGCGAGAGTGCTCTAGATGATCCTGTAATTTCATAAATTAGACCAAATTAGTGCCAGAGATAATCGCGCATTAGCAATAATAGGCCTATTGTAGGCTAAGAGGAAAATATAAATTTGAAAAAAAAAAATAAACAGTTACATTTAACTACCTTTTCAAAAAAATTAAACTATCTAAAGCCAATTATAAAGGTCACATTTTTTCCTTTTCTTTCCCAAACTGATTGTGACTAAGCCTCTCTTGACCCTCAAGACATCTTTCGCATCTTTCATAAACTAAAAAAAATATATATATATATCTTCAGTCATCCTCTCATGACACAAAGCCAGAGTCTATTTAAGCTCTGGAGATTTCCCCTCAGGAAGCAGGAACTTCACCGTGTTTGCCAAAAAGAGGTGAAAAAAACACTAAGGACTTAACAAAAATTCTTCAGCAATGCTTCTCGACAAGGTGGCAATTTTTTTTTTTTCCCCCGAGTCTGCAAAGTTCAGAGATCAACTGCAGTCACACTTCCCATTTTGCTGTGGAATGGATGCATGTGAGCTGCACTGATCTGCACTGATCTTCTGCTGGTTAAACCTGCCAGCAACATGCCTCAGCTGCGCAGGAAGAGATGTGAAGAGGCTCATTCATAACCCCTCCTAATACCCTCCCACCAAATGAACACACTCACGCACATGCATATACACACACACCCACCCACATACACACACCCACCCACATACACACACACACATGCACAGACAGACACGTACAAATGCACACAGTCCTTAGCTGACACCTTGCTCTAAACACTCAGCTCCTTGTGTCATTGGAGAGATTTCATTTCCCTAAATTTAGTTTAACAAATTATCACCTAGATTTAAATAATGCCTTAGAGTTGTGTACTGACAGGCACTGTACGAGGCCAAAAAAAAAAACCACACAGACAGAGAAGTTTGCGGGAGACTGCATCCTTCTGAAAGCTCTGCAAAGAAAATCAATTGGCTTTAAATGGGAAAGAATGCTTGGCATGTCGTCCTCTGGGGTTGTCGCCGTGGCAATGTTGACATTCCCTTCAACCAGAAGAGTACTGTGGGAAGGCAGCACAAGGGAGACCACTGGTGCACTGGCAGCCTTTGGACTCCCTCCCCATGTGACTCGATTAGCCAGAAACTCCCCCCGCCTTCCCCACCACCTCCACCACCACCACCACCACCCCCAGCCACTGCAGGTCAACCTGTTTATCTGGCACTTTTCAGAAGTGGACTGCTATGCTGACCTGTGTACACTAGCCCAGTGGCAGCACTGGCCCAAGGTGAGGAGTCAGCATGTAAGTTTGTGTTTACAAATCCTTATCGCTGTGTGGCGAGTGAGAGTGAGAGAAATTCGAGGACTCCGTCTGAACTCGCCCCCACAGAGAGTCGCAGGACATGCTGACAATGAAAGCCTTCATGGCGGGCACATTGACTGATGGCCAAAAATATCTGTTTGAAAAGGAGTGATGTCAGATGCGACTGGCCCGTCCTTCCTCCCACCCCATAACTAAAGAGCACTCAACCACTTCCTTTCTCTGCTTCCTGTGAGCCAAGCGCGGCTCACATGTGGTCCATTTCCTGCCGTTCGGCACACAAATCTCCCAGGCCTGTCTGAGTGTGAGTCTCTCCAATGAGGGACAGGGGACTCTGTGAATCACTACTCAAAGTTAGCAAATGACTAGAACTCCACAAACTCACTCAGACAGAAAAGTCTGCCTCCTTTAAATCCCTGCCCATCTGTTTGAGAATGTGTACTGCAGAAAAGTGAGATAGATTTACAAAGATAAGGCGCAAGGTAAAAAAAAAGGGATGGCTGCTGCAATGGTGCTCTAGACTGAACTGAAGGTAGTGTAGGTTATTGGCCACAAAAATAAACAAATGCTTTTTACTCTCCAGCATGGAGGCTAATGAATCATGAGTCAGACCTAATAGAGACTCTTAATTCATTCAGCTTCTCATTTCTATCGTCACAGACCATTTATAAGTGCATGACCATCAACTGATAACCTAAACCTCTGACTCACCCATCACAAGAACGATATTATTCTTTAAATTATCCATATGGGAGGTCCTTTGTTACACTAACATGGTCTATTCTCCTCAGGGAGTTTAAAAAACATCATCTACCGAAAGCTTTTTGAAGCCGAAGTCGCTGACACCATGTCACATAGCATACCACATCGGCTTTCCAATCACAACAAAAAGTGTGGGCTGTGTCTTGTTGAGTTTGTTCACCATAAATTGTGAGCGACAAGAAAGCCCCAGAGCCAAAACTCAAATTAAAGTCGGAAATCCACACAGTGTGTGAGCCTCATATTTTCGATGAGCTGCAGCTCTTACAAGCTGACAAAGAACGGTACCAATTAGAGTATTCAGTGATTACATAATGCCATTACATATGGCCAAACGATCTGGAAGAAATCTGTTCTGTGTCTATCACTGAGAGACTGCTGGCTTGCTAGAACGTGAAATGTAAGGGGGCTGTGGGGACTCATGTCACTGCATTGAGGTTTCAAAACAGCGGTACGTGCTACTGTGGTAAAGAAGCCTCGACTGAAACATCTCCACTTCTGTCAAGCTCTGCTCTTCCACTGTTGCTGTGGCCACAGTCTGTTGTCTATGACATATCTAAAACAAAGTAAACCAAAAACACTTGCACAGGTCTGCAACAGTGATGTTGTAATGCAGGCCTGGTTGTCACTTCATCAGGAAGTTGATTTAACTTTGATGACTGTGACTGGTTGTCTGGTGTCTGGCTGCAGAGTGCCGTCAGCGACAGATAACGGTATTGACATCCTTCCCTGCAGACAAAAGTATGTTGTTTTTTAAAAGTGGCCCTCAAGATATCATGTCTACATTTTTTTAGAAACCCATCTCAATGTTGTAAAACTCCTTGGCACAGGCAGAGACAAACAACATGTCCCGCTAATGGTTTTGTTTGGATTATATGCTACTGGACATGTTGAAACTATCTTCCATGATAAAATCTAATTAACCTCAACTGAGCAGTCTGGGGAGGTGGAAAATGTAAAGAATCCTTCATGATTAAAAGGTAAATGGGCAAGATATACAAGGCCTGCTGGGAGGTTTGATCTAATTACAAATGGCAGTCTGGGCAAGGAGTCAAATTTTGATTAGGTCCATTTCCAAATGGAAATATTTCATTGGAATAGATATGTCACAACATCTCATGTGATCGGCATTGAGTGGGTAAATTCACCCTGACATACTGACTTTTCAAAATCTTATTATCTGAAGTATGAGACCACTTTTTCAAGGCAGAAATCTCAAAGGGCCCATAAGATCAGTAATTCCTCCAGCCCAATACATCATCTTAATGCTTGCAAACCACTGATGAACTCTTCATCATACAGTGGTGACAAAGGTTGTAATTTCGTTCATTCCATCAGTGCTGTACCAACAGAGGAGTCTTACTATAGACTAGCCAACCATCCTACGCAAAACTTGGCAAGAAGTAGTATTGTATAATGTATATACTTATTCATAATTCTAATTAGATTATACAAATATAGCATTAGGTTCTCTTGCACTATCCATGGTGTAGCACACTATAACCTAAATATTTTTCCTACTTGTACTTCCTGTCAAGTTGCAGACAGCAAGCATAACCAGTAACCAACACCACCAAATGTACCAACACTATGATCATTCTTTGTGCAACTTTGCACAAGATTTACATACTGCTGCAGAGAGCAACATACACAGCGCTGTAGCTGCATTTAGAAGACAATCAATCATGCAAGCGAAAGAAACTTTACAAATGTTTCCCCATGTGCTGACTCAACAAGCTTATATCTGCACCCATTGTGTGGGCTAAGCACTTCTTCAGAGATGAAGATCACAGGGTAAGTCTGACTGTCTGTGACTCTCACTGAAAGTAGCACTGGGGAGAGCATGGCTTTTCTGGAAAGTTGTGGGAAGGGACTGGCATGCAGCCCCATTCAGGCCGCACAGGCAAAACAAGCTTTCTCAACTTCCACTGAAATTACTTTATCAGGTTTGTCCATCTTGTTAAGGACCTGTGGACAACTTTTTTTGTGTCAAACAAAGCAAATCCGATTTTCTGTACTAAATAGCCATAACAAAAGACATCAGCCATTATACTGAATGTTTCTCTGAATTCAGTTCCACATAATAACAGGTCGTTTTCCATAGCACTCCTTTGAGTAAGCTATACATAACCTAGAGTATACAAGCAGTTGTGTGATGACACATCCCCACCCAGAACATGTCCTTAGTCTGTGCACCCAACAATGCCCCAGTCCCAGACATTGTCCTACCCTGCTGTTTAACTACTAAACAAACATGATGGGAACAGTTGTTCTTTCCCAAATCTCTTCTTTGTCCCTGTCATACTGAGCCTCTGGGTGACAAGAGGGATTACCTCCAGTGATTTACAGATTTACAAGCCAGAGGCGGCTCAGAGCTCTTGGCATGCTCATACGCAGATAACCTTCATCTAATCCAGCTCAACACACGACTTTGCCTTACTCCTGTCCTGACTCCCTGATCCACAAGGACAAGTAGACTGAGAAGGTAGGCATGAGACTGGGCAGAGGAGCCCGATCAGAGAGCAGAGATAGAAGGCCTGCTTGTTTTCTTCCTGTAAATAAAGACATAAACACATGTATTGCGAAGCCTCAATTATGCTGAAATTAAAGACTTGAGATCTCCACTCCACCCAAGAGCATGAAGGAATGACTTCCTCCCTTTCTGCAGCACAGTTTGGCAATAGAGAGCACGGGTCTGCAGCCCATCCACTATTGGGCAAGAAAGAGGGAAACAACATGCCTGGCCAGCACTGTGTACTGACACACAGCTGTGAGCTCACTAAACAAATGGTGGCGAGAGGGAAGGAAGGGAGGAAGGGAGAGAGGAATGACATCAGCATTCCCTCCAGCCAGACTGAACTAAAAAAGAGCATGCGGGACTGTTCCTTAGAAGGGTGGGGACTGTTTGTGTGCAAAACTGAGAGAAAGAGGGAGAGAGAGGCGGAGAGGGCAAGAAAACTGTTTCCATTTGAGGACGGGGGCTACGACACCATTATGGCGAAACACTGCTCTGCCTTCAGCAAGCTAACCTGTGGAAAACTTTCTCCCCAGCCAGTTAAACTTTCCATATGCTGCTATCACAAGACTCTCCCGCAAATTGCGTTACTATTATTTAATGTACCAGCACGCACGTCCCCTTACATCATGAGCCCCATTAGAGCCATGGTAAACGTCAGCAGGCAGGCAAGCAGACACCCAACTTATTTAGGCACCAGATTTTCCAGCTGTGGTGGATTTTTTTTTTACCACTCACATTCTTATACTGAAAACACACTCAGAGTGCTTAACCTATCAGCAGATCCAGCCTGGAGTTGCAAGGAGCCTGCATTCGTCATGCCCAGTGGTGTTCCCCTACAGGCGCGACTTCCTTGGCCAAACTCTTCCTGTTTTTGTGCACAGCATCTGCGTACTGGTCGTCAGTCACCACTAGTACCCTCCATGAGGGGAATGCTACACGTGAATGCATGGTATGCCTGCAATGCCATTCACCTGGTGCAACCTGACTCACCTGCCGACATCCTACTGGCTGGTGGGCCCTACGTTACCAACAAACCCCACAGCCTGACAAAGACACCCTGTCAAAACAATGGCTCCCTGTCCATGGCACAAGACCACACTCTCAGTGTGTCCATTCTAGGAGAGGAACTTCTTCTTTCGAGTGCCAAGTTGACAAAAAAAAGCATTTGAAAGTGTGTTGTTAAAAAAACAATACTTGCATTTTAAAAGCCTGACAGAGTGACTCCTGACCCCTGATGTAATCAGAGCTTTGGAGGGATGTTGACTTTAAATACGACCTGGTCCAAATCCTGTAGTGGGTCTGCTAATTAAGTTAACATACCTGGGAATGTGTCTGTGTGTGTCTGTGTGTGTCTGTGTGTGTCTGTGTGTGTCTGTGTTGAGGGGAAGCATTTGAAAAGATTAATCACAGGCCGTTAAAAAGGGGTCTTCTGACATTACATGGAGCCATGATAGGGAAGTCACTCAGTGATGATGACTCCAACATTCCTACCTCTGGTGTCAGTTCCAGAGCGGGAATGATGACTGAGAATAACCTGTGACATACAGTCCTAACAGCACTTGGGGAAAATCAGCTGACAGGATCAACACAACAGTGTTTACAACAGGTCTAGGGCATAAACTGTAAACTTTTCTATTCGAGAAGGATCTCCTGGGTCAGATCAACACTTCTCACACGTATACCCCTCAGATGACGACAATGTCCTGGTCATGTTTCTAAAGTAACTCCATGACAAGCTACTCGATGCCACTCTCAAGTCACACGGATTGATTCCAGCCCTGGCCACAGCAAAGTCTCTAAACTTTCCACTTGTTATCGGACACAATATTGCGCAAACTAAAGCAACAAAAACAGACTACTGCATGTGGAGAGATGGTGGAGAATGGACAGGAAATTATGTAAAGGACTAAGTGGACTGAAAGACAGGCACATCCTGTGATTTAATATATACAGGGAGACCCATTAAACGACTCAGCCTAATTTATTTATCTTTGTACGTTGCATTAAACTTCGTGGCTTTTATGACAACGAAAAACAACTGGGTACTTGTGTAGTGCAGGTTTATGTCAGAATAGCTAAACTGGATAAGAATGAAGTGCAATGCACGTGTTGAGAGCAGTAGAGCCCCATTACAGTTTATACATCATGCAACATCGGAGAGAGCTGTCAAGACAAAGCAACCCTGGAACCTTTGCACAAAGGGGGGATACTCACCAGCTTTTTGTTTTTGCTCTCATCTTCCCCAGATTTCTTTTTAGATGGCTTGTTGGGGTCTTCCCCTCCACTTGCTTGATCCATTGTAATGGATGTAGTTGAAGTACGTTTATAAAGTTTTAGTCAAATGTAACTCCGGTACACAATTCCTAACAGCTGTTACGTTTCTTCAAAGGCCATACCATCCACAGTGCGATGAGATGGAAAAGTCGTTTTCACGTAAAGTTATCCCATGCAATAGCAGGTAAATTAGCCTCCTGCCTGTGAAAACAGCAACAGTCTATCCGGCGAGATATCAAAAAGGTGTGGTGTCAGTTCAGACGAAGCTTCTGTGAAGTTACGATAGTTTACAACTGCAACATTGTAGAGTTCTAGGAGAAAGAACATGATAGGACCTGTTAGCCTTGTGAACACGTTAAAGTTCACAAACAAAACATTCGAAGGAGACTGGGCTTTACATTGCTTACAATCACGGCAATCACTGTAAAAATCATGTATGTTCCTCTAGAGTGTACATACGACCCAGCAGCAGGGAGTCTTTCTTTGTTATTACACATAACAGCGTCAATGTTTAGTAGCAAGCGTTTCTCGATATCGCTAATATGACAGTATCGTAAACACTCTCGTTTAAACAGTGTTGCGGTTCTCCAAAAGGAGAATGATACACATCACGTATCCTACTACTTCAGCTGGTCCTGACAGCAAACTTGTTGGTAGACAATGTAGCTATCTTTAAAATGTAACAATAAAAACCAGGATAAGTGAAAGCAATATATACATGTAAACGACTCCTCCTGTATTTTGAAACATAGCGAATACATTTCATTTCACTAACTACCGACATTAAACTGAAATTTAAAAGCTAGCCAGCTTTATTTGGAAGAGAAATCAGCGTTGCTAGCCAAGCGGTTACTTTTGACACAGGAAACGGGAATGCCAACGGGGGTGGCACGAAATGTAGCCTAATACCACAGACTACATTGTTTTCAAAAGTTTGCCCATCAAGACAAATACCACACACACATATAATATGAATAAAAAGGTAACCTGTCAAACAAAACTCACAAAATCCCCATCCAAGGCTTACCACTGCAACCAAACGTGAGAGCCAGGCCCACTATAGCCCCGCCTACCTGGAACTCCAATTTGTTTGAGGGTTCGTTGGAGGGGATAGCGATTCCACTGATCATTGGCTGAATGTCTTTTCAATCCGAAGGTCGCGTTTGGCGATGTGTTTGGGAGGGGATTGCTTTAATGGTAAGGTCAGGCTGACTCCGGAGCGCGTGGATAGGATGAGCGGGAGGATGTATTTTGAAGGGACTTGGCTACAATGTGGAATGATTGAGCCAAATAGCGAGCTATTGTGACTACACTGGATTAAATAGGCTACGGCAACGGAAATATGAAAAACCACAGTCATCACAGTCTTTTCTCCCTGAGAGCAATCGGTCCTCTCAAATAGTCATTAAAAATAGATGTAAATCTAGTCATTTAGTTTCTCGAATGGAAATATTGTCAGAGGTATAATTTCTGTGCACACAGGAACAACTGGAAACAATGTGACAATGTTTGCAATGATTTATCTAAAACTGAGTTAGAGCTACATTACTCATGGCTTTTAAAAAAAGAAATGCAGCTCCCAGTACAATGCTTCGTTTGTCAGTCTTGCAGTGGATTAGTCTGCTACTCCAAATCGAATGGGTTTCAGTCCCTATGTTTACTGTGTAATCTCACCATTCAAATGAAAAACGTTTACTGTAGGTCGAAATGTTTTGAATTTGCATTAAAAATAATAAACAATGGTGGTGACTGTTAGGCTACTAGGCTATTTAAAGAATGTATCATGTTACTGAGGTGAATCACTTTCATCATAAATTCATAACATTTGTAACATCATAAAGTTTTTTATTTTTACATTTTAATTTTCATGTAGGGTTACCTAAATATAGACCAAGATCTTCCATGTGACCAAAGTTATTCAACTTTAACATGTTTACCCCACTGAGAGTTCAAAGAAAGCAATTGCTTTTGTAAAGAGCTTATGTAAAATGTTATCGTACATAAACAGTCACTTGCCACCCTCCAACAAAGCAAAGACAATTCTACTGGACATTTCAAAAAACTTAATTCACTTTTTTAATCAATCAAATAGGTTTTTATAGCCTATATATTTTCAATAGTCACCCATATTATTTTAAATGGAGAGAGATGAAGTCTGTACATCTACCTGATCATGTGCCTAGTGCATTTGGTAATGCACATAAACCACAGAACCATCAACAGTCTATGTAAGAAAGATGGTAGTTTTTTTTTTCTTTTTCACCCTAAATTGTTTCACCATGCTGTCAAACAGGTAACTTAAGATGAGGCCTTTCACTGTTATTTAACCACTCAGGACACCTTTATACAGGAAAACACATTGGTCATGACTACTTATAGTTGTTTTTTTTAATATTTACAATTTGCTGTAGGCTTAGTTTGTTGTAGACGTTGCTTAAATGTATACTGAGATCCTCCGAGAAACCTAAGGTGTGGCACATTTACCCCATGACAGTTCAAAGTAGGCCTATTGTTAGTTTTAGATTTTACATTTTACATAGACCAAACACAAAATCTGCACAAACAGTAATCGAAGCTTTAAGATTTACTTGCAAACCTCAGATATAGAGCCCAACACCAACTAAACACTGTTGTCGACAATTAGTTGACAATTAGTTCTTACCATATTTCTGGGCGCTCTCTGTCCCAACAACATTCTTTTTATCTCTCCTATGTGACTGCGGGTCACAAATTTGTGGCTAATTTTTTAGTATAGTTTGGGGAAAATGTTTACTATATGATCGTTATGTGAGTAATGTGGTTATAGAACCAGCCATATAATGAGTAGTTTATTTAAAATCGAATAAATAACAGGTCATATAAGGGGCAGAATCCCCCCCCCCCAACTTGCTTGTGTCATACATAACATGTTCATGACTGAACTTTTATCATACACGTGGCTTACAGGGGTGCATTGTACGCAACCACATTTTGGGACTGCACAGGACGTGCTTTGGCAATACGCTAAGATTGTGCATCAATAAATCAATTAAGGAGACCTCTTCTGGTAACTGTTCTTTGCCACCCTAAAGGACCTTGGGGCATGGAAAAAAATGTCAAGGTTATCTTATACTAACACTGCTGATCAAGCCAACCCTCAAGGCCCTGAATAGCTCTACAGGAATGGGGCTGTGCAACATACTCAGAAAACCTGGCTCACTGGAGATGAAGCATTTCATTGCACTCCACTGACTTTATTGCATGAATGTGTCTCCTTGTCAGTTGTCTGGCTGTCGACAAATTCTGAAACATTCCAAGTAGATGTTATGTGACATGGCACACTAGGACAAATACAAAACAGGATAAATTACCAAACTGAAAAAAGTGTTTTAGAAGATTTAGCACTGTGTACAGTATCTCACAGGCTAACACATGTATGTATTGAAAAGTATGTTGAATACATACTGCTATACACTGTTCTGTTCTGTGCAGTTGTGTACTGGATGTGTGTGTGTGTGTGTGTGTGTGTGTGTGTGTGTGTGTGTGTGTGTGTGTGTGTGTGTGTGTGTGCGTGTGTGTGTGTGTGTGTGTGTGTGTGTGTGTGTGCCTGTCTATCTGTCTGTCTGTCTGTCTGTCTGTCTGTCTGTCTGTGTACGAGAGAGAGAGGTACTGGCAACAACACCAAGACCTGATGTGTTGTGTTGATGTTTGTTACTTTGATTATGCAATGATGAAGGTGCTAAATTCTTTATGCATTAGATTGCTGACTTATATTGGCCTATCATTTTGCCGCTAAAGCAATAAATAACTGGCTGGTGACGCCCCTAACACACACTGAATGTTGTTGGCACAGCTTATTTTTTGTGAAATGTAAATATATATAACAAGAAATCTTGACTGAGGTCACCCCTAGATGTGCATGATATGTTTCCTTATTAACTGGTTATGCTCCAAATGTGTTTCACTTCAAAAAAAGAGTATTCAGTCATAATGTCTCTGGACTCTGTAGTGCTACACTCCTACTTTGTCCAGTGGTGTCTCCATGGGGTCTTCCACTTAGATGCTAACATGCTAACCAAACCTTTTGGGCCTCTCTGCCACGCAAACCCAGTTTAGTACAAGCTGCTGAATCTTAACAAGCAGACAGTCTTGTGTTAGTCAGGTTGTGTTTATTACATTGCAGGTAGCTAGGACACCTTCAGCAAGGGTACTTTATACTGGTTGGTGAGCAGTGTTTGTCTGCTGGTGCAGTCCCAGCAGGACTAACCCAGTTATGTGCAACATCTCTAAAATTCTGTTTTCCCCAGTCCCCTTTGGAAGGAAAGTAAAATATTCCACCCTGGTCAAGGATTAATTCATGTGGTGTTTTTTTATTCAGACCTTCATAACCTCATGGCTGGTTTGTCTGTTTGTTTACAGTTTTTTGTTGCCTATTCCTTTAAAGGCCACAGAGACTGTTTTCATCACATTTCCCATACGGTCCTTTCATCTGAATCTACAAATTACATGAATGCCATTTCAACCTTTGTACATGGCTTTGGAGTTCCTCACCTTGGATGGTCATCTGTCAATGTTTTCATGTTGCTCTTGCTTTTTATGATATCTAGGCTGTTTCTTATGTATTTCCTATAGCCCCATGCTCGTGAGTCTGTAGTCAGGCCTCAGGGTTTGGTCAAGCTGCACGTATTTTTTTTTTCTCACCTCAATATTGTCAAGACCACTGAAGGTTTTCATAAAACAAATGATTTAATTAATAATTGGGTTGACATGTGAAATGATAAACAATGTATATAGACCAAGATCAGTTCTTTTTTTGTCAGTCTTATATAGATAGACTTTAGATGGCATACTCTTAATCCATGCAATACTATTATCCCTATGTTTAAATAGAGGGAAGGGTAACACATGTAAAACAGGTTCTGTGAATAACAGTCATCATCAGGTATGGTTTCAGGTTACATAAAAGATAAATTGTACGCACACACCTGTATATATTGCCATTGCGCCCATAAGTCATCCTTTTGTTCTTTTACATTAATAGTAACCTACAATGATAGTTGATTGTGGGAATTTGTCAGGTTACATTATTGTATGTCCTGTGAGCTTGTGTATCCCAAAGAAACATTTGGAGATAAATTGGAGTGGAGAAAAAAATAAACAGTACAGTATTTATATATTTATGCCATGTTCTACGAGTGTAGGGTTCGCAAAACATTCTACCAGAAAATTTGCAACCTGATCAGACACAGTGATATCTGGCATCAGACCCCTTTGTGTCATTGTCAGTCCAACGTTTATTTTAGCATTATGGGTGCACCATCTGGACAGGCTTGGGTGATAATCACTCCATGAGCATCATTGGCACAGTTAGTCTATCTCTTGGACACACACACACACTTGTGGCAAGATGCCACCAACTGTGGCATTCCCACCCAGTTCCTTTTTCAGCTGTTCTGCTTGTGTATATGCTTTTGTAAAGCCCAAACAAGCATGAATTCAACAGAAATACAGCTACTCAGGCCCCTGAGTGTATAGTTTAATCAGCATTTCTTCTGTGGAAAACAAAAGTGGTGATTCTCTTTTTAACTGCCTACAGGCCTACGCCCTTGCCAGGAGAAAACATGTTATGTAAGGCTTTCATTCTATTGGAATATTAGTTTTAGAACAGAATATTACATATAGAATGTGCTTTAAAAAGAGAACATATTGTACACAATGATTTCAAGTGACAATCCTGAACATTTGTCAACACGATGCTTAATGTCTGATGTAAAAAAGTGAATTAATTACTTTGAGGTGGAAACCTTATATTATGTACATCTTGCTAAACATCTGTCTTTTGTCATTCAGGCAATACAGTGAATGCAAAATTATTATCCTACCAAATATTATCTTCTTCCCAGTTTTTGGTGGAATAGAACTGCCAAGTGCACTTCTGGGTTTAGCTATGTTAAAACTGGCCCATAATATGATACATGTTTAATGATGGAGACATCTATTTTTAAAATATTAACTGATTAATAGTAGTAAAGGTAGATTTTTTTATTAATGAAGTCTACTTAGCACTTTGTGCCAAGCATTGTGGAAACCTCTGACCCGTTACCTGACCTGATAACTAATATAGATGTGTTTGTTTTATTTTGAACAGTTTTATCAAGATCATCTCTATCTCTCTAGTACCAATGTAGCAGTCAAAATAATAAAGTCAACTACTTCTGTTCACAAGTATTCCGTTCCTGTACACCCCACCTATGAATTACATGCTTACGAGCATGCAAGAAGTCATGTATACCAATCATGAATGTGTATTTGTGGCATTGAGGTCATCTCATCTGGAGATGCATTGAGAGATTAGACTGCTGTGTGCTCATTTCCTTCCTTCACTAGTCACTTCCATGGTATGTCGTGACATCGTCACATCTACTTGCCAGATCTAAAATTACTCATACTCATGAGTGATGCCCTCAGGGGCAACAGAGTCAGTTTTGAACTGTGTTCCCATTCCCCCCTCACCCAGAGTAGATGCTGCAAGACTACCACCTTGGGTATATTTAATCTTTATTATCGATTACTAAAAAAAAATATAAACAGCATAGTTTATCTCAGCATAGTATATCTGATGCCTATCCAAGTTGTTTAATCTCATGTGAGGGCATCTGCAGGAGTTTATAAAATGTCAGGAAGCATCTTTATTCTAAAATAATAAAATATTTCTTCTTGGAAAATAGATCAAACGTGAGTGAAAGCAAAATTCATCAGCTATGTGCTACAAAAGTGAATTTAAGGTTTGTCTGAATCTAATACTTTTTGCATGTGTCTTTTACACATGCATATATTTGTCATTTACCTTTTAATAGGCTTCAGAGCACTTCACACATCATCCATCAGCAATGGTTTGTTTTCTATCTCCTTAAACTGTGATTAATTAATATGACAGGATCAGTCACCTAATTATGTTAATTCTAAAGGCTTAGACCTTTTGCTTCTGGTTATATTAAGAGTGCTTGAGCTCTTGATCACCTGCTGAACCACCCTGGTCTCACCCTGCAGGCCTGTTATACTGCAATGTGCACAAGCCAGACGTGTCAATCCCTGCTTCAGAAACTAAAAACCCTGCCACCCATTTGATCCAACCATTTTCTGAATCAGCTAATCCTAATGACTGCACAAATCAGACAGATAGATTGGCTAATGACTGAAATTACCTTTGTTAAGTGCATATAAGCAGAAGCAATACATGCCAGAGGTTTAACTTTCTGAAACTGGAATTGACACCTCTGGTGTAAGCCTTACAACAATTTCCAGCAAACAGGAAAACATACCAAATAGGTCGCACTAGACATTGGATACTTGATTGATTGCTTGATTGATTAATCACTGAAATGGTTGATCAATCAGTTGGTCAGTCAGTAAGTCAGTGATTTATTGAATGGTTGGTTGATTTCCTTGTTTACCAACTCATCAGCTGGTTGCATATCTGCCCATTTACTTATCAGTTATACTTATTTTCAGTACAGAATCAAAGTCCACTGCATTATTCAACCTTCTTTAAATATGTCAGCACTGCTGACGTTAACTTCAACTCCGACATTTAGGAGTTGGTTTAAATCTAAAAGATGAAAGCAGGAGGAACACTAAATAATTTATGCCTGCAGTAAAAGTGTGCTGCAGGCCCTCTTCACCCTGTGGAGGGTGGGTGAGAATGTAATAGAACTATCGCTTTTTTCTATAGCTCTTTCGATTTGGACAACATCATTACCATGAACAAGTTAATGTTACTTTTAAATATGTTTTCTTTTAAAACCACACAAAGACAAGGCGCGCGCACACACATTGCATATTAGAGAGGGAATCGGAGTTTAATACCATATTAATGTGAGGATTCTGCTAAAAAAAAAACCTTATCACAAACATGCAATGGGCTAGTACTTAAGAAATAATTCAAATTATTCAAATGATTGTGGTCTGGTTATAACACAGCTATATTTAAGAAAGTAACACTTCATATAGAGTCAACTAAACATTGTTATTTACAGTACAGTACAGTTAATGATGCTTTAGACTCCCCAATGTATGCTAAAGCCCCCATGCCTAAAAAATGGCATGCCTGCAACAAAAGTAACACACAAACAGAGTTACTACTATTCAGTGGTATGTCTTCAGATCAAATAAATTCAGTTTTTATGCAGCAGTTTTCTTGTATAGGAGAAGCCAGCTAAAACATACTGTCTTTAGAATGTACAACTTGTTTTTTAGCAAACCACCAATACACTTTTCATCTGTTCCCTTAAAAAAAGTACTTTAAACCACAGGAAATTATCAGGCACTGGCTTCATACTGATGTTGAAAGATATGACAAAAGATGACAGGACATATGCAGCTGCTTTGATGTTTCATTGCTACCATCCCACACCTCTCTATCACAGAAACATCTGTAATATAGAGGCAATTTAGATCTTACATCATGTCATTTGTGTCAATATTCTTTCAGCAGGTTTTGCACATTAAGTGAAGACAATGTCTGTTCTTCTCCCCAGGATGATTCACCAATATCATCCGCCTCAGTGCATCCTTATAAGGTCTTAATCAGCTGCCCACCGATACTCTACCTCACCGGGAGCCATGGCCCATAGGTTGCCATGGCATCCGAGCACTTGAGCATTCTGTGCAAAGCCACTCTCCTCAAGCAGTCAGTGAAGGCGCATGGCAGACATCGCTGATGGCAGGGCACATTGTGCTGAGCTCTGGGCTGAAATTGCTATGTGCTGAGGGATGAATATGCATTGACGGGGTACAGGTCAAAAAAAGCTCAAACCTGCCTAGGCTGTTTGAAGACCAACAAAAAGTAAGTCTGGTAAAAAAAAAAAAAAATAATGATCAGAACTATGTTGATGCAGTTACTCTGGGACACTGGTATAGGGAACCTAACCCTTTTATTTAAGGGGGGGTAGTATGTTTAATATATGAATCATCAATACTGTGTCCTGGTCATCACAAAAAGGGTCTTGTGCAAAAGAGAAACACGTATACCGTATCGGTGTTTCAAAAAACGAACACACACACTTTGGCAAACAAGTGCAGCAACATCTACAAACAATAGCCTTTACCTGTGATATAAAAAACACTCAGAAAGGAAAAGTGTGCATTCCTAAGTGTTTGTAATCACTTGTTCCGAGCTTTATTCAGTAAACACACTTGCATTCTAATCCTAAGAGCACCCATTGTCCTGTGCTGGCCCATAACACAGGAAGGACCTTCCCTCCACAGCAACACCAAGAAAAACTTTACTATTCTTCACCTAACTGCCTTGAGACTTTGGGAACAGACATCGAAAGTTTGCTTTTTGAAAGAGAGCCCAAAGGGAATCCTGAAATTCTTGTGCATTAGAAACTTAGAAACAGCAAAAAAAATTCATAAAGTGGTATCTTGCCCTTTTACTGCGTCAGAACTAACTTTCTCCCTCTGGACCAATCCTTTATTTATGACTCTCTGGGTTATGGTCTTGATGACATCCATATATCCTGGAGTGAAAGGTACCATTTTTAAAATAACAAAATCTCCCATTTTTTAATTTTTAATACCCATAAAACTCAAATTTCAACTTTTGCAATCCTACATTCCACTCTAGGAGTGCACAGAGCAGCATAAATCTTGGCAAAAAGTTAAAAAAAAAAGATAAATATGTATGAATCAGTGTACAAGAGTAGAGATTCAGATTGTTAGATTGATTACACTCTCACTGATGTAACCATCTCTGAAAAGGAGGTCAGCTCTGTCTTGCCTGAGATTTTCTACTGTATGCGGGTGCCTGGGTTACACTTGCACATACTGTAGGACTAAAAAAAATCTAATCCAAAAGGGAGGATTCAAGTTCCATTTTTCCCTCCTAAAGAACAGAGAAAAATGCACCACCGCGCCTCTTAATTAGAAATCGGTTAATGCTTGACATGATTGCAATCGACAAGTTATAATTAAAATGCAAATTCAGGCAGGATGTAATTGTTGCAAAGAAAGCTTATGTCCCACTGGTGAAAGGATTTAATTAATGGACACTCCAGAAAACGCATGGCCCACTCCGTCTGCTCCAACCAGGCACGCTCTCTGTGGCCCACATAGCGGAGGCAGCCTGTGTGGTGTGTACACTCTGTGGTATATGTTATTATTAAATGCCTGCCCGGTCTGACACACGGCTCTACAAGTGGCTTTGAAGTTATAATTAGCTCTCTTTGCAGTTAATGTAGCTAGGTGCAATATTTCGAGCAGCATTATTGTCTGGATGCCACAAATGTGGCTGTTTTATAAAGCTAGAGACATCTGTTCTGTTGTATATCTATTTTTCTCCTGCTGTATGCGGGTTTCCAGCTGGGGTTTTTTTTTTTACAAACAAATGTTCAATCTTGTCACCAAATTAAGTGTGTGCGTTTGTGTGCGCACCTGTGTGTGTGTGTGTGTGTGTATGTGCATGTACATATACATATGTGCATGTGTCAGAAACAGAAATATACACAGGCACACAGACATGTTCCTCTTTGTGTTTTTGAGTGTGAATCTGTGATCCCCACTGAAAAAAAAACTTGGCAAGGCTACATGAGCAATGATAAAAGAAATTCAGAGTCCAGAGAGATTGTGTCCTCACAGCCAGTCAGAGCCTTTGATGGAAGCCATCTGCTTGGCACACACAGCACTCTTGTCATAACCCAGCCAACTCAAAAGTGCCAGCATCAGCACTTAATTGTATACAACTGTATACTTCGATTCCGTAGTGTTACAGCCAAGCGTATCAGACAAGAACAGCAAAGATCAAAGGATGTATGCCAATGAGGAGCACTGTTGTGAAAATTGTTTTGCATTTTAGTAAGAGGCTGGGAAAAATTTGATGGACTTGACTTGACTTGACTGATGTCAGGCAGTGAACCAGGACAGAATTCTCACATGATCCATCAGTGACTTCATCAGGCTTATCTCTGATCATGATTACGGCACACGTCACAGCCGTTCAGTGATGTTAAAGAAGATCACAAAAAAACAAGCACCCCCGAAAATGAAAGCAACATACAACATACATAACTGTGGCTCCAACCGTGTGACATGTCAGAAAAACAGAACAAATATCACATGAAAAAAGACCCCCCATGCTGCAAAACAGACAACCCGCCCCTTACACTTCATCGCCACTCTGATCTTACAGCTCTTTCAAGCTCCTCTGCTGGTGTTTCAAGGGGCTTCCTTGGGAGAACTGATCACACAAATGACTACAAAGAGCCCTAAGCAGAAGACACGAGGAGCAAACAGGGTGACGATTAGAGTTTAGTGCCCTCCCACACGCACTTCACATGACTTTATGATCTGTGTAGGCTATGTGTTTGCAGGAAAGGGAAATCCATCTAGATGTTCATAAACATCATATATTTGCATAATATATACGTAACCTTTGAGTAATGCGAGGGATTTAAAGAAGCACTTCTCTAACACAAACACCGCGCCGCCCAGAGCGTTTTATGAATCACTAGAACATCTGGAGGCTGAAAATCCTCCACTATCCTCCTCACTAATATAAAGTGCCTCGAGCTAAAGTAAACTGAGGCATATTATATGAATTAAATGTACACTAAGGTACATGTCATCCTTTAAATAGGAGCTAATGTAGGCCTGGTCTACACATAGTGAAATACACTGGATAAAAACACTTTCTTTCAAGGCTTTCACAGTACCATTGAATGCTTAACTGGGCATTAGCTCTCTGGTGTGTTAGTACACGCAGTGTGCTTGGAGCGGCCCAAGTCAGACGGGAGGGGGGTGGAGGAGAAGTTGTAAATCTGTCGGAGTTTAAGAGGGCTGGAGCAGGAAGGCCATGGAAAGGAAGCAGGAGGCCCTTCCAGGAGACACCCGTGGTCAAAGAGCAGCTGAAAAACAGAAAATAAAAGTGTAAGACCTTTGACTCTACACACGGGCAATCACACACGCACACAGACACACACACACGCACACACACACACACACACACACACACAGTAGTTACTTTATCGTCTGACTTTTGTGAACTCTCTGTGCAAAGCCAGAACAAACTGAAATTAAGATTCTCTCTGATAAAGTGTTGTATTTGCGACTCCAATCATGACTGCACGACATTGTGTGGTGGTGACCAAACACGTGCAGTCATTGTAAATGCACATGATTTGTATTAATCTGAGGCTGATAATAAATACACATAATGCTTTCAATTCAGCCGAGAGGCTAACAATTTCTAAACCCTGCCAAGATTAAAATTTAATTTTGAATCCAAGGAAATACAGATACACAGCGGATAATGGCAAACCACAGTAGTTTCATAACACAACTAACCTTCATCTAACCTTCACCACATTCACCTCTTTGTGTTTCTATCCACACTTGAGAGTCAGACAAAGGTCATCTGGCACAGAGCAAAACCACCCTCTTTCTTTTTTTGCAGTTACATAAACCCTGAGAACCCAATGCTCCTGTGAACCAATTCATCCTCACCATTGAGTTAAGATGGTATCACATGTCAACAACAATTGTGACCCAGAGCTGAATATCTGATATCATAGTTATTGTCCTTGTCCACATCTAGTCAGGTGCCAACATATCCACCCAGTAAAGCATACAGAGATGTTGGCTCTTTCCTCTTAAAGAGATCTACGGGACTATAGCAAGAATTCATGAGCCATTTGACTGTTCATTTTAGAAAGTCAACAGATTTCCGCATATTCAAACTCATACCAGTATTTGGTTGCCCAACAGCAGGGTGTGATTGTACAGAAATGAATCATCAAACTTGCATTTGTGCATGTAACAGCCACTTTTATTAAATTTGACTCTGTGCAGACATGCTACCTGCCACTGTGTACTGTGTGCTGCCTTTGCTCCCCAGATGATGCCTTTTGTTAGTAGCCCTTTACCTAACTAGTTGAGCTACAGAAGCCCAGTTGACTGACATTTACAGGTACCTCAGTGCCCCATATATACCGTGTACCCAATGAAAGGTCCTTTTGGATGCACCCATGAAAAGTAAAAATAATAATAAAAAAAAAAAACAATAATAAAATTCATTACATGCTTGAGGGTGTGTGATGGTTTGTCTTCTTTTCTCTCTTAACAAGATTTCCACAATTTTCAAAAAAATATATTATGAGAAAACTGGGAAAGGTAGATGAAATGAATGCCTTCTGGGCTCTATGTTCTCAAGATTTAGATAATAAGTGCTGATCATGAGGAATTACACTGCAGGCTCTCATTGTATTGTATTGTAGTATTGTACAATACAGCAGACAAACATACAGCAGAGCATAGTTTTAGCTTCGGTACATTCCAGAAACACACAGCTTTGATAAACACCAAACGGCACATACAGTCAACCAAGCCTATAAAAGATTATTTTATTGGTATGAAGTTGCTGAATCCATATAAAAAAGATTAATAAAGACGTTGTAAAAGCTACAACGACAATCTCTTTCGTCTCTTGACAGGGGTGCCGCTTTTGCAGATCCACATGCTGTAAAGCCAAGCAACTTATGAGCAGGTATATACTTCCACCTTGAGACCAAAACGGATGCTGCAGCTACACCACGACGGCGGCCCACCACCGCACTCCCAATACCTGAGAGGCGACATGCGCTTTGCTCATTGCGATTCCACACGTAGAGCCGGGACATATATCAGTGTATAGTTGGCGCACTGGTCTGTTTTAATCAGCGGAGCAGGTAAAGCGAACTTCATAGACAATACTGTGGGGGAACATCAGCGCTGGAACTGGGGGTAATTCGGCCACATTAGCCCTGCAGCCGGAGCCCATCCACTTAGTCACGCACTACTGTAATGTGGCTATCAGCAGTGTCTCGTGGCCCAGGAATAACACACCAGACGAATTCATGAGCCATAGCCGAAAAAATGATGACCATTCTGGCACCGAACGGCTGCGCTTTAACCTTCCACAAGGTCAAGAGCATTTGTGTGTGGAGTATAGCAAGCTAAACTTTTTTTTTATTTTTAGCAAAGACGTGAGCAGTTTGTTTAAACTCCTAAAAACAGTATGACTTGCGAGAAGTCTGCACTTTATGACTCCTGAATGTGTTGTGTTAGGCTGTGGGAGCAGACATTTATTGATTGCAGCATCAGTCCCCCTTCATATCTGTCTTCCACTTTTATCAGCAAAACAGGATTGGCTGCTCACCTCAGAGGCCTTTGTCCCAGCTGTCTGATCTTCTTCCCCATGTCTGGCAAGCAGAGCTGCCAGCAAGCTGCATCTGCCAACTATTCAGAATGCTGCTGGAGGAGCCTATACTAACATTGTTGCAGGCTAGAACAGATATGCCTTCAGATGTTTTTTTAAAAAAGTGCTGTCAATATTTCGACCATACTTTGTAAATATTTTAATATGTCTGTTTTGCCATAGTGCTCTGTATTATTGTTGTGCATTATATCATGTGTTTTTGATCAGCAGTATCCCATAGTAGCAGCAACAGGCCTGAGTGAGTGAAACTGATCAGTCCAATCCAGTTAATGGATTGCAACTGTCCTGGTTGGAAGCAGGTGAAAGATGTTGTGTGTGCAGTGTGCAGAATGGAGAGTTCTTTCTACCTGTGGTCAGCAGTTGCGAATGGACAGTTGGACAGTTGGGGCGAGTTCTGTGTGTTCTCCTGTTTACTGTGTTGAGCGAGACCCCACGGCGGCCCATTAAGATTAAACCCCTCTTCGTCTCCGCACCTGTCAGCAGTTTCCACCCTCGCCCGGCTAATCCCTAACCCTCCGGAGCTGCGGCCGTTAATGGCCTCTTCCACCACCGCTGGGTGCCCGCAACCACGCTGGCGCGTACCCATCGCTCCTCTCTCTCCTGCTCGCCGATTCCTCCATTCCTTCTATTCTCAGCTTGCCTCCTTTAATCTCCTACCTCTACCGAACAAAAAGCTGCCCCCGCGGTTTCCTTTTCGCACGCGTCTCTGTCTGACTGTTTATGGGGCTTGGAGGCAGGAGCTGGAAAAAAAATGGCCTCTGTGGAGAATGGCGGTTCAATCACAGGCTTTCTGCAGGTTATTACCCAAGATTCACTGGGCTTTTTCACGGCCCCTCTGAAGCAAGCAGGGAAATGACAATGGTCCACTTTGCCGAGTCAGAGCATTATGAGAGCAGCTGGAGAAATGGCCTTGACACTACAGGCACTTGTGATTGGCGTGCACAAAAGCCTTAAATGCCAGGGCAATAAAGCCAGCGAATGAATTGGTTCTCTGGCACAGATGGTGGGCTAGTATCAACAAGCAGCTGAGGACATCTTGTGTGGTACATTACACACAACATAGGGGGAGAAAATATCTCCAGCATGAATTTACAATAGCTGAAATAACTGGCTGCCATCAGAGCTTTAAACAAGACTGAATCACCCCAGACATAACGTAATGGTGGAAATGGTTTTGCTCAGGTAATGGGAAGAAACAAAAGACCCATTGAGAGCTCACTGCATCACTAAAACTTATAGGCAACTTAAGTTAGCGCAAATGACTCCTTGAATTCTGGTGTCGGATGTGTTCACAATTACTCAAGCGGCACCAAGCATGAGGCTTCACAGCTTGTTGCCTCATAAGCAGGGACTGAAGCAATATGGAAAGAAAACGAATGCATCCCTGGGCCCGAAGTTACTGTAATGGTCCTCTGCGCCTGGGCCCAGGCCCTGCTTTCCTGGGTGGCAACAGCAGAAGAAGAAGTGAAGAAGAAATTAAGTGGTCTGAAGGAGAGAGGGCAGAGCCGAGCCCTCTTCTCTGACAGTCCTTCAACTCAGATTTCCATCACCGCCAGTCTCACCTGGCTCGGGGAATTGAGGCTGGGTCCAGAGCATGGTCTGTGTTTTATGATGCTTATTAAAATTTCAGCTTCAAGTTTGGCGCAACCCTCTGCCTGACACGGGGGCCGGGACTTCTTCATGGCATTGCTGCCCTCGGCCGACCTCGTGCGCGAAAAGCACTAAAAAATAACAATGCAGTTTAGCAAAACTGGCGTTGGCAGAGTCAACCTGAAAGCCTCTTGGCAGCTGCTTATTCCACAGCTAGGCCAGAGGATATCAATAGGTGAACAGAGGCCAGCCAAATCCTCCAGACCATCAGGTTTGTTTACATCACCATCCACCAAGGCCCCACCACCCACCCACCCCTTTGCCTCAAGAGGCACACGGACGGGGGGAGCATGGGGATGAACACCACTAGATTGTTTGAAATGTGCAAGTCAAACAATGTACAATGTGGTGAATCATGTGAGGAGTTCATTTATAAGTTTGGTTTTTGATTTGAATTTGGTGAGTGAAATGCTATTTTAAAATGCTTATAGCCTATGACTATGCTCGTTTGTGCCCAGGGCTAACTTGCTTGAAAATGCTGGGGTTTCAGTTCAACAGTTCTTCCAATAGGGGAAGTAACTTGAGAAACTTGTGATTTTATGACTCCCCATTCTCCGCCATTTGTGTACAGGTTTGATGTGGGGGTGGTGTGGAGAGTGGATAAACATATTAAACATATATGCACAGGGGTACTGGACTGGTCTGTGGTCATACGGACAATTTTTCTTCGGTTACCAACAACTGTGCAATTTACTGCACACGCAGGTTTCCAGATAAGACTGAATCGAAGGCTAAATCAAAAGTGAACCAATTGTACAAAAACTGGAATTGGAAAAAATGTTTTCAAGGTGTTAGTTTGGGGATTTAAACCAGACAAACTCTGAGGGAACCTTCCTTAAAAATAGTTTGTCAGTTTATCACAGTTTCTTCAAAGTTTGATGATATCACCAAGTTTTTGTTTACATGGCGTAATGGAAATCTGTGGGAACTGTAAATCATATAGTTGTGGTAACCAAAAAAAAAAAATTAGTCCGGGTGACCACCGGTGGGTTACTGGGGGGTACAGAACCATCCTATCAAGACCTAGTACACCCCCAAAGAGACAAAAATACCAGGGTTGGGGGGTACACACATGGTCCAGTTGGTCTGCAATATTTCCAGAACATCTCATCAATAATTCACCTCAGGATCTAGAGGTGTTTCAGGCCTTTAATCATTTGCCTAAGTACATCATAAAAAACAAAGTTAAACAATTTCATTAATTAGCAATAGAACGTTACTGATGTTTATGGAAACTAACAGTTATTGCAATCTGCTTTTGTGTTCTGAACATTTTATTAACTCAAATAACGAGCTCTGTCAGATCACAGTTGAACTAAAAAAAAAAAACCTAAATAATGATGTCCAAGAGAATTTTTATTACATTTTTATAACTATTGCAACCTCCCCTCGGGTGTGTTGCAATCATCCCTGCAGGTGGGGAAGGTAGCATCGTTTCACTCTCTCCATTAAAATGTAATTTACTTTAAAAATATAGTATGTACACATGTTGCAACAGTGTGGATGGATAGGTGTAGGGATAGTTTTGCCTTTTGTTTCAAACGGTCCTAAGATAGTGAAGGAAGTCTCGTGTCATAACTGTCCTTACCTACTGACTTCCACTAACACCTTGCATAGAAATAAAATTAGACTGTAAATTTCATGCATCTATGCTAAGAAATTTGAAGTGACAGACTCCTAATTAGACCTAGTCCTACAAACAGAAAATACAACATAATAACATTGCTGGAGCATATTTGTTCATTTTCGGATCAGTATCAGGTATTGGCTGATATGCAAAATCCAGATATCGGAATACTGTGGAAGTAAAAAAAAAGCTGGATCAGTGTATCCCTACCCTCAGTTGTGGAGGTGTAGCCTACTTCACATCCTGGGTTTAGGTACTGTGGACTGAAAATGTTTCCTCACATGAGTTGTTAGCACCCTCTTCATGTTTGGCATAAACTTGTCTCTTTGGAATGACTTCACAGGACAGTCACATTTTGATTAACATCCTTGAGCGAGATCTTTATCTGGTATTGATTTGTGTTCCCGTATCCAATTAAAGCTCAGCCGTGAAGGGTGTGTGGAGCAGGATTCTCTCTCAGACGTGTCAAGAAGTGTGCAAGGAGGAGGGAGTGGGAAGGTAACTTCCTGGAGAAACAAATCCACTTTAGAGGGTGTGAGAGCTGACAGAATCCATTATGGAGCACCTGCCAACCCATCAATTCACCTCTGCAGACAGCATCCGGCCCCAAACCAATTTGGTGAAAAGATTAATTTTATCAAACACAATAACCTGGCAAATAAATGGAAATTAATTCACCATTTTAATATTGCGCTTGTCATATCGCGGTTGCCTGAAATATGTAATTACCTGCCTCAGCCCCAGTCACTTGCCTGGGAAAAAGAGCTCCTGACTGCTGCCTGCATCCTCGAGCAGATTATGTTTTAGAGAGGATGACAATGGGAAACTGAAAGCTCTAGGTGATTTCAAACCAATTATTAAAGTGGAGAGGACACTCTTCACCTATGACAGCTGCACACATACACACACACACACACGCACACACACACACAAACACACACACACACACGCACACAGCAGGTCGTGTGTGCTTTGTGCAATGCATATAAGGGGCTGATATAATTAGAACCTAACACTAAATTAGACTCCTGATGAGTCACAAAAGGAAATATCAAGGTTGCCAGCCCCTTCATAGTAATCTTAATGCTGTTCTGTGAACTTGGACATAAATGTTGTATTCACGGAATGACACTGTAGAAGATATCTTAAGTGCTCTAAAAATGTGAGTCATTATCAAAAACAGTGAGAAATATCCTGCATTTCTTCAAGAAGTTGCCTGACTACCAATTGTGTTATTGGTCCTTGTGTTCCTGCTGTTTTGAAAACACTTGTTGATGCCTCAGTTCATATAGCTTATTACACAAAAATATAAAATACTTAAATGTTTAAAAGGATATTTAGAAATAATAATAAGTAATAAGTGAAGTTGAATCCTATTTCCCGCCCTCCCATATTTTCCTATTCTATCCACAATGTTTTGGTCCTTTGTATACAACTGCTTATGTGAATTTGATCTACCATATATTTATCTAAGCTTTTGTTTTACATGCTTATCATTAAAACAGTGTCTCCACAATAAAATAATGATAAATAACAGTTTTTATTCTACCTCACCAGTAAAACTAGGGTGATAATGCTGAAAACTAGTTCACATCTGATTTATAGTGTCTTGCATGAAATAACCTTGAGCTTGCTGATTTTGCCCATCTCCCTATAGTACCATTTCTCTAGCAGGCTTCTCAATGGGCAGCCTTGTGTATTTATTTGGTGAGGTCCAAGACCACAGACACAATGCAACTTAAGATCAATCGAGTTTTTTCTCCGGTTTTACTCCCACGCCGGAAGGCATCAGAGAGCACCAAGACCTTGGCTGTTAAGGGCAAAGTTTTTATCTATTTTGTATGTGCTATTGCAGCATGTATGACCTACTAATCCTCTCCAACTCTGCTATATCTTGTACCCATGTAAAAAGAACTATTTCAGTTGCATGGCTAATGCTATTGTTTACTGGGTATGGTCCTTCATGGCCACCTCCACACCATACCCAGTCTCAAGGTTTTTAGATCATGTCAAGAAATGTATGCTTGCACACAAACACAGAGAGAAAAAAAAAACCATTTATGAGATTATAACAAAACAAACCGTCTGCATAGAGTTGTACTGCCACCATTTGGTCAAAGTGTGTACCGTAGCTTGCAAAATTAAAGAACATGAACCTGAAATCGTAGTGGTGTAAATTTTAGGAATGGTTTTAACAAGCACTGGACTATTTCTAAAGATAAGGCTGAATAAATGTATTGATTAATTTTACAAACTGTGACACTGGTAGGCGCAATTATACACTTACAAAAAATTAATTATACCTGCATTATTATTACACAAAACATTTTTGGCATGAGGAGATAGTCATCTCTTTTTAGGTAACATAAAAATGGTTAAATGAAAGTTTAACACACTTTGAAAGGTAAAATGTTTGTGATATTCCCACACCTCCAACCAATGAAATTAAAAGGCTAATCGCTCTTCAAAGTTAAACAGTACATTTTTATGATTTAAGATTAGATTTTACATAATTGCTGTTATCATTGTTGTTACATTATATTTCCGTTTTTTGGAGTTGTGGTTACATTGTAGTGTCACTCTTGGTGACTCTATCAGCTTGGAAAAGAAGCTCAATTCAGTCTGTACATCTATTCAGCCTGACTACTGAGTTTCGAAGGAACCACATTTATTGTGTTTTATATGGTTTAACTCATGTCTTAAACTGATAAATCTTTTATGAGATTAAATGCATGGTACAGTTACTGCTATATGATATTCAAGGTGTCCAGTAAAATCTATTGCAAGGGTTGATAGAAGACATGACATTTGGACTGGGGCAGCCAGACACATTTCAACAATCCACATGGTATCTGACATGTTTTTTAGTATGTGATAAAATTTGAGAATAGATGGATGTCTCTTACACACCTCCCATCAGATTTCACACACAGCTTGCGGTGTGAATCATCCAACGCTTACAATTCTTCAATGGGATTGCCCTCTGACTCTTTCAGTCCTTGAAGATTAAATATTTAAATCCCTCTGTTGTCCATGAATTATAGACAAATCACTCCTATGTATAAACTATTCAGCAGTTTTTGAGAGAGGGTTTTGTCTGCGATCAATTTCACCTCATGAACAGCAAATCTATTTTCCAGATTCAAAAAAACCTGTGCCTGTGTCCAACTACTGAACATCCTTTAGCCCTTTCATTGCTGTCCATGACCTGCTGCAGACATGACACACAGGGGTGCAGTGGTTAAATAATAGGCTAGTAAAGTATGCATTTAGGGAACACTGTGAGATGGATGCCCTGTGCAGCATATGTTTTTTTTAAAGACATTCAAAACCAGTGGTATTAAATGGTCCCTAGTACACCACCTTTAAATATATAGATTATGTTATGTGTGATTTGCCCTTGTTTTTATTTATCTGCAGTGGAATAAAGTTTGTAGTAATATGTAAGATTATGTACTTACACTGTACTGTAATAATAATAATAATAATAATAATAATAATAATATTTATTGTTTACAGTGCAGTATCACCATGTAGCATGGTCTCATAACACTTTCAAACAAAAACAAACAAAAAAAAATGAATGATGGGCAAATCAAATAAGGAAAAGTACTGTAGGGTTAAGGTAGGGGTTAGGATTAGGGTTAGTGTCAGGTTCATGCAATGTAGTACATAATATTACATGTTGTTACATTTAGATACACTGTAAAAGGAAACGTAAAATAAAGTGTGACCAGATAAACTCTACTGTATGTCTGAAATTTGAGAGGTGGGTTAACTCCATTTGCTTGTGTTTACCCTCCACTACAGCCCTGCTCATGGCATGCTTTATCACAGTGAGGGTTGTACTTCTGTACAGTCGCCACACCTTGTCACTCTGTCTGTGCAGAACCAATCACATCTAAGTATTATTGCACCCAAAGGTGCTGTAGCTGCTTGGCTTGCACCAATTTGCAATGCTTCTGTAAATAACGACTGAATTCAAATGGGAAGGGAATCCGTTAAACAAGACTTGTGGCATGTCATTGGCCTGTGGCGAGTCATTCATCGCGAAAAGTCAGGCACTAGTGGTAAATGCTCTGATGAGTTGAAATAAGTACAGCTGTGGGCTGTTTGGCCCAAGTAACATAACATTAATCATAATAAAAATTATAGTTTAAGTGACAGCTTGTGCCATCAAGAAAGAAATCAAACCCGGCAAAATGTTGATGTGTTTCTTTTATATGTGATGGTAATTTTACAGTATGCACATCATTTTACCTTCTTAAAAATATTCATTTAATCCCTTATCATATTTCTGGATTTGTATTTTGAGGAGAAAGACATGTAATCACTGATATTACAGTAGTGTTACCTATGGATGTTTTTCAATGAATTTTGAGAGATGATATTGGGTTACATACTTCACTTAGCTAATGTTTTCAATTAACAGTGAGATCAGGTTAATCACACAAAAATAGGCCAAAAAATACCCTAAACAGTAATACCCTTTTCCACCACATGGTGGCACAATAACCTTACATTTACAGGCAGTCATATGCATTTTAATAATCCATTTATTCCACTCTATTCTATGCTATGTCCATTTATATAATTTATTTGAATAGGCATTTTATGTTAACTACATTTCAAATAATACCAATACAACTATTCAGTATTGTTTAAATATGACATTTATAACACGTTGACAAATGTGTTCATGTGAATGCATTTGTTGTCCAAAACTTATATTTTCTTCAGGCAATCTTGTAATTACTTTTATATACAGTGAACTTGTTGCCTGTCTGTATTACACTGTTATAGTGTTACAGAAACGAAATCTCCTGTATCTGTCAAAGACATGAAAACATGTATACTGTATATGCACACCCTCCAATCTGTAGGTAACTCAATGCGTACGCAGCCATTGACGTCACGAAGTAAAGGCTTGTCTGGCAATGTAATGGTGAGGCAATGTGCAACAAAAAGGATCATTCTGGAACTTCCTGGCCTGCTGAAGACCCCCATGCCTGCCTCCTAGATGTGTAGGTACAGTGTTTGCTGTCACACCCGCCCGGGAGAGCATCACTGTCCATCTGTCTGCTTCCTGAGTGTGTCACCTGCTGCCAAAGGCACATTGGCTCGCTGTGAAAACAGTGCGGCGACAAACTAATGTGAATTTGTCCAGCAGGCTAATGAGCACCGTGACATCTAACAAGGGCCTTGTCCCTCTAAACTATTTCTCTGACAAGACACGGCAGCACTTACTCATTATCACAAAGGCATCACAGTTTACACTAAATCAAGGTTGCCAATAAAGGGAGATGGAGTTCTCTGTGTGGATAGGGGCCACCAAGCATACACAGAAATGTTCCAGGCACATAAACACACATACGCGCACACACAAATACACACACACACACAAACGCACACAGACATGCACAGACACACACAAATATACACACAAACACAATGTACACACACAACCTGAAATCAAGACAAAGAAGGAAGGCACTGGAGGAAATTTTCACATTCAAATTAACACTGGCCTACTTTCTCATGGAAGACCTCCCAGAATTCATGGTGATATGAAAAAAAGTCCAGTTCTGTTACCTCAGTGGCACCGTATCCTCAACTTCCTCATGTGTGTGAGGTACAGGGCAGTGTGTGTGTGTGTGGGTCTGTGTGTGTGTGTGTGTGTGTGGGTCTGTGTGTGTGTGGGTCTGTGTATGTGTGTGTGTGTGTGTGTGTGTGAGAGAGAGAGAGAGAGAGCACGCAAGAGAGAGAGAAAGAGAAAGAGAGAGAGAGAGACAGACAGAAAGAGGGTCCAGAGCATGGGTGTCAGACCACTGTCAGAAAACCAGGAAAGCAAAAACAGGATGGAATAAATAAACAACTCACTCGGGTGAGAAATTGGTAACGCTGTGTAATGCATACTAGGGAAAGCTAACCCAAGCATGCTGACACACAAACATGTTTTGAAAATGAAACTTTTTTGACCATTATTTTCATGCACTCACATTTGGGGATTCCAAAAGACAGCAGACATGTTTGAGTGACAGTACAGCCGGGAGTATTGTATTCTTGTCCCCCTGTGGCGGAAACAGAAACAATATATACAAAAGAAAAGACAAGGCTAGATGTGATGTGATGGCGGTACTAAGACAAGGTATTTTCGTCGTTACTGAAACTCCACAGGAGCCCCAGCCACGATGAAAACCCTTCAGCGCTTGCATATTGATTTATATCTTGTGCACACAGAAGCATACATATGGGTTCAATTTGCCTCTTGTCACTGTCTCCTTCTCATTATCCCCAAAACCACTGAACACTGCTCAACCCCCCCCCCCCATCTGAATCTCGCTTGATCGATGTTGGAACAAGGACAACAGCTTTCGGTTACAGATTCATTTTTTATCCACAAAGATGTACTTCATGCAAATCATTCCTTCTTTGGATATGTGGGCAGCCTTAGAAGATATACAAAAATCATGTAACTTTAATAAGCATGTGAATCATGCTTTATTCATTATCTGACTGTCAAGTAAATCATATATTATTTTTATGCCTGTGGGTTTTTTTTACCACACATCTCTCTTGCTCTTATTGATAACCTTGTGTGTAGATCCAGAAGACCGCAATTTAATCTAAGAGTTTGTTTTTTATTTTGTACTATTCACATAACAAATAAATTTGATAGCACTTTGCTGTAGGGTTCCATTTAGCGGTTTCACATAGCAACTCACTAGTGTACAGTTTTTTTTTTTTAAGTTAATTTCAATACTCACATTCTGAGGTGATATTGTGCATATATTATGACAACCACTGTCAGGGGGTATATTGCAATATTGCATGCATTTCTGATGGTTGAGAATAACATGATTTTCATTGACTTTGTTTCAGTTGACAACTTTAGACAACTTTGACCTTTCTGGCAAGATGCATGGTAGTTAAAGCTGTTCCGTCAAATCATGTTTTGTTTATATTTGATAAACAGAGGTACCACATATTCACAGACCAATATTTATATGTGTATAATCAATGTGTGTACTTCAGTCTCCTCTCTCCTGTGCTGTTTTCTTTTTTCCTTGCCGACTGAACCTCTTCCCTGGTGTCTAATCTGCTCTCATTACTCTTCCTCTTGGCTTGCCTCGGGCAGATGGCTATCCTTTTTTGTTTCAAGGTTTCTTGTGGTTACAAGACCTTTTTCTTTGATGATGACAATGATGACGATGATACCATGTCAAGTACTTTCTCTCAAGGTTTTTTTTTAATGGCCAAGCGGTGTATAATGCACCTTGACACAACAGCCTTTGCTGCTTTTTGTAAAACTATGACATTTAATCTACTTTAAATGGTGTTGCACACCTGCCTAGTTTTGTGGAGTGAGTGGACGTAAATCAGAACATCTGCCAGAGAGAACTACTAAAGTTACTACATATCAGAAGTTGGACAACAAGACTTGCTCATCACAATGATTGTTAAAAATGACTTGAAGGTATAAAGGGCTGTAGTTTGAAAATATGATGGACAGATATGACACGGACAGAATATTTAGGGGTTCCACATACGTTTGGCAGGGAAATACCTGTGTTTTTTTTTTTTTTCAAAATTTTTGGATAGAGTGACTGGGTGATCTGACATGGAACAACCCACAAGCCATCATGCATCATTACAGCTAAACCGTTCAGTACCTTAGGCCATTCATTCTTTTAAGCTTTGCCAGTATTTTTGTCAGGCATTCTCTTTTTTTAGCAAACAACAAAAAGTGCTATTGTTTATTTATTATATCATTTATATATTCTTCTAGTTCTAATACCAGGGTCTCTCCTGCTATCAAAACTTTATGAGCACGTTGAATGACTTTATTTGATGAGAATGAGCCAGGATAATTAAACCACACTTCGAGTTCTTCTTCAAGTGCAATTGCATGGATGTAGGCCTGTACTTTTTGAGATGCAGCAGGTCATAGTTGGTCCCCCTGACATGGTGTGTGCGTTGCCTGGAGACTGTCTCTGCACTGTTCCCTGTGCCTCACGGCGCTTTAGGCCTTTGGCTTTCATAGTGATTTGCATAATAACTAGAGGTGAAAGTGGGCCGCTACGCTCCATTGCGCTGTATCACTAAAAGATTTTATGCAGGTACAGGAAAAAGCCCTCCATTTGTTTGAACAAGGAAATAAAATTTTAGTGCAAATAATCAAGTGGCTAAGGGTTGTGTGGATATACAGAACAGGCCCATTAGTATTGCAAGCTCTTTATTTCCCTGCACTTTTGCTTCTCCAGCTGGCAGTGATAAAGATCGGAAGATGTAGTTGACCTAAGCAAAGTTGAGCTAAATATCTGTATTCTATTATTTGATGTTTAAACATTAATGTTCTGACCATATTGGTTTGAGTTTTTTAAACAGTTAGTACAACATTGCATGTTTGTTTTTTTAGTATGTGCATTGTATGGAATATAAGCAAGCTAACCATCAAGCTTGTCAGCACTCTCTATGTTATTCAGCAGAGAAAGCAGGAACATTTTAAACAGGGGACTGCAACTGAAACTAGCCCTCAGCAGTTGGTTTTAAAATTGCTTAATATCCCCAACGGCAACTGAAATAATGAAAAAGCCTACCAAGGCTGCTGTAGAACAGTTTTGGTAATCCGACGGCTAAGCCAAAGGTCACTTAAACTGGTCAATATTAGCATGTCTGTATTATTCTCAAGGATGAACGTGAAGAGTAAGCATCAATGGTTATTGGTTGGCTCGGTGGGTTTTTAGAAAGAGACTGTCCCGAGGGAAACATAAATGTCAAGGGAGCAATTGAGAAACCACAAAACCTGCTGTCTTGTGTGTAAAAAAAAAACCTCAATAAGTTAGTGTTGCTTGTACCTTCATAGCCTTTTGCCAAGAGCTTACAAGACAATTTTATGATACTAACACCTAGACACATGGTATTTTATCCTACTGCAACCATAAATGCTCTGTGAGTGGCCATCAAGCTTTAAAATATTACTCCAGTCTGTCAGAGTGGACAGGGATTGCACAAAGTTAATAGTACAAAGCGTTTGTCTGTTTAGGCTCGCAGGCCTCTTGCCAACTATATGAGATTCAACACTGCTTTTTAAAAGAATGGCATCACTGAAAATACCCTGACAGACTATAAAATACAAAAAATACTGGCAGTATAATCAAAGGATGAGCTAGCCTCCAGTTTGGGTAATAAAAGATTGTTTAAAAAGTGGCACTGTCAGAAACAGCAAAAAAAAAAAAACGCAATCCGTATATCACAAAACACAACACTATATCTTTTTAACACCGAGAAAGTGTCGTACATTTCGGCCCACTGTAGATGATAAATCGAATATCCTCACACTGCCTTTTTTTAACATCTTTTTCAACTGCTTCCTCTTTTTTTTTACTTGTTTTGGCGACAGGGAGGAGATCAATAGTTTCTGGTTCTCTGCCTTTGTCCGTTGGTTGTTTGTCCTCCTGAGTCCAATGAAGGCCCCAACCCTCTGCGCCCCCTCTCTTCCCCACCCCATTACGGAGGTTGTTTAATGAGAGTGTGTTTGCCACCAAGGGATAGTCCAGGGGGAAAGAGCTGAGCTGATGGTTTTAAGTCAGGGTGACGTTGATGAGTCTCTAATGCATTCCGGAGGGACTGTTGACTTGGCTATTTTTTTTTTGCCCAGGGATACATGCCTTTACCTTGAGACTAATACAGTCCTTCCCCAGTGTTCTGGGACATACGCCAGCTATGTGTGAAAGGCCAGCTTGAAGCAGCTGTGCAACACCCCTGATCTCTCTAAGATGAAAGGAAAAGTGTGCTGAGAAAAACTATAAAGGGCACTCCAAGGTGTGTGTAGTGGTGTTTGTTTCTATGTTGGTGCACTGTGTGTGTGTGTGTGTGTGTGTGTGTGTCTGTGTGTCTGTGTAAAATGTGAATATAGTCGTCTGCAGTGCAATAACAGTTATTCTGCTGTCACTGTCTTTTATTTGCATTTTATTTGCTTGTTGTTGACTCTCTAGCATTATAGGTGTCATAAAAGGGCAGTTGTTGAGATTGGGGTTTAGGTAACAAGGTCCAAAATAATTAGTCCAAACAAAACAAAAATAGCATCACCAGGCCTATGCCTGTGTGTTAGTGTCACACTGTGGGGAAGGTAGCTCTCTGATCTTTTGTCTCGGGAAAACAATCCCATATCTGTCACGTTTTGCCCATAGACCTCCCCTGAGAGCATTTCAGCCCCTCGTTTGGATCCGACAGTGTATTTTTATCCCCTTGCACTGTGTCCACTGATGTACAGGGAAACCCAGCCACCATTAGATGTGCCACACTAAAGAATTGTCTAAAGTTAGGCACTGGGAGTGGGTATTTATTTATCATAAACCCATCAAAGCCTCTTTGAAAAGGGTAAGGATGTTAATGGCTGTCACATTGTCCAGTCCTTCTCTGCTGATCTCCATAGCTTATTTTTTCTGAGGCTTAAAGGGCCAAAAATAAATGGTGCACACATATAGCACTGCAGAGAGCAAGAACATTGACTGTAACAAGTGACGGGAATGTATGTGTCGTGTAACTACAGACAGTAGTGTTTGCACTATGAAAAACAAGGGGAGGGAAATAGGAATATTGCAGCATTCCTGATCTGTTGTTGGCAAAAAGAAGCCCCATCCTGTTTTGTGAGCGTATTTACTGTCTTGCCATCAAAAAGGCATAAATACGCAGAGTGACTCACAGCAGACACACAATAGGAAGCACATTACAATCCACTAACGGCTGTCAATGGAGTGAATTTAGCGCACATCCATAAATCTTCCCAGCTAAGAATGTGGTGACACATTCCATTATGCACACAAAGCCTTTTTACACCGTGGCTGTGCAGGTTAGCGTGGCTGACGGTTTTAAAGGCTGTTGTTGGCCACGTTGGACTGGCAGAATCGTACACAAGCGCTTCCTGCAGATTTTGACACACGAAGAAGGATGGGAAATTGACAAATTGGAGAGACCTGCTGGTGAAGCCAGAGCCAACCGAATGGCTGCCAGTGCAGTGCTGAGCCGATGTCTCTGAGATCTCATTTTCTACCCTGCCATAATGAATTGCATGGGTGTCACGTTGTTTATGAGCCGCACGAGTGTAAACATTTACTGATAGGTCGACGTCCATGGATCAGCCAATGAGCCAGAAAGCATAGGGATACATAGCATGACACGCAAGGGAGGTGGGTGGGTGTTTGGGTGGGGTGGGGTGGGGTGGGGGGGTCTGGGCTGTTGAGTGGTACAGGGTGGTAATTTAGACTTGCACTGTACTCTAAGAAGCTGAAAGATGACTTTGGTTGAAATGATGAAAGCAGCAAAAACAGATTGTATCGTAACCATATGTCAAAGCATGTGATGCATCTAACCGATGGCATTCTCCAACTGGGCGGAATATGCAAGCAAGCACTTACCATGAAATACACAGCGTATGGGGTACGGGCAGGCTACTTATCATTTGACAAATAAAGAAGTGGTCTCATCATTAATTAGCAATTGTGTATTCCTCATATGAAGAAAAACAAAACAAAGCAAAACTGAGTTTTATTTTTAAACGAACTTCTCATGACCTTTTTGATGTATGGCTCCTTACCCTCAGGCAACTGGTTTGAATACAGTAGAGCTAGACTACCACCTGCCCCCCACCCCCACACCCCCAAGTGAATTTGAGAAAACACAGAACGACACTTCAACACACGACCATCCATTAGAACAGCAGGACCCCACTGATCCCGCAGTGCGCGGAAGCAGCAATGCAGTAGCCCCTTGCAATAATCCCAGAGTTCAGTGGGCCTCTGTTGCACTTTCAACTCCCAGCTGTCAGCAGGAAGCACTACTCACATGTACGGATAATCCGGACCATTTTTCCACCCAAAGCCCCCAATACCTCATCCAGGAAGCTAAAGTTAGATATGTCAGCAGTATGTAACCATGGTGAGTGAGTGGTGGAAAGACATGGAGCATGTGAAAAAAGGGAAAAGAGACATCATATTGCTGCCAGTCTGTTTACTACTACCAAGCTCAGGGCTGGAATAGAGGTGTGTTAATGGAAGGGTTGGGAAAAAATAATATATTTTGGCTTGTGGTTGATTTCAGAAGGATTGTTGTAGGCCCTTTGTGCCACCACCCCATCACCCATTATCAGCTTTTGTCAGCTCATAGAACACACTGTACATCATACGGGAGGGATGACAGTGAGGATAGGTAAAAGATTTCACACCCAAGCCTCACCGTCAGTTCAACTCCCTTTCTTTAAATAACTCTTCCATCATTAACACGGTGCCATGTTAACAGCCAACACAGCACTGCAGGAAGGGAACCACCTGTTTGCCATCTTCAACTCATCTGCATGTAACCCTTTCAGAAGAACATACACAGGCCCACTGTGTGTTGGTGAATTAGTCTTGTAGGAGCATCTAACTCAGTGCAAATGGATGACGGCTTGCTGTCACTGATTATTTACCATCCAGAGCCATCATGGAGAAGCATCTGTTTTATTGATTAGAGTGATTTTCAAACAGCATCCCTTTCCTCTTATGCAGCCCATTTTAAGAAACCCATTCAACACTGGGGTTGAAATTGAATGCTACAAAAAAAGTGAGACCTTGGTAGTTGTATAGATTTCTGAATTGCATTCACAAATAGGGTTCCACTGTGGTGGGAGATAGGTGGTAAGCATACAGTCGGGACAAATTGATATGCTTATCAGCTGCATCTTTGGATACTGGGCACAGATGCTGCACAGCTGCCCCCCCCCCCCCACACACACACACGCTCCACAGACATACAGAAACACACACACACACACGCTCACACACACGCGCATGCTCACACACAGACACACACACGCTGCCAGAAAGCCTGACAAATGTGGGCATGATTGACTGAGAACAACTGGGGTTGGCAGTGCCCAGCGTGGCACTCCCCTCCCTCCGACAGGGAGAGGGAACAACAGCTGCTACAGGCCATTACATCGCCATAAAAAAGAATAATCAAACTATTTCACAGTGTGCAAAACATGTGGCGTCCAATTTAGGACCCCTGCCTCTGAGAGGGAGGCGGTAGTCACTGGTCTGTAGCTGGCCGACTGTAAAGCAACTCCCACACCCCACCCCAGCCCACCCCACCCGTCAACTTTCCTGCCCATCCGGACCATTAAACCATGACAGAGGCACTAATTAACGTTCCACTAAAATTCTCGTTCTCTGTTTGCTTCAGCATGTTGGATGAGAAGCTTTTAGCAGGACAAGTGATGTGTTTTAATCAAACTCAGCCTTCAAGCAAAATCACATATTATTGGGGGAAACTCATAATTGAACTGAAGAAATGGGTTTCTAAGCCACAGTGCATTTGCTTGAAGGCACAGCAGTGTCTCCCATCCATGACAGATGTCAGCTGTCCTTAATGAAGCAACTTTTGTTTTTTTCTTTCTCATTTGTTGTACAGTGTAGATAAAAATGCAATGTTAAAGGCTGTGTGCTAGATGGCTGTGTTGCTTTTTCCATATTGTGAGACTGCATCATTTTATTCAGTCTCTCCATTTTGTCTCCATGCACACCATTTTCTCTTCTCTGCTCTGAGTCATCATCAAGTTAACAGTGTTTTCACAGCAATATTTCAAACAGTGTCATGTGTGAAAAGAAACACTGCCCTTTACATCATTAAGTGCATATGACATGTTTTTTGTTCTATCTGCCCTTATGCTCATTTGACCCACGGTATCTTTGTAGCTCTTCTCAGCAGCGGTCAATTCACAGGCTCTCCTGGACACCAACTAATGTTTTCTTCACTGGCCATTCAATAATTCATAGTTTTGCATTGAATCAGACTGTCACAATTTATTACAGCCAGTTGGAGAAATTGCATATATTAAGGGGGTAGCATAACCTTTCCTGGCTAAATCCAGCAATGATCCGGGCAGATGATTAGGACTGCTGAGTTGTCAGTGCAGATTACTGTATCAGAATGACAATCAGGTATTTACGACATCTGCAGTATCGGATCCCAACGGAGGCCATAGCCCTTCCACGCTGCATTTTAATTAACTTCTTAGCAATTAATACCACAATGAGAATTAGCTCTGTTAATCGCCTTATGCCCCATGATTTATAAAACAAATATAGGGCAATGCAGTGGTGTGGAACAAACAATGCATCCCCTCCCCCCTGTTTTAAAGGCAGTGTACCACTAGAAGGGGCTCCCACTGGGGTGTAATCAAAGGTTAAAAAAAGTATGTATTACCTTAAAAAACATAATGATAATTGGGGTATGCCCTCTGGGAGGGTGGTGACTGGGTCATTAAAAATAAGTTATTTTGTTTTCAAACTCAGTAAAGAAATGACAGCATTCTTCCAACTTGCACCGGATGACAACACTGTGCTGAAACATTGTTTAACTTTTACTCGTCTCTGTCTCTTTCTCCACACTGATTGTGAGCCATAAGGTCATCTCAGCACCTGTTTTAAGGTGTCCTCTACCAATCTACTTTGCTCAACCGAGTGGAAATGATAAACGGTAGCCTTTCATAAGGGTCCCAGGCTTGATAGGTCGGTTTTTAAACAGTATCTTTACAAGCTGTTTGGCTATTTATAGGTGATAGGCAAGGAGGATTAGTGTGGATCCCCCGAGTCCAGTTGGAGAGAAATGACTTTCAGGGCTTGTTTGGCAGAGTGCACAGGCAGAACATTTTCAATGTTCACCACTCCAGCTGAGGCCACAGGATAATGGCAGTGGTGTGGCCGTACTGGCCTTGGTGCTGCCATGGTTCTCTTGGTGCGGCCATGAGTATCTGTTAGCTCATCCAGCTGAGTTTTAAATCAGAAAGTAAGACCGCTCTACATTTCCGCAGCAGAAAATGATCACGGTAAAAAATTCTGAGCTCTTTGTCACCTGTAAGGATAAGGACACCAATGTGAAGAGCATTTCTCTGCAAAGTTCCTTTGTGTTTGAGATAAATGTGCCACTGCCACGCATGTGGAATTTGGGTCATACATTCAAGGATGGCTTCTTTTTTTTTTTTCCCCGGAAAGAATCAGAATTTATTTCATTTCTCAGCCTGAGGAAGTGCCAAGGCTGTGGGAATTTCTCAATTCATCAGGAGTGTTTGTGGCCAGAGGAGGCGGAAGAGACGACAAATGAAGATATCAACCCTGAGAGAAGGAAAAGTGCACGCCCAGGGAGAAAAAAAAACCCCAACTCCTCTCATTTTTGCCTCTCCGGGTTACCCTGGGTGACAGCTGACTTGGCAGATGCTTGGACCCTCTGTGCCGTGGTGCCAAGTCCGTCTCTCTCGCCCATCTGTAACACATCTGCTTGCGGAAGATCAGGGCAGTGTATGTGTGACAGGCTGTTACTATGGCACACCTTGCCTTCTCTATTTGAGTCTCTGTGTAATTGTCAAAGAGAGGGGGCGGAGTGGTGTGGGGTGGGGTTGCAGTGGGTGAGGCTTCCAAATTGCTGTTGCAGAACAAGCATAAATCTTACATTACTATGCTCCCTGTGTGTAGGCCGATCGCTCTACCCTTCTGCATACTGGACACAATTTGTCCTTTTGCTGGGTAGGGCAGATTCAGGGCGCAGTCAGGCAACGCAGTCCAGTCGCACCCAGGGATTCGGGCAATATTTTATATTTATCAGCTTTTCACTGAAGATGCTTGGCTTGCTATCTGGTCATGGCTCAGGGCAAAAACAGTATGTTCTCAGAACAGAACGATCTCCATGGTGATCTATGTATGTCTGTTTTAGCCACTGCAATGCTATTTCTGTCCGGTGGAGGTCTATAAATACACTTGTTTTTGTTGATGGTCAAAGTCTTACAATGACTGTCAACAGGATGAAATACAACACCAAGATGTGTTAGAGATGCAGGCGGCATTAAGCAATAGACAGGGTGTGAAGCTTTGTGCTAGTGGTTTATCAGACTAAAATTCATTTGTATCTTGCCAGTCAATGTTTTTTTTCATTCTCAGGGGAAATGTAAAGTTTATAATTGTATAGTGAAACTCATAAAATCATACTTTGTGAATTTCAGTGGTTTGTCATTGTAATAAGTAGCAGATGAGATCATGCATTCCCTCCTACAGCTAGGAATGTAAACAGCCTCGAGAACAAATGATCTGTTTTAAGCAAGAACAACAGCACTGACAAACACATTAATAAATACATTTCTTTAATCAACAGTTTATCATTGTTATTTTAGATATTGTTTTTTTTAGATATCATACCATACACTCATACATTGTGCCTAAATTCACTGAAAAGTGTTACATAAGTTGGTGGTCGAGGATGATTGTTGGTGTTACAGAGGTCAAACAGAACGATTTCCTCGAACAAGTTCAACTGAGATTCACTTTAGCACAGTTCAGACACCTTTTTATTTCCACTGAGGACTGACATCATGGCTGGCTTCTGAGAGGGTTTCTCCTCTGTTTCCCTCCCAGTGGGCTGAGCCATTTTATTACTTGGAAGAAGTTCAGCTTACTACCATCTTCTAGATGCTTAAGGATTCTACAGCCTCATCTGAATCTCTTTAAACTCTACCCTTTGGCCCTGGAATCATTTCAATTAGTCGGGAAAGGGCATCTCTGTAAGGATTTAGCCTAGCACAAATGGCTTTCCCTCCCTTTTAAAATTTAATGGGAGGTGGCAGCGAACAGGGTCGAGAAGAAAAGTCCAGGGAGCGTTCAGGCGGCTATTACCTTCCTTCCCAGACTTCTTTCAGCCTACTGGCGTAATCTCTGTCTGAACCGTTTGAAAAAAAAAAAAGAAGTCTGTATATGTGGGTTTTTCCTTCATAACAACCTCATCCTCTTCCTCTTTATTCAAAACGCTCGTTCTAAGGGATCCAGCCAGAGCTACAAATCTACATAAGGCTTACAGTGAAACTGCCAGCGTTGACCATTTCCTATTGTTGAGGAGGGAGAGTACAGGAAAGTGAAACTGCCGGCGTTGACCATTTCATTTATTTGCAGTGGAGGTAGAGACTTCGGGCTGAGGGACTCTGCTTGGGGGGAAAGGGGGGAAGGGGGGGGTAAAGGCTTGTTCCCCACTCTTTGACTGCTCCCCAGTGACTAAAAGGCCAGCCGCAGCAGAAAAGGCGAACACACATAAAACATGTCATAAACTGTCAGGTTAGAACAAAGGAACTAAATGAAGACATCAATTTTTCAGCAGAGTAAGCCGGTGGACACAGAGCAGTGTCTGCCGTTGTATGCATCCTTTAGATGACTCGTGTGTAAAGCAATGTGTTGTAAATGTTTTACAGGAATTACATTCACATTGACACAGAGCATGGGTGGGGAAATCATCATTAACCCAATGTTCTAGTTGAAGAGTAGAGTTATTTGTTTTTTATACAGTGTATTTTTAAGAATTTCTATATAATAAGCCAGTATACACATATTGTTTTTCTGAAAAATTTCTTTGTATAAACACATAAGAAACAGTAAAATGTTTCCCCTGTTTTACTCATTGACAGTGTGGGGCACCTTATAGTTGTGGTGCGCCTTGTCATTGCCGACAGTTTCTGTTTAAGGAATGATAAAGCGGCCCAATCTGTACTAATGTCAACAGTTCAGACACCTCACCCAGTACGCAAGAATAAGCATGGTTCTCCTGTACACTAGGGCCAGGTGTGTTTGAGTAATGACCCACCTCTAAAACATGAGATAAATGGGTCAGGTAACGCCAGAGTGGGTGCTTAGCCTCCTCTCACATGGCTTTCATCCCTCGGGATTTCGTGTGGATTACCCAGGGACTCGGAAAAGTGCATCTGCGCTCGAAGAAATGTACAATCTTCTGGGTATACAGCCTTTTGGCTCGGGGCGGGAAGTATTTTTATGGTAATGGGAGATTTTGTTTGTGCCAAGAAGACCGCCACACCCTGCCCACACCTCTGGGAAGATTTTGGATTCCTTTTGGGGTGCCAGGTCCCAACGCCCCTGTCCATCACTGAGGAGTGCAGAGGTAGTTTATAGACACTGCTGAAGCAACCCTAAAAAAGAAAAACGAGACAATATGCCATGGTAAAAACAGCCCTACAGTTTGTAAAATCCACTAACCAGTCCCTCAAGAGAAACACAAGCAACCAGTGTCGTTACCCACAGATTTTAGCTTTCTTACTAGGCTAAACCCCTTCTATGGCCAAAAGTCTTAAGTTTAAATGCTTACGAGGCTGTGATACTGATGATGGACATTACACAAAAATATAAGCCTATTTGATTAAAATTCAGACAGCATTGATTTCTAGTATTTCTGCTAACATATAGTCCACACTGACAAGATGGAGTGGGTATACCTACCCTACCCTTCCCAGCTGGTGAGGGCAAGAACACAAACAAGCTCCCTCCAGGTCTACATTCTCACCGAGTCCAATCCATTCCTCCCTGGAGCTATTTGCTGTCTGTGGAACGGTCTGGGTTCTCAAAGCTGTGAAATGGAATTGCTCCACGCACCCACCCCTGCTGGTTGCTGTGGAGCACATTTCAATTTAGACTCAAGTGCTTCATCAATTATGGAGCATTTTGGGTTGGGGAAATGAAGAGAGAGAGAGAGAGAGAGAGAGAGAGAGAGAGAGAGAGAGAGAGAGAGAGAGAGAGAGAGAGAGAGGATGAGAGAGCGAGCACTTTGCTTAGCACACCTGACTGCATTCACAGGTGTCTCACTCAACATACTCTTAGACACACACATAACAGTAACACACACACACACACACACACACCCTCTCTCTCTCACTATCCCTCTACACACACACACACATACAAATACTTTTTAGCTTTCATTCATATGCAGACAGCTAGCATACACTGTTGAGCTGGGAGTCTACAGTGACAAGGCTCTCTGAAAAACGCTGAAGGCTGATACAGCAGGAACTCTAGTATCAGCATCAGTCCATGGGATTCAAAAGGAAAAATGTCAATCTATAAATTACTCATGTTTTGCAGGGTTGTGCCATGCCATCCATGCATGCACAATTGCACAGCCTCTTAGATAAACTGAGTGTATCTGTGAGGAAAAAAAAGGCATCAAATGCATCGTATGCTAACGAGAGGAGGTCTGTCAAATTGACTGTGAGAAGGGTTGAATGTTAAACAGTTTCAGCTTTGACGTCATCCGTAGTTCTCCGTCACAAGATCCAATAATTTTTTGAAGCCTCCCATATAAAAAAGAAATATAAATAATTATAATATTTACATAATCATATTAACATAATTTGCTGGCTTCTGTGTGATTTACTTACAAAGTATGAGCACTTTTTTTTTAGTGTTTCTCGTAGGACTACAGTGTTACATGCAAGTAATATAAATTATAGAACTGTCTTTTCACACATTTTAAATGAAGGATCTTAAATGTAAATGCGGTTTTCCATCATACATTTTAAAGTTTTGTACTATTGAAAGTTTAAATATATTCTGTATAGGTTCTGGGCAGATTTACAGCACAAGATTCCAAGACTTTTTTCCATTGTAGATCTAAACTCAACCAGCTCAGCTGTAGGAAAAAGATTGTTTTTTTAAAGACTGAGATACTGTACTTGTGTGCAGAGAGCATTATTCATGACAGTTAGTATATTACAAGCTTTCATCTTCATCAATTGATGATGTTGTTTGCAAGATTTTTTTCTGTTGTTAAGTCACTAATTCTAGACCAATGGTGCTTTTTTTTTTTACTGATCGTCATAAACACACAAACATGTAACAGTATATTTTATTTCCTACTCCACCAAGTATCCTAATTATGGCAAGCATTGTACTTCTTATTTAAGTAGATCTGAATGCTTGTTACTAATTTGAACCCTATGTATAGCTCTGTGTTACATTCACCTGTTTATGAACGGCACTGTCATTATACAGGAGAACCACCTATCCAATCACATTGAATTCCCATTGAACATTATACTGCCAGACTATACAGTTCATTGTAGGCAAAGATGTGCGATTACAGTACACCATAGACTAGTCATGGCTGAACTGATGACCCAAACATTATCCTGTCGAGAGCCATGATGAACAGGCATTCAGGGATCTAGTTACAGTGTGGCTGTAATGTATTGAAAGTTATGGTCACATTGAGTGGGAAAACATGCAAACCTGTCTTCATTAATGCGTCATTATTTGACATGTTACTGATTTACTGCCGGCAAAAACACACATCCGACTGGTGGCACACTCCTTTAATTAGCATTTGCAGAATGGGTACATTAATGTAGATGGGGAGGTCCATCGCTCATTTCCAAGTAATGCATGTCTGCACCGCTCCTCCATCTGATATGCTAATGAATGTTGCTGTTAGGCGATCTATGAAGAAGTCGATTGTCCTTTGACGGTGAAAACTGGATTCATTTTGCCCATTTGTGAACGTGGTCAATACACTGCTACTTTTCTCACAAATTTCCCATTGAACACAGAAATTTTACACTTGGCTGGGCACATTCCCCCCCCTCATGATGGTGTTTTAGTCATTTTGCACCGTTGCGGAGTTAGAATTTTTAAATCGATATGTGAACCATTCACTCCTCTATGGTACATCACCAAAATGCCAGGCTGCTGCCGTTAAAATGTTGCCACCAATCTCTCTGTCTGTCTGTCTGTCTGTCTCTCATTCTCTCTCTCTCTCTCTCTCTCTCTCTCTCTCTGTCTCTCTCTCTCTCTCCTTCACGCACACACACACACGCACGTACACGCACACACACACACACACACACACATACACACACACACACACACACACACACACACACGCACACACACACACACACACACACACACACACACACAGACTGTGGTCCAAACAGATCAATGGGCCCTACCAAGGAACAATGGCTGGGGTAATTCTGGGTGCCTGATGGGCCTTAAGCACAGAGATATCTATGTAATTAGCCAGGAGCTTAAATGCTTGCTCTGGACATGAGCACATGGAAAGAAGAGAGGAGGGGAAATCAAGTGTGTGTCTTTGCCAGGAATGCTTAAGCCACCATTAATTATGTGAGATATTTGTCCACCAGCAGGGCCACTTGCGCACTAGACCCTGATGTGGGACGTGTGGTAGACTAAGCTGATTAGAACTGATACTGTGTTGTTGTGCATGGCGGTGCGGGTTAATGGAATAATGCCATACACTCTGAAGCAGCCCGCAAGCATATTTATGCTAATATTTACCTTTTCCGCTTTGGGATTGGGAGAGAATTAGCATCTTATTTGCATCACAACACTTGTGCTACGTCCAGGAGATGCAACATTTAGGCAATAGTACAATGTGAAGCGGGAAAAACAAGACTCCTTACCTCCCCCCTTTAGGCAGAGAAAAGAGAGATAGACAGAGAGAGAGAGAGAGAGAGAGAGAGACGGACAGAGATACAGACAGACAGACAGACAGACAGACAAAGAGTGAGACAGAGAGAGAGAGAAAGTGATGAAATGTAGAGGCAAAATTGATCGTTCCTTCACTTTTTAAAAGGTAGTAATACTGTAATACTGGACTTTGTGGGACTGTAAAAAATGACATGTTTAAAAGCTGACTTTTCACACCGCTGAATTATTATTTCTGTGTCATCAGGCATCAGGAGAGTATGACATATAGAAAACACACAAAAATGCCACTAAAGTCAGTTGTCTTAATATACAGTGTCAGTCTCAATCTATTGACTGTCAGTTATAAATCAACAACAAATCAACATTACTCATTGTCAACATAACTCACTGTCAACTTCACACGAAAATTGACAACATGGTAGGCATCTAGGTAATTATTATGAATGTTTATGTATGTTTAGGATGTAGTGGGTGCAATAGAGACTTTATTCATCATTAGGCCATGCGTAACAAATTGGGACAGTGCTACCAGTATCCCTTCATTTAATATTATTGTAAAGAAAAGGAAGTGTTGAGGTTTGTTCTCTTGGTATGGTATACTTCTCTCTTTCTGACACCACAACACCAGAACTGATGTCAGTATTTTTAACTCTGACATATGGCTCAAGTTAATCTCCAGAGTTCATGCATACAGTATTCGAGGTTGCTTGGGTATATCAATATTTATATATAATATTGTACTGGCACTCAAGTTAGTTTGTTCCGTACAGACATTTGCAAAGCAATGTTCAAATACCGAAGGCTGAATCGCTTAAAGTGCACTCTGTTTGGTATCATAATGAGAGTCAGGAAAAGAGGCTCATTTGGTTGGGAAATGCTTGGGTGGCGCTTGGCTCAGATCAGTGTAATCTTTTAGTCGCATGCACAGAGGCGTCTCCTTATCATGTTACCATGAATAGAGAATAAGCCCCCACAGCTTCACAGTCTTTTGGTGACTAATGGATAGCTGTCGTTAAAAAAGGGAAACTTTTTTTATAGCTAGGGGGTCCATTGTACGGTTATGAGGCAGTACAAGCAAGCGCACCATCTACCAAATTACAGCTGATGCAGCATTTGCCTATTAGCTTAGAATATAAGCTTAGCATCAATTTGATACAACTTGTCAGAAGGAGCCAATTTCTCACTTAATCACTGAGACGCTGTAGTATACTGCAGATGCGGCAAAAACAGCATCGCAGGGCTACCATGTATCACCATGGTTTTTCATTCATCCATCTTTGTTTACAGTTTTTTTTGGGAGGGGGGTGGTGGGGGTGAGCTGCAAACACATCGCTTGCTGTGAGACTATCAGTGGGTTTCCAATTATTTTTGATGAAAAAGATAATCAAGCAAAGGCATTACCAATGTGTGGATGTGTTTGTTATTCACACGTAAAACCCGTGACAAACGAAGTCTTTCAGAATGCCATTTCCCGAGCATTAGGTCCTTTACACAATGACTTCAGAAAGGTACAAAGACATCAGTGAATGTTAAGTGTCTTCAGTACAACAATGGGGGAATGTCGGGAGCATACCAAATGGAATTGTCTCCTGAGCACTCTGGAGGGCTGGCAAGGAGAACGCCACGGGGATGATAGTTTCCTGCCTCTCCCCATTGACATGCAGCGCGTGCCGGCTGTTTTGGAAGCAGTCCATTTGCTGTCACTTTGCGTCAAATTAGAGGCGTAATGGAAGGTTATTAAATGACCCTTGAACCAGGGCAAATGAAAATAAATCTCACACTGGAGGAATGCAAGAGTTGTCAGTAGGGAAAAAAGGTACCACCTTAATCTCAGCACTACCAGTATCCCTCCCACCTCCCAACCCCCCCAACCACACCTCCGGAACCACAACCCCTCTTACACACACACACACACACACACACACACACACCACTCCAATCCCTCACGTCATACATGGCCGCCACTGTAGCGCCCCCCCTGGGAGCCACAACACCCAGCAGAGCTCATTTCCATCCTTTTAGGCTAGTGCTTCATGCCCTGCAAACCATGCCCACTCCTGTGGCAAGGCCATGGGGCTGGTGATCCGGGACAATGCGATTTCCAGCTCGGGGAGTTTGGGGGGTGGGGGGACGGGGGGGGGAGACAATTCCCGCTTTCTCTGCTGCAAGCGCAGGAAGAAGGGAGCTATGGACGAAAGAGAGGCTGTGATGCCACTTTGACGTTTCTTGCCAGAGAATGGGGGCGGGGGGTGGGCTAGGGGGGGGCTGAGTGCAATTCCATCCATTGTGCTTCGATGGTGGAAGGCACTCAACTTTAACGACACAAACACAAGATTTCATGACATCAGAAGAAACATTGGCTGGTGTCTCAACCTCATGGTTTCATCAACCCCTAAAGATATCGTGAATTGAATCGCAGTATGGACCAGCTCCCAGAAGTTGCCGGATGATGGACAGGTTAAGCTGGTTCCACTGACACTCCGCCAGCCCCTTTAGTCACACAAATAGCCTCGTAGCGACGCTCCATCCTGACACACACCAAGAGATTTCACACCATCCACAGCTTTCCATCCCCAAGTAATAATCAGCTCTTAACATTTGAATGCACACATACACTCACCCACACCCACACACACATACACACCCACACATATACACATACACGAAGAAAAAAAAATTGGCAATAAGCTTGGAGGAGAATCCTAGATGAATGGAACTTATTTGGCCTCCTTCAGACTTTGATGTAATATTACGCATTTCTAAAAAAAAAAAAAAGAAAAAAAAGTTAAGGAGAACTGCTGACGTCCACACGCCATCTCTCTCCATATTAAAACGCTCCGAGGTATAACGCATAGCTCCATCCGAACCCCACCTCTCGTCTTGTTTCCCTTTGATCAGTGCAGGTTATATATAATAGCACAGAGAGTCGGCATCTGAGCCTACACTTCAGCATACAATAATATCGTTCCCTCCTGGGACGAGCCCACACTGCCCCCCTTCTCTAGTCTCCCAATTCGCAGACAGGGGGCAAGCACGAGTCGAGGTGCACTTTGGGCAACAACAACTATCCCCCTGGACACAAGTAGTCCACGCAAAGCCTCCGCATACTGGCCGAAACCCTGGCGTGTGTCCCTGGAGGATAGTGGGCTCATTATACACCCCCAGTCTGTATTCTTTATCAAAGCTCTCTCTCAGCTCTCTCTCTCTCTCCTCATCATTATTCTCTCGCCTCGTGAGGAACAATACACTTTGAAGTGTAAAAATGTGAACACTTCTCTCTGGCCACAATACTCCTGCCGTTCTCCCTTTGTTTTATGAAAACACACACTCACACTCACACGTTCATAGCCACATGCATGCATCCTGATGTTTTGAATTTGAGGTGTTCATCATTTGTTGTGCTGCCAGATGCACTAGTTATTTTGTATGTGTTTTGTGTATAGACTGTCAATAATGTATGTATGTATGTACTCCACAGCCAGGCTCTCTTTTATGCTTGTTGTCAGCAACGGAGGTCATCCGAATGGACTTGTGTTTTCTATTGAATTTCAAATGCAGCCAAGGATCCCTGTCCAATTATTTATTCATTCATATCGTCTGCAGATATTCAAATTGTCTTTATTTCTAAAACATGCGCAGCTATCTTATTTGGGAAAGTCAGATAATGAGCGCCATATGGTTAGTTTGTGCTGAACACTAATGGCATTGTCACAGGGTGCCTGAGAGGCGATGATAACACTGTCCCTCCCCCCATAAAAGGAGTGTCTTTCACCTCTGCTTTTTCCCCCCTCTCGTGGGAGCCAAACATGAAGAAGAAATCAGAGTCAGCTCCCTTTCCACTCCCAAACAAAAACAATGTCAATGACAAAGACTCTCAATTACTTTTTTTATCCTTTCAGATATCATACAGAGCGCGGATAGGCCTTGAAAATGAGCTCTTTTATTTACACTGAATAACCTTCTCTCAATGCCATGCATTCCCACGTAAATACTTTACTAACACAGACATAAGACACAGCAATAAGAAATAACTTTTTTTTTAAATCGATCAGGCAGACAAACATAATTTACATTTTAAAAGGAAGCAGTATTTGGTCTTAGCTTTGAGATTGAGGTTTGAGTGTCAAATACTGTGAAAATGAAATCCTAAAAGAAAAAAACTACCATATGAATTTGAAATTATCATCTGTTCTCCTCAAATGGAGGTTAGGGCTCACTGAGGGTGGGTTGTGTCAGTGGTCTTCTTCAGAGTGTGCAAGCAGTCGCATGGGGTTCTTCCGTTAACCAGCTTGCGGTTGCCATATTTCATTGTAATGGGTTGGTTGTGAGATATAGCCATTGATCGCTGTGATAGCATCTGTAGCCTTGAAGACCGTATTAATCCAAAGAGAACATCATGTCAAGCAGGTCGTTCGAAATCTATGGACTGAGCAACACCATTACAGCTTCATTACCTATCGAATCCCACTCATACGAGCCTGTCATGATAAACACACAGCACACGATCAGATCATGAAAGTTACCACTACTGCGTACGGAGACCTCGAGGTCTAGGTCTATCTAGGAGCAGAGTCAAAGTGCAACGACCAAACACGCACACTGGTATGATACAATGTAACTTTAGTATTTTAAAGGTATAAAAAAACAATGCACACATGCCTTTTACACATATTCACAAAACTGGACCCCTTAAATGAAAAGAGAAAATAAAAACATTGTCCTTTAAATATTGTTCAGTTGTCTTGTCTTGTATTGTCTTGTTAAGTCAATGTCAAGTAAGTTAAGTCAGTGTCAAGTACGCAATGACCAAATGGAGTGACTGGTACAATCCTACCACAAGCAGATAGACTTCAAGACTTCAAGACCTTTGTTGTCCTTGAACAGTTGCCCGTACAGCAGAATTAAACAGCAAGGCCACAAAGGTGTAAGATAAAAGTATCAAAAGCCCCGTTTCCACCAAGCAGTACAGTACAGTTCGGTCCAGTTCGGTTCGCAATTGTTTGTGTCTCCATGTTAAGAATTTTTGAAGCGTACCTAAATAAACGTACCAAACCGTACCATTTTCTGGCACCCTTGTGTTGGGGTACCAGTTTGTGGTATGGTTTAGAGACACACCCTTTACTGTGACGACTCTACTCTACCTTTGGCAATGGAAACACAATCCGTACCGAACCGCACAAAAACGTTCTGTACCAAACCGTTAGGTCCTGAACTGTACTGTACTGCTTGGTGGAAACAAAACTAAAGTGTCAAGTACAAATGGAGCAAGGAAGAAGCAAGTATATACAGGGGCATATTAAATAATAAATAACAAGTGGTGAATGGGCTATGTACAGACTAGTGCAGATATAGTACAGACTAGTAGTAATACTGCACTGTGAGGTAGGTATTGCATATTATGCTGTGGGGATTGCACAGTGAGAGGTAGTGGGGAAAACCCATGTTGAATATAGACAACAGCAACAGTGGGGTAACAAACCCAAAATACACACACGCGCGCACACACACATATGCACGCACGCACACACACACACACACACACACATACACACACACACACACATATATATATATATACACACATATATACACACACAGCAGCAGCAGTGGAGTGTCAATGAAGTTCTGACTGCCCATGGAAAGAAGCTGTTCTTTAGTCTGTAGTTTTGCACTTGATGGACGTAAACCTCCTCCCAGAGTGCAGCATGGGTTATCTTTACACCTGTGGAAGTCCATGACCACCTTCTTGGTTTTCCTGGTGTTAAGGGTGAGATTGCTGCTGTCACATCTTTCTGTCAGCCAGTGGACTTTATCTCTGTAGGCTGTGTCAGCGTCCTTTGTGATGAGACACACCAGAGTGGTGTCATCGGAAAATATTATGATGGTGTTGTTGGGATGTGTGAGAGTGCAAAAAAATATATATGTATACAGTACATATCATAATTTAAGACGGCGCATGGATATGGAGTGCCGTGCCCTACTTCATGTATTAAAGCTAATAGGAATACTTGGAGTTGATAGTGGTGGTAAATATTCATGAAAAAGGATGAATTTGTGAACAGGCAACATTGATTTTCACAATGAACAACTTAAAAAGTTACACACTGGGGCTTTAAGTATGTCGTGGTCCCTATTGCAAGATCCAGAGTTTATTACAAACAATAATGTCTTTCTTGGGGTGATAAAAACTCTACAGTGTTTAGAATGCAACACGACATCCCACCAGCCTGTGTGTCTGAGTCTGATTTCAACAAGATGAAGCAATGCTCTGAGTACCAAAACACCTGAGGGCCTTATTAACCAGGTATGCTTTGACGTGCAGATGAAAATGGTATCAAGTATGTAACCCTGGCATTCAATAAAGCTACAAAAAAACCCTAAAGCTGCAAACAACAGAACCAAAGAGAGACTGCGGGGGTTTATGTTTGAGCAGCTATACAGTCCGCTGTGCCCTGTTGCATCGCTGGAGAAATACCTGTCGCTCCTGCGGCCTAATCCACCGCCGTTTTATTTCCATCCCAAGCAGACAATCAACACTGGTGGTGCAGCCTGGTATGCATAGCCATTATTTAGTCTAAGGTTAAAATGTAACTAAAATCTAAACTCCAATATGTTGTTACTCTTACAGAGAACCTAAGGGGGTAAACCTTCCTGGGATCCATGTTACCAAAAATCTGTAAAAGTAGCAGGTATTGGCAGGATTTACAACCAACCACTGCTTATGAATCACAACTGTGCAACTGTGTCTCTGATGCTGGTCTGAACACAGGAGAAATAATGTCAGTGGCGGCACGTAGATGTGAGCTGTCTCTGCAATCGTATTGGCATCTCAATCACAAGGACAGGAACGAATGGACCAACATCCTTGCTAGCACTGTGCCAAACCACAGCTGTCCACAGTCATATCGTTAGCTTGATAGCATAATTGCCTAAGTCATTTTTTTGTGTTTTTGGAAAACAAGAAAAAACACATTTTCTAAAAATCACATGCACATTTTTTATTGATATTTTCACAGAACATTCATGTAGATGTGAGAAAAAGTTTGGAAAAAGAACAAAACCGAACATCATTTTTTTTATCAAATAAAAGTGACTTTTTGACGTATGCAAAATGGCTGAGAAGATGTACTGTTTATTTTATATTCTCAGAAAAACTGCCTAAGTCATAGGCATAATCTGCCTAAGTCAAATTGATTGTATAAAAACTGCCTAAGTCCAATGGTAAAACTGCCTAAGTCATAGGCATAATCTGCCTAAGTCAAATTGATTGTATAAAAACTGCCTAAGTCCAATGGTAAAACTGCCTAAGTCAAATGAATGACTTAGGCAGCTATGTTTTTTTTACTTTTATGAGTGTTGTGATTGGCCAATGACATAGGCAGACAGACAGGATGATGCAGAAGTGGTAGGGGAGTAAAGTTGTGCAAAAATCTCAATTTGACCAAAAAATGACTTAGGCAATTATGCTATGAAGCTAACGATATGCCCCTCTAAGGTCAAAGAGGAGTGCCCACACAACTGACCACTTTTTTAATATCTGTACAATCAATGACGACATCAATGACGATAAATATAAACCAATTGTAACCATTGTACCCATTGTACCATTGTAACCTATTGCTTACTTTAAACCTATTCCTTACTTTTAACCTATTGCTTACTTTTAATGTATCAACTATGCATCAGCTACTGTATGTATCAGCTGGGTTACGTAAGGAAATGTAAAAGCACATGATAAACAAGCTGTAAGTTGAGGTGAAGTGCACAATAGCTACAGTACATGGGAAAAACGCACACGGAACACTGACAGATGAGCTTTGCCCCCCTGGTTTCATTGTGTCTGCATTTACATCAATATTATGGATAGGTCAGCAACCCTGAAAGGAATTTCCCAGCGCGAAAGAGTGCTGATCTGTGACATCTGTGTTACAGCAGCGGCTTCATTCTGTCAAGTTGCGGCTACAGTTCGTTATCCCACACATGTGCACTGCACTCTGTTAACTGGGGGAACTGAGGAACTCGGTAGCCTATTCCACCCTGTCGTCCCCTAGTGATGGATCTGACCCGGGGTGTGTAAGAGCACTAATGGGCCTTCTGCATTTCCTCACAAGTCAAGCACATGTAGGGACTCTCTCTTCCCATTCCCCTCAGGTCTGAGTCTCCTTTAGCGGACGATGTTGTCGGCAACGGTGGCGGGGCCCTTGACACACTCACCTCTGCTGTCTCGCCAGAGCCGAGACACTTATCTCGCCTCAGAGGGTGTGTGCGCCGGTCGCCCGCTTACCTGTCCGTACCTTCTGGGCCCCTCCGCCGTTGATTAATGATACAATTGACTCACTAATTAACACCTGCACGCCGAGTTTCTAAAAAAAGGCAGACGCAGAGGAGAGAAGGGGAAAAGGATATTGATTTCCCCACTACTCCAAGCACAGGGATCCTCATTTGCCCTGCCGCTGCCAGGTACTACACGGTGACTGTAATTACTATACACATCCCGGGGCTTGCAGACAGGAATATTTAGCTGTTATGTAGATTTTCAGTCACATTTACCTTTACAGTACCCTTGCCACTACACTGTTAAGTACAGCTCACCATAGTAAAATATACTACTTAATGATGTGTAGCAGCATGGTGACCTTACTGTATGAATAGGAAACAGTATACACTCTGTGGATGGAGAAAACATTAGTACAGAAAATGCAGTACAACATGCATAGATGCAGTTTTATGTACTGATGATTAACAAAGTTACTTGAACATGCTTATGTGTATGGAACATGTTATCTCATTTTTTTTTACCTGTTTTTCATATTGGCTGCCCTATTGGCCAGGAATCCCTGGCAAAAGAGACATTCTATCTTAATAGAAACTTCCTGGTAAAATATAGAATAAATAAAACATGATGTGACACCAGATTGGCCAGCTCTCCACTGGTCAGAAACCTTACACCTCAAACTAATTTGAGACAGCATATCTTTGTGATTGCCCACCTTTATCTTACAGATTCAAAAATCTGTCACAGATGGCAACGACAACTCATAGCAGGACAAAATAGCAGTTGTGTCTTCAACCTCTTTAATTATTATATGTAACGTAAACTAAGATTAGTGTTAAACTCGATAACTAACACCCTAACTTCAGCCCCGTCTGCAACTGCCTGCTCTTAGCAACTGATTTGGTGTAGTTTTACAGGTTAAAGTGATGGTAACAAACAGGGATTGGGAATCCAAAAGCCATTACCCCTAAAATATGTTTGACATTTGAAATGACAAATTCTACACTCCCCTTTTTAAACTGTCTTAGATGTCCAGTTGATCATTTAATTGAAAACGGGAATGTATAAGTTGTGTAGAACTAGTGTATCACATCAAAAAGCCCCGTCAATTCAATCACAGATTGAATGTAAGAGTGAAATGAATCCCTGAACCAGGGATGATGAGGGATCTGGGGTTTCGCCCGTGACCAGGCTACCATGCCACTGCTCTAAGGAGCCTACTTAACATAAATCAGGCAAATGAGCTCTGCATGAAAAATGAAATCGCGCGAAGAGTGAATGTCGGGGGAAAGGAGAAGGGACGGGGCTTTCCTTTTTTCTATTTGCCGTTCAGTTGCAAAAGGGCTCGTCCCTGAGGCGATGGGCTTAGATTCATCATTCTGCCACACAAATGGATCCAAGGGGTCAAAAGTGCTCCGCCCTCCCCACACTGACTCGGGAGAGAACACAGGCAACACGGAGTGACAACAGGGTGTAGATGGGGTACCGTACCTCGACTTTATTCAGCAGAGCAAAGCTCGGGCTCGCAGCGAGGAGGGAGGAATTATGGGTAATTTTCACCACGAGACTGAAGCGATTGAGACTTGGGGGTGGGGAGGTGTGGGGTGGGGTGGGGTGGGGTGTAGGAAAGCCAGCTATCATCTGCAAAAGGGAGCTCAGCAGTTCTCCCCTGATTAGGAGCAATCCAGTGTTCCCACTGCCTCCCTTTGATGAGAGTACATCAACAGGCAACAACACTGAGAAAGCAGAAAAGATTTGTCTAACTTCCGTGCATTAGATGAGAAAGACTGTCAGATGAGTGCACTATAATGAGAGATAATGTGTTCCATTTTACAATTTAGCAAAAAAGAGTGTGTCTGTGCCTGTATCTGTGTGTGTGTGTGTGTGTGTGTGTGTGTGTGTGTGTGTGTGTGTGTGTGTGTGTCTGTGTGTCTGTGTGTCTGTGTGTGTGTCTGTGTGTCTGTGTGTCTGTGTTTCACACTAAGAGGAGGGGAGGGAGTAGACACAAGTTATTTTAATGTATGCTGCATTTGTCTTTCATTCCCAGATCTTAAACAAAGCCAAGAGAAAAAAATAGATTTTCAAACTACTGTGCAATCAAAGTCTTGTGCCAAGCTTTATTAGTCGAGTTGAAACGTTTTATATTAGAGGTCAATTTTTAAAAAGCACAGGAAGAGTGTTTGATATAAAGAACCAAAGGCTGTGTGCAGATTCTTGTATGAGAAAAGAGGCCGATGATTAAACTATCCACATTCAAAATGTCGTCACTCTTTAAATAATTTTCCACTTAACCTCATATGGGGATATCTGAAGGAGACAGAGAAAAATGACCAAAGATGGAAAGATAATGACATGTTTGGACAATAAAGCTATGCTTTCTCCTGGCTGATTAATTGATTTCGACGAGGGAGGAAAGGGCTTTGACAGCTCTCTGTGCTATGAAAGCTGCTTCTGGGAGCCCTGCCGCTTCTCTCATCTTCCTTTAAAAAAAAAAAAAACAGAATTGAAATTTCGATATATATTTTTTAAATGCCCTCCAAGAATCCCTCCCCTTCTCTCTCCCTTGGTGGTGTCCCTCCATGGAAGGCACCCGCAGCCTGACACAAGTTTACGCCTTTTCAATAGACAGACTGGAACCCGTAGGGGAGGGGTGCGACGTCTTCGTAGGCTCACTTCAAAGAACCCAGAGACAATTAAACTTAATTAATGTCAGCCTCTCCATTCCCGCTGAAGCTTTTGTTTGTGACTTTATCGCTGGAAACGCATGGAGGAGGGCAGGAGCAGTGGAGCAGTGGAGGAGTGGAGAAGTCTCCAGAAAATAGGCCACCGTTGGAGATGTTCCAGTTGTTAAATGTGTAAAAGTCTGCAAACACACAGACAAACACACAAACACGCACACACATGCGCACACACAGACACACACACACACACACACACACACACACACGTGCGCACACTCTGTGTGTGGGTGTGTGAGTGTCTGACCCTGTCTGTAAATGCATGTGTGTTGCTGCGAGAATGTCTTCATCCCAAAGCAGAGCTGGATTCTCTCACTGTGAGAAAAGTGTCCACAACACGAGCAGGGATTCACTGAAAAATTCCTGTGTTGCAGTCTGAGTAACCACAGTTTCAAACAGTATCTTTTTTTAAAGGAAACACCGGCTGCTGCAGCAGCCTCAGAGTCAGTGCCATCACTCAGCCCATATCTACTGCAGAAAAACCTTTATCTGTGTGGGTAGGGGGTTGCTCCAATCTTGGGGAAAAGTTTGTAACCCTTTGCCCAATGGGTCCTGGTAATTGATTCATCTTATGTTTTTTTTTCCTTTTAGACCCCCGTGTAGTGAAACCTAGATAATTAAATGTGAGCTCTGTTGAACTTCACATGAGTAGAAAATAGGTTTTTCTATTAGTTTGGAAAGTGTCCCCCAAGTAATCAAGAGTAACAAACACCATGGACCATGGACCACTTCATGATTGGTATCTACCTGAGGTATTCTGAGACCTGTGCTGTCATCTTTGTCCTTTGTCACACTTGTTATATTATATCCAAAAAAATGTACCCTGACAGTTAGGTCACCCTACACAACATCTGTCCACAGAAAACTCACCTGAAAGGTGAACATGCATCAAGGAAGTTTCTAAAACTGGCACTATGTCCTTCATCTTCAGAGGACACTGTCCTCACCAATCCACCCTTCAATTACAGAAGACTGGCCTGATTTTTTACACACAAGACCAGCTTGGAGGGACACAGACCAAAGGAGGCCAAGGCAAGTTCGATAGCCATGGAGAAAGTTCTGGGTCATATGCAGATGCTCTTATGTTTCCCCCTTTCCCTCTTTTCCACTCTCATCCGGACAGCTGCCTGAAGGGGCGAAATGCAGTTACTGTACAGTATGGTGATGGGGTTGAAATTAGAGATAGATCGACCCAAGGGAGCTTTGGAGCTGACAGCACAGATTGGACAGGAGTATGAAAGAAGAGCTAATTAGGAGAACATGTACTGCGGCCTTCACAAGTCAGTTCCCCCAGGACCCTCTGAGGCCTTACTAAACAGACACTGCCTTCTCAAGGCCTCACCCGGATTAAAACTAGTCCTAAGAGAAAGATTGGTGAACAAGTCTATTCATAAAGTTACCGCTGTTCATCATGTAATAGATATGTGCAGATGATGATTGCCAAATTGAGGCTGCAGATTGTTGGTTAATTATATGAATTACGGTAACTGTAGGTTGATTTGTTGTTGAATAATTTCCAATATTCCAAAGTGTAAAGTTTTGTTAGAAAACCAGCTTGTTTGACATATTACAAAGTTCTGAGAACTGTAACGATGCACAGATCCCTTCTAAAACAGGATGAATTACAGTACTCAGTAGCTTGTAAAAACCCTTCTCTTCCGAGATTGCTTCCCTTCCTAACAAAACTAATATAACTAACAAACACTAATCTAAACTCTCTCTCTCTCTCTCTCTATCCCTATGCAGAAGTACATATGTCTGTTGTGTCTCTACTCTGTGTCCTCCTCTATTGCTTACGTCCCCCTTGATTGTAAGTCGCTTTGGATAAAAGCGTCTGCCAAATGCAATGTAATGTAATGTAATGTAATGTACTCAGACTCATGTCTGATCTCGAGCCAGTGTGCCATGCCAAGACAAAACACATCTTTCACAGTTTGAGAAGAACAATCAATGTCTGCTTAGATAAAAAGATGGAAGCATGAGCAGGGACAGGCCCTAACCCTAACCCTAACCCTAACCCTAACCCTAGAACATGTATGACTTGCTTGCATAACAGCATAACACTCAGAAGGCCTCTTCACATTGGTGAATATCCCACGTTTATCATCCTAATTTAGCGCTGTGCAGGTACATACCTCACACACTAACACTAACCTTAACCCAGTGGTACAGTGTAAGTAAGTACTTAATGTTACATGCTTTACACACTTTGTTACACTATACTAATTGATATAACAGGTACAGTAAAATAAAGTGCAACCCTTAGGAATACTAAAAACAACAACACTAAAAATTACAACACTAATTATGATGATGATGATGATGATGATTCTGATTCTGATGATGACAATGATGAACGTACAGTAAGCCACTGCTGTTAAAATGGTGATGCAATCATGTCAAAACGGGCATGGAAAACAAACAGGGTAACAGAGAGGTAAGAAAAACTGACACCCCTGAAAAGGAGGAGAACATGTCACTACATCCTTGCCTGCTTATCTGTGCAAGACATAAATAAATTCTTAACATTGTAAACTGGAGCATTAATCAGTTCAAAATAATCATGAGCCTGTATCATGTGGAAGTCCAAGCAGACATGTAAAGTTAAAATTACACGTGTAAGCAAGCCACAACAATGAGACTTTTATTGATATATTAGTTGTCTTTCTAGAATTCTGATATATTTTGGGTTGTTGTGTGTGGTGGGAGGCTATCATAAGTGATATTCCACATGCTGCCCTCTGGCAGTGTCAGTAAGTTTCTCACTTGTTTTAAGCCAGAGATTATCAGTAACCTACTTTAGTGTTGTTCTTAGGGGACATCTGAGTATAAGTATGCGAGACTGGGTGTAGCATAGTACATGAGAAGCAGGCCCAGGACTTATCCTTGGGTATCTCGGGTAGGAGTGCATAGTTCACAGTTGGAAACACTGGCTGATAGGCCTAATGGGAGCTGTGAAAAAGGCACCCCGATGAATCTCATTTGCTTTAAGCTTTGGATTAATTCCCTCGCACACATTAGCTGGGTAAACAGCAGATACCCCCATCCCCACCCCACCATCTTCCCCTAAGGTTGTTCCTTCCTCTCTCTCTCTCTCTCTCTCTCTCTCTCCCTCTTTCTCTCTCTCTCTCTATCTCTCGCTCTCTCTGTCTCACGCACAGGGCAGGTTGAGCTTACCTGCAGAGCCACACGGTCTCCTCTCTCCTCCAAGCTCACCTCTGAAGGTGACGCGTGGCTTTATCAGTGGCAGCCAGCCCCCCGTCCTGCATCCGGCGAGCCCACAATCTCCCCCTGAGTTATGGAGCGCCTCCCCCGCCTCCACCTCAAAGGGCAGCGGGGACGCGCCATGGCAACAGCAGCGATGGCGGCGGCAGCAGAGGATGGTCACAGCAAAGCCGATAGCCACGGACACACCCCATCCATCACTGCCTGGCCCCTGCTCTCTCTCTCTCTCACTCTCTCTCTGTCTCTCTCTCTCTCACTCTCTCTCTGTCTCTCTCTCTCTCCCTCTCTCTATCTCTTTCCCGTCTGTCTTTCTCTCTCATCTCCATCAGCAGCCTATCAGCACTGGCATTCAACAGTGGCTCTTACCCATCACATTTATATGCATTCATTAACCCCCACCACCACCCCCATCTCACACACACGTACGCACATACGCACACACACACACACACACACACACACACAGACACATTCCCCACAGGGACTGGGGAAGTGTCCCCCCCGATCATTATCTCATAATCATTGTGGGTGCACACACTGACTGTATTGCCCAGCTCTGCATCACTGTATCATAAAGTAGAAATAAACAGGTGGAGGGGGGTGGGTGAAGAGAAAAATCACAAAAGGGGAAACCAAAAGAGGAGTGCATTTTCCAAACTAGAGTCTTTGATTGATTTTCGTCTCTTTCATTTAGCAAGCAAATTACCACCTCCTCTCCAAGGTCACATAAGTAAGCGATAAGATAAGTTCCTCTTCGATTGGAGAAAAAAAAATGCATGAGCCGGAATTAAATCTCGGAACATGCCAATCCTTTTAATGTATGGAAGCGAGGGCCCAGCCCAGGCCTCCGAGATTACTGTCTATTTTAATTGGACCCCCATGCCACGTGTATTATAGGTATTATACCATGGGCAAAAATGTAATTTTCTCACCAACACTTTATAACATGGATGTGGGGGCTGATGAGGGGCCAGAGAGATTCCAAATGAGTTGAAACTGGAAGCAATAACTTAATCAATGAATATTTATTCACAACGCTTCATACCTATTAACTCTTCCTGACCCGCAGCCCCCCAAAAATACAGCGGCCGCTCTCCTTAACTTAGCAGACCCCGACAAAGAGAGAGCGTGAGAGTGAGAGTATGTGAGAGAGAGTGAGCGTGGGGCTGGCTCCTCAGCATCCCGCCTTTCACCTTGCTGACAGGAAAAAGGATGAGAAAAAACACTCAGCCCTGTGCCAAGGTGCGCTACACTGTGGTGGTGGTGTTGTTGTTACTGTTGCCATGCATATTTCATCTCGTGCAGTCTGAATATTTTACCCTGGCGAGCAGCATTCACGCATCTTTCTTTTCTTTCATTCCTTCCTTCCTTCGCTCACTCACTCGTTCATTCGTCAGTCTGCCAGGAAGAAAAACGTCAGCCGTTTGGACTTCAGACATGTGATGACTACTTTCTCGTGCCATGCTGTAGATTATCCTAAATAAGCCCTGTCTAAGCCCCCTATATACCTGGCAAACTCTCAAAGTCAATCCGTCCAGGCCTAAGCGGCAAGTCCACCCCCCCCACCCCCCCGTACCACCCCCCAACACCGCCAACCACCTAGTTGAGAAAAAGCAAACTCGGGAGAGCGGGTGTGCAAAAGTCATCACGGTGCCTTTGAAGTGTGATGATATTCATTTTACCTGCTGCTGCAGGTGGGCAAAGATTACAGACATTTCAACAAGTACGACTGCGGGGCGGAGGGATGAGAACATCTCACTGCGCCGGTGTGAGGTGCTTCTAAAGCAAGGGGAGGACACGGTGCTGTTAAATCTTCTGGGCTATATGTGTGTATAGTTCATGGTACTCCCCCCCAGGATATGTCGGCTGTCTCAGACACCACCGTGATATCTAAAAGTGTGACGTGTAGGTGTCTAAAACATGACAGTGGTGTCGTCCAGAGGTTATTTCCCCGCAAAGCCAGGTCTTTGCTGACCAGCCAGTTTTAAATTAGCTGTGGAGGAGACTGAGACCGCGTGTGTGTTGTAGCGGAGAGCAGTGAGTGTGGAGGGCATGGAGGGAGTGAGAAAGACAGAGAGGGAGGGATAGGGGTGGGGGTGGGGGTGGGGGGGGGGGCATGGAAGGGGGAGAAGGTGGAGAAAAAGAGAAGCGAGACTCCGGGCAGTGTACTTTCAGTCCTGAAATGGAGCGCTCCCTCTGCTCTCCTCTGCCTTTTTCCTCCCGCCTTCATCAAACAACAACACCCCCCTAGACCTCATTATCTGCGTCATTCGGAGACCTCTGGAAAAAAAAACTCAAGAAAGGGGGTGGGGGGTAGCTTGAGGCTACTTCCGAGGTGTGGTGGTGAAGAAATACGATTTAGCCAAGCTCTCAGGAGCAGGTTCTAACCAGCGCCAAACAGACATCTTCTGTTTTCATAAGAAGCGCTACGCTGTCGATGAGTTATGTAAAGTGATTTATTGTACAAAAACATCCACTCTATACAGGTATTGACACCCTCGGATGTGGGCTCAGTTGAGTGTGATGTTCAAGGCTGCTAGCCAGCGCCATTTACAGAGCACTACAGGGTATTATATTAGCTATCCAAATATTCTAGGGCACATGAATCATTTAACATCCATCCTGAAAGAGCGCTGAAGGTAATCTTGGCAAGCGTCACTGCAAATCTACTCAACTAGGATATTCATAGCAGTCGAACTTTGAAGTGCGTTTTTTTTAACACGTATGTCATATTGGGCCCGATAGACTCCTAAGCATCTTAAAAAAGACGTCCAAAATGAAGAAAGGGGTCACGTCAAAACTAGTGCACGCAGGCCTTGTGACTGAAAGTGAAATTATATATACAATGGAGAAGTTCTCGACTGAATACACTCTGAATCTGGCAGTCACATTATTATTTAACTACTGCCATGTGGATAACAGGATCATTATGCAGGGTTCAAGGTGCCGGTGGAAAATGTGACTTACATAAGACAGACATTTTAGTTTCCTCGCCTCTGTAGGTAATGTGCTGCTACCGCTGTAGTAGGAACTGAATTACACAGAACAGTTAATTCTTCATATGGTGGCTACGGTGTAATTACTTCGCCTTTGTCACGGTAACAAATGTAACGAACCTTTACAGCCACCTTATAGGGTCATCTTGTATCGAGAGGATGTTTCTGCAGACTGTTCCCCTTCATTTAGCCATTTGCTTTTGGTTGCTCCTCCGAGATGCAGCTTATCACCAACATCTGTCACCAAGACAACTGTGCCCCGTTGGTTTCTGGATTTGTTTGTTGCTGGGGTCCTGGGTTATGTCATTTACCACGGTCGCTTTTGTGCCGTGCGGGGCTCTATCGGGAAGCCGGTCTTTGTTGAACATCCATCTTATGGAGAGGGAGTGTCTCCTGGCTTCAGGAAAGGGAAAGGGAAAGGAAAGGGACGTGAGGAGAGCAAGCCCAGCTGAATTATAGCTCATGATTGCATCTATCAGGCTCCTCTTGGAAAGCCACTCCACTCAGTGATGAGATTCCAACCTGCTGATCTACACAGCCCTCCGCCTAATATAAATTTCCCAGGGATGTGGTGATGGGGGTGGCAGGTGGCTGGGGGTGTAACATAAACACAAGCTTTGCACATGCTTGGCATACATCTGCAGACCTTCACCATTAAGCCTACAATCTAGCCTCCTGAGATGTAAGACACGTGTGATAAAACAGATCTCTGCTAATGGCACATGGGATATGTGACGTAATCTTTTTTTATCATCGTGTTTGACTGCTTTTAGAAACACAATAAGATAACTCAACACACTGAGTAAGATTCAAAAAATAACTGCCAGGAATCTCAACAGCAGCAGCAGTCTTGCTTGGAGGTCAGTCTCTCTGACCTTGACACAGAACCTTGGTGCGTGGAGACACAGTTGGCAAAGCAGCAGCCAGGACAGAATCACTGAACCTGTCAACAAGCAAAACAATGTGGGTGCCATGTAAAATACAAATCTTCTTCAGCCCGTGGGAGAGGCAGGAGTAAACATGGCCATGGATGTGACCAGGACCTTTTCACGACTGAATTCAGTGTTGGCCATGACATACATCACAGTTTGAGGGCAATACCTGTTCAGGCTGTGTATTGTGAGCCACTCGTTACTGTTTGTGGCATGTGTTATCAGGAAAACTGTAGGTTAAACTGTATCTGTGAGGTATGTCTTCACTGTGGCCTTAATCTAATCTTTACACATCTGTCATGTAGTAATACTGTGATGAAAGATGATCGAACTCATTATATATTTAATGACGAATATGATTCATTTAGTAGAAACCAGTCATTGTTGCTGTATAGTGGACTACACCATCTATGGCATACCGGCTCATTATAACCAATTACCTTCAAATGTGGTAGACCAATCAGCACCCAGGAGGCACCATATTATGTAGGCACGTTGTTTCCCTATGGTTATAAGGCTTGAGTGAGGCCATAGGCCCAAATGTTGTTTTCTTTAAAAAAAAACAAAATAGTCATGGCATTGAGCAAAAAGTGTGCAGTCTTCCTGTAAATAAGTGTAACTGATCTTAAAGGCCAAATCTCATAGTAAATCACATCAAATGCATCACATGTTTAACATTAAATTTGCTTTTACAAATTAAGCCAAAACATTTACAGAGGGTCTCTATCTCAGGATAAGCTTGGCTCTTTCTGTGTTTAAACTAGTTGACTCATTTTGGCTGTGGAACTTCCCGGACTAGTTTATTCTCGCGTGTGTGTGTGACAAACAGACATGAAGTCAACAGGGAAAAATTCATGTCATGAAGCAAAAACTGTTCTTGCCTCTTTTTCCTTTTATTTCTGTGTATCAGGAGCCGAAGTTACCTGTGAGAATTGAGCAACGCCATAGACACTGTTGCACTGAATGACTCAACAATGAATATCCTTCATTTCCTCCTTGAATCATTACCTTGAGCATCTCAAAAATACTCAGTGTAATAAAACGATGACTCTTATGTCTGTGCGTTAATCATTGCATCACATGAATCCACCGTGTCCTTTGAGGAGATCACCCTGTACATATGGCTATTTATCTCTAAACAGTCTCGGGTGATTATTTTTTACAGAAGACTCTAAACATAAATTGTCTTGTTGTTGAGTTTTCCTTTGTTACCTTGCCCTTCCGTGACTTCCAATTAACCATATTTATGGATGCAATTCCTCACGAGGACACAGGAAAGCTATTATCACGTCTCCTGGTTGGTTTGTGAGTGTGTCATTAGTCTAAATGTGTTTACATGCAGTGTGTGGTGAGATCACATAAAAACTCATTACTCAACACCCACCCACCCACCTACCCCCAGCCCAGCCCAGCCCCAGCCCAGCCCACAGCCCCCTAATGAGTAGACAGTTATTATTGTGAGGGGTGTCATATGATTGCATGATTCAAGCCTGTACGCTCACAGTCCCAAGGTGGATCTCAGCTGTTTTATTGCAATAATATTTCCTGGACGAAATTGCCTGGTTCCTGGTTGTTTACCTCCTCTTCCAATCAGAGGAAATCATCACGGCAAAATTGTCATTGCAGCAAGCGGTCTAAACACTGAAATTGAATTCATCTTTTAGCTGGAGCTCGAACATACAAGTGGACTTTAAGGCAATTTTGCAGACCCGCGAGCAGCTTTTTTTTTTTTTTTTTTTGCTAATCTAGTCAGACAAAGAAAGATGTTACTTATGTAGTCCGAAAACCATTTTTTTGTGTCTCTATCCAGGTGGACTTTTTTTACAGCCAACATTTACAGTGCAGTTTTGTTTATGCAGTGTCCAATTCGACACAGCCATTCGAGGCCCCTTGTGTGCCCTAGATTTCTCCAGACATTGCTGGGAAAAAGGGAAGCAGTACGTGGACTCCTTCTCCAATTAAGGGGATTAGATACACTCGCTTGGCCTGATAGAAAACCTCCATTTATTTCTGCTGATTGGATTTCAGCTTGCTTTGTTAGTGTTTTATTCAATTTTATGCAGCTGTTCGTATTCATTAGGACCAGGGAATAGAAGGGGCCTGGACACCGGAAATTAGGGGAGCATGTTGGGGCGTAAGCTTCTCTGACCTCCACCCCCCCCCACCCATCCGAGTCCAGGAAAAGTAGAAAAAATGGGCGTGGATTATCATCTAAATGTGTCTGACACACTGTCCTTCACTGCATGGAGAGAGAGAGCAAGAGCGGTACCACAGGAGACAGTGAGAAAAGGGAAGTGAACTAGGAGAGGTGTGTGTGTGTGTGTGCATGTATGTGTGTGTGTGTGTGTGTGGAGAGAATAATAAAAAAAAGAGGGAGATTGTGCCCATGAGCTATGTGTGTGTTCTCTTCTCAGTCAGCGAGTTGGACTGCCATATCAGCCAAGCTGTTTGTGATTCTTATTCATACGTGAGGAGAGTGCACGTTTGCAGGCTGTTGTGCTGGGGGATTCGAGACTCTCTTGTTGAAAGTGTTTGCTGTTGATTTCTTTGCATTACACAGGCGAGGCAGCCAGGGAGAGGAAAGAAGGGAGGAGGGGGGTGGGAGAGAAAGAGAGGGGATGGATGGAGGGGGAAAAGCGAGGGAGTGTGTGTATGGAGAGGAGAGAGTTGAAGAGTGCTGCTTCTCAGGACCCCTGTGAGTTTTCCTGCATTTCACAGTGGATACTGCCAGTGTGCTCCATGGCCCTATCAAAGGATCTCTGTGGTTAGTCGGGCTTGGATCTGAGCGATGGGGGCAGAGAAGGAATCTGCACCCTGCTGGTGGATGCGGAGAGAGACCTCGGCTAATGTCATCACTCTGGCAGGAGGGCGTCGGTTGAAAGGGGGGGGGGGGGGGGGGGGGAGAGAGGTGGCGCAAAGAACAACTCTGTAGAGAATGGGTAAAGAGAGAGACCTGGTCTGTGTGTTTTTCAAGCACAAATATATGTAGCGGTATAACCATACACCTCACATAGACACATTCACACAAACCTGTGTGTGTGTGTGTGTGTGTGTGTGTGTGTGTGTGTGTGTGCGTGTGCGTGTGCGTGTGTGTGTGTGTGTGTGTGTGTGTATATGTCTGCGTGTCTGCGTGTGTGAGAGTGTGTGTTGGGCAGAGGGTTCTCCTCTTGCTAAACTCTTACACTCAAAATGTCCCAAGAGCTTAAAACTAAGATAAAAAGAGCGAAAAAGTTGGTAGGTGTAAAAAGAGACAGAGATAGGGGGAATAGAGAGAGAGTGAGAGTAGGAGGAAAACGAGATGGGAAAAAATGTGCGTGTGAGGGTCTTCTGTTTTGGCAAAAACTGTATGCCATTAACAGCAAAAGGGCTGGCATTTTGGGACCTGATTTTGAGCAAGACAGAGAGAGAGAGAGAGAGAGAGAGAGAGAGAGAGGGAGGGAGAGAGAGAGAAAGAGAGGGGGGGGAGAGACAGAGAGAGACAAAGAGACAGAGAGAGAGAGAGAGAGAAAGAGGGAGAGGGGGAGAGAGAGAGAAACAGAGAGAGACAAAGAGACAGAGAGAGAGAGAGAGAGTTATTTTCTTCTGAAAATAACCATAGCCATAGTGCTAGGTGATGGGAGGACACCGAGGGGTTTGTGTGTAGCTGCTCAGCTCCATCTTGACATTTGCAGAGTTTTCAGGCACAGCGTGATGGAAGAAAGGTCCTCGCAGGTGCACAGATACTGTTATTTGCCACAGAGAAGACCTTTATAAGAGAGAGGCTAATCTGGTTCAATTAGCTATGTAACACTAAACTAACATTAAACTAACATTAAACATGTAGGATATTAAATTCATGAGGACTTGATCCACATAAAGCCCATCCATTTTGCTTAAGGAGAACAGATTTTGTAGTCCGTAGATCTTCTCTGAAGCGAGCCGTTTTCCATGGCCTTTAACCATTAAAAGCAGACACATTAATCTAAAGTGAGTAGTTGTATCCCCTGTCTTTATCAGTATGTGTGTTCCATGACCATCACACTCATGACCTTGGTGTCAGACCACTTGAGCTACAGTTGCTGTCAGCAAGAAGGCAACCATTTGCTGTAGATAGAGAGAGAGAAAGAGAGAGAGAGAGAGAGTGTGTGTGTGTGTGTGTGTAGAGTAGGTCCCTGTGTGCATAACATTAGCTCTTCTTCCACATGTATTTTGACAGGCTCAGTGCAATGACTGAATGAATTTCCCATAATCCTTGTGTGACTGTAACCGTAATCCCCATAGCATGGTACAGCCCTGCCCACAGCTTTACAAGGTATGCCGGGGGGGATTTGGGAATGTCCTAAAGTGAACAAACAGTTTAATTTCATTTAATTTGGAAGTTTTTTGAAGAGAGAACATAGATCAATTTCCCAGTTTATTGTAGTGGCGACTATTCAATGGTCCTCAGGCTATCAGGGAATAAAGCAAAGAGAGCATCACATCATACATCATGCATGGTTGAATGTTCATGCAGACTTCTCTCCTCTCACTCCCTCACACCCTCAGCCCTCCCTATTGCACCGTCTAGGGATCCTTTAACAAAACAAATCTGAAACGCAGCATCGAATTATTTACACTGGGCTCACTGATGTATGAAGGCAGTACTGCAATTAGCGGGGGCCTGATTTCTCCCTCCTCAGCCATCCAGCCCACGAAACACGCCGCTGTTTCCTTTGCCCCCGTCGTCCCGCCACTGTACCACCGGCTTATGATGGAGTGAAGGGGGTGGAATCAGCTGGAGGGGTGGGGGTGTGGGTGTGGGTGGGGGTGGGGGTGGGGTGGGGGTGTAGGGGGTGTAGGGAGCGCTCATCCGAAACACCGAATGCCGGCACTCCTGGGAGCTCCGCCAACTTACTCTGTCAGACTGCAACACCAAAGGGCTTAATGAATTACCCAGCTGAGGTGGGAAGCAATTAACCTACATTAGATTGGGAGGTGTAGGCTCTGTCAGACGCGCCGTGTGTGGATGACTGGTGACTGTGGCTGTGTGTGCGGGCGGGTTGAGCTGTGGCTGACGAGTGTCGGACCAACTCGCCTGTGCAGAGCAGAGGAGGGGAGGAGGAGGAGGAGGAGGAGGAGGAGGAGGGGGCTGGCGAAGAGGAGGTGGGTGGGTGTGTAGGTGGATTGCTGGATTACCTCAGAGCAACTTGCGCTTGGTGGCGGAGACATCTGTGTATGTGTAGTTCCACTGTACAAATGCGGCACCACCAAACCGCTAATTGGGCATTTCCTGTGCTATCGAGCCAAATATCAAGAGAGCTTTGTAGAAAATGCAGATATGTTTATGCTTTCACAAGAGGGGTGCAAAAAAAATGTTCTAACAAGGCGCTTTTCCAGGCATGAAGTGTTAGCAGTTCGGGATGAAGGAAAGTAATACTGAAAGGAAAGTCCGTTTCAAATAGCTACACTGGAGGCTGCTTGCTTGCCTAATGAAACCAATCGCCATAGACGTAAACAGAGTTTCATCTTTCTGTTTTCTTGCACCAAACAGCAAATGGAAGATTTCTTCTAACTGCTTAGGTCTCGGACATGATCTAAATGAATGTTTTAAGAGCTCATGTCATGTCACAGAGACTGAGGACATCATCTCCAATTCAGCTTCGCTAAATTCACTGATACTTTTGACAAGCTTGACAAGTTTTTAATGGACCAATACGTTTGTTTTGGTAGCAAAGGTCAGCTGTTTCTTGCCTTTTGTTTTTAATTGGTCTCCAGATTATTTTGCTTTTGAATCTTTTTGCTGTGGGTTTATTTTGACTTTTTTTCTGGGCAGAGCTTCTTTAACAAGAAAGGATAAGGTCATGTCCTAGGAGGTGTACATTTCACTGTGTGTGTGCTGAGAGCAAATTCCTTAAAAAACGTAGGTAAATAATAATAAAATTATAAGATATGAATCTGTCCATTCCTTCTCTAGTTAATGAGTTACAGTGTACAGTGTGAAAGTGTAGCCCCAAGGGTGTTCATGTCAGCAACTGTCTCCTGATTTCCCCACATCCTGTTTTCCACCAGTGCAAAAAAAAAAAAGAAAGAAAGAAAAAAATCAATTACCTCTAGGGTACCCTGCTCACTGAATCTGTCGAGGCAACCCCTTTCCAATAAGACGGTTCTTGAGGAACAGTGGTGGGAATGGCAAGCCTTCTGTGGGTTGGAGTGAGGTGAGCAGATTAGACTACCTCTCGAGGATACGAACTCAGAGGAAAAGGGGGACTGAGAGCAAGTGAAACTGGCAGCAGGCAGGTACTTCAGTCCGTCCACGGGTATCAGATACAGTACGTTCAGAGAGGGGAAAAAAGAGTACTTTTATTGTTTTCCTGATTGTTGCTCTCTGCTTTCTGTAATGGACTTTGATTTTCACAGGCAGAATGTTAAAAGTGCCTGGTGTTTAATACACAACCCACAGCACAAGTTTTAATGGGGGCCATCTGTTTCTCTCTGACGTAAAAGGATAACCTTTTTGCAGACCTTCCCTGCTACTTTAGCTTGATTTTACATGCCATACAACACACTGTTGGAGTAAAGTAAATGATCCTGTATTTTTCCCTGCTGCTCTCTTTGATTTCTTTTTGTGTCAATTCAAACCTGGTCGATGCCATACTGTTGGCATACATTTTTAATCATGACCATAAATACATATTTCCTAGCAGCCATATGGCGGCCATATCAATGTGGTACGTTCCTGTCTCGTCAGAAAAAAACCTACCTCGGCTCTGTAGTTGCGGACTTTCGCCAAATTGCATCATGGGTCAACCATGGTTCACTCCCCCACGCCCCGACCTACCAGTCGGTACTTCACTTGCTCCTCGCCTCGTCTTCAGTCTCGTCAACATGAAAGAGAAACTCCAGAAACTAGACAGGCTGGCCAGCACCCCACTGCTCAGTGCCCTATCGGCCCTATTTTTACTATTTTTTTTTTTACAGAGGTGTCCCCACACTACAGCGTGGACTTGGCCCCCCTCCCCGCCATCAATAACAATCAGACGGAAACAAATAAACTGTGACCGCTCGACTGACTCCGACCCCAGTGGGGGGTCGATAAACATGGTGTTAATTAGGCCAAAATCCCTCCAAAACTCATTTCACAGCTGATTGATATTGTATTTTGAAACTCTTCCTCCCTTTTTTTTCTTCTTTCTCTGTGGGAAAATCATTTTCAAATAGTGCTCAAATCCTTATTCGGAATATTCTTTCGTTTGCAGTGTGCAAAGAATATTCAGAAAACACAATGTAGGTAGGTAGGTAGGTAAGACCTATACAAGAGTAAGTAAGTGTACCAATTTTAATAACTCTAGCACATATTTCTGGATCTGCATGGACCACTCGAAAAAACATGGTCCTCGTTTTGCGATGCTGTCCTTTTAGCGGTTGTGCCTAAGCCAATTTACTCCACCTCCAGCCGTTCATCACAGGTCTGCGGGAGCTTATCTTAAACGCTTTATGTGGCTCATCCTTCATGGGCAAACATGACAATGGTGGTCTTTTGTCATGACAGCCCTTTACTCAAGCAAGCGGAGAGATTACACGAGGCAACACACAACAACACAAGGAAAGACAAAAGACCAAGACGGGAATCAGGCATCTATCCGTGACAAGGCGGTGTTGTTTTCATGATGTCTTCTTTGACCTTGAACATATCTGTATGTACATCTGTGTCAGTGAGGAAGAGGCTCGCTAGTTTGTTGTTTACACATTATGTACTGTACAACCACCACTCGCACATAAACAGCTATGGCGGGAAAGGGGGTAAGATGTTTATAAATTATTCAGAGGGCTGTTAACCAGGAGGGAGGGGAAATGCAAAGCATCGCAAAGGGCATATGATCATCTTAGGCGCCGCTGACCAGATGTGCGGTTTTAAAAATTAAAAGAAGATATCGCCATCGACATATTCCAGCACTTTATCCAGGCATTAGAAGTAGTGTAGTGTGCAGTGCAGTGATCATAGCCCTGAAGTGGTCTGGCCGTTCCTCACTAGTAATACGTTTGCACTCTCCCATGTGATGTACTAAGCAGGGTGTTGTTACATCTCAGTATCTAAAAGCCCTTGAGCATCGAGGCTACCACACCACACAGAATAAATAGGTCCATCATTAACATAACTCCTTCATGCTCTCCGATAAAAAAAAAAAACGTTTTACGCTCATGTTGCTCCATATGAACTCTCTCACCTCACGTAGGGGGCAGGATGTCTGTAATTATTGAGGCAATGAGGCACAAGGACAAAAAAAAAATGGCGGGCAGGGGTCCTTATCGACAGCAAAGTCGACAGCAAGGTGCAGGAGCATACACAATGTCATTATTTGTGGAGGTACAGAGAGAGAAAAGCAAGGAGAGAATGGGGGGGGTGAGGGGACGACAACATGCTCCGGAACAAAACAAATGAAAGAGATGGATATGCAAGGAGAGGGGGGCCCTCACGCTGATTAATACCTTCCCTTCTCAGGGCCATAAAAATGTACATGCGCTGAGGAGGAAACAATTAGACTTGTATTTCATTGTCACAACAGGCTACATGCATGGGCATTAGTGTTGTAAAAAGGGAAGGGAATACATTGCAATTAAAACCCTATTTTTCTGCTCTGGTAAAACATCTCCTGTATTTCATGCAGCTTAAAGGCAGAGGATTAATTGTCGTGCATGCCCAACATACAAATGATTACATTTGATCTATGGGTGGATGGCAGGAAACAGCTTGGAGAGCGTAAATGTGTGCAGAATAAAAGCTGCCATGGCTCTGTGTGTTCAGCCTATTAGCATGCGTATGGAAACTTGTGCCTGTGCAGATTTCATACATGGTGAGGTGTAAAGTGTAAAACATTCATTCTGTGAATAGATGCATAGATGCATGGTGACCAGCTAGGCTTAAGGCCTCAGCAGTGGCTCAAACAATTGCTGCTTAAAACTTTTTTTTTTTTAAAACACCCCCTCTTGCCCATTTTAAGCAGGATGTATATGAGAGCGGACTGTTAAGTGTGGGAGGGACAGGTGAGCATGCAAATAGCCAGTCTGATGGGCAAACCGCTCGCAGAATAGCCATCTCCCGGCTGCCCCAGTTGCGGTTGAAAAGACGGGGATGTCAGTCATAGAAAGGCACTTGAGCCCAACAGAATGAGCCCGAGAAAATTCTGAAAGGCCCGGAAAAGGTACTTCGTTGAATGAATGACAGTCTTCAGCTCCCGAAGTCCTTATCTAAAGACCTACTTTACAGGAGCGCAAGCCCCGGTGAACTCCCAGGAAGAAAAGTCAATGTATTCCAGCTCGCTGAAGATAAAGACTCATTTCACCAAAGAGAAAGTGCCTCCCTACAGTTCCACCACAATACCTGTACTGACCCCTGAAAAACAGTTAGTGGAAAGACAAAATTGAGCCGGAACAGGACCACTTCCTGAATTACAACAACAAGGATGTCTGACAGTAAAGTAAATGATCGCTTGCCATGGTCAGCCTGTGGTCAGAATGTGCAGAAAGCACAATGGGAGGGTATCTCAATCATAGACTGTCCTTTAACTCTGACCCTCTTTGCCCTTATAGCCCATGGCTCTAACTACATCTGTCATAAAAATGTGACCTTTCGCTCATCATGTTTAGCGCATGTGGTTATTTATGTTAATGGACGGAGCTCAGAAACCTCCACAGCTGCTTTCCTCTCTCACTGGCTGTCGCTCTGGGAGGGGGATGAAGGGGATGGGGGGGGGGGGGGTGTTTCACAGTGATCGAGGTCAGCATGTCGGCCAGAGGTAGGGAAGAGCCATTACGAGAAAGTGTGGCACGGCAAATCCACATAATGCTCAGTCCAATCATCCCCCCACACACACAATGGCCTTTTTTTCCCACACCAAAACAATAGGCTGATGCTCATATCACTGGAGTTAATGTTATCCTCATTAAAGTGGAACAAAGATTCTTGTCTAAACAAGTCACTGACCTAAACCTCTCATTTTGCTGCACTTCATTTTTGTTCTTGCTGTACTTGGAGATATTTTATTCTTTTATAAAAAGTAGGTTACATTCACAGCTGCTTGAAATCCTATACATTATACTTTCTTGTTACATTCACATGAATGTGTACATGTTTTACACAGCATGAACCAGTAATGATTTCTGTTGTTTTGTTATTCATCTCTCAAGAATGCATTACCATCTCTTCTGTGTAAAAGCCCCCCACTTCACCCCCTCAAAAGACTTCAAGAAGCAAAACACTAAAACATTAAACTAAAATGCTAAAACGAAGAAATAAGATGCTGGACCAGACACACATGCCCTTAAATAGCTGGTTGCTGAATCCAACAGCATGAAAAAAACATAACTAATGGATTGTTACTCCTCTGAAGGGAGATTAAAAAGTCACTTTGCTGTCAGAATTTCCAAAAGGATTTCTGCTCAACAAAGTGAATTACTTAGCAACCTTTCTGGGAAAGGATGAGCTGGGTAGCCGTATTTTTGCAACATGAGTTGATTATTTCAGAAGAAGAAAAAAGAAAGAGCTCCTACATGATCTAAAAGGCTGAACAAATAAAGCATACATATATTTTGGTTTACTTTGAGCTCCCTCTGTGGCTACCTCTGACTAGCTTTTCCTCAAACTGCACAGTGTTACGTTTTTGCTTTTTCCAATTGCTGGTCTCATCTCCTCCCAAAATGGGCTGACTCTTCTGGGTCTTGAAGGTCTTGCTCGATGCCATTCTCCTCTCGAAGCCTCTTACTACTTGTTCTGTCTGTAGACTCGCTGTTTCACTAGTGCTAGTTCACTAGTAAAAATTCTTTACTACAACAATACAACAGTAGTACTATGACATTATAGATTCTTGACACATTACAATGTGGTCATGCCATTTTGACAAAAACAAACTTAAATTAGGGCTTGTGTTGTAAACAATTACAATCAACATCATGGGGTAGCTATGACTGACCTCCCTGTATGGGTTCCTGTTTGGCACACATCTTACAAACATGCAATTCAATGCTTCACATGTCAGAGCAATACGTTTCCTATCTTAGAGGGTTTTGTGCCAGAATAGAGTATGTGCACAGACAAACGTAGGAAGAGCCCGGAGAGATTGGGCCGTAAAGAGAGTGGTGGCATCTTTATGGATGAGTGGGTTAGATATGATCAGACACGAATCTAATTGCGTGGAGGCATCCGCAGTCTTTGAACAAGCTTTACGGGCACTCCCTCCTAAATATTACCCCCAGAATGGCATTCACAAAGAATTAATTTCCAAGCAAGTGAATGTTAATTGGCATCGGTTTCAACAAGATTAGATTTAGACTTATGAAGATGCCTTAAAATCACTCTTCCTCTTGTTTAATTAATGAGCAAATCTTCATGCATCTGAATTCGTTACTGCAACAGCCTTGAATTGATTTTGTGTCACACCAATAACTGCAAGTATATTCATTTAGATATGCCCTAATCGTGTTTTGGATTGGGACAGACAAGACTGATTAATATTCATTGATTGCCTTAAATGATTATTCATTCCTCTGAGAGCTCATTGCCAATGGGTTTTGAGCCCAATTTTGGATTAGGAATATAAGTGCTCCTTGTGACAATAAAAAAAATCCCTCTGAACCAGAACCTCTGCATGTTCTCCCTCCAGCAGCTGCAATATGGTAGCTGTGCAAAAACATCTACAAAATCTTTTTTTTTTTTTTTCAAAACAGATTTACAGTAACCATAGATACAAAATGTGCACACTTAAACACACACACACACACACGCACACGCAAAGACACATGTGTGTGCTTGTGTGTGTGTATGCATGTGTGTTTTTTTACTTACTAAGCCAGCTTGGTTCTTGAGGCTTGCACAAGCCACACACACAGAAACACACACACACACACACACACACACACACACACACACACACACACACACACACACACACGCACACACACACACACGCACACACCAACTTTAAGAAATAACTCATTAACAGCTTGTGTGTTGTTGGTACCTGCTGAGAAGGGAAGTGGAGACAGTGGAGTGTGTGGGTGGGTGGAGAGAACCCCTGCACAAAACCATCAAAAGACTGAATAAGAACCTACCAAATATTCCCCACAAAAAATGTTGCACACCATATTTAGTTATTTATTATAGGAGATGTCTATACACCACATATGCATAATGTGCAGACGAATATTTTTCACACTTTTGTTAGTACTTTCACCATGTAATAACCATGGCATACCCTTGGTTTCAATACAGGAAATCAATATTTAAGAAAGCTGATGCAGTATGATTCTGTTGCCCGTTCGTTAGACTGACACTTCACATATCAGAGATTTCATTTTTCAATCTTCTTTTTTTCCACATAGGTGTTCTGCAGTCTGTCACGCAGGAGTAAACAGGAGCTTATCCAGCCCACTTCAGACTCTGTAGGCTACAGCCCTACCCATAAAAAAGACCTTGTCAGGATGCTCAGACCTTGTGAAAAAGGAAGGGATGTAGAGATTATCAGCTGAAGCAGCAATGACACAGAAGAGAGCAGCTTAAAACTTCCATTTTGTATTCAACCGAAGCGTGAAGTTAGATATTTATCCAGGCAGGAGGAAGAAGGGGAAGAAAGAGGTATAGTCCGATTCCCCATCTTCTGGACATGACAACTATTAAATATTTTTCTCACCAGGGCTTTAAGAGGACGTAAAGCCCCCCCGAACACTGGGCATCAAGCCCTGAGGTGACATGTGGGCTAAAGTCACCCCTCTGGAGACCTTAGGTTGTCTAAATGCAAGGCACAAAACAAGCGGCGATGGCAAAGGTTGATGGTAAACCGCAACCAGCAAAGTGAACAGGCTCAAGGCCATTGAGCAAACGATCTGGGTGACAGAATGATGTATACAGCATTACACATGGATGCGAACGCTTCCCTGGTGATACTGATAGATGAAGTCGACAGCCTGTCGCGGGTCAGCTGAGGTTGTTCCAAACCTTTTCTCCAGAATTTCTGTATCAGTCGCTGCACATCCTTTACCATGCTTACATTTGCAGTCAAGTTGGAGGTACACACTCAGCTGTGTGTGCCTCCAACTTGACTCAAGTGTGTGTGTGTGTGTGTGTGTGTGTGTGTGTGTGTGTGTGTGTGTGTGTGTGTGGGTGTGTGTGTATCTGTCTTTGTGTGTGTGTGTGCGTGCGTGCTTCTGTGTGTGTGTGTCTTTGTGTGTGTGTAAGTGTATGTGTATGTGTGTGTGTGTGTGTGTGTGTGTGTGCGTATGTCTGTGTGTGTGTGTGTGTGTGTGTGTGTGTGTGTGTGTGTGTGTGTGTGTATGTCTGTGGTGTGTGTGTGTGTGTGTGAGTAGGTAGACAGTGAGATTGGTGTGGGAAGCTTGGAAAACAGCAGACGCATCCACAGAGTGCTGGTGCGAAAGCGCCCTGGGCTCAACGGGGATTTAATAAGCTGTCTGAGCACTTCTGCTGTGAAGTGCTGTTGTGTGTTCAAGTTTCTTCTCACCTACATGCATTTGGTTTAATCCTGGATTGAATGGTCGAGAAGAACTTCTTTCCCATGTTTCTCATTATGCTCACTGTCTAGTCTTGTATTTTTTTGGGATTTTTTTTTTGTGATATGGTAACTGCACCGGCTCAAACACGTGTTACATCTAATTGCTGCTTGTTTGTGCTGTGGGGTCAATATGGTCTTCTCTGTGGGTTGTGTTCAACATTCAACGGAGCAGATGGAGAATTGACCAAAAAAAAATAAAAATAAATAAATAACAAACAAGAAGTAAAACAAAACATAGACAAAGTGATCGAACAGGACAGGAAGCAGAGTCAGACGCTGTGAGCAAATGGGTGCGTTCACAACTTGATTTGCAGCCAAGTCATCCCGACCAATGGGGCAAGAATGTCACGCGCCATTAATATTCGACTATATTTGGGTTTGCTCTACCTTTCTCTCTCTCTCTCTCTGTCTTACTCTCTCTCTCTCTCTCTGTCTCTCTGTCGCTCTCTCTCTCTCTCCCTCTCTTACTCTCTCTCTTGCTCTCTGTCACTCTCTCTCTACCTCTCTCCCTTTCTCTCTACCTCTCTCCCTTTCTCTCTCTTACTCTCTCTTGCTCTCTGTCTCTTTCTCTCTCTCTCTCTCTCTCTCCCTCTCTTTCTCTCTATCTCTCTCTCTTTCTCTCTCTCTCTCTCTCCATGGTTACATTTCTCTCATGCAGCTGACAGATGTACCCTCAGCCCCCAGATGTCAGCGCTCCGGTTGGGTTCTGGCAGTCGGCAGCTTCAGCTTTAGCTTCAGCTTCTGGTGGGTGGGTGGATGGGTGGGTGTACGTCTCTTACCGGGGAGATGATGCTGTCGAGGCGCCATGTGTGATACCGCCTCCCACCACCAGCGAGCCCCCACCACCTCCACCTGTACTCCAGGTCCTGTGAGCTCAGCTGAGCCGAGTCCTCCCTCCTCCCTCCTCCCACTCCTCACATGATGCTGGCGACATGACGGACTCTCTCCACCATCAGCCTCAGAGCTTGGCTAGAAACAAAAAAAAGTGGTGGCGGAACTGTCTATGGATATCTCTGCTTGTGTGTGTGTGTGTGTGTGTGTGGGCACGTGCCTATGTGTTTTATATGTGTGTTTGTACATTGGCAGTAGTACACTCGTGTGTGTGTGTGTGTGTGTGTGTGTGTGTGTGTGTGTGTGTGTGTGTGTGTGTGTGTGTGTGTGTGTGTGTGTGTGCTTGGGCTGGTAATTTGACAGGTGGGGGTCAGTCTGTTGTGTGGTTGCTGGTGCTGGTGGTGGTGACCATATGCCAGAAAGCTCCGGCTCAGCAGAAGGGGAAACTACAAAGCGAGCGGCGCTGCCATGCCAGGCTCGCGGAGCCTCTGAGCCGCCTGTCTGACATTTTCTCTGCTGACTCCCAGTGGGATGAGCTTCGTCTCAAGCTGCAACGATCGAGAGAAGAGAGAGAGAAAAAAATAGCAAAGAGGAGGAGAAAAAGAGATAAAACAGATCTTTTCTTTATTTATTTCCCTTTTCTTTTAAAAGATGGCCTTCAAGCGAGAGGAGGAAAGAATGAATAACCCCTGACTATCCCCTTTTTTTATACTTCCAACTCATTTGTGTGGCAGAGTGTAATGCATCTTTAATAAGGCCACTTCTGTAGCAGGGGGGAGATAATTGTGTTGAGGTGAGGGTTTAATCTCACGTGCCCCATCACCATTACACACACACACACACACACACGCTTTCTCTCTCTCTTGCGCTCTCTCTCTCTCTCTCTCTCTCTCTCTCTCTCTCTCTCTTTCTCTGAGCGAGAACAAGAGAGCTTTATCTCCTCAGGAGATACCCAAGCGTGTGCGTGGGTCTGCTGGAAAGATGAGTGACTGAAACAGAAGCAGTTTGATGGTCAGGCCCTATGAGTGATTTGTCATGTTGAGCTGCAACCCTTTGATCTTAAGTTCACAAACCCATTAGTTACTCCCTCCACCATTTTGGTTTTGTAAAGCTTACAAGCACCAATCACTTAGCTGTAGCGTTTTTCTTCTCTTCCTCTCTCTCTCCTTCCCTCCCTCTCCAGCTCTCCGTCTTGTTTCATAAAGCCTCTTTGGATGATTCAGTCAGCGGCACTTAGCAGTTGAAAAAACTCGGCATTGCCAGCAAAATAAGAAGGGGGAAAAAAGTCAAACGTGAGCAATAAAAACACCTGGTGGAAAATTACTTGAACATGGGCTCAGCAAGAGGAGCTCGCAGGAAGCAGGAGTGATGTGCCGCCCACCCGACCACCCACCCCCTCCCCTTCATTTCATGGCAACTCGAGCACATTAAAAAAAATTAACGTTACTCCATTGACACCCCCCTACATACATGTCTTTATTTTACGGGCTCAGTTCTTTTCTGTTTACCACATAATAAACACAATAGAGATGTACCAGATGTTCCTGCAGATGCACAGTTATGTTGGAACGGCCCTCACCCCCCCCCCCCACTGTCTTGTGTGAAATGTGTTTTGTGTGTCTTTTACCGTTTTATCTTGAGATGGTTTTTGCACATGCACATAAATTTGCACTTAAAACATGCAACTGTCTTCTCTTAATTTGAATATGTAACATATATGTATAGGAGAAGAATATATGCAATCTACATTATTCTGGATCCTCTAACCCTCTATGCAGCTATATTTCTATCAGTTTCTCTTTGACTCTGTCATTTTTATCTCTCTAACTCTCGCCTTACTTTCTCTGCTTTGCCGTCTTATTGGAGTTTTTTTTTTTTATTTTAATATAAACTGGGAGAGAGAAATAAAGAGCTTATAGCACTGTGAAAACAATCCCTCAGAGAATACCCCCCAAAAGCCCTTAATACACGTGCACACTGAGACACACACACACACACACACACACACACACAGACACGCGCGTGCACACACACACACGCACACACACACACAGACGCGCGCATGCATTTTGCCTAACTGCGCTCTCTGTGGTTTCGCGGCTGCCACAAACGTGCTACTGGCCCTTTAAATCCGCTCCTGTTATAATTCCTGGAGCGAGCAGCTGGCTATAAAAAAAGAGAGCGAAAGAAAGAGAAAAGCAAACACTCTGCTTCAAAACAGACACACAGACACACACACCCATACACACACACACACACACGCACGCACATTCGGATACACGCGCACTCTTGCCATTGACAACTGAGGGGGAGACTGTTGTGGATTTTACAGCCAGCAAGAGAGAGAGAGAGAGAGAGACAGAGAGAGAGAGAAAGAGAGGGAGGGGGGACCAGACAGAACTTTCCACAGAGACGAGCTTTCTCGGATCACTCAGCAACACCATGCCTTATTGCCTAGTTTTACCTGGTGCTTTGTGGATTGGCTAAAAAACAACTCCTCTGATTGTCATCGCAAAACCAACTCAACAAGGTCTGACGGACTGAGCAAGAGAATGCTCTCCCAAGTCATAAGGCTTCTACATGTTTTGTCTTTCTGCTTTCTCCAAATGGGGTTGATCAGGTAAGACATGTCTCCACTTCTTCCTACAGATTGTAGACCCGTGTCTGCGTGCGGTGGACTGTGGCTTCAGCACTGTGCTTGGGAGAAAAAAAATGTCATAAAAGCTCATGGCTTAGTTGTGTGTTGATTTCACTTGACTTGTATGGATTTTCTGAATTATTTATTTTGGTAAGAAAATGATTCTGGCAAAGGTCATTTTGTTGCATGCTTGCTTCAGGTGCATGTCAACTGTCTCGACCAGCAAAAGGAGCAGGGTGCCATAACTAAATATTAAGAGATGAAAAACAAACAGTATGAAAATGTTAATATTGGTTAGGAGGAGACTATCTCTGTAATTTTTTGTGATGGATGTTTCTAAACAGAAAATGCACTTTTAATCAAAGATATTCTTTTAAATATTCTCTGGAACAGAGGCAAATTGACTGATACAAACTCATTAAATACAGACAGTGTTACAGTTTATATTTCCTGGGTATCCTTTATCATGATTTTTTTAAACACACAAGTTATATAAGCCATATTTCTTTATCAGTTTCATTTGTAATTTGCAAATAAAGCAAAATATTAATCTGTAATAACATGTCAAATGGAAAAAATTGGCCTCAAAGTAATTGCGTTCCCCCTTTGAACCCTCTCACCCCTGATGGTGAAAGCTTGTTACGGGCATTCTGTAGGAGCTGGCCATGACGAGAAGGTGGGAAGAAGCCATGAAAATCACTTCTCTCCTTACCTACCAGACACACATACATGCACACGGGCGCACACACACACACACACATACAGAGAGAGAGAGAGAGAGAGAGAGAGAGAGACAGAGACAGAGAGAGAGAGAGACAGAGAGAGAGAGACAGAGATAGAGAGAGAGAGAGAGAGAGAGAGAAACTAAGAGAGCCAGAGAGAGAGAGATGGAGACAGAGAGAAACTAAGAGAGCCAGAGAGAGAGAGATGGAGACAGAGAGAAAGACAGAGTGAGAGAGAAAGAGAGGGAGAGAAAGAAAGAGGCCATCTATATCACCATATTAAATGTCTATTAAAGCACACACACTGATCAAAGCTTTACAGATGATGGAGAATCTCTATTACAAAAACAGAGACTTTTTTTTTCGTCAAGGAGGCTTGTCAAGCCAATGAACCCTACAGAAGAGAAGACATTAGTTCTTGCAGGGGATGAGTGGAATATGGTGGTGAATTCATTTCGGCGAAGACACTGGATGTCTCCTTACATCTTCGAGCCAGTAGAAAGACTGCTGTAGAATAGGATTTTGGTTTGTGGGGGCTCGCTCTTACACATCAGTTGGGCTGTCAGTGTCTGATGAGGAAGGTTGTCTAACAGAGAAAACTCTGACCCACAGAGACCACACATCAGCAACTCTCTTCCTTTCATCCGCTTTCTCTCCTCTCTTACCCCCCCCCCTTTTCTCTGTCTTTCTCTCCCTCTATCTTTCTCTTCTCTGTCTGTTCTCCCCCTCCAGTCCTGTCCCATCTATCTCCCCACCCCCCCACCCTCTCTCTCTCTCTCTGTCTCTCTCTCTCTCTGTCTGAAGCGGAAAAAAGGAAAGTTTTGAGGCGAGCACTTTCCCTATTTCATGGCCCGTCGACCCCAGGTGTGCGAGCGAGCGAACGCTACAGAATTAAGATCTGCATAATCCCACCGGCAGGGCCACCGGGGGCGGCCCCACCTCTCTGTCTGGAGGGGGGCGGGGGGGGGGGGCACAGAGAGGAGACACGGGAGGAGGACGAGATGGGGGGAGGAGGAGGATGAGGAGGAGGAGATGTGGGAGGATGAGGAGGTGGAGGAGGAGGTGCAATAGAAAGCAGCACCTCCTGCGGGAAATCAGTAGTGAAGAGGAGCAAGGAGAGAAGGAGAGAAGAGGGAGTGAGGGACAAAGAGAGGGGACAAAAAGGGGGGGGGGCAGAGAGGGGGAGAGGAAGAGAGAGAGAGAAATGGGGTGGGGGGTGGGGGTGGGTGAGAGGAAGAGAGAACTCAGATTGACAGAGCAGAAGAGAGAAAGAAAGACGAGAAAAGAAAAGAGCTGGAAGAGCAGAGATGGAGTGATTGAGAGGAGAAAAAAAAGGACCGCGAGAGAGAAAATGCATGGAGCTTCTGGCAAAGAAAGACACAGCAGAGATGATAAAAGAGAAAGAGAGAGAGAGAGAGAGAGAGAGAGAGAGAGAGAGAGAGAGAGAGAGAGAGAGAGAGAGAGAGAATGTATTGCAGGGGCAGAAAGACGGACAGATGGAAGATTTGAGACGGAAAAGAGAAAATGAAACATGAAGAAAGTCAGCCCTGGGCAAGAGCTGAGATCCCCATTATATAGCCCCACCCCACACCCCTTAGACACACACACACACACACACACACACACACACACACACACAGACAAAGCACCCTGGGACTGACAGGAACAGGAATTCACACTCGGCGTGGAAATGACACATTTAGCAGAGAGGGATGCTCTCCCTCGGGAGGCTGTGCAGAGGGGCTTTCTGGGGCGTCTGGCTCTCGGGCAGGGACAGGGCAGTGTGGTGGAGGCTAGAAAATGGAGGCCAAGACCCACTGGTGCGAGCTGTCAGTGATGGGGAGCAGGAGAGGGAATCACACTGACATAGACATAGAGGGAGGGGGAGGTGCTCTCTCTGTCTCACTCACAAACACACACACACACACACACACACAAACACACACACAAACAGAGTCTCACGCAATCATAATTAGACATACTTAACACCATGTATCTGACATACTTAATACATACACCCATTTATACACACACACACACACACATACACACACACACACACACTCACACACAAAGGACAACTGTAAATCATAGTGTTTTATGACTTACTGTGTGTAAGTGTCTGATTAGCAAGTGTGGGGGGAGAGGGGGGAGAAGTGGCCCTTTTTCTTTCCAATGAGGCAAATGTCAGCAAACCAGTATCAGTCCACACGCAAACACACCTCTACATCACAATACTGGACAGGGAAGAACAGGGGAAAGATTGCGTTTGGATATTAACAATTCACCTGAGGTGTGTGGGTGTGTACATGCATGTGTGTGTTTGAGTATGTGTGTTTTGTGTGTGTGTTCATGTGTGTGTGTGTGTGTGTGTGTGTGTGTGAGAGAGAGAGAGAGAGAGAGCGAGCGAGAAAGAGAGAGAGAGAGAGTGTGTGTGTGTGTGTGTGTGTGTGTGTGTGTGTGTGTGCGTGTGTGTGTGTGTTAGACAGGTCAGGGCTTGAATAATTAAATACCAAATGTAAATGAGCCAGCCATTTGCTGGTCAGCTGGAGGATGGCCAGGAGAGGGCTGGTTGGGAATAACAAACAATAACCCCCCTTTGCGTTTGTCCAATCACAGCACAGCTCTGCTTATGGATGGACCACGTCAATAGCCCCTTCGATAATGGGGTGGGAAAAAGGAGCATTTAACACAGCAGGGGGTCACTAAAGGTCGGATGAGCAAAAACGATCACGATCACGATCACGTAGAGACTTATTCTTCTACCTCATGAAGATGTGTCAGCCTGTCACCAGTCAGTGGCGCCTTCGAAAACTCCTTTATTCGAAGCCTGCATGCTCGCTCAGGCTCAGGCACTGGCGTAATTGGTCTTAATTTCAGTGCTAGCTGCGGTGATTGTCTTTATATCGTGAAAGCCTTCCCGAAGACAGACACTACATTAAGGGCTTGTAAACTCATTTGCGTAAGGGATCCTTGACTTGTGCTGAGGCCCAGAAAACGTCTGTTGTTTGCACAAATGAAACCACATTTTGTGTCCGCTATCAATAATTAAGCGGAACAAGGAATACAAACGCTGTCTAGAAAAAACAAACAGGCACTTTTTACTCTCCCTGTGGGTTTGAGTTAGTGCTTTTTTGTTTTTTTGCTTCTTGTTTTTTTTTTCATTTCAAAGACAGGAGGACATCTTGGGCAGCCTTATGTCCTAGAGCAAAGCAAAAGAAATGACAGGTGGGCTCCCTGCTAATAAGAACAAAAAAAATAAGCAGTGCCCGGCAGTTAGAGATGCATTTTTGTTTAGGTTCAAAGTCAGTACCAAAACCCTAAAGTCGAAAAACTAGGGAAGAGCTTACTTTTTCCTATCCAATCAAACTTTGGCAGCAGAAAGTCCCAGAAAGGTTCCATGTCATACCACCCCCCCAATGCACACACACACGCACACACCACCCTCCACCCTCCTGCCATGACACTTCTAGAAGTCAAGAACTGAAAACCAAAACAAAAACCAGCTAAGCAAATAAGCAGCTAATAAGGTGGAAGAAATTATGCGGCCAACAGACAAGGATGTATGCTGATTTTATCTGTGCTGTGTGCAAACACTCATCTTTTTTCAGGAACTGCTCACCCCTGAGCCTGTGTGTACAAAACCATTTGAAGATGTTTGCCATGTAGTTTAGCCAAGGTGACAAAGAAACAGTGCATCAGGAAAATGTGTGTGTGTGTGTGTGTGTGTGTGTGTGTGTGTGTGTGTGTGTGTGTGTGTGTGTGTGTGTGTGTGTGTGTGTGTGTGTGTGTGATAGTAAAGGCATGTGATAGCGATCGTGTGTGTGTGCGTGTTAGCCAGTATGTGTATGTGTGCTTGTGTGTATGCACACTGGCCACAAACTCATCTGCTCAGGGCAAGCTAGGCCTCCCATCTCTCTTCCAATATTTATCTCCTTGCTTCAGTGCACCAGGGCAAACAAAGAAGAATGTGACGCAAGTGCAGGGATGGGATGCGCGAATGGTGGGGGGGTGGGGTGGGGTGGGGGAAAACATACACACAATATATGCAGCCTAAGCACATGGACACACACACACACACTCACACACACACTCACACACACACACACACACACACACAAACACACATGCACACACACACACACACACACACACATACACATGCACATACACACACACACACACACACACACACACACACACACAAACACACACATACACACACAAACACACACACACACACACACATGCACATAACCCACACACACACTGACTCTAAGACACACACGCTATCACACACACTCCCTATCACACTCACTCACTATCACACACACAAACATACACACAAGGAAGGGATGTATGAGTGGTAGGGGGGATGGGAGGGGAGGGGGGGGGCACACATGCATTCCACACATGTAGCATAAGTGTAAGTGGCATTGCAAAGGGGTGTGACTTAAACACACAAGGCACTCCGGAGCCGGAATTGGATTTGAGCAGAGACACAGACATCAGTGAAGGAGACAGCCTACTGATGGGGACGTCAGGCAGAGGTACATCTCAAGGCACAGCCAACCGCTCGTGACGGACTGAGTGGCCTAAGTGATCGCTCGCCGATCGTTTTTTTTGCGCTTCGCTTTGTGAGTGCACACCCCCCTCCCCTCCCCTCTCTTCCCCTCGCCTCCTCTTCCCATCCCCTCCTCACCCCCACCTCACTCCTCACTCCTCCGTTCCATGGAGCTGGTGAGATAGACTCGTCAGGAGGTGAGCTCTGTGAAGAGTCAGCTGAAAGTTTTAACTGCCAAGTTAGAGGTGGAGGTTGGCACTGACAGAAGTGCTTTTGGCAACTGCTCAACAAAAAGCATAGTAAGCTTGAAAGTGGGAAATGGAGTGGGATTTATCGCATTCTCTCTAGAACTCTGCAGCCCCTGCCTCACTCTCATAAACACTGACGAGTTATGATACCAGTTTCTGGAAACTTTTGTGTGTGTGTGTGAGAGAGAGAGAGAGAGAGAGAGTGTGTGTGTGTGTGTGTGTGTGTGTCTGTGTTTTTAAACGAGGTTCTCTTTAAAATTCTGTGAACTGTTTCCTTCTCACAATAGCATAAAAATTGTAGAGTCACAGACTTAAGCCACATTTTTTTTGTCTGCCAGCTTAAAATCTGAATCCAAACCCTCAGAAAGCTTTCACACCACACAGCAAACACCAACATCTTTAAAAAGTGTAAGTGGATGGAGCTCACGTAAAAAAAACTTTTTTTATTTAATTTCATTCTCTTCTCCTCAGACATACACCCAGACTGCACCACAATAGTTGTCTGGGATCCATGTCTGCATGAACTTTTATCTGGCTGGCCGGAAAAAAAGAGAAGAAAAGAGAAGAAAAGAAAGAGAAAGAAAGGGAAAAGAAAGGGAAAGCAGCCAATGACATGTGCTGCTGTTTAGTGCCACGCAATCAGAAATGGCGGGGAATGGGTCGGATGTGCTTCAGCGACGTCCTCTTGGCAGTCTGGGCTGAAGAGTTCCCTGGGGTTGCGAAAGGGCATTTAATGCATTTTACTGCTGCTCGCGCACGGCTGCCTCTAACTGAGCGAGAGGAAGGCAGGCAGGCAGGCAGGCAGGCAGGCAGGCAAGCTCCCAGTCCAGCCAGGGTATCGCATTAAACACTGCACCTGAGGGAGTCTCTCTCTCACTCTAACTCCTCTTTTTTTTCTGTCTCTCTCTCACTCCTTCTCTCTCCATTTATCTCTCTCTCTTTTAACTCTCTTTCTCTCGCACGCTTTCCTTTATCCTGCTCTTTCCCACTCTGTCTCTTTTTCACTTTCTTTTTTTGTCTCTCTCTCTCTTCTTTTGAAATTTCTCTTTTCATCTATCTTTTGTTTTTTTTCTCTGTCCTTTTCATCTATCTATCCCCCTCTCTGTTTCTTTCTTACCCTCTCTTCAATTTTTCTCCATTTCTATCGTTCCCCTAGAAGCCCTGATCGAATGCATCTGGGGTTATTGGCTAAACTAGCCCGCTGACAGCTGGGTTCATTGCAATGTGCAACTGTGTTCAGAGCAATTAGGCGATATGTTCTCTTCATCACACAAGGCATCAAACCAGTCCAGCCAAACAGGCTTATGAGCCTGAACTAAAGAAAAAAAAAAACTTCAATTACAAAATGGTGCGTGCTTAAAAATAGTGATTCCTCATTAGTAGACTTGCAGTGTGTGTGTGTGTGTGTGTGTGTGTGTGTGTGTGTGTGTGTATGCGTGTGTGTGTGTGTATGCGTGTGTGTGTGTGTGTGTGTTATTATGCATGAACATTGGTGATGCCTGTTACTAAGTGTCTCAAAGCACTACTTTAAATATACTCAGTCTCATAGCAACTGAAGCAGAGCTGATTGAACTCGCCCAAGCCTGGAAGTGGAAAGACAGTAGCCCTTTGAAATGGTGAAACACAAGAAAGCACTCGTTCTCATTTCTTTTCCCATATTTGATCTTGCGGCTTCGACCAGTGTTCCAGGTCAGTGGAGTGGTGGTCAGTTGAAAAGCTGTGACTTCAGATCTGAAGTGAAGTTATTGATCATGTGATGGGCTTGTTGTGAACAGTAACGTTTACTGCCGTACTGTACTGTATGTCTGTGAGGCCTTCTGTTCCTACAGATTTCTATTGCATTTGTGGAATTACACTGTATTCCTGTAGTCCGTTTAAGCACCATGAAAGCTTTGGAGACTGAACTCATTGAAGCTGGTTACACTAATATATAGGAAAATGGTTTTACTGCCCAGCAACAGCCTTTTGAAAACCACATGGAAACACATCCACCATGTGGACTGCCTTATCCCTAAACATCACAACACTAAACCTTTGGAGTGAAGACGTATAATGCCATCTGAAGGCCACTGAAACAACAAAAGAACGAAAACATGGAGGCAAACAGAGCACTCAAAACCAAAAAAAAGAACTTTTTCTCCCTTCTCTGTGTGTCGCCTATCTCTCGTCATGCTTTCCTTTGTGTGTGTGTCTACATCCCTGCCTCTGTTTTCTCTCCTCCTCTCCTGGGCGTCCTTTTCTTCTTCCCCTAAGTTCCATGTCATGCATGACTAATAGAGCGGTCCTAAGAGCTCTGCTCACACTGATGGGGAGATGGACTAGAGTGGCTGCCGAGAAGTGGGGGTGGGGGGGTTGATTTGGTTGTGCGTGTGTTTGTAAGTGTGTGTGTGTGTGTGTGTGTGTGTGTGCGTGTATGTGTGAGTGTGCATGTAAGTGGACGTGTGTGTGTGTGAGACAGAACGCAAGTGTGTGTGTGTGTGTGTGTGTGTATGTGTGTTTGTGTGTTTGTGTGTGTGTGTGTGTGTGCTATGTGTGTGGTTGAAGTGCGGGGATTACAACTGTGCTTGTCAGATAACAGGCACTCTCCAACACCATGAAATCCGAGAGCTTGCACGTAGCCTATCCGTGTAATTCCCCGTCGAACGTTAAATGAAATAGCACGGGGCTGCAGAGGGCTCCCCTCGAACAGAGGTTAGAACAAATTAAATCCAGCAAAAGCCGGCACCATCCGCTAACCTCCATGAAGAGCCATTTAGACATTAAGAGGAGCGGGGAAGTGAGCGGGGGTGTTTGGAGGTTGGGGGTAGGGGGGAGGGGGGCGGGGGAGCAGGGGGTCTCTCAGAGTGGAGAGTGGCGCAGCCATGGTCGCTCTAATGTCCACTTTTATTGAGATTGTGTCTGGCGTCACCTCGGTTACGAGAGCAGCCAGCACCGTCATCGCCAGGGTTTGGGGGATGCGCTCTGCTGGTCAGTTGCCATGACGATTTGCTGTTATTGATTGCCCCCGACCGGTGCTCTTGCTCCATTACCTTGCGTTGCAGCGGCTGATACTATTTAATGGCCTGGTGGGGGAAGGAGGGGTGGTAAGGGTTGCGGTGGTGGCGGTGGCGGTGGCTGTGGTGGTGGGGGTTGGCAGTGGCGGCGGCAGTCAGGGTGCTCTCTGAAGGGCAAAGCAGTTGTAGGCCCCCACAGAGGGAGCGTCACTCGGGCCTCTGACACGGTCAGAGCTCAGGCCCCTTGCTGCCAAGATCCTGCCCATTAGCGGGATTGACTGACTGCCCTTGAGTAGGGGAGAAGCGGCGCCTCGTTCAGAGAGCGCTGTCTGCTGTGTTATATTGCGGAGCAGACAGTTTCCCTCCACGGAGCACACACACACACACACATGGCTGTGGGTTTAATAGGAGACACAATTGGACGGCGAAGTGTGTGGCTATGAATTTGATACAGCCCTGTCCACTCAATTAAACAGTTACTGCTGCTCATCGAAGATCGCGCGGCTGTGAAAACATTCCTGCTGTTACTTTTTTGCCTGATTTTGATGAAAGTATAGCAGAGCTCAAAGAAAAGATAAATTCTTGCGATGCACAGGCCCGTTGCTTTCGAATGCAGTGTCTCTGTGTGACACAGAAGCTGTAGTTCTATTCAGCTCTAGAAAAACTTATCGACAGATTTTGACAGATCATAAAAAGAGCTGTGGGAGAAAAATATGTTCAATGTACTCACAGAGACATAAAAACAATTAAGTTTGAATATATTAATGGGTTAGTTATCCATGGCCATCATTAAATGTATAACTTCAAAGTAAATACTAACCATAGGAGTCCACCCCCCACTTTCCTTTGGCAAAACCCACAAAAGTCACAGATGGTGTAAGAACTCTCAAAAAGAAAGTCTTAACATGCAGCCACCATTACATATCACTTGCAAGATATGAGAACACCTACGATGCTCTCCCTTCAACCACATCCATTCCCCCCCTCACCTTAGCTAACCCTTAGCTATCCCCTCCTGGTCTCGCTGTGTGAATGAAGACCTATGGTGTTACCACGCATCGCCACGCTCAGCTTCTGGCTATCTGTCAACCAGTCACACAGCCTGGGGTTCTCGACAGTCGTCCATCACATGGCAGTCCCTTCCTCTTTCTCCCTCTACTTCTCTCTTTCAGTCTGTCTCTCTCTCTTTCTCTCTCTCTCTCACTGTCTCTCTGTCTAAACAGATGCTTGTCACAGGGGGGACACTTTACGTCTCGCTTTCACATTCACCTTGAGGTCCACCAAAAACAATCCCTTACCACTGACCATCCCCCACTGCCCACCCCCCAACCCCCCACTCCTCGGGCCAACACACACTCACACACACACACACACACACACACACAAACACATCCCCTACCCCCTTATCTGTCTCGCTGGCCAGACTGTGGTCATGTTGGCGGGCGACAGCTGGAAGCTGGGACCTGTTCAGAGCAGCTAGAGGTCAAGACTATGATTGCCTTTTTAAAGGGGATGAGCGGCCCCGCTCAATGGGTTTTTCTGTTTTTCCCTTTTCTGCACACACTCTTTTTTTTCCCTGTCACAGCAGTACACCTGGGGCCTTCGCGCACACACACACACATACACACACACACACAGACACACACATACGCACACACATTTTCCTCGGTGAGCTGGCGAGGGGGTTCTTGGGTCGTTTTTATTTACCGGCAGCCTGGGTGGCACAGAGTGCCTCCAAATGTTATTTGGAAATGGCCAAATAAGGACGGGAGAGGGGAGAGGGGAGAGGGGAAAGTGGGGGGGGTGGTGGTGGCAGTTGTGCTGCACACCTGGTCTCAGGAGGAGAGCTCCTTCTCAGACAAAGCTGGCGGGAGTTCGTGTCTGAAAGCAGACAGCTCTAGGTGAGCTGTGGACCACTCCGACGTTGCCACCATGCTGTTTTCCCCTCTCCCTGCTCCTAATGTGTTGTGAGAAAAACACAACCTCCATCAATCACCGTCCCAACATGGCCATGCTTCCCTCAGTGAAAACAAACAGAAAAAAGAGAAACAAATCTGAGAAATCATCAAAGTCTTACTGTGAAGTGCATTAAAAGCCCGAGGACTCAGTCTTGGTTAGCGGCAAGTGGATTGCAGGGGCAAAAGAGGATGAGAGCTTGTTCTTCTCTGAGCAGTGAGGCTAGGGATAAGACGTTGAGGAAAGAGGCACTCTCCTGGTCAAAGTCAGCCCAGAGGGGGCTTACCGAATCTGGGAGAAAGTCCAGGAGAGGCTCCGTGGCTTGTTTTTCTCTCACAAGCTGGGAAGACGTCCTCCAGGCTCTTCACAGAGAAATATGATTGAGCACATAGCCACCCACTCTAGAGATTAGCTAGCCGAGATGGGGGCCATGCTTTCCGGGCCTAGCCCTACATGCCAAGGCGGAATGTCTTTACCCTGAGATTGTGCCGTGCCTACATCACGGGGGATGTACTGAAGAGCTCTCAGAAAACTCAGAGGTGATGAAGCTTAACCGACTATAAATTAAAAGAATGATTTTTGCTGTTAATTGACTGTCAACCTGGCAACACAACCTAACTGTGATAGTATGGATTAAGTTATGTTAAACAGTTTAGCTTAATAATATCGAAGGGTGCATACACATACATTCATTGGTTATCAGATGCATGGTCAGGTCTGTGTTGCAAACAAAGAAAGTTGGTATCCACACATTAATTATGCTTTCAGAAAGGTATATCAGTCTGTGGTGCACAATGTTTCAATCGACCTGACGAAAACCAAGTTGGACAAAATGTTGTGTATAAACTTTCCGGGAGCTTCTCACAGATTTATCCAAAGGGACTAAACTCCACATTTGTTATCTGCTTTTCTCCTGCTACCTGTAGCCTACTCTGGCTGGAGTTAATTACCTCAGAGTCACTTTACAGTTCTCTCTTTTTTTCTACTTCAGAGATATTTATAGAGTTATTTAAATAGCCTTGAAGACTAACTTGGGGATGAGAAAGCAGGTTTGGCCACTACACCTGGGTATGTCAGAGTCAGAGCAAGTGGTACCGAGGATTTGTTTTGCTAGGAAAATAAAGCCATGAGGTTCTTTTATTAGAAGGTTTACAACTCACTCTGACTTATTTGGGTTAGTCACTGAACCACCTAGTTGTATGTACGCAGCCTTAACAGTGGCAACATATCTGAATAGGTTAACCCTTATTTTGTGCAAAATTTCTGGATTTATTTGACTCATTTGGTCACTGCTCTGTCAGGTGTCTTGCAATGTTAGTGTGAGTAGTGGAGATATCATGTTAAATGTAGTTTCGACATGCAATAATATGATTTAATAAATGCCTCAGAAAGAAAACTTTCTGAAGTACAGAATGATGTGTTAAGTGGAAGTAACCAAGCGAACGGGCATGTAAACCTACAGATTTTAATTGGCTGGCAAAATATATTGATGATATGCTGATATATTAAAATATATTGATGAGAGGCATTTCTGGATTATTTAGACATGTGAACATGGCTTTTCCAGTCTTCAATGATTGCCATAGGGGGTTGGTATAGGCATACCCAATAAGCTGGATGCTGGCTGTGTCTTTTCTTCCTTTTCTTTCTTACGTGAAGCGTGAGTCATCACTAGCTGTTGATGTGTCCGTGGTAAATAGAAAGCTTACAGTACTGGGACAAAAATAGATCTACAAAAAACATTCACACAGACAAAGTAATCGGGAAAAGCCATAGACAATGCTGTGCTTTAGTCCCCTCATATCTCTCTCACCATGCAAAGCAACCACGGCTGCACGTATGGATGGTAGCTCATATCAAATCGCATCCATTTTTCCGACAGATCAAGCACCTCATGAATCAGTGCACCCTGGCTGTTTTGTAAACACAGATAGCAAGTTGTGCTCACCTCTCTCATAGTCTTTGACCTTGGCACTCACAGGGCCACAAGGCATACATTCTGAGGATGTCAAACCATAGTGTGCTGCTGAGAGGACCACATGAGGATGATATGCAAAGAAGCCCTCTTAAACCCTGGCCTGCTAAAGGCTCTTGCATGCTTCCGACCGCGCATTTGCAACGTGCATGGCGTGGGCCGTGTGTGCGTGACGAAAGATGATGAGATTTAGGTCATGTTTGTGATGTTGTGTCAACTAAATTTTGTGTCTAGCAGCAAACTACACATTGAACAGCGCATGCACGAAACCGAACTGAGTTCCTAATCAGCCGAAATCCTCTGCAACATTTTTCACTGTTTCTGGAATGGTACTGTAACAAATTTCGTGTGAAAACTTTGTAGCTATGGGCTATGATTTGTTGGGAGCTTTCAGAAGCCAAGAACATCAAGCCCCTCACCAACACTCCCAATGGTAGGCACCCTGATATGCATGGTATAACTGGAGAATAAGCCCAGCCTTCATGATATGGGCTGTGCTAGAGTAGCCACTTGCATGAAAACATGCAAGAGCCACCAGCTTTTCGTTAGACCTGCAAGTTTAATAATAAAAAGCTTATGTTGCCCCGAGATTTTGTTTAAGGAGGACTCTGACATGGACAAAAATGGACAAAACTACTACTGTTTTTTTTCCGTGGTAGTAGTGGCACACTCGTTGAAACGTTTCAGACAGTGGATGTTATGTCACTTCCCATCAGATGTCAGAATTGCAGGATTCAGAAAGCATACAGAGCTAAACTGTTGTTTTTCTGATCCAGGGCATATTTGAATCGCATCCAAGACCCTATAATTCAACAACAGTGGCAGGGGGATTTCTTCTTTTTTTCTATTACATTTTCGTCTGGTTACATATAAACACTGCAATTTGACAATGTTATCTGTCATTGTGCATCTGTCAGGCTTGTGAGACAGCTGGAACATTTGCCAGGGTTTCTGCAGACTCAAAGTCAACATCTGCCACCACACGCCTGGAACTCAAAACAAAGAGTGCGCATTTATGTGTGTGTGCGGGGGGTCAATTTGTGTTTATGCGTGTGTGATGAAGTGAAAGAAAAAGAAAAAAGAGAGTAGAGAGAAAGAGAAAGAAAAAAAAAAGAGAGAGTGCATTATATAAACCTCCCTCATACTCAAATACACAAGAAGGCTACCTCCCTGCCATCCAACCATAATGAAGTCAGGCTACCAACCAGGTGAGACACAGTGGAAAAAAAAAACAATTAAATGGAAATACGTCTTGAGCCCAGTGTTTCAAAACAGAGGGTAGGAGGGAGTCGGGAAGGAGCTCGGCGAAGCTTACTTGGCCCGTGGCACAGGGCTCAGGGGAGGGGGGGAAACCCATGGGCCTGCCTGTGCCAGGAAAGCCTCCTGTTGGTGGGGGGTGGGGGGGCGGTGATGATGGTGGATGGTGGGGATTAGCATTGTGACTCAGCAGGTCCCCAATCACATGGCTGTAGAGGAGGAGAGGCCAAGGGAGGCACGGGAGCCCGGGCAAGTGATGAATCCCCCTCAGAATGCCAGGTGGCACCTGCATCCATATTCATGCAGAGCAGATAGCAGAGGAGCAAATTAATCATCTGGTACCAACCGGAGTCTAAGCTGCAATTATGTACTGGGCCCACTGTACATACCAGTACATTCACTCATTAGACCCACATGCAAACACACACACACACACACACACACACACACACACACATACACACTCACACGCACGCATGCATGCATGCATACATACACATACACATACACACACACACACAGACACACACATGTGAAGAGAGGGAGAGAGAGAGAGAGAGAGAGAGAGAGAGAGAGAGAGAGAGAGAGAGAGAGAAAGGGGTGTGTTTCAAATAACGAGAGCTGGCGTCCATCACATGAAAGTGTAAATGCAGCATCTCTTTCTGACAGGCACAGCCAATATCCTACCCGTCGTACGACTGCGTCTCCTCCCCCCCCCCCAAACCCCCCTTCTGGTGGGCGCGTGTGAGCGAGCGCACGGCGCCCAATTTCCCCCCGCCGCTGCATCTCATCACATGGAAGCACGCACGCTGAGAGACACATGAAGACCCGCACTTGATCAATGGGATCATCTGCCGCAGCACATCTGAAGTCAGCTTTTTAAGGCGTGAGGAATGGCAAGGTGAACCGCAGCAGACAGGGGCAGGAAACTACATTCAGCACGCCCGGAGGACGTTTAATGAAAGCAAATTCCCCTGTCAGGGGCCCCCGCGTTTTTGTACTTACGGGAGCGAGTGGTGGTGGTGGTGGAGCACCTTCAGTCTGATCCACGGATGGAGTCTATGGTTAAAAAGCACCTTACCCTGCTGCCTCACTAATAACATATGACCTTGGTGAAAAACAGGAAGTCCGACTGCTATTCGGGCAGCTAAAAGCCATGACGCTTTCACATCTTCATTGCTGGGAAGTTTTTGGATAGAGATTAACATTTTACGGTTCTTGTTTGCCTTTTTACAACCTCATCTCTCAGGACACTTCCAAACCATTAGGGGTTTTTTTTCTGGCACCCACTCTGAGAATATATGAGAGTGTTTGCAACTTCAGGCCTCTAACTGCAATAAGCAATCTCGTAATGTGGCAGCCTCCTTGCTGTGTATAATCAAAAAAAAAACAAGTAAGAACCAACCATTTGCCTTGAAAACTGTAGTTCAATGGTTGTCAGCCCTCAGATTGCTCTTTTCCACCAGAACCATTCTGGCGTCGATGCCACTGTTAATGTTGAGCTAGTTCTGGTCAAGCACTGGCACCAGCACCAGCACCAGCACATCATTTCCACAGGTTTCAGAACCATGCACTGTGATATTGTGATTCCAACTTTGGACCCAGCAACTTCAGGGAGTCGTGCCAGTCAGTGCCAGCTTTTTGGCACCAGCACCTGTCACTTTTCAATTGGAACAAGCAGAACCAGTTCCAGATTGGGCACCAGCACTCGCACTGGCACTGTGGTGGTGTTAATGAGTTACAAGTGGCCCTTTACAGTGGCCTGAGGCACCCCGAGCAGTTGCCTGTGTTATCTGTTGCTAGCTACACCTCTAATGGTCTGGAAAGTGCTAGCATTTTTGAGTGTAGATATTGTATGCAGAAAATGGTATGCTGTTTATTAACTAAGACAGCACTGGCCCACAGTCTTCATGTACATCTGGAAACTAGAGTTTCCCCAGTATATAGTTGTGGTCAGCCTCTGACTGGCTTCACTATGTAGTGCCTCTGACTCAGCTGGAGTCTGTATTTGAGTCGTCTGAGCTGTGCAACTTTTTTCAAGCTCTGTGTGTGTGCTGCTGGACTCAAGAGGGGCTTAGGTGCTTTGGGTGATGGCACCGCTTTGTGCAAAATTAATGCTGTTCCTCGTGGCTTAAAATAATTCAATATGTGCAGCATGGCCTCAAAAGTAGTAAAGCCATGTTTAATGGACTTATTCAGAGAATTGCTCCACAGGGTCGACTCTCTTATTTTTTGCCGGCAAACACACACAAAACACACACACATACACACACACACAAGCAAATGCGCTCACACACAGAAAAAGAAAGTGGAAACACCAACACTACACTTTAAGAAGTCTTTGCTGACAAACAGAGAGAGGGTCTGTCTACTTTGGGTCGATCATTCCTCTAAAGCAGTAGGTCAAGTCACCAACTGCCTCATCAAGTCTATCCATCACCCCGGCAGCATTATCTGAGAGTCTATCTCTAAAGTTGGGGAGTAGTCTTTCAGCTTGACAGGAGGCAGACAGGCCTGATTCTGAAGTACTTTGTCCCGGAAGGTGAGAGGGAAACAGTGGGGCAGGAGAGACTGAGTACGTGAAATCTATAAGCTATTAATCTTCTAAAGGGTCTAGTGCCACATTTTCCAGTTTTTCATTTATTTCATTTTTTAAAACTGCCTTTTTGCAAGTGAACACAGGAGAGAATGTTATCGATATTTTTTTTTTTTAGATATATACAGTACATTGGTTTAAGCTTTTGAAAGAACCTTTTTAAAGCCCTCTCAAGGTAGCCCACAAAAGCTGCTGCTTTTCACATACTCAGACCTCTGGCTAAATAACATATCCCCAAACTAAGAAAAGTTACTAGAGACCATTGATAAAGGTAAGCTTTGGAGGCTTGTAGGAAAAGCCATAGTACTACTGTTTAATGAATGAGTAGATACTGTACATTCAATTACATCTAGTCTCTGTGGTATTGTCTGGCTTGCATTTAATAACACATTCAAATTAATTTCATTGCTTCTTTCTGTGAACAAAAGGAAAGACTCCAGGATAAAAAACCAGGAGAGGAAAAAAAACAACTCACAAGATAAAGAGGAATAGCAAAGGGACTCAGTTTCTCACCCCGCCTTCAGTTGTACACCAATTAAATACAGCAACAGTAATTAAGACTTGATTGGGGGAATGGGGCGGTATGTGAAACCTCGCCTCAACTTTAATCACGGTACAGCGCTACGTGCAGCATGAGGCCGGGACTGTAAACGAAGCTTGTGCTAGCTCATAAATGTTCAGAGACGCTAATGAGAGTCCCAGCATTGCATTACAGCTGAGGCTTTCACAAAGAAGGGGTCAGTGGCCTAAAGCTGAGCAGATATTCAGATTGACGATCGCCAGCATAAATCTGCCATCAAAGTGCTCCCTGTTGTGTTCACACAGACCAGGCTTGGATTAGCATTGTCATTTTGTATTGCACTCTACAGAGATGTCAAGCCTCACTCCCAGAAGATTAAAGATCGTCTAGACTGCGATGTTGTGTTAACGTTATAGGGTGGACTTTTCTAGGTTAGTGTGGATTTGAAACACAGATGATTAAACCTCTGGCTCAGGCGGTGAACGGGCTGTGCGTGTGTGTGTGTGTGTGTGTGTGTGTGTGTGTGTGTGTGTGTGCGCATGTGTCTTGTTTCAGCAAGGCTAATTTTTGCCATTAGCGTTAACTCACACACACAAAGCTAATTACACCATCCCTGAAATCAACTGGAAAAAACAATGGCAACAAAACGCCACTGAAAATGACACAGCTGGTATATACGATGATGAGATTGAGCAGGAGGCTCAATGAAACGTAATAGAAAAAATGTACCTGGGCCAATTAAGTGGAGGTGGATATGGAAAGGGGGGGGTAAAGGTGAACTCCATGTTTCCACAAGGTCAAACAACTCCCCTGGATGTTTTCTCTCCCCCCACTGCAAAAGAGCTCAGTGTACTCGGAGGTACTGTTCTTTTCAGTGCAACAATCCGATTTTTCGACTAGCCCCAGAAAAAAAAAATATGCTGGTATTCCTGTAGCAGAATAATGACTTGAAGCCTCGGAAAACCACAGCAGAGAGAATAGCCTGCAGAGCCCTGTTGACTCTTCACGTGTTAAACTTTAATGATGCGAGAGCGAGAGAAGGACCAGAGAGGGCGATTCTCATGAAATACTGAGTACAAAAAATCAAGAATTCCTCAAAATTTTCTATTCAGTTTAATAGTTTGGAGACTGGAGGTTTTGCTTTAATTGGAAATATGTTTCGTTTAGGATGTTACTGCAAATACTCATTCAGATTGTGGGGCATATCTGTGAGAACCTTCTTACTTGACTTAACACCCACACCTAGTAATTTCCTTAAAGTCTGTGTCGGGTCATATACAATTTTCTTTTAAGTGGTTTCTTCCTTAGCTGCAAAAGTCAACACCTTCCACCACCATTCACTCTAGTGAAATTCACTACTCCACCAAGCCTGGACACTCCATGACGGAAACCGGTCATGCCTGGGGAAAAATCACTGCATTCTCAGCCGGCTTACTCCTGTCTTGGTTTCAATCTCTTGCACACAATGAACACATCTTGACCCCAGCATCTGACCTGTACCAATTCCTCAATATGTGTCTCTTAGCTTAGGCATTTGTACGGTTGATGCTTTGGCTGGGAGGAGAAGGGCTGATTGAAGACCCTCTCTCTGTGGACAAAGTGCCGCTCCCTGTCTCTCCGCAGAAAGGGTCATCACCATCGAATGGCAGCGGTCACATGGGAGAAGACAAATGCGCTCGAGAAAATTGCAATGTGCTCCGAAATCCTATTCCCCAATGATGCCATTGATCAAAAGAGAGCAGGCCTTTACATTTACAGGGGCCAGGGAGTCAGACGAGGGGGGAGGCTATACGCTGTTCTGCTCTAATGAAACAGCTAAAGCATGCCATCAGCAATACATTATTGTAAATGCCAAAATGACCGGTCATTAAGAACAGCTAACCATCTGTCAGCATTTACCAAGGATTTAAGAAATCATGCTTACTCGTTTCCTGCCCCTGATATTTGCCTTAAGAGAAACGTAATGAAAAATTCGCTCTTTTCAGCTTAAAAGGAAATAGGACAAACAGGAAAAAAACACAGTTTCTACTTCTCTAGACTGTTTTTCATGTAGGTCATTCACACGATTCGCAACAGGTTGCGAGATCAATTTAATTTCACTCCCTCCCACCTGTTCTCAAAATTTCATGCCTGGGTGTCTAATGACACTGCTCCCACCGAGCTCAGGTTGAATCCCAAGAATGGCTACATTCGAAATTAATATGGATTCTGATCACTGGCTCACTAATGAAAAGCAATTAGTGGCATATGTTTGCAAATCAAGTGTGGAATATGAGCTTCATCTTATTGAAACTAATCTGCTCTGTGAAAGAAGCGGTGAAATAAAAACTATTTTAGTGTTTCTCTGTGGCTCAGCAGGGTCCCAATAATTTGGAGAATATCTGTTGGCAAAGACGTGTCATTTAGACCAACCTTTTCTGCGTCATTCCCATCGTATTTTGTTCGTAATGGGAGGGAAAATGATTATTACAATGCAGCTATACAAATATAAGGGGTGGGAAAAAATGGCAAGAAATCTGTTGGTTTGCATGCTCAGACAGAATTTATAATACACCTTACATCAAATTTGCTGGGGCTTCTGGTTGTGGTTTCTCTGTCTTTGTCTGTATTTCCCTTTATATATATATATATATATATATATATATATATATGTGTGTGTGTGTGTGTGTGTGTGTGAGAGAGAGAGAGAGAGAGGGAGAGAGAGAGTGTGTTCAACGCAGTTTGGGAAGAAGATACATTCTGTCCTCTCCACATTGTCTTGTTATCTTCACATCCATCTGTTTGCATCACAGCAGACCTGCGTAATGTATTCTGTGCACCCCTGTCACAGAACTCTCAGTACACAAGACCTTATCCACCCCGGCCCATTGTCATGCCATATTACACAGCACCACAATAGCACAGACTTCCTTCTGTACCTGATAGCATCTTTTTTACCAGTAAATTAGGTCGGTGATTGTGTTTTTTAAGGCAGGCTCTGACCACAGAAATCTACCTGTTGGCGACGGCATTGGCAGGGACGTTGATGCAAATGCGTGTGGTCCTATTGTGATGGGGGCTTGGGGGGGGGGAGCGACAGCAAAAATGCTGATAATGGCTGATAGGGCTGTAGAGCCAGACAATCTGTTCCTGTTCATCATTAACACTGACTATTGTCACATCTCACACAGAGACAGGATGCATGCCAAACATAACAGAAGGAGCCAACATCAGGCCTAACTGTGCTAACAGACTGGTAGCTTCACTTTGTTATGGCTGGATGGGAGGGAGGTAGCTTCCTTATGCATATGAGGGGGGTTTACATAACTCTCCCTCTCAGTCTCTCTGTCTCTGTCTGCCTGTCTGTCTGTCTGTTGCTCTCTCTTTCTCTCTTCCTCGCTCTCTCTGATAGAAAGAGTTATAAGAACATATAATAACTTAGGAACACAAAATAATAATAAAGATGTTATGTACAACATTATTATTGTTATTATTATTATTCAGATTTCTTCAACAGCATGAACCAACCAAACACCCATCAGTGTATGCCCAGGCTACAATAAGGGATCTCATAGTTCTCCCTCATTTTAAAATGAGGCTAATACTGTATTTTAGGGACATCTGAAGATGCTTCAGAAAGCAGTAGCATGTACTGTTGTAACTGTGTCTTCTGCAGTGGCACCTATTTTTTTCATCTCGATAGCTAAACCCTCTTGTATGCATAGAGATTGTTTCAAGTGTAAGGCACCTGTATACTGTAAAAATGTGACCAACGGTTACTTTAAAACATTGTGGCAACAAAGTGACATGTTATATCATTAACGTTGACTATTGTCACATCTCACACAGAGACAGGATGCATGCCAAACATAACAGAAGGAGCCAACATCAGGCCTAACTGTGCTAACAGACTGGTAGCTTCACTTTGTTATGGCTGGATGGGAGGGAGGTAGCCTCCTTATGCATATGAGGGGGGTTTACATAACTCTCCCTCTTAGTCTCTCTGTCTCTGTCTGCCTGTCTGTCTGTCTGCCGTGCTCTGTCTCTCTCTCTCTCTCTCTCTCTCTCTCTCTCTCTCTCTCTCTCGGGCTCTGTCTGTCTCCCTCTCTGACTGTCTGTTTGTCTGCCTGTCACTCCTTCTCTCTCCGTCTGTCTCTCTGATTTGGATCTGTGACTGTGATGTATTAATGTATCCTATATGCAATTAACTTTTTACATCTATGCTATCAGCTTACCTGTTAAAGGAAGCAAAATATGCGACTATGGGATCAAACCATTAGGTCAGCTTTGACACCACAATCAGTGGACTCAACCTGAAGGGAATAAAAAAATAAGTTGGTTATCCATAAGAAGCTTTTGAGCTTTTGCAGACTTTTGAAGTATTGAGGCTTTTAATGTGATGCTGTATGGTGGATTATTATTTCGTTTTTATCTGCAACTAAAAACTTTCTAACATCTCATCGAAGATGACATTATGACAAGTCATCAATGCATTGAACGAAATCAAATACAAAATGGTATAGACAAGACAGACTCTATGGCAGTGAATAGCACTGAACTCTGAAATATTGATTGCATGACCTAGGTATTGCAACGGCTGCACTGTATGGATTTTAATTACTCTCATGCTCATTATTTTGCTCTATGTTTAACAACCTCTCACAGGGCTATGTTATCATGAGCTGTAATCTTTGCTGCTATTCCCTCTCCACTATTCTCCACTGTTCTGAAACAACCCCAAAATTCTCGTTCAGTATCAAGGTGCTGATCAATAAATCATCCAAGTCAAAATGTCTTTTCTCATAGTTACAAAACACATCAGCACCTCATTCTGGATAGCAGTCATGATCCCCTTCCTTTGCAGGAGTACTACTAATTATGTATCTTGACACACTGCATCAGGGGTCAATAAGATGAGAGAAGAGCACTGCTCTCCACAGAGGTTTTGAGTTGCTTCAGACAGCTGGGAATTAGTATGCAGATTGAGTGAATGTGCCTACTAGCATTATCAGAAGGTGTAAGGATGGACCATTTTGTGTATGTCTTTTGTGTATAATCCCTTGAATGGAATAGAATAGAATAGAATAGAATAGAATAGAATAGAATAGAAAAAAGAATAGAATAGAATAGAATTGAATTGAATTGAATTGAATTGAATCTTTTAAAATAGATTTACACTACCAGGTAATAGTGACAGGGGACAGGGGAAAAGCACAAGGAATGTGTTGTTCTTAAGCTGGGCCTCTTTTCTTTGTGGAAACATGACGTCATGTCATGTGGGATTCCTTATCATTTGTTTTACATGAAATATTATACGTATTATATCTTGTACTTTTACATTTTACATTTACATTACACGTACATTTTAATGACATACTGGCATTCATGGACAGAAGTAGCAGGGCAGAGAAAAGCAAAAAAAGTAAATCAATATTTTTTAAGAACTACAACTTTGATTAAAGTTCATTGAATGAGTCAACTAAATTTACACACAAAAATGTATTATTATTTCTGAACAACCACTTGTAACACTTGAACTCAAGCATTTGAAGGTAACCACGTGACATTTGACAGACTTAACAATTACTTTTCATTTTGCAAGGAACCCTCTGATAGATTGGTCTTGATGCTGTAGATTTTCATTCTTTGTACAGAAAGGACCTGTGACACACTGTCTTCATCAGCATCCTGAAATAGCACATAGAACATTGTGTATTTATGACTGCTCAGCCAAAGGATAAGGTTCTAATTGAACATCTTCCAGTTTGCTCTTTTGAGCTCTTTTGAAAAGAAAACCTGGGACTGTAATAGCTGCTGCACATTATATAACCAATATAACTCAGTGTTTTAGAAAATTAAATTTACTTTTAAAACATATTTCCTTGCCAGGTTATTTAAATAGGATACTGAGTCTGCTCACCAACATTTCAAAATAATTTAACGGCAGCAAAGATATTGGTCTGAACTGAGTTACAGTTGTAAATATTTTGTAAATTACTTTTTTTAATTAAATTGATCCATTGCTATATAATTTGTTTCTCCCAGATACGTGTGTATTGATGAGTATTTTATTCTACATTCACAAAGACAGGCTGGTCACCTATCAGCCCATCTATATAGCAAAGTAAATTCTTTCATTCCTGAAGGCAAGGGTCATTCACAGTAACTGGATTAACTCTACTGCTCTACTTATTTTAGAGTAAGGTCTGTAAAAGTGGATAGCTTGTAGGAAGAAAACCTTAGCTAGGACCTTAGTGCGAAATTACAAAGACACATAGACACAGTAGCGCAAATCTGCAAACATCGGTAGCTTGAAAAGAATTATTGGGAGAAGCACAGATTATACAGGGATGACAGAGCGATGACCTTCATATTTTAATATGCACTTAGATCATACTCTTTCAGGAGATGATCTAAAGATTCCCGAAGGTACACCATCAAACACCGAATGACAACATCTCTGGTCAAGTTAGTGTTAGAATTGGTTGGAGCCTGAAGTTACAAAAAAAACATTATTCAAGGGATAAAAAACATCCTATGACTTACAAACTTTTTAAAGGGGTCCTTCCGCTGAAAAACACTTTGAGTAGCTCTATTTACAATGTGTTGGGTCACAACAAGCAGTATATGCACGCAGCATTCCAAGACGTGAAATTCGACCCTCATGGTTTTACTGGTCATTGAAGGGTCGAGCTAACCAAAACGAGCGGATCAGAGCATGCTAAACCTATCTACGTCACTAGGTCGTAAGCCCCGCCCAGAGCCATGTATGGCAAGCCCACATCCCAAAGTAAGAACAGTGGACAGAAGCTAGGTGAGCAAAAGACAGCGAATTTACCCAATCAGAGGTGCCTTATTGACACGTCATGGATATTCACGAGGGACACCGGAAAAGCCAGTCGTTCAACCACTAGACCTGTTACAGCTTACAGAAAACAGCGTCAAGCAAGAGAACTAGGACATAATTTTTCACAGAAATGACACACAATGCATTCAACCATAGTGGCGACACAGAAATATGAATAAAAATAACAATGAAAGGACCCCTTTAAAGCTGAAATTGTACCACTTGAAACCCTATCAAGGTTCCTTGATGTGCTGTTTTGGGGACCAGTCTATTGAAACACTTCCTGTAATTAGTGAGGTTCTCAGATAACCAACTATGCCTCCAGGAAGCCATTGGTCCCAGCAAAGGAATTGTATAGCACCTAAGCCGGAATTACAGGCTAGAATTACATTTTGTAAATTTAAGTAATACGCAAATGATATTCCAACCCTTTCCTAACCCTTTTCTTAAATATTTTTTTATCTAACATAACTCACTGTAGGATACCTGGAGTAGGATGGCCTGCAGCCTCAACCCCTTGTCTTGGAAGAGATTCAGAAGCTTCAGAGTGTATTCATCAAGTTTGGCCGTGAAATTCAAGCTGCACGATTGCGATTCTGTAAAACTCATCCTGAATCTCAAAGATAAAAGAAACTAGTGTACATGATAGTTCTTAAATCCAGGGGGAAAAACCTAATACTGGTTTTGGAATTTGATCTTAAAAATATGATTTAGAAAATAGTAACATAACTAACACACATTTTGTATGAAATACACAAGAACCACCAGTGCGGTCGTACACCATGGAAAATGAATATTGCTATTTTGCACACATTTGTAACTCACTTGAAATGCTTTAAAAAAGAGTGGCCCATCTGAAATTGATATCTTCAATGCTGAGTGATTGGTTGACAATTTCATTCCGTCTATGTGTAAATGTTTTTCCTATTTTTTCTTTTAGCACTTTGTTGTTGTCCCTTATCCTTACTTCAATAAGTAGCTGAATCATCTTTTGCTATTGACTTTCTTCATTCTCTCCTGCCAGGTAAGGGGGAGGCAGTTAACCTCTACCTTTTGAGGTTTTTTGTCACTCTTTGCAGACTTCTGGTCCAGAGGGCTTTTGCTTTTGAGTACATTGCACATCACTTCAGGAAGACCAAAGCCCCAGAGTTTAGTGTGATAATTTTCCATCTTGTACTTTAAGCTTTGTTGCCAGCCATAGATACCTGAGAAGGAGCTGTGTTTCCTTGAGAAATGGATACTTCTTGCAATGTGCCTCAGCAAGATTACTAAGCTGTACACCTGTTCGATATGTTGTATATGTTTCAGTTTCAGGCAGCTTCCCAAATATGGCTGTCTTAACCTTTGAAGTATTCCCAAATATGTCTGTCTTAACCTTTGAAGTATTCAGAAGTGTTACATTCTTCTGATGGTCTTTAGCAGCTCTTTCAAAGCACATCTCAGTTTCACATGCAAATGGTGGAATAGGGAAATGTGTTGTTCTGTGGTACTTTTCTTGGGCAGGAAAATGGGAGATGCCTGTGAGTATACTGTTATGACCTGGCTTCTAGGCCACTACATAAAAGGGAGACAGACAACAGAGTGTTTAAAAAATAAACTAGTTTTTTAAATTAGAATAAATATCCAAGGTGAAAACAAAGACAAACTTGAGGATGAGGACCCAAACCAACACAAACTACTAAACAAAAGGAGGAGCATGGGGAGAGCTTTGAGTATAGAGAGAGGGAGAAACAGGCATGGGCTTTTATAGCTAAACAGACAGGAGAAACTGACCAGGTGATTGAGTCCCAATCACCACCCAAAGGCTATTGCACTGCCACTACAAGGCAAGTAGGGTTGCAGACGGACACAACAATACTGATCCAACAGATGACTCTGCATTTAATGCAACTGACTCTGGTTTAGATGTAGACTCACAGTCAGTTGACTGTTGACCAAAGGAACTGTCCAAAGGTTCTTCAAGTGCAAACTGGTCAAGAAGAATTAGGGCAGCCTTAACAACCTTTATGGTGTCCCTGTGTTTGATTTTGTCACTTTTATGGAGGATAAAAAAATTCAAATTCAAACTCAGCATCTAAATACAGCAAACTGATCTCAATAGGAATTCCAAAGGTGTCCTTCACAACAGTTTGCAGCTCATCCAGAGGATGGGCTCCCTGATGGAAGGAGCAACTTTTCAATTTCGTCAACAGTTATTATTCCGAGCTTTGCCTCAATCTTTGCCAGTTTGACAAAAACGAATAGACAGAAGTTTACATGTGAGACTGGACATACAGTGAGGTATCTGATATAAGTGAGTTATGAGAATAAATAAGTGGCCAAAGAGGTTGTTGATCTCTGATCATACAGAACAATGTTTAAATAACCCAGCAGCTTGTTTTCGGTGGCTGTCGGCTATTGGAATCATTTTATAGGCTCATATAATTCATACATTACTTATTACCTCCACCACAGAGGTTATGTTTTTTTCTGCTGTTTATGTCTGTCTGCTAGCAAAATAACTCAAAAAGTTATGAGCATATCGTTCTGAAATCTTCCAGTATGTCAGTGTTCTGACTGGCTGACCTCTGTTCAAAGTTGCTTGTTCCAGACGGATATAGATGACGTCCTTCACTCTCTCTTAAACCACCTGTCTTTCTTGTCCAATACATGCATCTCAGTGTCTTTAAACATCTACTTCTCCTTTAGATGTAGATGTGCTGCTGAAATCTGTCTGAGTCTCACGAGTGAAAAACTGGACAAGATTTGTAGGTTACTATGAACAGCAATGTCAAACCATGTTGCTTACTTGGCTGACAGTCTGGAATAAGCACAACACCAACCAGAGTGTGCAGAAAATCATTAAAATATGCAGAAAAGCTTTAAAATATCTTAACTTGTTGTAGACAAGTTCTCCAGAGCCAGGAACTGGCACCACTCCAACATACAAACCAACTGCCCATGAAAAGTAAAGTAAAAAAAGAAAAAGAGCACACATTAATTGTTGTAAACTGTAACAACGCAAACTGAAGTTAAGCAGGATAGCTTGCTTTCTTCTAGCAACATGGCTGACGTTACCCCAAAATAGCCTAAAGATATTAGTCTACTTGAGTGCAATTTACCGCAAAATTGCCATAGCTTAGGCTGTTTGGTTTGTGAACTTGCAGTAGATCAAAATATTGTTTGACTGCATAAGGTTATAGCCTAATTGCGACTTAGCAACGTGTTGTTGACCAACAATAATGAAATGGGTCTTACCTAACTAAGGTTTCAAAGGTTTCAAACAACAATGAGTAAGACTTACTAATTTGCTTACTTACTAAATAAAATGCAATAAATAAATAAATAAATAAATACATTTGTTGAATTCCACTCAATGTGATTCCACACTGCACACAACCCTTTTTAATTATGTATAGCTCACTATTATTTATTTATTAAATATGAATTAACCCCAGGCTCAGTATAAACACAGGTACTGGATATGGATTACTGTGAAAAGTCAGTATAAACATAAAAAAATGGACGAAGGCAAAAAAAAATCTGAATTGGTTATTAGGACTTGCAGAGTAAACACAACCTTCAGCACAGTTTTCATGGTTTGCAAACATTTGCAATGTTTGGTTGTACAGCTTGGTATTAAAACAAAGTGGAGTTACATCCACATAAAAAACGGCAAAATGTACACAGGCCTATTGCCAACATAAATCTTAAGAAGCTCTATGGGGGAAAATAATAAATGGCAGACAGGTATTTTGTCCAGTTGTCTGGCCAAATCTCTCTTTTGCAGCTGAGTCAGCTATCCTCTCAAGGTTTTTCCAACATCACTGGTTTATAACATGCCCATTGAAAAAATACTGACTATGGGCCTTATTGCTAGATATTTTGTCTCTATATTTGCTTCCTCTAAATATTCACATTAACCTAGGGTACACCAAATGCTAATGAAAAATTCTTGTGTGGATGGAATAACTCAATTGGGTGTTTACAAATGGGACACAAGGCTTGCAAATGTGCCAATATGCAAATTCTTTTCACAAGGTATATCTGTTAAAAAAAATCCTTTGCCCACTGATGCCAGAGCAGACAGAGGGTTGGCTGGAGAGTAGGGGGAGAGTTGGGTGTGTTGTCTGAGGGATGGACTAAAAGGTCGGCTTCATTAAGTGTCCCCACCTCGCATCTCGATGCCTCCAGGAGTGGTCCTGCCAGTCTGGTCTGAACAGCTCACGGCTGCTTCACTAAAGCCCTGTCAGGGGCCATTACTGACGACCTCAACACCCTCACCACCACCCCACCAACCCCCCTGCACTGCTGTCAGACAGGTGAAGAACACTTTAGATTAAACTTCGGGGTGATTCAGCGGAGCCACGCTTCTTTTTTTTTCCTACTTTACCTGGAAGGGGGAAAAAAGATATATATGTCTTTTCTAATTACGCTGAGAAGAATATGCACGCAGCCTATTATATTATAAATGTATGAGGGATGTGGAGGAGGTCATGGTGAAGCCCCAGAAACATCTCCTCTGGAGGGCAAGAAGGAAAGTGCTGCGGTCATCACATATGAGTCAGCAACAGACCATTACACCATTGGCACAGCATAGACCTCCTGCAGTCAGTGTATCGCTGGCCATTTGTGGACGTGCGTGTTTCAGTCACCTCTGTAAATGTTGATGACGCTATCTCCCAATGTTTTCTGTATGGCCTTGAACAAACATTGGATTGGAGTCTGTGCAATATTACGCAAATGTGAGCAATTCTTACAATGTTGGATGAGTCAAAGGGGCAGTCCTTGATCCTGAAGTTTTTTTGCACACGCATATGTACTGGACAAAAACCAAGGAAAATGTACTGTAAGCAGAGTTTTACTAAATTTGATTAAAAAAAGAACGAAAGAATAGAATAGAATAGAATAGAATAGAATAGAAACTATTAATTGCTTTAGGATTTCCTTTCAGGGAAATTGTGGATCAGGAAAAGTGACTAAAAGAAAAAAAAACAACACAAACCAAATCAGAAAACATTTACCTTCAGTGAGAAACATACTGTTGACATAGAAAGGAAGTAATGATTGTTCCAAATACGTGCTGAAACGCCTCAATCACGATCTGTCCTCGGTGTAAACATAAATAGTGTGTGACCTGAAATGTCTGATAGTAGCATCATAGGATGACATAATACACCCACAAGAAAATGTGTTTTATTTATGAATCTATTTGCCTCCAAGAACCACTGGTGATACTAGCTCTTCCCATATGTTCAAATGATTCAGAGATGCATGCTAACATGGGCAATCATATTAAAGAAGACTTGTTTATCATTTGTCAATATTTCAATAAGGCTAAAAAGATAACTGCCACATGCCAATTTGTTTTGAATGCTCTGAGCCACAACAAGTCACAAATCCTCAGCCTAGAGAAAATCAGTTTTCCACAGTTGTCGAATCAAACGTGATTGTCATCTCAGCTTCTGTCTTTGAAAACAACCGTTGTTTTGGAACTCAGCCATTTTTCTCAGAGATTTTTCTTCTTAGTTTCAGGCGTTTCAAAGACAGGGAATGCATTGTCATGTTAATGTGTACATGTAGTCTTGTCTAAATGGCTCTATGTAGATAGTATGCATTTTGAGGTGTATTGTACCTCTTAATCTCTGACAATCCATGCAGTTTGAATACAGTGAAGATGATGTGTGTGTGTGTGTGTGTGTGTGTGTGTGTGTGTGTGTGTGTGTGTGTGTGTGTGTGTGTGTGTGTGTGTGTGCGTGTGTGTGTGTGTATGTGTGTGTGTGTTGTGTGGCAATAGGAGTTCTGAAAGACTTGGATAAAGATTCGGCTGGCTTTCAACCATTACCAGCTCAGTGTGCATGCTCTGATGTACACCAAGAAAAACAAGAGAGGGATCAAGATTATGCTCCTGTTTTCTCTCTCTGTCTTTAAAAATGTATGCTTCATGTTGATTTGGCCTCACAGGGAAAACATCAGTACTCCTCTTTGCAGGCTGTTTACACCAAAAAAGAAAAGAAAAAACTTCTCACAGGCTATTTACACTTGCAGTGTGTGTAAGTCAGTTGTAGAGTGCTTGTATTTTCCAGTTTAAATGTATTTTCCACTCTTCAGAAACTATTATGATTTCATGGGAAAAAAAATGCCCTTTTTTCGGCACTCCTATACTTCACCGAATGAAATAATTTTAAGTCACCCATGCGGAGGCGGTCAGCACAGCTGAGTGAGTTGTGCCGCGATGCCTCTGCGATGCCTTTGCGATGGCACAACAGTATTTAGCAAGAAAAAGGGAAAGACTAGGGCCCAGACTGTGGGCAGACGTTCAGAGGAGTTCGTGCGGCTCCAGGATCACAGAGTCACAGAGAGGGCCTACAACTCGCATGAGTCACCCAACACAGGCAGGGAGACAATGTGCGGCAGAGCCCCTGGGACCGGATTTGCGATGGCCAGCGAGACAAAGACTTCACAAGCGCGGGTGGAGGGGTCGGGGTGAGGGTGGGGGCGGGGGTGGGGGTGGGGGGTGATGGTGTGGTCGGGGTGGTTATCCACGGGAGGACAGGCCCTTGGGCCTTGGGATTTCTGTCTGTGTCCTGTCGGGCTGTCAGACACACACTGTGCCAGGGCTGGAGCCAAAATCAAAGCACTCTCCCCCTGGTGTGACATTCACAGCATTTCAATTGAGCCATCAGTCTGTCAGCAGTAGGAGCAAGCAGCCTCCTCCTCTCACTCCCTCTCCCTCTCACTCAGTCACTCACTCTTTCACTCTCTTTCACTCAATCACTAACTTACCCTCCCCTCTTTCTTATTCACTCACTCAGTCTCCCTCTCACTTATTGCCCCCCCCATCTCTCTCTTTCTCTCCCTCTCACTCACTCACTCACTCCCCCCTCACTCACTCTTTAACTGTCTCCCTCTCTCTCTCTCTCTCTCTCTCTCTCTCTCTCTCACTCATTCACTCTCCTTCTCACTCACTCATTTCTCTCACACCCTTTTCTCACGTCTTTTTTCTCACTTACTCACCCACTTACACACCCTGTCCCTCTTTCTCTTTCTCTCTCTCTCTCTCTCTCTCTCTCTCTCTCTCACTCACTCACTCACTCACTCACACACCCAATCACTTACTCACTCACTCAATCACTCACTAGTCCTTTTTACATTAAATATTCCAGCGAATTAACTCAAAATAATTCATTAAAAGCATCAAAATCCGTGTTCCATTCTAGCGAATTAAAAATGTCATTTTTTTTAACATGCTAGATGGTTTTTCATCAACACTGTAGCGAATTAGAACCAACAGTCTCTGATTAGAACATAGGGAATAGAAAACAAAATGTGCGAGCAACAAAATAAAGCTCAGCGTCAACTGTCATCAGATATTTGAGCTCTCAGGCTAAGTCCATACATACATACTGCGCTTGTGTGACTTTCCTACATCACTTTAACCTTTTCCCATCACATTTATTTTGAATTATTGCTTGCAAATCCACTTCAGCCGAGCAAATTAACTTAGCGCAGCAAAATTGCTGTTAGAGCAATATAACTCTTTTTCCATCACGTATGTCGCACCAACTTTTTAATGCGTATCGTTTTAAAGTGAATTACCTTTTTAATAAAAAAGGACTACTCACTCGCTCATTCACTCACTCACTCACTCATTCATTCCCTCTCCCTCTCTTTTATTTCACTCACGTTTCTCAATACAGCACAGCCAGACCCTCTGTACAAAACGAAGTGAAGTGTGTGTGTGATGTGTGTGTTTGTGTCCATTGCCAAAATGTCACATTGCTCAGAGCTAGTGTAAAACATTTCAAAAAGGTTTTACTGGCTTAATTGGCATATGCCTGCAACACGGCAATTTGATATGATCAAACATTTACATGTAACACAAATATAGAGTGAAACCCTACTGCCCATTTCTTATCATCATGGATATGTGTTGAGATGTGTTGTGTGGAAAAGGAGCAAACTTTTTGCTATTTCTGGTACTTTACATGTTTCTATACAGTATGTCTTTAATGTGCTTAATTTATAACCTTTAAACTAACTCCAACCCTGTCTTTGCTTTAGACCTGGCATCTCCAAAGCCCAGAAGCCCATGTCCCCATCTGACTTCCTTGACAAACTAATGGGCCGGACCTCTGGCTATGACGCTCGCATCAGGCCAAACTTCAAAGGTGATTGCATAAAGTTGTCATGACTAAGTATTCACTTTCATCTTTGCCTCCACTCCCCTACCACTTTATGTCTTCATTCATTATGCTGATTGAGGACAACCTTTAGAAAAACCTGCTTTTTTTTGCTTATTATTATTTAAGAATGTATCACATTCAAAGGGTAAATTTAGACAGTTAGTCAGTGACTAACTTCCTGAACAATGTACTATATATGCTAAGTGGATCACTTTCAAAGTGTCCATTCGGTAGACAAGTCAGACAAGCTTTTTTTCCCCTGCAGTCAAATCCTCTCTGTTGATCCCTCTGCATGCGGCTGATAAACCCCAATGGTGCTCTTCCTTAGCTTTACTCCATTGCTAAGCACATCAAAACATCTCTTCATCCTCTATCTTAGCACCTCTCGGTCCTGTGGGGAACATGTGACTAGTGTGGGCAGCTTTCCGCCGCTTATGATGTTAATCCACTCGCAGTGTTGATCTGGGATATGTAGGTCAGATGGCACAGCTAAGTGTTAATGGCCATGCCACTTTTGATTGAGATAGGCAACATGAGGTGAAAGACAGACTGGCACATATAACTTTAGCTTTATGGTAAAACACTCTCCCTGCTTACCTTTAAAGAAGTAAAGCTACCACAGTCTCGTGCTCTGCAATTCAGATTAACAGCAATAGCATTCATATGTAGTACACATTTTCAGCATTTTTAGCTGCGGTATAACTATATAATTACTATGTATTGTGTAATTGTAATTGCACTGCCTTTAGTTAAATTACTGTTAAGTAATACATAATTTCTCTGATTATGAGCTGTAGGTGTACGCTTGAGTACATCACATTGAGATGTAGTTAATTAAGTATTTATTACTGTGTAATAACAGAGATGTAGCACACTGCAAGTGTAGAAGCTTTTTTAAACTGCTGTCAAGCAACAAATCATCATAAAGTATTTAGAGATTTGAAACAAAGAAATCACTTTTGTTGACAGCATAAACATAGTATTGTGTTGATTCTCACTCCCATTTGTATGTGATATTGACAAATGACTTACCATATTGCAACTGAAGCATATTATATCATATTATATTTTATATGTCAAGTCATATAAAATACTGTTCTGTTGTGTACAATTCTGTTTTGTTTTCTCAGGTCCTCCTGTTAATGTCACCTGTAATATATTTATCAACAGTTTTGGGTCCATCACAGAAACAACTATGGTGAGCGAAACTGTGCATTTATCTTGACTATTTATATCCCCCCACCAACCCCCCCAAAGTAACAGAGATATTTATCATATCTAAAGCTCACGACACCCTTGCGCCCACTAATTACTCGCCCACTGTCCCACAGGGACCACCTGACCTTTGACTTCCTGCCTCACCCACATGAGCACATGATTGGCCAATGAGCAGATAATGACCCCGGTACCAAGCAATTAAGGGCTGGGGAGGGGAGCAGAGTGGGTGGGTGGGTGGATGGGTGTTTGGGTGTGTGTGTGGGGGGGGGGCTCCAGAGTGCATCAAACAATGAGGATAAAACAACAGGATCTCGAATAACTCATTCCCTTGAGTTTAGCTCTGGAGAGGGAACTCAGCTTGATCAGCAGAGCGCGTGACTTGCTCTGGGTGGACCCTGGAGAAAATACAGTATGTGAGAGAAGGAGAGAAGGACCCCATGCGGGTCTCCCTGCGGCTGCCTGGCTATGAATATAACTACGGAGCTAAGATTGGGAGGGGGTGGCTGGCTGGCTGTTATGGTCGGGTGATATACTTTCTGGTAATGAATGCTCTCTGCTGCCCTTTGTGCGATGACAGAGTTGTGATGAGGCAGGGGAACTGCCCGAGGAGGTCCCAGTATGCTCGTCCCAGCCCTCCTCCATTAAAGCCAGTTCATTAACGGGCCAGCTACTATACGTTAGGGCCATGAGTGGTGGTGCAGAGGATACTCTCCTCCCAAGGAAAGCCATTAAACATATTCATTAGTCACTGGATGTTCAGTTAATGGCCGTGGTTCTTCCGCTGCTTGGTGCGGCTCATTGGGATAGTATGTTAAAGATTGGTAGCCTATCACACCAGATGGATTGGGATTCATTAGTTCTTTATAAAAGAGGAATAACAACTGACATGATATTACATGATATTTCATCATGATAGATTCATTAGGATGCATTTATGTCTAATGTAACATTTCTGTCTTGTGTTCAGAAATATAATGTGAACGATGTGGTAATATAAGACCAACAAAATGAATCCCTACAGCCTGTATTCCTCATCATCACTGTGTGTTCCCAATATGTTCACACAGACTGTCTTTACTCCCCACGACAGGATTACAGACTCAACGTGTTTCTACGGCAACACTGGAATGACCCCCGACTGGCCTACAGCGAGTACCCCGACGCCTCTTTAGACCTAGACCCCTCCATGTTGGATTCCATCTGGAAGCCTGACCTGTTCTTCGCCAACGAGAAGGGGGCCAACTTCCACGAGGTCACCACGGATAACAAGCTGCTCCGTATATTCCAGAATGGGAACGTGCTCTACAGCATCAGGTACGCCAGCTGGCCTGATATGGGATTATAGGAATGTAAGGTAGCACTTTATTTTAATGGTTCCCTTTTACAGGGTATCTACATATAACAACATGTAAGATTATATAATTACATTGTACATGCCTGACTATCTAACCATAACCCTAACTCTAAGGTGTACTGTAAATCCATAATGTTACATATTGTTACACACTTTTTTACACTGTATTTCATGGTGTAGGTACACTGTAACAGGGACTGTAAAATTAAAGTGTAACAAAATGTAATATCTGAAGCTGAAAAAAAACAGACATCAGTTTTCATTGTCCTCTACATGATTTCTTCATAGATTATAGGTAATTTCCTTAGATATTTCTCATAGACTAATAGTGTTTCATCAATGTTAATGTCAATTAGTGCGTCTCACATTACACAAATTTACCAAGGATCTTATGGTCTTATATTTTACCTGCATGTTTTGAAGAAACTAGCCTATAAGAAAATGTTGTACAATTCATAAAAATATCTTTTCTCTATGTAGGTGTGCAAAGAAACAAACACTTAGCCATTGCATTGATATTTATGTCTTTTATTAGTGAATATAATATATGACAGGAAATAGACCGTGTCATGTAAATGTAACAGAATATGAAAAAAATCAATCACCCTGGATTTAATATATGCTGTTTGGCGACAGAAAAACAACATTTGAGTAAAATACGCTGTTGCACTGAAAAACATATTAAAAGTTGAAACCAATACGCATTATGATGTCCAGACACACTCTGTGTATTGTGATAGAAGGTGGTCATATATTTGAGACAAAGCATGACTTGTAGCACCGGCATAATCACATTCCGAACCGTAATAAGAACGTGAAGTCTCGTAGGCCTCCACTGTGAGCGTGTTATTGTTATTGTTCTGCCTCTTTTGGGAGATGCCGTGCCTGGCCCTGCAAGGCAGTGAAATATGCAGCGCCACACAAACTATTGATTGCTTGTGTGTATTTATTTGCAAACAAATCATTGAGCACCACGCGAAAAAAAAAAAAAATCCACACTCTGGGGCCTTGTCTGGACCCCAGCATAAATTACATGTGCTGGAGACCCTAAAAGGTTCATCAATCAACACACATGTGAGAGAGTAGGATGGGGAAGGGGTGTGCTGGTGGAGGTACTTTCCACAGGCTTGGATTTTGCATTATCACAGCGCTATAGAAATTGGCCGCTCCAAGTGCAGTGCTTGAGGGTCTTGTCTTTGCTTCAAGCGATGCATTACGGCAGGTAATTACACAGCCTTCACCACCACCCCTCACCCACCACCCAAACTCCCTAATAGCTACACCCCCCTACCCCCACCCCCATCCCCATCCCCATCCCCATCCCCAGGCTCCATGGAGGCTTAATGCAAAAGCGCTGCAATAAATAAAAAAGCAGGCCTTTTTTTGTTCGGCAATTAGTTTGCTATTACCAGGGAGCGCTCTGTGTGTGACCGAATCACTTTGTTACTCGGATTATCGTTTTGGTTTGTTTTTTCTTTTTTTCTTTTTTTTTAAAGAATCAATAAAGAATACTAAAAAGGGGGGTGGGGTGATGGGGGGGGGGGTGAATGAGCCAAAGGTTTGCCAGATACTGTGACATAACAGGGGTAGTCATGACTTGAGTGTAAAAGAGAGAGAAAGTGTATGAAAGCTGAGCTCTCTTTTTGACTTTGTATCTCGCTTCTTGTGTCTCAGCTTCTGCTCTGTCTGCTTCTGCATGCGTCGTGTTTCTCTTGTTTCCGACTGTCTCGGCCTGTCTCCTCCAGCTTCTGCTCTCTTTCCTCCTTTCCTCCTCTCCTCTCAGGCTCACTCTGATCCTGTCCTGCCCGATGGACCTGAAGAATTTCCCCATGGATATTCAAACCTGCACCATGCAGCTTGAGAGCTGTGAGTCATTTCCTCCTCCTTCCTTCCTTCCTTTCTTCCTTCTGGTTTTCTTCTTCTTCTTCTTCTTCTTCTTCTTCTTCTTCTTCTCTGTCTCTTCTCTGTCTTTGTCTCTCTCTCTGTCTGCCTCTGTCTCTGTCTGTCTCTCTCACTCACTCTCACTCACACTCTCTCTCTCTCTCTTTCCCTCTTTCTCTCTCTCTTGCTCTCACTCGTTCTCACACTCTCTGTCTCTCTCTCTTTCTCTAACTTTTGTCTCTTTCTTTGCGCTCCCCTCTTTGCTTGCCTGGTTGGTTTTCCACACAGCACTAGAGTGGCTTGCCTGCATTCAAACAACATAATAATGTGTGATATACACGCAGCCATAAACCCACCACACGCAAGGTGCAACATGACAAAAACCAGTGTCAGCATGCAGTATGTGGATGTGTCAGTGTGAAAGCCAAGAGCCATAATGCTCTGGAAATGGTTTATGTGTGTGTGTGTGTGTGTGTGTGTGTGTGTGTGTGTGTGTGTGTGTGTGTGTGTGTGTGTATGCATGTGTGTGTGTGGGTGTGTGTATAGGTGTGCGTGTGTGTGAGCATGTGTGTCTGTGCATGTCTGTGCGTGTGCGTGTGTGCATGTGTGTGCGTGCGTGTGTGTCTGTGCGTGTGTGCGTGTGCGTGTGTGTGTGTGTGTGTGAGTGTCTGTGTGTGTGTGTGTATGCATGTGTGCGTGTGCGTGTGCCTGTGTGTGTGCGTGTGCGTATGTGTATATGGGAGTGTGGGTGGGTGATTGCAGCTAAGAGAAGCCCATGATAGATGCGGCTGAATGAGATAGAGGCAAAGATACTGCTATTCAGAGTGACAACGCTATGACCCAGAAATGACAGAGAGGAACGCTCGGAGATGTCCCTCAAGGGTGATTACATTCAGATTGGGCCACAACAACATTTGAAAATCCATCTCTCTCGTGTTTGTGCATTCCCTTTCCCCGTGTAGAAAAACGTATCAGCTAAACCTTGCACGTAAATGCACCTTCCCGTCGCCTTGATAAAGCGAAATGTAAGGGAAATAAATGACTCACAGCCCTCCTGGTGCCCCCTGGCCCTGATAGCATCAGAACTCTGGAAACCAATTTCCAGGATATCAATAATGAAACTTTCATTTTGTGTCCCTTTTATATTGTGACCCACCTCACACGCCCCCGGGGTCACCCAAATCCTTCCCTTGGAGAGACAAGGAAGCTTAGATCTAGGGAGCAAGTGAACCAAATGGTACACACCTCTAATGCATCTTTTAAAGACTGTGAAGCTGCCACTGACTGGGGGTGAATCAAGTCCTTTCCAAAATCGCAGCCTGCAGTTTCTTTCCCATTCTACAAAAAGGACTGATATTCTCATAAATTATGGAGATTATGGCTGTTTTATTTTTACTTTCCCAAAATATTTGAATGTAGCTATAATGATGTTTTGGATGATTGGGTTTCATAGTTACCGCCATTATGTAAATTCAGCTATCTCCATTATGTAAATGGGGAACATTTTTTGCAAATTTCCTCTAGAGCCTTTGCTCCTCTCAATGATCAAAGCCTGAGTCTGTAGTGACATCGCCTTAACTGATGAACATTCTCTTGATAGTTAAAAAAGGGTCAGAGCTGACATCTTTAAATTGTCCTGCTCACACAGACACAGACAGCGTTGTCTGCAGATGTAGACTAGACTAGTGTCTGTAAAGAGTAGTTCCCCCAGTGTATCAGCGGAACACTAATGCCCTTTACCTGAGTGTGTGAGGTGTGAGGTGGGTGGTGGGGGGGGCAGGGGGATGTGGGGGGGGGGGGGGGTGTCTGAGGGGGGAGGGGAAGCCCCAGGCAAACAGACGGCGGCGGGTCTACAGCCTGACAAGGCTATTATGGGATGCCTAATCATTTCTGATTAGAGGCTACGTCCTCGCCTCAGCTTCTTACGGGCGCTTTTTGACAAGTGTTGGGACACCGCCGAAGGGTGAGATCACCTTGTCTGCCAAGGACACAGTGAGAGCAGCACTGCTGATCAAGGAGGAAGAGCTGCTTTTTTATTTAATTTTTTTACATATATCCAGGTGGATGAGGACTGAAGGATTTCTGCTGTGCAAAATGAAGTGCTTTCAGTCAGGACCTTCTGAGCTCTCTGATAACCAAAATATATATACCTATTTGGACATGGAGCCGTGCGAGAGGTTGTGTGATTGGCAGCAGGCTGAGTTGTGAGTTTAATTGGTCTGAGTTATTTTCGAGTACATCCTGACTGATGGGTGACATCAATTGCAATTATGCAAACAGTTGTCGATGGAGGCTGCATGAAAAAAAAAAAAACTTTTCTAAGAAAAAAGTTGGATTTGTGTGATAGACAACTGACAAGGCATATCAACACAGTGTGTCTATAAAAATAAAGTAGATACACAAGGGGCCATGTGTAAGAGGTATCATGGCACATAGGCGCCGGAACCGCTGGTGCGGTGGTGCAACCGCATCCCCACTTTTTGGCTGACTGACTACCTTAATTTTCCCTCATTGTCCACACGATAAACAGCAAACCAAACAGCGACGCCACTCGGCAGCAATAGTTAAAATATGAGGAGGCGAATCAAACTTTGTGGCTGCGTAGTTGTTGGGGAGGGGTATTATGACAGAGAATACAGCGAGCAGCTGTCCACATTATCAATAGGTCTACGTTTAACGTGATACCGATACGTTGAACGTCAGTTCTAGTTGGCCAATCAGGCGGCTTTACTCAAGATGTTCTAGTTTTCACCGTCTCTGTCTTTCTCTTTACTACTCCACTGCCCTTGCTCTTTCTTCGAGCAAACTATAGTTCGCAATCTACCGACTGCCACCAGTGTGCTGGCTTGTGAAATGCATTTACCTCTGGGATCAGTCCGTCTATCATGGAAATCAGGACGTAAATCCGATGTATGGCTGATTCATGGTATAATCCTTGACCTTGCGAACTATAGCCTACCACCTCGGCTCATAACGATTTATCAAGTTGTATAGGATGAGCCCCCCAACGCAGTTTAAGATAGCAGCTAGCTTAATCTGCGTCGGGGGGCTTAATTGCTAGCTCATCATGCAGTAAAAAAAATCAACAAAGCAGGCTTCACTACGTATTAGGCTACAACAGATATCATCCCCGTGCAAAGCAGTTCATTTTGCAATCGCATGTAGGCTATATAAAGTTATGCTCATTTTTGCACTGGCCATTTCCTATTTCATTACGTGACTCGAAGGCGTAGGCCTACAGAGTAAACATATTTGAATCATTGACATTACTGCTGTTCTACGTTTATTGGCGTTAAACTCATTGTATTAGAGCTAAAAGCAAAATCACCATTGGCTGTATGACTGTCCAGGCTATAGCTAGCTGTCAAATGGATATTTGGCGATTGTCAATGAATATTCGGAGATTTTCAAAGTGTCTTTCTTCAAGGAGGACGGAGTAAGGTATGAAATACGTTTCTTATATGCTCGCCGAAGCACTCTCAAAATATGCATTGTTTTGTTTTGTGTCATTGAAGTCATTGTCTGTCTAGCAGGTAACTAGCCGCAACCAGCCACAACTTCATAGCAGCATCTGTGCTGCTATCGTTAGCCTACTGACTGCAGATAACACCACCTTTTTAAAAGGCACATTTTTATTCTTGGCTGTCAGTGTGGTTCAGCTGTCATCATGTGTATGTGATGTGTGTAGATTGGCTTGTGTTTGTATCTGCACAGCCGTTTGACAGGGCAGACAGCACAGTGTTGGCAAGCAACTTTATAGTGAACATATAGCTTTCGTAGACAAAAGTGTCAAAAGTAGCGAAGTACATTAGAAGCTACTTCACCTATATTTTCAAATAAAACCATAGCATGCTACCGTTTTGTAAGCCAACACGAAATTGTATCATGGTGCCGTGCAGAACCTAAAAGCTGGTCAGTGCCTGACTTAGCGGCACTGATTGATCTCTGCAAGCGCAACTCTCTAGAAGTTCGGTATGGAGACAGCTGACCTGTGGAAATACGTCAAGATCTTATTGGTCTATAAAATAACATGTAACAACAGCATTGTTGAATGAATTCCATATGTACTATTCACAAAGACGGGTTCCTGTTATTACTGCGGTCCAATTTGTTTTTTAACTGGAGTAATCGCAGATTTGCGCGCACCCCCCCCCCCCCCCCCCCCCCCAAAAAAAAAAAAAAAACGCACCACCACTTAAAACCTCATTCCGGCGCCATATGGCATATAATCTAGTAAATGTTTTGACATGGATAAATAACTTCTCACAAAAGTTTTTCTTTCTTCTCAGACTGAACCACCTTAGATTTAGTTCTATGTTAATGTTAAGTGGCTAAAATGATAATTTAATTTAAAATAAGTTTACATCCTGTGATTAAGGAAGGTGAAATGCTTTAAAAAAAAAAAGACAGAAGAGAAGAAATAATGTTCAGCAGACGAATAAAAAAGTGACAGGAAGAAAAAAACTTTAATGGAGATGTGAGATTACACTTTTAGAAATACTCTAAAGGTCGCCAATAAAATTCCATGGCGCAGCACAGTCGCGAGTGAAAGCTGCTGTTTAGCAGATTTGCAGAATCCTCGATGCACACACACACACAGCTTTTGGGGTCGCAGCAGCCGCAACACCATTCAACTTAATGTATGCACTTACATTTATTACGCTCGCAGTCGCAGCCCATTCCACACAGACCACGTGCTCCAGCGGGGCTATCATGACCCAATTTGGGATTAGCGAGCATTACAGCAGATGTATATGCACTAAATCCATCGGGCAGCAGGGGTTTTTTTTTCCCAAAGGCCGAGGCATCACAGTAGCACATTTCAGACAGTAATCTACTCACTAGCCTGACGTGGATTCTCTTAATCTAAAGTCTGGACATTTTCATTTTTGGAGGCTTTTTCATCTCCCCCCCGTTTAAAGGAATAGGATAGGGAGATACGTGACCCATTAAAAGCGACATAAACATGCACTGAGCCTTTTGATGCTACTACAGTAGGTGACCGGTCAAACCCACCCTCAAATGACATATTAACTCTCAACACTGTAAATGGTGGTGTAAATCGATTCAGTTTGCACTTCTTGCCAGGGGTTGAGGAGGCACTGAAGTAGTCAAAAGAGCATGTTATCTTGTTAAAAAAAAAAAAAGAAAAGGAAAAAAAATTGGTATTCTCCTCGCTTGTTTGAAAAGATTGTTTTGAATGACGTCAAGGCTGAGCGGCTGGAAATCAAAACCGCTCAGGCTTTTCTTTTTTATCCAGCAGTCTTGTTGCTTTTGTAGCCGGTGGGAAGAAAGTGGGGGTGGGGGTTGGAGAGGTGGTGGGGAAAGGGGGGGGGGGAGGCGCATAATATCTTAAATAATTGATGCCTTTCGAACTCCGCGCCCAAGGGCCCCCCAATAGACATCGGATAGATTCAGATGTGTTGAGCATTCTACACTGTTATTGCATGCTTCATGCATCTTTTATGGGCCCGTAACCTCGCCTCCTTCGGTGTGGAAGGAGAGAAAAATTGTCGGAGGTGTGTGTGTGTGTGTGTGAGGAAGCGGGATTTTTTTTTTGACAGAGTGCGAGGAGGGCACAAATATAGTGAATTGCTGGTTAAATGGGACGAACACGATGACATCTCCTGCCACTGTCGCCCACGCGTGACTTCCTGGTCAACACGACCACTTGCCTCCCCTGAGCTTGGCCAAACAAGAGCGTGTGTGTGCCGTGTGAGGGGGCGGCAGGGAGGGCCTCTGGTGAGCACAAGGCAAACAGTGGATTAGGCAGGGCAGGCAGCACTGGCCATGCACAAACATGTCCCCTCGTATGGCCAGCATAGTGATCACATACAGTACTCCTAGAGAGCCACAGGCTCAATGGCAGGCAGATTAACCAGAAGGTTTTTTTTTCCTAAAGTGCCCTTACCTTTTAAGATGGCAAATAAGGAAGCACAGGATGTTGATGGGATCCGAGCCTCTATAATATTATGTTTTGTATTGTTTTCTTGGTCTGTTTCAAGGTATAGGGAGTTATTGGCCTGTGGTCCTTTTTTTTAGAAGACCACAGAGGAGCCTTGAAGATGTGGATTTGAAAAAAGAAACTGAGTAGAGCAAAGCTCTGAGTCGTGATCGCACTGAAATGCATGTGAGAGTACATAAGTATTGGTTCATTTATGAGTAAATCTACAGGTGTGTGTGTGTGTGTGTGTGTGTGTCCGTTTGTGTGTGTATCAGTCAGTGCAAAAAAGTGGCCTTGGCTATAACTGTCAGTATTTTGTGCTCATATTTGGCAGTCTGGGTCATGTACACAGGCTGGTTACTAGGGGGCTTAGGATGGTTGGCTTTTCAAAAACAAAAGCAAAACATCTAGCTAAATATTGCTCAGTATCATCAATAATCAGAAGTCGTCATCTTTGAAGAAGAAGGTGCTGTGTGTTGCTATGGACTGCTACTTTGATCATGGTCATGGTCAACTGAATCATGCCTGAGTAACTTTTGCAACTACCATGTGTCCTTGTGCAATTTATTTTGAATTCTGGACACAAATAAAGAAGTAAACTTTGTGTGTGCATGTGTCTGTAGGTGTGTGTGTGTGTGTGTGTGTGTGTGTGTGTAGGTGTGTGTATGTTCATTTATGTGTGTGTGTGTGTGTGTGTGTGTGTGTGTGTGTGTGTGTGTGTGTGTGTGTGTGTGTGTGTGTGTTCGTGTTCGTGTGTGTGTGTGTGTTCATGTTCATGGGTGGGTATTTCAGCAAGTCTGTGTAAGTTTTACTGCCCTTAAACATTTTGCCCTGTCGATTTGCAGAAACAAGCGGCAGTACCAGTACTAGAAATCATTATTTCAAATTCAGGAGACGGAGAAGTTCAATGTTGTCCTGACCTGTCATGTAGCAACAGCATAAGTTCTACTCTCTTGGCAGCCATTACGTTGTGAGTCTGCCCTTTTCCATGGTGAGACAGTGGTCACTGAGCTGGACACTGTTCAGGACCTGACTTTGCCTTTTTTTCTTAGACCGTAAACATAAATTTGTCTGAAGAGAAGAATTAGCATTCCGATCTCGGTTGCTGACTGTTGTAATGTAAATGTCACCAGGACAGTTCAGACTCTGATATGGCATAAAGTTCAGTTTGTCTGAGTGTTTTTAAGAATCAATAACAATGTAATAAAGAATTGTAAAGTCTCTGTTTGAGGCATAGTGAGCTAAGATAACCTCAGACCTGTTGTCTAGAACAGAATGTGAGTAGGTACACACTTTTTTATCTCTCTGTCTCCATGTAGTTGGTTACACTATGAATGACCTGATCTTTGAGTGGCTCTCTGATGGCCCAGTACAAGTGGCGGACGAGTTGATGCTTCCCCAGTTTGTGCTGAAAGAGGAGAAGGACCTCGGCTATTGCACCAAGCACTACAACACAGGTACCACCTCGTCATCATGCAACGCCTTTTTTAAATCCACTTTCTAAATGGCTTCAGAATAAATGTTCTGCCTTCCTACTCTCAATTCAGATATCTACCACAACACCTACTGTATGTCAACTTGTCACTGTTTAAACATTTTTATTCTCCAATATTTTGGTTTAATTTTGTTTAGTTTTTTACAATGTCATCTTCAACTACTCCATACTCTTATTTTGTCTCACGGTGATTGAAAAATGGCCGCTAACTTCCTGGAAAGTAAATTAGGGTCGAAGGAAACAAACAAAAAAAAAATGTTCGACACATTAAGCAATCACCTTTACTCTGTGTTTCTCCCAGGTAAGTTTACCTGCATCGAGGTGAAATTCCACCTGGAGAGGCAAATGGGCTACTACCTGATCCAGATGTACATCCCCAGCCTGCTCATCGTCATCCTGTCCTGGGTCTCCTTCTGGATCAACATGGACGCCGCGCCGGCCAGAGTGGGCCTGGGCATCACCACCGTGCTCACCATGACGACACAGAGCTCCGGCTCTCGGGCCTCGCTGCCTAAGGTAAGACTGCGCAGGGGTCAGAAACAAGAGCAGGGTCACAGCTCTACTGATTGAGGGGTTAGAGAGGAGAAAGGGATAAATAGAGAGAGACTGACAGAGAGAAAGACAGAGAGAGACCCTATCCACCCATGTAATCTTCTTACGTGACAGATGTTTGTTACTTATATATGTCACGGAATATGACACAGAATCTGATACCAGCGAGCCATCAAATCATCCTCTTAAGGTTGAGTGTTTAAGACTTAAAACAGGGAGATTACTCTGTGGCATCGACTGCCATTTGAACTTCTGAGGGTCAGTCAGGGAGTGGGTGACTGGTTCAGCCAGAGGTTCTGTGTCAACAGCCTCTCATTATTCCCCTACAGTGTGGTTGTCTATCGATTGGTTATTGACACTGGGGTCTGGGGTGGGGCGGGTTGGGGGTGGGGTGTGCGACCTTGCTGTCTTTCAGGTGTCCTATGTGAAGGCCATTGACATCTGGATGGCCGTCTGCCTCCTGTTTGTGTTCGCCGCCTTGCTCGAGTACGCCGCGGTCAACTTTGTGTCCAGGCAACACAAGGAGTTCATCAGACTGAGAAAGAAGCAGCGGAGGCAGAGAATGGTGAATGACACACACATACACACACACAAACACACACACTCTCTCTCTTTTTGTCTCTCTCTCTCTCTCTCTCTCTCTCTCTCTCGCTCTCTTTCTCTCTCTCACATCATGTCATGTCTGATTAAATCCAGACCGGAGGAGTCTGTACACATTGTTTTTTTTTCTGCCTTTTTTTTCGCCACTGCAAACAACAACAGCACACTGCAGCGGCATGTCACATTACATGTGGGGAAATTCACATCAGCTTGTTTCCATGGAGATCACTGACCTTTGTGTAGAATCCACACTCACTGTCTCATTCTCTTTTACCTGTCCCACTTGCTTTTGCTCTCTCCCCCCCCCGCTCTCTCTCTCTGTAGGTCTCTCTCTCTCTCTTTCTCTCTCTCTCTCTCCTTTTCTCTTTCATCCCCTCTGTTTTTATCTCTGCTGCCTGATGAAACACCTCTCCAGCCCCATAAACAAAGGCCAGAAACCTGCTCCCCCTCCCAGTCTCAGTGCCGCTCTAGTAAGGGAAAAAAACACCTTGAGAGCTAAACACTAGAGAAATAAATGAAAGAGAAGGTGGAGAAGGGTGGAAGAGTGGGGAAGTGCTTGGACTGACTGTGGAGCTGCCATACATACATACTGCATCCGTACTGGAGCGGAGCAGCCTGTCAGCTGGAGAGAGTGATGTTCGTTCACACTAAATGGTCGTTTTACCAGCTGTAGGACATTACTAAAAAATGGCCAAGTTGTTCTCCGGAGCAGGGAACAAAGCCCACAACAATCCCATTAAACACTGCTCAAAATGGGCCCGGGCGGCGATCCCAGCCAAGGGGGCCCCCACATCCACATCCACATCTACCCCCCCCTCCCCCAACTCAGCCTCCCTCTGCCCCCACCCATACCCACCCCGCCCCGCCCTACAAATCTCTGAGATTTACTGGAAGCGTCCCTTGGATCGGGATCAATAATGGGACTGAAATCAGCATAACTCTCCATAAGAGTGTAAGTGGTGCCCCTCCCTCCCCTCCTCTCCCCTCCCCTGCTACGGCTCACTCAAGGTTCCCCAGGCAGTGGGGCTGGGGTGGCTGGGCTGGGCTGGGGCAGCTGCCATCGCTGCCTGGGATTGCTGCCTGACAGATCTGTCTCTGTGCAGGACTGATGGAGCATGATGCCACTAGCGACTGACCAGGTTTAATCAATACCTCTTCTCCCCCCGTTCTTCACTGGACCTTTAAAGAACAATAACAAAGTCTCCTCCCATGTCATACACCGTTCAGTCCCTGGGTGGAAGGTGATCTTATGCCAAAACTGTCAAAGCTGGCTTGATGTAGACTACTTTGACTTGATTAAGTTATTGCTTTTGACATGATGAAGGACAAGGTGTATTTAGATATTCAGTAGTGTATGAAAATTATTCTTTCTTTATTCCTTCTCATACACATGCATTTTACCCCTTAAGTCTACATTAATTAATCATTTGCCACTTTAGATCTGGTTGCAAATTGCTGTATTTGAATCACGTTGTTGCCACCCCGGTCAGCCACTTCCCTTTCCATCACATAACTACCCCCCCTGTTTTCAAGAGCACTTTCTTAACTTTTCCAGCTGAGTCCCTTAGGCACTTATGACTCCTGTTGCTTTAACTTGTTGACAGTCAGACTTAGTTTTTCAAGCAGCTCCACGAAGAAAGACTCCAAGGTTGGCAACTCACTGCAAAGTTTTTAAAAAGTGGAAATAGACTCACACTTTTTTTCCCCTGCTCTCTCCGCTGTTCCTCCACTTGATGGAGACCTTGGTTGGCCCTCCTGAGAGCATTGAGTCCCTTCGGAGAGCGGCTAACAGCACCAGTTTCAGCAACCTGAACCAGCACTGCAACGCCTATCCACGGGTAACGCCCAGCTACTGTGGGCTCAGACATAGTGTGTGTGTGTGTGTGTGTTCCCTGAATACCAATCCCCCCTGCCACACACACACACTTCCACACCTCCAAACTGTCTCCTTCTCCAAACCCAATGTGTTAACAGGCATTCGCGAGGTGCACTCATGCAAACCCCTGACCTGCCCTTACAACTCTGACACCACATGTTTCAGTAATGCTGCCTTCCCAGTCCACCTTACCTGATCTCTAAACTGAAATAGTGTACTGTGGTTGTTTTCCGTAACCCCTCCATGACCCCATATCCCCTTATGTTATTGGGAGGTATTTTATTTGGATTTACTGGATGGCTGTTAGGGGGAAAAACTATGGATGGCATGGCTCCATGCCAGAGTATGAGTTGGCTTAGTGCTTGCTTCTTAGAGCTGCTCAGAAATAACCACATTAGGGGGAAATTACGCCATTTTTAAGATGCTCCTGGTGGCTTCACTTTTGACTGAGCATATGCTATCCATGGTTTTCACAGTCATTGGTTTTATTTATTTCACTTCATTTGATTTTAGCGAATATATTTTATAGTTGTTTAAGTTAGCTTTGACTTCTTCTTCGTCTTCTACTTCTTCTTCTTCTTTTTCTTCTTCTTTTTCTTCTTCTTCTTCTTCTTCTTCTTCTTCTTCTTCTTCTCATTACTATAATAATAATAGTAATAATAATAATCTTGAATGTATATGAGGATGTCATCTTGCTTTTATTCCTTTCAGTTTTTTCCCCTTAAATTTCTCCGACTCACTCTGAGTGTTGTTGGGTGTTGTGTGCCTCCATCTGTGCTGCTTGTGAGACCTCCATTTTGATTGTGAGAGCTAAATGACCTGTGCAGTAACTCCGTACATTTCCACAGACACAGTCAGTTTACACGCTAAGCTCCCCAGATTCAGGACACTGCATGGCGATGATGAATGAGGTAAGAAGGATCCCCACCAAATCACAAAAGCCTTAAGAGAGAGATGGCAGTTCCTCTGAGAGGACACAAACCATGGCCAAAAAAAGATAGTGGTCCTATTATCTCGGGCTTAACGGTTCATTACACTTTAGCACTTGATGTACCGCAGTGTTTAGGTGGAGGTAGAGGACATAATTAAGGGGCACACAGGAAGTTTGCGTCCCGCGCAACAAGGTGTAATTTGTCACCGGGCAACAGAAAAAAGTGATGTAGCGGACCTGAAGCACACGTAACCTGAGAAAAGAGGGAGGCACAGAGGGAGGATGTGAGTCAGGGTTGCTAGACAACAGTAACCAGCACAGCTGGACGCAGGAGGACCACCTAGTGTGACTGTAGGCAGAACTCTCAAAGCCAGTTCAGATTAGACACGGAGGCCCTGACAGGTAGTCACAGTCTAACGTAGTGTAACACACACACACAACCACACACACACACACACCGGCACATACAGATACACAAACATACATCAGCACACACAGAAGCAGACACACACATGCACACACACACCAACGCATCCACACACACACACACACCACACACACACACACACACACACACACACACACACAGTTCTCCTTCTCTGCCCATGTCAATCCATATGACAGTCAATTCATATATGACAGAGGCATAGGATCACAGAGGGTTGTGAATAGAATTGAGAAGGGAGAAGGGAGAAGTGCTAAGGGTCAGGGGAGGAGGCTCAGCCAGCCAGGGCACCGAAAATAGAGCACGCATACATTCTCATCGGTCGCGCCGACTGCGTCTTTCAAGGGGAATGTCAGAACTCAGCCATATGTCCATTAATATTCCATAGGGAGAGGCTGAAAAGAGCCGCTCAGTTTCAGGGGAGAGGACAGGGCACGGCCATCCATCATACAGCCATGCCTATTGTGAGTTTTTGTTGAAAGTCTGACTTCTCACATGGCTGTTTTTAAAAAGGACCATTACTTACTGAATAATTATGTATCTGTGCCCTTAAACCTATTAAGAAACGTAAAGGTTAATATTTTTGGCGTTTATTTTTTGACTAATTAAGCATTAACTGTTAAAAACATAAATGAGTGCTTTGTCCTGTGTCAAAAGTATGCAGACTGTAAACAACAAGTGTACTGGTATACTGGTAATATACTAGCAGTCAATAGCACAATGCTTCATGGGATGTTGTCTCCTGATGAGAATATATCACAAAATCAATAGCACAGGAGAAACTACAGCGCACACTTAAAGAATACAAGTTCCTTGATCATCTTATAAACTCCAGGAAGTGAATGTATTTCATCTTCTAATATAATAATCTCCTCTGCGCTCAGTACCCATGACAACAGTGATACATCAACATTTAGAAACTCGGTGCTGAGGGTAAAATGAAAGAGGCTATTACCCGCTGATGGTGACAGAGAGGTCATCTGTTTTCCTCTCTCTCTCTCTCTGCTTCTTTTATTCTCTCTCTTTCCTCTCTCTGTCCCCTTTCCTCTCTCTCTGTGCCTCTCTTCCCAGGAGGAGGAGCTGGTGCGGGAGAGTCGAGGCTTCTATTTCCGTGGTTACGGGCTGGGCCACTGTCTGCAGACGAAGGACGGTACGGCCGTGGAGGGCTCCACCGTGTTCACCTCGCCGCCCCGCATGCACATGCTGTACGACGGCGACGCGGTGCGCAAGCGCTTCGTGGACCGGGCCAAACGCATCGACACCATCTCCAGGGCAGTCTTCCCTCTCAGCTTCCTCATCTTCAACATCTTCTACTGGATCACCTACAAAGTTCTAAGACACGAGGACATCCACGCAAACTTGTGAACGTGATGACCCTCTGCTCCCAGCTCTCCTTCTCCTTTCTTCAGAATATTTATTGCTACTTTTTTGTTGGTTTGTTTGGGTTTTTTTTTTTTTTCATTTTCTTTCTTTCGAACCGAAACTGCCTGTCAGAACCACATTTAAATGAGAATGAAGTATTTCAGTGGCATATATTTGCTATTTTGAACAAAAAAAATGCTGTCATTGCTAAACCTATGTGCTCAGGTGTGACTTCAGGATTTCAAAGAACACGTGAAATTGCGAGAGAACAGAACAAAACTGACAAAAAAAAATGTGTCCACTCCAGCAACATGGATACCGAGTGGCACTGAGCCATGTGTTTGCAGAAGGCTCTCCCTCGTTTTCTCCATCTGAGTTTGAGAGGATCGCTACAGATGACTGGCGAAGCAGGTCTCAGTGCCTCAAGAACTCCGATAAGGCCTAGTGGCAAAAAAAAAAAATTGGCGAGGTCTTCAGGACTGATTACTTTTTTTTGTGTTCTTAACTGGATGGAATACACTGACTTGAATTTCATCTCACAGCGCATCTTTGAATGAATGTTTTTAAAAATAATGTCTTTTTTACTACTTCCAATTGCCAAAATAAGAGTGGGGGGATGGGGGGGGGGGGGGGCGGAATGGGAGGAATGGGATCTTTAATATCAGTGACTAATCAACAAGTGGTATGGTGTTTCAGTTGTGTATGACAAGGCTATACAGATATAATATAATGTATAAAAATGTACATAAACAGAGTTGCTCAATGATTGCAGACAGCACAAATGTGTATCTCTTTTTGTCTAAATTTGAATAAAATGGATATTCTGCCAGGAAACATAAACATGTAATGTATTTATTTCCCTCACTTATCTCCCTGTAAAGGGAAAAAATACTCTCTTGTTGTTGCCACACAAAAAGCAATCGGAATGTTCAGCAAATAAACTTTTGGCCCGTTCCCTGAAAATACTTAGTCAGGATATTTACAGATTGATTTCCTGAGGACAATTGCTGGGAGTCATATTTTTCCATTAGTTTCCATTAGGGAATGTCAGAAATGCTGCTCCTGATTCCATTAAGAAAACATAAAATACATGAGCCGTTCTATCATTTTGTGAAATTGTGCGGCGGTTTTCCCTCCCAAACAAAGGCAGAAAGTCGGTAGCCTCATGCATTGGCCTCCACGCTCACTCTCCTGAGGCTTTCATTATTGCAGATAGAAACATAGCTTGGTGTGTGTGTGTGTGTGTGTGTGTGTGTGTGTGTGTGTGTGTGTGTGTGTGTGTGTGTGTGTGTGTGTGTGTGTGTGTGTGTGTGTGTGTGTGTGTGTGTGTGTGTGTGTGTGTGTGTGAAAGAGACACACAGAGAGAGAAACACCATTAGTTTGCTGGTTGCCAGTCATTGCTTGGGAGTCTAAGAATACTTGGTAAGAAAACCCCTTTGAGGCTGTGAGATACAGAGCTGTGAAAACCAGGATCTGCACACCAGTGAAACGGGAGCTTAACTGCTGCTTGCTGCCACAGCGACGCCACCTCGGAAACACTGTTGGACAGATGAGGGATGACAGGCTCGTCAACGCGATCACCTCTGCTCTGCAGCGGCACAACACTGACGAGAGCAACGTCTGAGGCCATCGTTGGCTCGTCTCAATTGATTTTTGATGAAATTAGTGTTAATTTTGTCAGACATGATGAGACCAAATATGTTAGCCAATGACCATTTTTTTCCCATGACTGAGACGAGATGATGACTAGACTGAAACAGTTTTCAACAACCAGATAGTTAATGTTTTATGGCACACCCATTATACAGGCTGTTAGCTATAGCCACACTGGGCAAATATCAAGTTGTGAAAGAGATGAAAGCAAGTGGGAAAGCTCATGTATGCAGTTCTAGCATCTATGCAACACGGCTAAATGTCGATGGCTATTTTAAAGGGGCAGAAAATTAATGCGAAACTTAACTAAAATTGTGATCAGTTGTGATAAAATTAACTTTATAAATAAACAAACCTGTTTTTTTATTATTAATAAGATGAAAATGTCTTGACTAAAACTAAAATTACCTGACTTTTAGTCAACTAAAAGTTGGTATGTGAATGACTAAGACTAAGATAAAGTTTAAAAAATGGTGACAAAATTACCACTAGATGACAACATCTTTCGCCACCCAAACACACTCAAGTGCACATCCCAACGTGTTGGCCCAGATAGGAAGTGACAGTACGCTTGCCCCAGGAGAACGCCTTAGCTCCCTGTGATTGAGCGCGGTGCACTGGGTCGACACATTCATTTAAGCCCCACACCGGCTGCCCTCCAGAGAGTTTAAGTACATTTATATTTTTTCGAAAAGCAATCCGAGCGCAATAGGCAAATGTCAGAACGATTGGCTATTGTGTGTCATCATGGCCACCACATCCCCAAGAACATCTGAGAGAGTGAAAGCAAGAGCAAGCACAACAGACTGCCTGAGATGCTTTGCCAAGTCTTGGTTTGAGGACAGACCAATGTTTAGCAATAAAAACACAAGTGAACACAGTGAGCTTGGTTTCCTCAAGCTATTGGGTATATTTGGTTATACTTATTTTCAACTCTCTTCGAACGTAACACTGGCCATGGTTTAGTTAGCGGTGGTGGGGGGGAAACGTGTCTTTATTGGCGTAAGAAGCTTTTCTAAATCTGCACACCATGACTGACGTGCACAAAATACGACTCTGTGTTCTGCCATTCCTCCATCTCCATTTCTCTCTCTTTCTTTCTTTTGCTATCTATCTCTCTCCCTCTGTCCCCATCTTGAAAGAAACATTTAGTTTCACTGCTCAGTTTTATCTCAAGAGATGAGGTGCCGTAATGGATTTCAATAGAACAAAATCTCACAGATGGCCATTTCACTCAATCGCTTTTCAAACACACATTACATACACAGCCCCACCCCACGGCCTATCCCCCTGAGGCTTCCTCGTGATAGAAAGCCTTTCTCACAAGCTTCATTATCGCACATGTAGAATGACAATTCAGGAGCCTTAAATAAACATTACTTTTCCCACCACCATACTATTTGCCCATCTGATTGGGTGTTGCCACTGGTAAACAGCCCGGGAGGCGTATGTAAAGTCAGTGTGGGGGGAAGGGGAAAACAAGCCGTTGTAGACACCCGTTAACGTGCAAATCAATGAAAGCAATCTGCCATTTCATCGGTGATTTGAAGAGAGACGCGCCTCGCTCACCTTGAACCTTTTCATTCGTCTGCACCGTAATTTGTTGAGCACTGACTGCAGGTCAACTTAGCTACACTGAGAGAGAGAGAGAGAGAGAGAGAGAGAAAGAGAGAGAGGGAGAGAGAAAGAGAGAGAGAGGGAGAGAGAGAGAGAGAGAGACAGGTGACCTCCCTCCCCTCTCGCCCTTTATCTTCCCTTCCCAAGAACCCTCATTAAAAATTCCGATCATATATATTTCAGAGGACACCGAGGCGCGGATGGAAACCAGTCGACGGCCGTGCAGCAAGCAACAAGGGGGCCGGGCACTGGGATTTACAGTCGTCTCCACGTGAGCACCCAATGACACAGAAAGAGGAAGGACGGCTGCAAGTGCGTGATGAATGGGAGGGTCGTGTGTGGCCGGGGCCCGTCCTTGCCCTGGTCCATGGGGGATAATCAGCATGCTTTACCCCCCCTTTCTCAGTGGAGCCACGCACAATGTCAACCACGGTGTGGTGTGGTGTAAACAGACATGCAATCCACCACAGAGCTGCCAGGGTCCCTATGTCCATCCCACGAAAGCCATCAATAATGTTGATGTGTTTGACAACATAAAAATACTAAGGAAAGCTTTTCTCTGAGGTGAACCTGAACTGGCATACTACACACACACACACACACACACACACACACAAAAGGGGTGTGGCCAGCTTTAAGGACACTCTGATGAGCTAAGCGATTTTTTGTTTGATAAAACGGTGTCATACTGTATACACTATAATAGACATAGTGGATGTGTAAATGAAAGATGCACTAGAAAGCAGAATTAAATGAAATAATCTGATAAAATAATAAAATACTGTGGGCTAAAGCCCAGGGAAAACAGCTGGTGGTGATGCACGAACACACACATACACACACACTCAAACATGCAACCGCACACGCAGAGACACAGACACACACACACACACACACGTGAACACACACATACACACGCACACACACTCAAACATGCACATTCACACACACACACACACACACACACACACACACACACACACACACACACACACACACACACACACACACACTGTGTGTACTTCAGCTTTACCTTTTCAAGTATGGGTGATAAAGACAGTTAATCATTTGCTCAACAGTGTTGCCATGGTTGTCAGTCCAAATAGCCATGCATGGTGAAAGAACCTTTCATACGAGGTCACTTCAAAAACTCTTTTAGCCACGGCGGATCTGTGAAGGCGATCCTGTTTTCCCTCTCTCTTCTGTCTGAGAGGTACGCTATCAGTCTCATAATGGCTTGTGTCAAGGTCTATTTCATTTTCAGCGTCGAGCCTACATTAAAGCAGCTTTCATCTTCATCTCGTCCACTGGAATAAACACACACACACACAGCAACAATGAACGTCATATATATTTCATTCTCATTGATCCTGTTTGTAATGTGGCCCCTGTGCGGGTGAGTCACATACAGTTGAGGCTTCAAAGGGGCTGAATGAAGCTGTCATACATGGTGTGAGGTGTCCAGGGTCCTCCTCTCACAACCCCCTTCCCCCAACCACCGATTTCACCCACTAATGCGGAGTTATATGCTTCGTGTCTAGCGGCAGCCTCTGCCCGAGACCCAATCTTCACCCAAGGATGAAACCCACTCTCAGACACATTTTTGACTCTTTATTTTATTTATTTCATTTTATTTATTTTTTTTATTTATTTTTTTATTTTTTGGAGGTGGTGCAGGCACCGGGGTAGTTCCCCGGCTCTCAGTAAACAGAGGTGAAAACATTTCCCCCAGTGCCTGGGAGCCCATCCATCAATCGCAACCCCAAGGTTAGTGGCATAAAAGAGCATGTAATTGATGGTAGCTCCAGGTTGTGAGGGAGACAATATTTGTAACAAGATTTTAGAAAAGGCTCAGGGAAACCCTGTTCCATACGAGAGAGGCCGGGGAGAGAGGGGAGAGAGGGAAGAGAGAGAGGGGGAGCCTACCGACGACGGCAGGCAGGCAGGCAGATAAGAGGAGGGGAGCTGTGTCCCCCGGTAGCCCTGAAGCTGTAGTGTTCAATCTCTCCACCGGATTTACTTGGCCAGGTGAAAATGGTCTTCCCCAGGTCTGCCCCTGCGTCATGCTGTTGAGCCCAGTCCTTGTGTCAAGAATAACAGAGTCCAGGGGGTGGAGGAAGTGGTCAGTAAAAAAATAAAAATGTTTTTTTTTTTTAACACATCAAGTATACAAACTTTTACATCACACATATTTCTTTGCTGACTTTTCCAAGAGAACGTTTTTGCTTCCTCCCGCAGATAGTGATGCAAACCCATCCGAGTGATGAAACATATGATGAAAGAAAGCATGTTTTTGTTTAGTTTGGTGCACACCAGACAGGAGTTGGAGCAGTGTCAGTGCAAATATTTCAGTGAATGACACTCAAGTCAGGATCATACTATTATTATCATAAGCCCTGCTGTTCTTTCAAAAAAGGGGTTACACTTTATTTTACTACTCCTGTTACATCAGTTAGGTACAGTGTAACAAAGTGTGTAACAGTATGTACTTAAACTGTAGCATAAGGTTAGAGTTAGGGTTATTGTTAAGTATGAACAATGTAAGTACATAATATTGTATGTTGTTACATGTAGATACACTAAAAAAGGAACCATAAAATAAAGTGCTAAAACAAAAACACTGAGCAAACTGAGGATGGAATATTAAAGGCAAAATTCTCTGCTCTGGAAGACAATTCATTTTGAGAGGAAAGGCATAAAAAAGTCCCCTAAATCTGACAGCATTGGGATCATTATGTCTTAAGTCCGATGCTCTCCGTCTCTTTCTGTCCACCTCAGTATGCCACAGATCCCCCCCAGCCCTGCGCCACCTCCCGTGCCTCTCTGCTATCTGTGTCTCTCTCCTTCTGCATCTGCATCTGATGGATGATTAGAGGTCCTGGCAGACACTCCTTAAGACTGTGACAACTAAGAATGCAAAGGAGACAGGGATAGGACAAGAGGCAGAGGAGGGCCGATGCACACACAGACACACTTTCTGTCTTTCTCTCTCTCTCTCTCTCTTTCTCTCTCTCTCATACACACACACAAACTCTCCATCTCTCTCTCTGTCACTCTCTCTATTTTAAACAAGGACACAGACACACACACACCCACACACACACACCCACACAAACCTTCTCTATGTCTCTCTTTCTGTCAAACGCACACACACAAACACACACAGTCACACACACATACACACACACACACACACACACACACACACATACACACACACACTGACAAAGACGGAGAAGGTGGGGATGGGGAGAGAAGAGAAAGACACACAGGGGAAAGAGGTACTTATGTGCTCTCTCACTCTCACTCTCACTCTTTCTCTGTCCCTTCCTCATTTATTCTTCACTCTTTTTTTCTAGGTAAACAAAATTTCATCCCTTTTTATTCCCCCCCCTTCCCCCCACATCTTGGCAGCTAGGAGACAAGTGAGCAGGATAGGTAGGGACAGTCTGAAGTAGCTACCCCAAAACACACACACGCACGCACACATGCCAGACGCACAAACACACATGCATGCACACGCACAGATGTACACAAGCATGCGCACACACACACACACACACACAAACCCATCCATACATACACACACACACATACACACACACACACACACACACACACACACACACACACACACACACACGCTGACAGCGATGTAGCAGGACCATGTGGCAGGTCCAGCGGAGGCGGTGGTGAGAAGGGCAGGCCGAGAATTAATTACTTCTCCAAGAGAGGCGTAGAGAGACTCAGACCACCGGCTGGGGGGTTTGGAGTGGGTTGGGGGGGGGGGAGATAGGTAAACACCTGGTGCCCCGTCCCAGAGCTCCCTCACTCTCTCTCACACACACACACACACACACACACACATACACACACACACACACACACACACACACACACAAACACAAACCCACACAAACACACACACACACAAACACACAAACACTCACACACTCACACACACACACACACACACACACACACACACACACACACACACACACACACACACACACACACACACGTTCTCTCTCCCCCTCCCAGTGCTCTATCAGTCACAGAGCGTGATTACCCTCCCACCCCCAGTCACCCATCACCGCTATCCCCACCTACACCCGTCAATCATTTGGGCACAGCACTCCATAATCCCACCCAAGTGCACACAGGTTGTACATTAGCTTCTTATTACAGATTATGATACACGGCTACCGTACACACACTTTTTCAAAAGTAGCGAACATGACTGACAAGAGAACAAACATTATTTTTAACTCTTTTACGTCATATGGGCTAACCGTTTTTTTCATGTGGAAATGTTTTAGCTGTGAAAGGTGTGTCTTACCCAACACAGCCTAGAGGAAGATATTGTTTTTTTTTTATAGATTTTACTGATTTGTTTGTCCTGAAACCTTCTTTGGAGAAAAAGAACAGTATAAGAGTATTTTAAGATCTTAAATTAGACTTAGACTGGACTTATATCTGGCTTTACTGGACCTTGTTTCTCTGTAGTTTTATTTCAGAAGTAGGACACAAAGGCAAGATCTCACTGAATTCTGAATTGTTTCTTGCAGAACCTCCTCTAAACAAAACAAAGATAAAAATCACCTTAATAGAAGATTTTATTTGTTTCTGAAGACAGTTCTGCAAAGCAATATTTTTTCCTCTAGGAATATATGCTGACAAACAAACACACACACACACACACACACACACACACACACACACACACACACACACACACACACACACACACACACACACACACACTCGCATGCATTTTAAAAAGAGCCCCCTTATAACAAACCAAGCCAAAGCCATACCTGCCACACTCTCCCAGGTGGACACCAAAGCAAAAGGAATAATCTGGACAGTCTGGCCTTTCGCCTCCTCTGTGAAGGCTTGTGAAACATAAAAGGTCACTTTCTCCATACTAATTAGCAGAAGGGAGGAGGGAATAGTCTCTCTGCTAAATATCACATTGGATTTCTGGAGAATGCCACATTCGGCATGATAATGAACGTTCACAATGTTTCTTTAAGGTTAGCCTACCTGTCTGGAGGCTTGGGGCCTGTTGTTTTCACAAAGACCGAGCACTAAACAAAAACATACACGCACAGTCACGCACCCACCCACCCACGCACCTACCCTCACACCGACACATATAGAATGAGTAAAGGAGAGAGACACACACACACACGCCCACATAATCACACATATGTCTATATAAGCATGTACATTCACAAACAGAGAGACAGAAAGGCAAACAGATACACAGGCACAGACACAGACACAGACAGACACACATGCAAACATGCACACACGCACGCACTCACACAGACACACAGACACAGACACACACACACACACACACACACATTCTTACAATCATGATGCAATTCAGGATGAGCATTTTTCCCCAGTCCCCAACACATAATCAATACACAAGTTGCAAGTAATTAGCAAAAGCTCCCCCAACAGACATCTCAGAGATTTAAAGCATTGAGCCCTTCTCCTTTTTTTCTACATGCCCTGTTCCTTTCGCATTTGTGTTGCTTTGGTTTTCTTTCAGAAAAAAAAGGGACAAGCAACATATGTATAGCCAGATCTATCATCGGCTAATTTTCCAGACTTGTGCAGCAGAGCTTTTTTGTTTTCCGAGCCGAACATAAATCTCAGATCCCAGTGTAAAAACTTGAGGCGAGCCGAGCCGAGCCGAGCGCACAGACTGGCGTCTCATCACATTCATCACAGGATCGATCAGAGGCAGGCTGCTTCACGGAGCAATCTGGGACACGCTGCCAGCTTCTCTGGAACATCTGCAGCTCACTGATGTCAGTCACTGACGGTCTGTCTGTCTGTCTGTCTGTCTCTCTCCGTCTCTCTGTCTGTCAGTCTGTCTGTTTGCGTCATGCTCGCAGGGAGGCTGCTGAGGGCTTGTTACAGTATCTGACTTGTATTCTTCGTGAAATCGTGAACTACAAAATTATCTCCAAGGTGCCTTGAAGGTCTATTTTGAGCTCGGCTGTCCTTTCCTTCACCTTCAGACATAAAATGTGTGACAGAACACTACCAACCGAACATATTGTGGCCAGTTTGTATTGCTTATGTATAGTTTATAAAAAAAAACCATGATATTTAAAGTTAGGCTTTGTTCCTTGTTATTCAAAACTCCATGGTACCTTCTCTCCTGCTTAAATTGAGTGGAGATATTTTTTACATCAAAAGTAATGCTGAGCTTTAAATATGGGTCTAACTGAACAACATGAGTTCTACATAAAGGCAGTGTGCACTTGCTAAATGAACAAAGGCTTTGCTTTGCACAGCTCGGGTTAACAAACTAAAGATGATTGTCTGAGTGGTAGTTGGTGGGGCACTGATACAGAACAACTCCTGTTGCCACGGCAACCGTTGCCTTCTGAAGAGCAGGATGGTGATAACTCTGTGGGAGGAGGGAATGAAACTGAACCCAGGAGAACGAGGGGATATGAGCAATTCACCTACCAAAACCTCTCCAATCCCCCCCTAACACACTCACACACACACACTCTCACACACACACACACACACACACACACACACACACACACACACACACACACACACACACACACACACCACTTTATTTTTCATCCCCCCCCCCACACACCACCACCACAACCATCAACCATCTCACCCCTCCCAACACCACCACCCCCACCCCCACCCCCGCCATCATCATCATCACGGCCAACGACATCTCTCTCTGCCGGGACCACCGTCATAAAAATCACATCACCTCTCTTTATTACCACTGTGTTGTGAGGGGGAGAGGGAGCGCCTCGCTCCGTCGCCCCTGCTGGATGGCATCGCACTACGGAGGCTGGAGCCCCCCAGACTGCATCCAGAGGATGGCCCGCTGGAGAAACACACCCCACACCCCACACCCTACACACACACCATACCCACACACCCTACCCCACTGCTTTATTTACAGTACTGCATCCAGGGAGGATGCTGTTGCTACCCCCAGCACCCCCCCAAACACACAGATACACACACACATACACACAAACATACTCCTCCACCCTTGACTTCTTCAGCACGACTGCAATGTGTCACTTTAAGCACTGGGGCGTAAAAATGGCTGGCTGAACTCGCATCTGTCTCAGACACCACCATCACTTGTAATGTGGGGGGAATAAATGTGGGTGTAGAGTGTGTGTGTACCGAAAATGCAGAGTCGATGGTCATTTGTCAACCACTCAACCCCTTCTGAGCATCTCCAGTCTTTTCCCTCTCTTATTCCTTTTCAATTTCATGGATTTTTCTTTACCTGTCCCAAAATGACCCCCTCCAAACGCAAACGCAAACACACAAACACAAACACACACACACGCATGCACACACATACATGCACACACACACACAAACACATACACACACACATGCGCGCGCACACACACGCACGCACGCATGCACACACGCACACACACAGTGTAGTCACCTACATCCCCACAACAGAGGCAGCTGGTGTGTGTGTGGAAGAAGTGGAGAAGGGCTAAACTAAATTCCGTCTGAATCACGGGCTGAACAAGAAGACTCTTTAAAAACGGAGTCACCACTCCGGCCTCGCACTTCACGTTAATTAGGCCTTTCCCACCGTCTGAAGACTGTGAGAGGAGAGAAGAGGAGAGGAGAGTTGAGTGGAAAACAAATAATATGCAGGGCTTTATAGGATTGTTTTCTTGACTCCCTGGAGCCAATTACCCTACCAACAGCCCACTTTCAGGGTCTTTAAGATGATGTGGTTTGTACAGTAATGTGCACACAATTTTTTTGGAAGCGTATGAACAACAACTTGATACTCATACCCCTCAAAAGGTGCACATGGCATAATAACTTAAAACTGACGAAAATAAAAATAAAAATCCAGGGCACATTAAAAACAAATGATAACATAAATTGTGTGATGGTGGTTGGTAACAAATCACGCAGATAAAATAAATGTAGGAGAGATGTGTTGTTTGTTGGAATAGGTTCATGAGTAAAACACCATTCATCAGTTGAAATCAGTTTCCTAAAGAATCAATTTCAATAATCTGTATGTTCTGAACAAATGGCATAATTGACATTAAAGTTGACTTTGACTTGACTTTGACTTTAAAAAGGCATCCTAATGTACTTCAAGAAGACCTATAGCAAGATCCTGGCCTCGAAATTGTATGTACCATTTCTCTCCCGAGGATTTGAAATAATTCCCCTAACATACTGTGGCATTCTGTGGCATAGTGCCCTGTGCATGACTCAAATTGATTCGTTTAAAAAGCATGCAAACTAATTCTAATCCAATTTTTACCTATACCAAGAGGATCCCATGGTGCCACGCTTGCCACTCATGTGTAACGGAAGTAATGAATTGTACTCTCTCTCCATTTGAGCATGATGGAAATTTCTGCCCAGGCACAATGTGGAGATGCCACCGGAATGAGAAAATATGGATTAAGGTCTGTGTACATACCAACATGTGATCCCTTTTTTTGGTCAAAGGACACAGGCATTTACTTGCTCACCCAGCTTGTTTACAACCCACAAATGAAATGGGTCATTACCTTTGACAATAATCAATTAAAACCATTTGCTTAAAAGATCTAGCCTTCCGTGGCTATTCAAACAGGGCCAAGGAATCTTTAAAGGTATATATCAACTATAATCAATTAACACACACTAAAACAGCTAACATAGTTGCGTTTGGGTTTTGTAACAGAATCTGAGATGGGTAATGCCACCCATCGACACAACAACCACAAAGATCCAAGCAGTTGTAATGGGGGGAAGAACACAGATACACAAAGCTTAATGCTATCAGATTTCACAGCCGGGTGCCTCCCAGCACATATGGAGGAGAAAATCACTTGGAAGAACATGTCACCCAGACATGATAAATGGCCATGAGAACAGATCCAGTTTGTGTTGTGGTTTGTACAATTATGGTCAGGTATACAGTGTTGTGTCTGCTGCGTCAGGTAGTGTAAGTTCAGATGTGGGGTTATTGAATGTGCCAGGAAATGTTTTTTACCCCACAAAAAAAAGGTCTAGGGAATACTGAGCAGAATCACTACAACAGTGAGTGTGATGTTTTCTGTTGTATTTTACACACCACCATGGTAAGTGTTACTATGATATTCCAAAAATATTTGTTACACTAAATAAAATAGAATAAAACATGATAGAATAACAAAAAATACTTGCTGTATCGAAAACCCCAATTCAGTAGCCAGTGTACTGCAAAACTGTATGTCTTCTCTTCACAGTCGAATTGAAATTCAATTTTCCATTCATGTCTGATGTCCATGGGATGTTACATCTGTTCATCCATGCACTGGATATCCCTGCTTCTCCAAGCTACAAATCATAAGGATATCACATTTGACACATTGAGACATACAGAATAACACTGAAACACTAAATAATACTCCCCTGAACCCTCTGTTCATCCAAATCATGGATGAAGACTAAATAAATAAATAAAAACATGACAATAACACCCATCAAACTGTGACAATCCCAAACTCTATTTCTCTGGAGAGGGAGGCAGGAAGGCACGAGGGGGAGAAACACCCATCTGCAGATTTTAGCTCCCATTGATTTTGCCATTTAGTGTTCTTGAGAAACACTGCAGCAATAAGCAGTTCAATCTAATTGTAACAGGAGCCGAAGATCATTGTGTTTCCTCAGAGCGAGATTAGGGAAGACAGCAGCAGCAGCAGCCAGGCACAGTAGTAATCATAGCTTAGTTGAAGGTCATTTTTGTTTGCGCCATGACGTCTTAAAGGACTATGAACTGAATCATGTATTGATCTCGCTATTAAAATGGATTTTCTCCAAATATACTGGAGGCCCTCTTTGTCTTACCTCGGCCTTGCAGCTCCGCACTGAGCTGGTGTAGCCCCGAGATCATTCTTAACAGTAATTGTTCACCATCAAAAACAAACCATTATCGGAAACCATTTTCTACGTGGGACAAAAATATAAATATCATTAAGACTGCAATTTTTTAGACTCCTTACCAGACAACCCACCAGTGTTTTTTTGAGTAAGACATACATCCTGATCGTTTAGATTGCTTGACAAAGAAAAGGCAGGATTTCAAGGTATGAGGTGGCTCTGTGGCTTATTTTAACACTGAGCACTCCACGTTGGAGTGTGGGTGACCGATATGACCTTGAGGCATGTTAGCGTAATCCAGCAGCTGGAAAGATCTGCACAACCAATTTCTAGCCTGCAGCTTCTCATAAGGATTTCTATAGAGTGATAAACAAGCGTCAATGCTTTTACAATAAAACAGAAAACCCTTCAAGTCCATTTAACACATTGCATCACTGTCACCAGGGTTACAGGGTTTTGACCACTGAACTGTGAGTTCAGATGGCAGCAAATGGCATGTTCATGTTGCTCTACTATGTGACTGTGTCACTGATACACAGTAATCTTTAAAGGATCAGAGGTCAGGCCCATGGTGAATTGCATTAAATGAGAGGTGCTGACAGTTCAATAGTTATGAACTTACTTATAGATAGCTGCGTTGCTCTGCTCCCTCTCCATTTGGTTGGCCTTTCGCCTCATGAAAGTGCCATACATAAGCCTGAGGTGACAATTCTTTCCATTAGGTGACACTGGTGGAGAATAGAATCTGATGGATTGACAATCATGTCCTGAGGGAAAGGCTGAGATGGGAAGCCATGCAATCCATCTGTTAGCTATCAGTAAGGAACAGATAGGCTGTGCGTCTTTGTGCAATGCAGCAAGCCAAAAAATTGGAGGATCTATCATCGCACCCAGCCAAGATGCTGTTATGACGGGGGAAAGTAGATTTGTAACTAAGTAATTCGATTGGCCTATCCATCAAGATGGCGGGGGTGGGGGGCTAAATTGAAATCTGACATTTAGAGATGTGGTGCCTTTGCTCTTGCTTTGATATAGACTACATGGGGTGACAAATTGTTTGTTTCAGGCCTGTCCCTCAATGCTGTCTTTGATAATGTTTAGGTTGAAACACACACCCTTGACATTTGAGTTAAAGGCCAAGTACCATGTTTATTTATATGTGCTTTCAAGTCCCAAGAAGGAGAAGGATGTCATTGCGATCATCTGGGTAATGACCCTGGTAGGCCTCTGCTATCAGGTGTCTGAGATCAAGAATTCAAGCTATGGTCTGACTTGTCACTTTTTTTTAAAACAAATTTTAAAATCCAAATTTAGTCAGATTTCAAAAATATATTTCTATTCATGCGACTCAGGGCAAAAGGTGAGGAGGCGCTTTGATATACAGTTCTCAGGTGCGAAAAAGCCAGTAAAGTTAAGAAAGCCAGAGAATGCTCCAATCTGATTAAAATGATCAGACAAAGGTTTCAAAAGAGGAACAACAGTGTGGTGACAGCAGACGTTTCAGCCATAAGTAAGGCTTTTCTCAATGCTGTAACACAGCAACCTAACCCGTTTTTTTCCCCCCAAGAAAGTAGAGAGATGCGGTTGTTATTGGAATTTACCGTCACGTGACATTGCGCCACACGACCACAACCAGGAAGTAGCTTCTGGGGTCGTTGAGGCGCAAGATACATGCATTTCTTGTTCCACGGGATCGCGTAAAAAGAACAATTGGTGTTCAGTTCATCTACTGTCTGTGTATTCAGATGGTTCGTTTCAAAGGTCGTCACATGAAAGGGGCTGGTCTTAAATTCAAACGAGGAAGCTGCTAAAAGTTGTTGCGCGGAAATGTGGGAACAGTAGGCTATGCAGTGTAGAGAGAAGTAGAGACCACATTCATTTTACCACCGAATCATGATTTATGTATTCTTATTGTTTGTGTGCGTGTCGGTGTGTCCAGTGCAAACGTTAGACAATGGCCTTGCCATGACGCCTGCAATGGGATGGCTGCACTGGGAGAGATTCCTGTGCAACACTGACTGTGAAAATGACCCCGACAACTGCATAAGGTAAGAGCTCAGGAAACACTGAATACGACCAAATAGGACTGTTATAACCATTTAAAATGAAATCTGTGTCAAATCTCAGTTGTAAACTCTGAGATGAATAAGTACTTACTACAGTCTCATGATCGTTGTTCATGTAGTAAGGTGGCCACACCTGTACCACCGATCTGTCTTCCTATTGTCTGAAACAAAGTCTATGAGAACATTATTCTTGTGTTAAAACTTACCTTGCACGCAAGGCATAATGGCATTATATTGGCACTGCATTAAAATAACCAGGAAATAAAAAAAAACATTAACATAGACCATAAAGAGGCTTCTAAAAGATGACACCTTTGTTCAGTATGACAATCAGAGGTTGCGTGATCCTCAGCCCATAAGTCATATGACAGCCTACAAAACTGGCACACACACCCTGGTCATGTGTTCATATCTGTACTGCACCAAAGGACAATAATGTAATTGGCAGTATGCCAATATACTATACTGCCTGGATGGGAGAACATCACAGGTCCTACTGGCTATGGAACTATATATTGCATTATCAGTCCACCGGTGGATTGAATTGTCAAGTGTGGTCCACTACCGAACCAGTATTAAATGTGTTTAACCGGACGTGATTTTTTTTTTTTTCAAGTTACCTAAAATGATTGAATGAATGAAACACTATCCAGCTCACCTTGATGGAGGCCTTGCTTCAAGCAGATGGGTCTCCCCTTAAGCCACAGACCGGCTCAAGATTTCCTCCTCAACAATTTTTTCCCCTTGTTTCAATGCTCCTGGGTCACCAGGGTTGAGCTCCTAAAGCCATCTGTTTCAAACCCTTCTCCATGGCATTGTATAACTGGAACACTTTTTGTTGTGTTCTTTTCCCCCACAAATTAAGCGATTTGAGTAATGTTTCCTCTATGAAAAGCACGTAATAAATAAAACATCATTATTATTATGAAACAGATGGAGAAACATAGGGCAGTTTGTGTCAAGTCACCAGGTTTGTCGAGGAGCCAGTAAGCAAAATGTCAGTGGACAGCCAAATCTGTTCCTGTTGGCTGACAGCAGAGCACTGGCCCTTTTACTATCTAGATAAAAATAACCCAAGCACACAAAACCAGCGATCATACTCCATAATCTAGTGTGTTTAGTGGTCCTTTCCACTAAAGTAGTCTTAGTAGTTCTTTTCAGTTGTTTTCCAAGTGTGAGAATGTATGAAGACATGGCATCAACAAAGACATTCCAGAGATTCCAGTAGGTGAAAAATAAAGCTGATTTAAAATCCAGAGACCAACAGGGTGTTCCAGAAAGTGGCTTTAGCCACTTACCTCGGTATGTTAACACAGAGTAGGTGGTAAACCTCATAATAGAAGGGTCATATGGCTGCATTTCCCTTGCAAAACAAAGCCATATTGCTCTTCTGTTAGATGGTTTCCACTTACTTTGAATTAACTTACCTGGATTACTTACTAACCTGAAATCCCCCCTCCCCCTGGATTTATTGTTTTTGTTTGGCCGACCCTGTGTCCTGGCAGGGAGGAGCTGTACATGCAGATGGCGGATGTGATGGTGAAGGAAGGGTGGCTGGATGTTGGGTATGAGTACGTGTGCATAGATGACTGCTGGCACTACCCCCAGAGAGATGCCCAGGGACGCCTGCAGGCAGACCCCAAGAGGTTTCCCAGTGGCATCAAGAAGCTGGCAGACTATGTGAGTGGCCCTCTCTTAACTGGCTAATTCTCAACTGGCTCACAGCTTCTGCTGTCATTTGAAACTGCTGCTTAGTGACGGGATGTCAGCGCTACTGTCAGTACGCTGTCAGCCCAACAAAGTGGTTCATGCTGTTTAATTTTAAGTTAAAATATGACTCACAATGTGCTTCACAGATCGTCAGAATTCATCACTGAATACTGAATGGTTGTATTCATCTTTCAAGTGTCATTTTAATATAGTCAAGTGTTAGACTAGTTACTTTATACAGTACTGCCCTCTTCAGGTGTTGTGTAGTTAGTACACTCTGAAAGCCTCAAAAGATGATATTGTACAAACTTGTTCCTTTGTCAGATTCATTCCAAGGGATTAAAATTTGGAATCTATGCAGACGTGGGTTCCATGACGTGTGCTGGCTATCCTGGTAGTCTGGGCTACTATGAACAGGATGCCAAAACCTTTGCCGAATGGGGTGTGGATTTGTTGAAATTTGATGGCTGCAATATGAAAGACTGGACTATGCTTGAACCAGGTATATGGAACATGATTTAAAATAGGGTGACCAAACATCTTGTTTTCGCATGACATGTCCTGTCCTGTTTTTTTACAGCCTGTCCATCCTGATTGTTTTTTTATGAAGTGATGAAATGTCCTGTTTTCATCATTTCATTTGTATTATGCATGTACCCCGAAACAAGACAACCTAATTATGAAGTGAAAGCTGGTCCTGGTTTTTAGTAATCAAAATATGGTCACCCCAATTTAAAATATAATAGAAACTTTTTAGGTTACCCAATGTGTAATTTTAACACTACACAATTTGTGTACATGTTTAAGGTTATAAGAACATGTCCAAAGCTTTGAACCAAACTGGAAGAAGCATTTTGTACTCCTGTGAGTGGCCATTATATGAATGGCAATTTCGTCAGGTAAGCATGTGCTAAGTGGGCCAAAGCTACTACACATTTGTCATTACATCAGACAGTTGCAAGCATGTAGCTCACAGAAAATGAAGCAGATTTAACAGGACTTTCTTGTATTCTCAGCCAAATTACACAGAGATAAGAAAAGCCTGCAACCACTGGAGAAACTCTGGCGATGTATACGACTCCTGGAGTAGCATTCAAGGCATTGTAGACTGGACTGCTACCAATCAGAAGCTTCTCGTCCCTGTGGCAGGGCCTGGCGGGTGGAATGACCCGGACATGGTATGAAACCTTTGTGTCAAGTACTTTTCCACACATTTAAAGAAAGAAAAAAAAAAAGCTTCTTCTAAAATGTGACCCTTCTCCAACTTGCAGCTGGTCATTGGGAACTTCGGGCTGACTCACGACCAGCAGCAGTCTCAGATGGCACTGTGGGCCATCATGGCTGCCCCACTGCTCATGTCCAACGACCTGCGAGACATCTGCCCCAAGTCCAAAGCGCTGCTGCAGAACCGGCGAATCATCGCCATCAACCAGGACCCACTGGGGAAACAGGGCTACCAGATTGGAAAGGTAACAGGTCTTGTACATGTGCTAAATATAGTGTAATATAGTAAATGTGAACCGCTTATGCCATGCTCTCTCAGACAAAAGTAGCAAGACATGTCTATCATGCCTTAGGGCATAAGCATCACCACAGTTATAGTCCAGAATCACACCTTCACATTTCAATTAAGTGCAGTTACCACAAACTAAACCAGAATATACTTGACACTTCCTGAAACAATAACAAAAAAAAATAACAAGACTACTGTTGCAGTACTTGGGTTTCCATTCAAATTATTTGCATCAGTAATTTTAGTCAACAAGATGTCAATTAGCAGTCATTTTAGGCTGCTAATATTATGAATTTTAAGAGTTTCCGAATGAATTCTTTTTGGAATAGATGCACATTGCACACATTTAATTAAACCTATTTACCCTTCAATAAACTAAGAATTTTCCCAACATTGTTTTCCATTTGAGGAACAGATGAAACCATTTGCAATGTTAATGACACTACCACCCTGTCTTGTTCTGGTTGGCAGGTGAACAGCTTTGACGTGTGGGAGAAACCACTGGCCGGTGCAGCCCTGGCCTTGGCCATAGTGAACAGGCAGGAGCTGGGCGGCCCGAGAGGCTTCCCCTTGGTACCGGGGACCCTGCACAGCTGGCAGGTGTGTGACCCCATGTGCAACGTCACTCAGATCCTGCCTGAGTATCAGGAGCTGGGGGTCCACACGGTCAACAATAAGCTGGTGTTCAAGATCAACCCCTCAGGCACAGCACTGGTGACCCTCACTCGCGTTAACAAATTTTAAAGGAACAAGGATTATGAAGGGCATGAAGACGAGCACTTTGCAATAGAGTTTTTTTTAATCTGCGTTTTAGATTGATGGATACACTGTGCCTTTACCCAATGAGTAACATCACAAAATCACGAATGTCAAGAGGTGTAAATACGATTTTTTTGAATGTGTAAATTTTAAAAATCACAAATAGGATGGGTTGAAGGGGTTTCTAATGTTCATCTTATTTTTGCTGTATTCAGTTAAGATGGAAAAGTTAGCTTCCTGGTTTGAAGTGGTGAACATAACATTGTAGTTAGTACAGGACACTGAACATGCCTATTTTAGCAGTCAGTTGAGTCAGTTAAATACATATGTGTATTTACACACTGGGTTTTTATTAATGAAAACTTAAAAGGGTTAGTTTTTGTGGCTGTACCAAAAGGTTCACATTAAAATAAAGGGAAAATAATTGAGCTTTGAAATTGTGCTCAGATTGCTGCTCCCACTGTTTTCTGCTGTTTGGATCACTTCATCTACAGAAATAAAATTGTGAATCTTTACCTGCATACTTCGCACATCACTCTTCAATGCTTCTCTGAATGCATCAAGAGACACACTGGGTTTTAAAGACAATACACAAATGGATCATTTTTAGCACTTTATTGAAAACTGAAAGCCCAGCCAGTGGAGGACCCCGCTTAGAACTGGATGACCTGGCCCTGCAACACAAAAACATAAAAGTAGTCAGTCTTCTATTGAATACAGAATGGATCCCAACAAACATGGAAGACCATCTACCGAAGTATTCAACCTCAACATGACGTACTTAAATCACAGCAGTGACTTCAAAACTACTCTTTTATGTACCAATTTCTGAATTCACACATTTCGTTTCCATGGCACATTGGTAAAGAACAGGTAAGGAAATAAGTTCTGACAACACTAAGCTCTTTGAATGTCAGCACAGCATCAAGTTGGTCTCAATATATTTTCAGATCAAAACAAAAAGGTGGCTTTTTCTCCACATAAGCCAACATTAAACAAAGAATCTCCCCATCTCTACTCTACATCTCTCAGACCGTACACATGCAAGAACAGCACCAACAATTACACCAAACCACTTTGTGAAGTTCTGATTACATTTTTCATACACAAAGTTTATTCAGGCAGCCACAATAAAGGGCTGCATGAGTTAGGTGTAACCATGCAACACAAGACCAGGTATAGATGTTTATTTTGGATAAAATCTGACTCCAAACAAAATCATTCTACTTATGAGGGACCTAAAAAAAACATTACCACCATCCCTGTTACTTTACTTGCAGCTCTCGATAGTTAGACTGTATTAGACAGTGGACAAATGTTGTGACTAACCCATACATGGACTTACTGAACAGGAGCTTACATGAACCGTTACTTGCAGACAGACATGTTATAAATGTTAAACTTTTGCCAATTTATTTACTCAAAACAGACTTCTGACTGGCAAAACATGACAACCAGCTGAGCACTGATTGAAGACAAATCCAGTTATGTTTACTAGATATAACACAAGAAAAATCTAACTGCTTCCTTTAGGCCCAGACTTCAGTGTTTATCCAGAACAAGGAGTAGGTTCAACACCAAAAAAGCAAGTACCTCTGGACTAACACAAACTTGTGCTAATGACACACACTCCCTCAACATCCGAACATGTGCCTGATTAACGAAGTTATAAAGACTTTAGGAATACTCAGGCTAAACCTTCGAACAGTCTGATGGTATCAGGGAATGATCACATGAGATCACAAAATAAAACTAATATCCCAACATACCAATAACATCTGATAATTATATTCAACACCATTCTAATCAAGTATAACATCACAACACTATTCTCTGGTGTCTACTGGTTGACGTAACCATCCCTAGGGTCATTTTATTAATTTATTTCATTTAACCAGGTGGATCAATTGAAAACCAGTTGTCATTTACAATGGCAACCTGACCAACAGGTCACATAACAGGCCAGGCTAGGGCACACAAGCCAGTCCACAGTAAACATATAAATGTTTCTCTGCAGTACACCGAGACAAACGCTTACCTTTCTCTTCTTGTCTCCACCCAACTCAAAGTGCTTGCATCTTTTGATGGCCAGCATTCTCTTGGATCTGCAGTTTGGCTCAACACACTCAAGCCTCAGCACGATCTTCTTTGTGGTCTTGGCCTATTAGTGTGCAACATTGACCAGCATGAGAACCATTCACAATGTCTTCATTGGTTTCATGAGTTCAAACAGGAACATTAAAAAGCTTAATTTTAACAACTGTAGCCTTTGTCATAACAGTGTGCTTAATGTAGCGTTACCTAAACCTGGAGTTTAAGCCCATTTCATACTTGACACTTACCTTTTTTCTGAAAATAGGCTTTGTCTGGCCACCATAACCACTCTGCTTACGGTCGTATCTCCTCTTACCTGCAAAAAATTTAACCAGTTAACTTGGGCCTCTGATAATATTACTACTTGCAAGGCAAGTTGTGGGCCAACATTACCAAAGTAAATTGTTTGTTTATGGGCCATCAGCTAATTACGTCTTCCCACCATGGACCAGCTTGACAAAATCGAGTACGACAACACTACTCACCCTGGGCGTAGAGAGAGTCCTTGCCCTTCTTGTACTGGGTAACTTTGTGAGGCTGGTGCTTCTTGCACTTTTTGCAGTAAGTCCTGCGGGTCTTCGGCACGTTCACCTACGAATGCAACGATAGACAGTGGGGTTAGCTTCGTTAGCAAGAATGCTAGTCATAAGGATAAATAACCAACTGGTATGCAGCGTTGTTTTGAGATCATGGCCCTAGCCAATAAATGAAATGGGTTTCCACTAAATACAAATCTTAAAATAGAATTGACACAATGAGTACAGGGGGCATTATTTCTAATTTTAAGCAAGGCCTGGGCACATAGGCATGATGTAAGCAGAGCTCGGTTGTCGACCAATGTCTGATTACTAGCCATACACTTCTCTTCTTTTTTTGGCAATATCCACAAAATATAGGGCATAATAATATATTTAATGCATTGTTTAGCCTCGTGTGACGTTAAACATTAGACAATATAACAAAATAATTGTGTAAAAGTAATGGATTACTATAGATCTAATGGACCAGTAATCTCAGAAATTTCGGCTCACCATGTTTGCGAACCCGTTGCAGCAAGGAAGAGGAAGACCGATCCGGAAGAGTTTTCTGATAAAGGTTTCGCAGGCTGGTTGTCATATTTCTGTTGACGTTGCCCTCTAGTGGTGTGGATGTTTAGCCCAGAGAGTGTAGAGCAGAATGTAAGCTCTTTGACTGTACCTTGACTTTCATAATGCTTCTATCAAAATGTACTATTATGAATTGGGCAGATTCATTTATAGGCCAGCCAACTAGAATCTATATATAATCCAGTTTACAGATCTAAACTGTTGGTTATTATTTCAGAAAGAACTTCCAAAGTATTTTTTCTCAATGTAAAGTTAATTAATTAATCTTGAATGCAATTAGTGGTAAAATGAATTATTATTTTTACTGGTAAATTGTGTGGACTAGTGGTCATATTAAGAAAAATGTAGACATGGCCATTGCCCATGCAAGTAGTTAAATGATGATTTCTTTTGTATGAATAAAATAATATGGACTGGGTAATTGATTAAATAACAGTGACCGAAACCTGCATTGCATGTGTGGTGGGTGCAAGGACTTGTTAATGTTTAATCTCTCTGTGCCTAAATTCACATAAGCTCATATGAAAATGAGCAGAAAGAGCAGGAAGCAAAAGGGGAACTAAGCAGAGTCAAATCTTCTCAAAGGGTGGGGTTTATTTCTCTACCGTGTCACAACCAACTTACAGTGCAGCTCACTTAGACTTCTCCTACATCTACATCAGCTCTTTAAACAGACATCACATATCATTTAAGTGGCAGAGAAGTGTTGGGGAGAGAGCAAGGTAAGCTCCACATTTTATCTGTGTTCTTCTGTTGGGGGTCCCTCTATTGGGGCACTGTGATAGGGCCAAATGCACACACATGATCTTATACTACCACAACACAAGGGGCACAGCTAAGCTTAGCTAGTGAATACATACAGTACATACATACATACCACTACATGGTATCACACATAACCATATTGCATTTCAGAGTATCACACAATAGATTCAAACGCTAGCCTTACATGTTGCTGTTTTGTTTAAAAGACATGCATTTTTTCTGACCAAAAACACAAGATGCTTCAAAGGAAATGTGGTCAACCAAAGACAGTGGTTCTATTTGTGCAGCAACCTATTAGATCTGCTGTCATGTTATAGCTGTTTTCTGTCATACTGCTCTGGCCTTTTCAGATGACAAAGGGGATAGACATGTCAGACACAGACCAAATTGCTACAGCCCCTTTTGGTTCCTCTCAGTTTTTTTTCAACCATGTGATTAGCATCTGTGGCACTTCCACAGTCCTCCACAGACTCGGTCAGTGGATTTTGTTGGCATGTTCAGTGTCTAGTTTGATGCTAGTTTTCCATGCAAAGCCCTTTTGCTATGGGCTGCTATAGGCTGAATAAATTAGTTTTGACATGCAAATAGTCCCGCTAATGATGAGAGCAGAGCTGACCTTTGCCTGCATGTGGTGCGCTGTCCACCGTCCGTTCTCTTACTTGTACAGAGGTTGCAGTGGCTGATGCACTGTGAAATGCGATAACAAGCTCACATACTGACAGTAACATGAAGACAGTCCTAAAATAATTGGTGAGAATATGTGTCTTAAACTGTTAAACAGTCAACGGAGGTTTTTTTTTTAAAGTAAACTGAAAAGCACTGTAAAATTGCATATGGCATGTGGGTCAATGAATCGCTAGTACACAGGTCTTGCAGTGTTAGTCACATGTATGGCTATATGCACGTCAGATGCATGGCAACCCATGTGCATGGCAATGCAAATAACCTCCTCAGTCTAGCCCAGCAGTGGATTACTCGACCCTGTATGGCTGTAGAGAAACCCTATGTGAGTTTCGGCCAAGATAACAGTAGGTTATTAGGCAACCAGGAACATCCTCATTCTTTGGCTGGATTACTTGTAACTGAACACTAAGCTGAGATCTGTTTGAGGCCCAAAGACTAAGCACTGGCAAACTTAACTCCATCCTTCCCTCTCTCAAATGCTGTTGTTATGCCACAGGCCGTCAGTTTTGAGACTAAACCACAGCAAGTTGAGAGAAAGACAGACAGAGAGAGAGAGAGAGAGAGAGAGAGAGAGAGAGAGAGAGAGAGAGAGAGAATTTCACCAGTAGCTATAAACAACATGGCTGACTCAAAGGCGGCCTTGAAGAGAAGCACTCTTATCACTGAAGCCTTCACTAGAGAAAAGCAGCCAGTTAAATGTCTTTCCGCACAACTGCATGTGTGTATACACGATGTGGCAAGGATTCAGTTCTGGTCAGATAAGCTGCGGCCAAGTCTATCTTGCACAAAGTCCCGTCACAGCATCAGCACCATACACACAGCACACTTATCAGTCAGGAAGCCTTCTGGGGGGAGAAGGTTGCTATTGCTCAATACACCAACTGCAACTTTTAAGGCCATTACTAAAAATGGAAAACAGTAACATTTAAATAATATCCTGTGGCTAAAGTGGCGGCAGACAGATTTGAATGATGAAGGTAATGTTACGAGCCATTGACAAAAAACTCCAATGTGCCTCAGCTGGTTCATGTAAATTTAGCTGGAATTTAGTCATGTGGAATAGACATACCTAAGCTTCTTTTCCACTGGACCCTAAATGCTCTATGTGACATTATAAATTCAAGTTGCTGTTGATGTTGTTGTAACCTGTACTTGGGTTAAAGTACAAAAAGATTACTTGATCACTTTCTTTTTCCAAAATACATAGTTTACTTTTGCTTGCAGTAAAATATGTGAGAATGACATGGCGAATTGTAAGTCAGTGTGCGAGCTGATCCTTCAGGCTGATTTTCTTCTTTTGCAGGGTAGCATTTATGCAACTTCCCCATTTGATTGTAGGGTTAGTGTTTGTGCCTTCAGATAACCATGCAAACCCAAAAAGGCCAGTGCAACACAAAAAAAAGTATTTTAAAACTGTCTGAGCATCAACCAAAACACCAAATCATACACATAAACATAGATATGCTTATAAAGCGACGATTAAAAGTAGTCTATACTGAAGGAGATGTGGGCATGAAGAGGGATGTTGAAAGTTCTGACAAGGTTAACAAATACACTGGTATTGCATGGCTGCAACTCACGCTGTGGTGACAAAGTGACAAAGTTGGTGTTAGCAGCAGCTTGGGCAACCAGGAAATGCTCAAATATCTCTTTAAAAGTTGGTTTGTTCGCAGAAGGCCTCACCTTTTGCGTCTACAGGGCAAGTTCACTCATTCACAGCTGTTGGGAGTATTGTGCATATCGTAACCTACATCAAGTTATTGCATGAACAGAAAGCTACCTGTTTTGTCCCTTTTCCATACTAATGTGTGGAATATTGTTTGATATTGATAAAATGTAGCTACGAATATTGCACCTCAAATGTTATGGCAACAAATATTTTTGGTGATTTTTTTTTTAAACTCAAAGAGGGCATTGCTTATCATTAGCCAAGCTAAGCCAAGGAACAAAGCTTTCATTATCCCAAAGACCAAATGATTAACAAATGTCCATATCTGTCTCCACCTCTTGTTCCGCATCAGCATTGAATCAATGGGAGCCTTGTGGTGTGTAGGAGGTGAATAGACAACGACAAAGATGCAGCTGATAAAGTTGTTCTGGCCTTAGTTTAAATCTTCACTCAGACTCAAATTGACAAGGTCATTTAAAACACACACATACACACACAGACACAGTGACAGAACTTTACTTCATAAAGTTCATGAATAACTTTGGCTTAAATAAGCTTGATGAGAGCGCATGTACAGCAGGAACTACTGGAAGCCTATTGTGGGTGGGTGGATGCTGGTGGTTGGGTGGGTTGTAGTGCACTGTAAGTTGCTGATATTGAGACTCTGGATAAGTGGCCTCACTGGCCTGAAACATGAAGCAGGAAGATATGGGTAAAGGAAACAGCTGTAGCAGGGCAGGAAACAGTGGCAACAAAGGGTGTCATTGACACAGCATGGGGGCCCTATGCAAATGTCTGGTAATCAGCTTCTGATACCTGGCCACTTCCAGTCTACTCTGGGCCGAGGTGGTGGGCTAACCTATGTAGACTCCCAGCCTGGGTTTGCAATGGTAAAGGCCATCCCTTAGCCCAAATATCTCTTTTGAATCACCTGCTACAAAAAAGCATACACTGTAAAGCTCTAATATTATAATAAAATATTCAAAAACCTGTACTAAATGAAACTCCAATATTGATAATAGTGTCATAAAAGTGCTTTTACAAGCATTAGATCATACTAGTGTGCAGTTCACTGCTGCATAGGCAGGTTTCCAAAGAAGAACTGAAGTACACTGTAGAAGTGGGAAGAAGACCTCAGTTCATTGTCCTGCCAAGTGCACGCTCTAAATGCACTACAGGAAGAAGTGCACTATATTGGTGCAAGTGACCAAGGTTCTCCCACCACACCTTTCAAAATGATAACTGATGTGCACACAAACCAATATAGTGCTTTTTGATTCTCACAGTGTGCTGAAGTTACTTGTTATTGTGTATAAGAAAGGCCTCAGTGATATCATTTTAACCGCATGGTGAAGAAGCACGTTTCACAATATTCTCTGTGAAATTGCTACATCGTATTTCTCCACTTCATGGCCCTTACTGCGCATATTAAAATGTATAAACACCACAATAAAGATGCATAGAACGTGCACATAAGGACGTATTAGCTTGTGGCATGTTGCTTCAAAATCAAACTAGTGTGCAGCTTTGGAGGCATGTTTATTCTGCCAATAAAAATGAACTTCATACTTTTATCATCAGTAATTTAAAAAGGAATTTACATTTGAAGCTATCCCTCATTCATACAATTGTTTCAAATATCTTCATCACCTTCAGATAAGCGTGTGGCGGCATCATGTCAGACAGCAACCTAGAGGAGATCTTCATAAAACGCTCACAACAGAAGAAAAAAACATCTCCATTAAACTACAAAGAGAGGTTATTTGTTCTCTCAGAAAACAAGATCTCCTATTTCGACTACGACCCAGAGAAAAAGGTAAGCTCTCTGCTATTGTTGCACTGAGACATCATATTGGGGAAATTCCAGATGCTGTTAAAGATATATCTGTATGCGTGTGTGAACTTGGCTAAACAACATGGTGGCATAACAATTTCTTCAATAAACAGAAAAAGAAGGCGTTGAAGGGCTCGGTTGACCTTGAGAAGATAAAATGTGTAGAGACAGTAATTCCAGATGAGAATGCTCCCCTTGAGCGACAGTTTCCTTTCCAGGTGAGTTACGGCACTCATAGCCTATGTAGGTAAATACTTTTACTGACATGTTATCAGAGAGACTTCTTTGCTCTTCCTTCTCATCCATCCATCCATCCATCCATCCATCCATCCATCCATCCCCACTACCACTTTCACTTCTAAACAAATTGGTGGGCACTGCATACTAAATCACATTAAACATGAAGAAAATGTAGACTTACATTTTTGTGTCACTGTGTAAATATGTAAGTTATTTATTGGTATACTATTGCTTCTATTATGATTTCTTTTGATTAGTTGTCCTATTGTTTGTAATTTTCAAACACTATGGTCAGTATGGTCAGTGTTTTAAATTGTGTTAAAGAAAACAAGCTGACTATGACTATTACTACTGCTGTGCTGAAGTTGCAACTGTAAATACTGTAATTCTTTAAAACCCTAACCCTAACCCTAACCCTTTAACATGGCTCTCCTCGCTTGGTCCATATGCTTTGATCACTGCCACAGAGATGGGAACTGAGATAAGCATTGATTGTTTGTGTGTCTGTACACACTTTACATGAGTGAGCCAGAGCAGTTCCCTAGATACTGTGAGAGCACGGCTAAGAGCTGACACTATTTGACTTCATGAAAGTGGATAGTGAGAAGTGAAACCAGGTCTCTCGAAAAAAAAAAAGCACATGTGCGCAGCAGGTGTTGCAACTTTGAATACCATACACACACACACACACAGACACGCACACACACACACACACACACACCCGCACTCACGCATACACATACACATACACAGACACGCACGCACACACACACGCACGCACATACACAATCACACACACAGTTATTGTTCACCTGGAGTGGTCAATCGTTTTTTCTATGGTACTTCTTTTATTATGCCCTCATACAGATCCACGTTTTAAGCTTTAAAATTTTAAGCCAGTTTTTTCAGTTTCTTTTTTCTTAATCTCTCACTCTCTTTTATTTGCTCATTCTGACCTGACCTCTAGCAGTACCAATTTCAGTCACTGAAAAACTCCATGAAGCAATTCACAGTATAGGATTTGTTTGATTTATCTTAAGCAAAAGTCAAATCACTTAAGAACAGTAATCTTGAGACCACAAAAAAACAAATGTCACCACATGACACCAGGCTTCTTGATGAAAGCTAATTCTCCTCTTGCACACAGATAATCTACGACGAAGGACCCCTCTACATTTTCGCCAAGTCCGATGACATCCGCAGAAAATGGATCCACAGGATACGGCATGGTTAGTATGATAATCAGGACCAAAATTCATTACACACCATCACACCACACCACACCACACCACACCACACCACCATCACACGCTGTCATTCAACACTCTAAATGACTCTATTTATCTACCCGGTGCCAGTTCTCGCCACTCATGCAAATTTCGTGTTGATTTAATGGAAATGTCTTCCCACACTCGTGTCAAAGTTGTGAGGTTCAACAAGGACCTGATGCAAAAGTACCACCCTTGCTTCTGGGAAGATGGCGTATGGAAATGCTGTCAGCAGGTGGTGAAGCAGGCCATGGGCTGCCGGGTGCTGGAGACCAGGAATGGCGGTAAGGGTCTACGACATTGCATTCATTTCATCTATCGTATATCCCATTATGTAGCATATACGGAGAAAGCTTGTGACAAAAGATGATGTCGAGATGTTGTGGTGAGTTAGGGACGACATGTTCATGGACTAAAAGCCTTCTCTGTAATTTTATTTTAAAGGATTCAAACAGTCACATCGCAAATCCCGAAAACCTCTCCCACCCACCCCAGAGGAGGTCAGTCATTTCTCCACATAAACAACAGCTTTCTTTTTTTCTTTTTATCTTTTACAGCCAGGGGCATTAGCCGAACCCTGTGGCACAGTGTAAGTACATAATGTCACATATTGTTACACTGTACTTCGTGATGTAGATACACTGTAACACTGTACTTCATGATGTAGATACACTGTAACAGGTACAGTGAAATAAAGTGTAATCCCCCTCCTTTTCTTCCTCCACCTGTGTGCATCTCACTCCAGGAGAAACCCTGCAGGCCGCTGCCTCCGCAGCCCCCCCCGCAGCAGGGCCCCTGCCCAGGCAGCACGGTGATCGCCGAGTACCCCTACGCCCCCATGACACCCCAAGACCTGGAGCTGCGGAAGGATGAGGAATATGTCATCCTGGAGATGAGTGACGCCAACTGGTGGAGGGCCAGAGATAAATACGGGTGTGTGAACACGAACTGATTTTGGCAACAGTATCGAGCCTGTAAAATACAACCAGCGTGGTCAAAGAGTTTAAGTGGCAGAGTTCACATATCTTGGCTCAAACTCAATTTTACCTTCATTCACTCTGTAGAGCTTGTCTGTGAGCTGTTTACTGAATTGACTGACCTAATCTTCTGTATCTTCATAGGAGGGAAGGATACATTCCAAGTAACTATGTCACAGAGGCAATGAATGGACTGGAAAGGTTTGAGTAAGTATGAGCACTACTAGCCACCATCGTGACCAACATGACAGTAGACCATCTGAGAGTTTGCATTAACTATAAACAGGAAATCATCTGGAGCATCAAACGAAACCTAACACTGCTGAATGTACTGCACTGCTCCGGACATGTGCTTCCACCCTCCAATATCAGGTGCTAACACAATGTGTGTCTATATTTGCACAGCTGGTACTGCAAGAATATGAACAGAAGCCAGGCTGAGCACCTACTGAAGACAGAGGTAACCATCTGATCACGAGACCCTGCCACAAAAAAAGAAAAAAAAAAACATGAGAAAGTTTGCAATTATGACCATTTTAAGAATCTGTAATAAAGAAAATAGAAAAAAAAAACATGTAAAATTAATGATGAATAAATACATTTGCACCACAGATGGTGGTGTTCATATGCTATTTGTGTTGCACTTCTCAGAACAAAGATGGTGGATTCTTGGTTCGTGACTCGAGCAAAGCTGGGAAGTACACTGTGTCTGTGTTCTCAAAAGTTGGCGGGTGAGTTTCTGGAGCCACTGAAAGGTGCTGGTAAATGAACTTAGCATAACCAAAAAAGCAGAACATACAATTAACAAGTGAAAGTAACAATAAAGACAAAAAGTGAAAGTAACAATAGGACAAGTGTTAAAACCATAAAATGCATAAAATATTCTCACCAAAGATCCACAGTGGCCTGTGACATTGCTGCACCTCTCTAAAAAATTAGGCAGTGTGCTACGTGGATCTTTCTACAATGGCTTAACTTGCACTACTTTTCAAGTGTCATGGACATATTTCAGGAGAAACTCCAAGGCCAAGCCCTACCAATAAAGGCTTTTGAATTTTTGAAAATAAGAGTGCCTTGAAATTACCTTGCTTAAAGTAACTCATTCAAAGAGCACCTCAAACAAATGATCTTTGGACTGTAGGAAGCACTCCTCAACAGATACATTTTGCATCATGAACTTGAAAACTTTTGAAGAAAACCAGTGCAGGTTAAACCAAAAAGACCCATGCTGCATGTTACCTTCATTTTTTAAAGTTGGTTCTAAACAGCACAGTATAGCGTATATAGTTGTGCAATTTATTGACACAAAGGTCTGTGCTTTCCCCTAGGGAGACTGTAGGCATCTGTAAACACTACAATATTTGCACCACTCAGCAAGGCCAGTTTTACCTGGCACAGTCACACAATTTCAGCACCATTCCAGACCTCATCAACTACCACCAGCACAACTCAGCAGGTACAGAAAACACCCATAACAGTGAGTCGATCGTTCCGTACCGTGTACCAGTTTAGCTATAAAACTTATGAGCTTGTCTGTTTTGCATTGCAGGGTTAGTAAGTAGACTGAAGCATATCATGTCCAATGGAGCAGACAGTGCACCATCCCCATGTGGTCTTGGCTATGGTAAGTATTAAAAAATCATTAACTGCATTAGACTTCTTTTATTTTGGTGTTATTTTACTGTTGCTGAGCTATGCCCTGGTCCATGTTGTGTGTTGAATTGTTTTGGTGTTGTTTAGTGATGTGAGGTGACTTCGAGTGGTATAAATGGCACCACTTTAATAATAATAATAATAATAATAATAATAATAATAATAATACTGATAGCCTGCTGCTACCACCACCTACTACTACTATTACTACCACTAATTCTACTAATACTGTTGCTGCTGCTGCTGCTACCACTACTACTAACAATAACAATAATATCAACTGAAGTTGCCCATTGAACATGTTCATACCTGGTGTTGTTTGTTGTCACTCAATGTAGGTGTTTGGGAGATTGACCCTACTCACCTGACCTTTATAAAGGAACTTGGCTGTGGGCAGTTTGGGGTGGTGAAGTATGGGAAGTGGCAGGGGCAACACGATGTAGCTATTAAAATGATCAAAGAGGGATCGATGTCAGAGGACGACTTCATTGAGGAGGCCAAGGTCATGATGTGAGTGGAAGTTATTATATTTGACTGAACTGCTTACTGACCTTTGGGTTTTTTGGAATGTGCTAGTTAGGCATTTTGTTCTCTCTCCACAAAACCAGGAAGCTCCGTCATCAAAACCTGGTTCAACTCTACGGTGTTTGTACAAAACAGAAGCCCATTTACATTGTCACAGAGTTCCTCTCAAACGGATGTTTGCTAACCTACCTGCGGGAAAGCCTGAAAAATCCGACCCCCATCCACCTCCTGGAGATGTGCAAGGACGTGAGTGAGGGGATGGCCTATCTAGAGTCTCAGCAGTTCATCCACAGAGATCTTGTAAGTGTTGCAAACAGATTTAATTAGTGTTACCAAGACTAGCTCCTATTTGTCCGTAACACGCTGTTGTTTGATTAACTTTTTTGTTTAGGCTGCAAGGAACTGTCTGGTAGCTGCCAATGGAACCATCAAAGTTACTGACTTTGGTCTGTCAAGGTACTATAGTTTGCCTTGGCTGTGTGTTCAAAAATTGTGTGTGCTCACAATATTTTTTGTAATGAAAAATAATAGACACTATCAGTAGGAAACTTCCAGTGAAAGAACAGTTTCAACATTCAAGTGTTCCATATGTGACACAAATTTATCACAAAAATTGCTGATCATTTGATATTTGAAAAGAATAAGTATTTTACACTATCACACAGTAGCCCAAGTGTACAGTACTTGCCAGTTTTAGAGCCAGTTTCGCTTGTCTGATTGAAACAAATGCGAAACCCGTTGTTCGGCAAAATAAAAAAAAAACAGCACAGTGCGCAGTGATTTCTTTAAGAGACTTTATTTATACTTTTGCTGCACATCATCAGCACCTGGGCCACAAAATAAATACAACAGCGAGCCAGTAGTTATGCCTGAGGTGCAAACAGACTGTTATGTGAACACATTCCCAAATACATTTGCTTTTGTTGTTACATATTGTGGCATATGAGTATAATGATTGTAGTCCACTCTGATGTGCTAAAATTTGGTTGAGGGGTTTGTGTACTTGAAGGTATCAGTGAGAGCACAACACAGAGAGGCACAAGAAATTTAAAATCCTGACATGTTGAACAGTTTACATTTCTTTACCCAACAAAATATCACTTGGCATTTGATCACTTTGCAACAGATTTAACTTTAAATGGCTATGACTAAAACAATTTTCTAAATCAGTGTGTGTTGAATTTTTAGGTATGTGCTGGATGATGAGTATACCAGCTCTGCCGGAACTAAGTTCCCAGTGCGTTGGTCTCCACCTGAAGTTCTGCTGTACTGCAAATTCAGCAGCAAGTCTGATATTTGGGCATATGGTCAGTCACTACCCATATCTCACTGCCATAATGGCTGCACATAATTATGCTTACATATTATTATGCATATTATGCACATTTTTCTTCTACACTCTCTATGTAGGGTTAGATATAATAAATAAATATTAAGTGTGAAATAAATACTGTTATTTGCTGCTCCAAACCCTCTCACATTGAATTTATATGGTTTTACTGCAATAAAGGATGCTGATGGGTTTGGGCCTGCAGAAGGCCTTGATTGTCAGTTGTGCCCTGGTGATACTCTAATAGGCCAAAACCAGTCAGTATTCTCAACTGCATCAAATCCACATAAATTCATCAAAAGGTATTCAACTATAACCCGTCACTTAATGTGAGACTGCTTGGAGCAGCAGACAACAGTAACAGACTAGAATTTCCAAGTGGTTAATACCTCAAAAGCACCTTGCATATTGGGAGCATACTCTCTCTGCAAACAGAGCAATTTGTATTTCTTGTTTTCTTCCCCAACTAAAAAACAATCACTTTGTATTACTTATCTTCTTCCCCAACTAAAAATAATAATAAAATAAATAATTACTTCACAGGTGTCTTGATGTGGGAGATATACACCATGGGAAAAATGCCCTACGAGCGGTTGAGTAACTCAGAAATAGTGGACAAGGTGTCGACTGGTCTGCGCCTGTATCGCCCCCAGCTGGCCAACGAGAGAGTCTACTCAATCATGAGCATTTGTTGGCGAGATGTATGTTTGTGTTTAATATTATCTGTACTGGACTGCTATCTTATTTTATTTTCAGCCTACATGATGCTCAATTTAATCTAAATTGTCTCTCGTGCACCCATCCACAGAAAGCAGAAGACCGGCCAACCTTCCTAGAGCTAGTGTCGAACGTCCAAGACTTGCTGTATGAAATGCAGTAGATGGTGTAGCAGTGAGACAACGCTGTTCCAGTCTCCACACCCCCACTGAGGAAGAAGGGGCACTGAGAAACTCTTTCAGAGGTGCACTATGTGGATGAGGGTTGGCTTTACAGAATCAGAGACTTTTACTGTGAAGACCTGAGTATAATGTACAGACAAACATTACTAACCCTCCGTGTTCTCCTGGGAACCAAAATACTGTGAATACCTAAATGTGTGTTTACCAGCACTCTGGTTTTTATCACCAATCTATATCTGGGACAATATGGTCATTAATTGCAAGGTTTTATTATTGTGGATATGGGCCTAAATGTATTATTATTATTATTATTATTATTATATTATTATTATTATTATTATGCCACTGTTGTTGGGATTATGATTGAGTTGTATATGATTCTTGAGAATTTAATAAAAATGATAAGCTAGTGCTTTTATTCAGTTATTGTTATAAGCAGAATAATTCATACCATGCTAAAAAATAAAGACCAAATAGCAAATAAACTTTAAAATAAATAAATCTTCACACGAATACTTTAAAAATCTAGCTACATCTTTCTTAGACTTTTAAACAACATGACCATGTGAAATATTCAAATGTTCTTTTTTTTTTTTTTTTTTTAAACAAATCTGACAAATGTACTTCCCTACCTCCCAACTGTATACAGTCATTGCTTGGTCCAAATGTTAGCCTGCGTGACAGGGAAGCACATCTCGGTGTATGCTAGCCAACTGTCATCGCAGGGATGTAGAACCATACTACGATAAAAGTACAACCTGTCAATGCAAACAGTATGGTACACTTAGTAGCCTACTCTTAATTGCTGCATTGTTACAAGCACAATAATTCCTGACATGGTAAAATACAGTATACTACCAACAAGTACATACACCTTCAAACAACTTCACTATGCCAGAATTCAGTGTCTTGAAAATTTGATAAACGCGCTTTGAGCACAATGTTTCTGGTACAACCAAGTGTTTTGTGGGTCTTCGTCATTAGGACCCGTCGTCCAATTGTTTCACTCTAATCAGCGCACATGCAATGTGATTGGTCGAAACACTTTCCGTTTCCTGTGATGTAAACAGTCTATCAAGACACGTGAAGGTCAGGGGCTGTACAGCTTATCTTGCTCACAAATATTATATTTGCCGAAATTGAGGTCTTTGTCGAAACCAGTGTTTTAGAAAAGTTGTAATGGAAGGCCAGGGAGTAACAGCAGATCCCCAACTGCAACACTTCATCGAAATCGAGTCACAAAAGCAGAGGTTTCAGCAACTGGTTCATCAAATGACTGAAGTGTGTTGGGTAAGTGAAGTGGGCTGTGTTGGCTTGGCTATCACTGAGCTACTGCCATCTTACCTATTTTTGAACAACTTCGCCGTTTATAAGCAATATTTGAAAACTATAACTACAAATTAGGATACAAGAAGCCGGTCAACTTTGTAACATTTAGGTTATTTAATCGAACGATGCAATACAGTTACACCTTTGGCTAACATGAGATGTGTTACAAAGCTAGCTACGGCGAAGACTTGGGCCTGCCCCCTCTGTCACTGTTAAAACAAATAGTCTCTTATGACACTCATGTATGAAATAGGAAGCTGAATTCTGGCAGTGGCGATCGAAAAAGCGTTAACACATACGTGTTTTGCTGTTTTAGGAAAAATGCATGGATAAACCAGGCCCAAAGCTAGACTCAAGGACGGAAGTCTGCTTTGTCAACTGTGTCGAACGGTTCATTGACACGAGCCAGTTCATCCTTAACAGACTGGAGCAAACCCAGAGGAGTAAAGGGTCCTTCTCAGAGTCTATGTCCGATTAGTCGCTTAAACGCTGAATTGGACTCAAATGCGAATCAGCGTCCGGCCAGCAGGTTTGGCTTGGATGGCTCCAAGCTTGCGTGTATACTGTGAGGTGAAATCCCATAAACTAAGACGAAACAGATGTGACATTTTAAAGACAAAGTGCCTCGTGCTCGTTGCATTATGCCTGCAAATCACCTGAGATGGAACGTCGTGGAGGGATTCGTGATGTCCTCTTGGGATAAAAGCAGAGAAGATGGCATTTCTGGAATAATGTGGTTGGAGGTGTCACCTCATATGCGATTGTGTCCTGTCTGGTCACATTTTGTGGTCTTGAGAAATGAGGACTACTGCGCGATCTTTACCTCACCGCGCTGTAAGTCATCGAATGTCATCGCTCGCATTAAAGGGACACTTGAGTTTGTTTCATTATTGTTGAAAATGATGGAATATATTTTGTCTGAGGAGTCACGTTATTGAACATTGCAATAAAGGAAAAACACAAGTGACAGCTGTTCTGTAATTATTCCAGTACTAATACATGCGGGTACCACTACAATTAGGTATTCCACTTGTGGTCTAGTGCATTATTATTACAATAATGACATGAAACAATTTGTAGACTTGTAGTAGACGAGTAATCCAACAAGGCTTATTTTAATTCGAAATTTTCAACAGGAAATATATAAAGTAAAATACTATAAGGCTTGGTCAAATAAATATGCTTTTATCTATGAGGTCATACAACATTACTTCAACAGCACAAATGCAAGCGCTCAGTGACCTTAAAATGAGTTAATAGTCTACAAACAGTCATGATGTATACATGAACTAATGGTTTTTTGGGGGATTTGTTTTTTTCATTTTAATAGCTACATTTATGCTCAGTAAGATCGGAAAGAATATACAGCAAAGCACTATGTTAAAACACTACATATGGTCCCTTAATCAAAAGATGCATTTTGAGCACTATTGTAGTGCAAAGACAAACTTATCACAGTGTTAGTAAAGTTCCAGAATAAGATTTATGGCCGGGTTCTACCACCCACTGCCGGGTCTATGTAAATGCTTTGGTTGTGTCTTTAGCGCCATTGTTTCTCCTTTCTGTGAGCTCTGGAGGTGCACCAGCCTTGTTGCCAGTGTCCCGAGGTGCCTTCCTGTCCTCAGAGACGTCGTAGCTTGGCAGCGGCGCGTAGGGCTGGGCCCATGGGGGACTCTGAGGTACCTGACGCAGGTATAGCGGTAATGAGTCCCACGTGAAGGTAATGTCCTTAAAGGCATGAAGGAGAAAAATGCCCAAGATGATGGTCAAGAAACCACTGATGGTGCCCAAGGCCCCGTCAGCAGACATGCGCAGCCACTCCTTAAACAAGATGGCTGAACAGGCCATGACCGATATGGTGAAGAACACATAGTAGATTGGTGTGACGATAGATGTGTTGAAGATGTCCAGTGCTTTGTTCAAGTAGCTGATCTGGATACTGATGCAGAGCACGAGGCATACCAGCAAACACCAAAACAGAGGCTCCTTGAGCACGGCGGTGCCTGCGAACAGCTCTTTGATCCCGATTCCCAGACCCTTCACGCAGGACACTGACAGGGAGCCGATGACGGAGCAGATGAGGATGTACACGAGGACGTTCTTCTGGCCGTAGCGTGGAGCCACAAAGAACATCAGGACCAGGCTGCTTGCCACAATACACACAGCAAACACAATAAATCCTGTGCAAAACAGAATAGGACAGAAAGTAAGAAATGGTGCAGCTGTCATGAACAGCAGGTTTATGTCATTGTACAGACCCCCATACAATAAAATTACATTTCTAAAACTAAGGTGCATTTATAATGAAACAATAATTATCAAAAAAGATGTAGGTGAACAGACATGAGAAAAAAGGTAACACTTCTCAACAACTGTGTGCATACAAGAGATACAAAACATGAGCAGCTTTATATTGGATGTCCCACAAGTCTGGACATAATGCAATCCCCACTGCAACAACACTCTGAATCATATCAAACTAGTGTAAAACCTATTCTCACAGGATTTCATGGCATTGAGGGGACACAGACACAACTTGTTTTTTCGTGACAAATACATTAAAAATCTCTACAGGTCCTGACTTCTGGGACACCCTTTAAACTGGTGTACCTGGGTCTTTCAGCTTCTCTGCCATGGCACTTAAGGAGGCCACCTCCTCCTCCTGGGGTGCGTGTATCACCATCACTGTGGAGCCCAGGATGCAGAGGAGGCAGCCAATCTTCCCATGAACGTTCAGACGCTCATCAAGGAAGTAAGAGGACAGCACTGCGCTGTGGAAACCAAAAGACAGGTCACCTTGTAATGTTTGTCAGAAAAGATACACAGCAAGCCTACACACACACACACACTCAGTCCCCTGTGGGTAAATATGTACATAAATACAACTACAAATATAAGATGATAACAAATATGTTCAGAATATCAAGGGATACATAATATATATCAGAGAACAGACAGGGTTCTTAAACTTAACGATTCTTTGCATCCTGTGTGTAATCACATACCTCACCAGAACACTCAGTGCTCCAAGAGGTGTCACTAGGGTGGCAGGGGCAAAGGCATAGGCCGCAAAATTAGCAGCCTCTCCTGCTCCCACTGACAAACAGAGATGAGGAACAATTCAAATATTAGTGCACACAGTTCACAATTAGTGAATTTTTCATTTCACACTAAAAATGTTCGTTTGAGGGCAAGTAAAAACATGATAATGAAAGGTTTTATTTTCGTTTGTCAAGTAACAGGATGGAAGCTATACTACCCTATTTTGAGGGGTTGGAGGGAGATTAAATTTGTCACAACCAGCCCACAATGTCTTTCCCTCGACTGGGTGAAAACAAAGACCACAATGTTCAAGACGGATAAAATGATCATTGTGTACAACTACACAAGATCAAAGCGCCTACAGCTGGCTGAGAGCAAGCTGAGATAGGCTATTCGAGATCTGTGTGTGGACTGACATTACAAGCATTATTGACAGTGACACTTACTTGATATAAGTCCAGCCCACCATAACCACTCTTTGAGGTAAGCATATCCCCCCTGACCTAAACAAGAATTAAGAGGCATTTGAGTTGTGTTAACCTGAGAGGGAACTATCTTCCATGCTTTTTCATACGATGATTATCTAACAGCAAATAGAAAAAACCTCACCCGCTCTCATAGACCCCTTGCCTGCCAAGCGCAAGAGCCCTTTCTTTTTTAAAATGAAACTTCCTCCAATAAAGAGACAGGAACTGACAGCCAGAGAGAGCCCAATGTAGAAGTCAAACGGAGTCACAGCCTCCATCTGCAAAAGTGAAGACATTTCAGGAATACAAATAATCGGATAACGTTTATTGGAAACTACCTAACTAATTCTGCATTCTCTCACGAAGAGCAGTCAGCTCGCCCATTCCAGCCATCCACGCATCATGTGACTCACACACTCGAGCGCCCTAAGCAAATGCACAAAACAGAGGAAAGCTGCGTGCCGAGGTTAACTCAGTGGTATGTAAACAACTGATCACAGCGGACGATTAAGTACAGTACAAACCTATTATTCCCCACTTATTTACCAATTTGTTTGTTGTAACATAGCCTAAAGTTCAGCCAGCCATGTAAGCCACTTCCTGAAATTGTTGTGTAAAGAGTTGCGCTCTTCTCTTGTGCTCAATTGAGCCGTTATGAATGGTAGTTATGTTACACATAAATGGACCACTACGTTGACTAACAATCCTAACGATAACAACGTTTCTTTCTGGACGAAAGAAAGTCCAATCGTAAAGTTTAAACAACTAAGTTGTTTAACTAAGTATTAGTTGTTTAGTAAGATGACATTTAATAATGTGACCTACCGTTCATCACGAGAACAAACACTACATGGAGAATGCACGACACTGCATAGGCTACATGACCGATGCGAACCGACGGTCTGAACTGTCAAGAGAGTGCAACTTTTGAGCACAGTCAGGTGAGGTTAGCGCAAGCTTTGGTGCCTTCTGGTGGCAGTCTGACAATGTGACGTCAGCTCGTAGTACGCGCTTCCCGGAAGTGTAGCTTTGTCAGACTGATGTCTGATGAGGCATGCTTGTAAGCGGTGTGCAGTCTTTGTCGTACCAACAAATCATGGGGAAAGCCACAGCTAAAACATTAGAAAAGTAGCAACGCGTTGTGTGGTTAAGCTCGCTGTTATAGAAATACCAATTAACCGACACAGCTTTGTCAAAGGGAACTGCAAACGCTTGGCATGAAGATCAAACCACATCTCGGTGTGCTTGCACGCTGCTTGGACCCACTAAGGTCACGGTGTCCGGTCTCCAAGTTACCCTCAGTATTCAGCTATCAAAGAACGTCATCACGACTCTTGCACACAGATAACTCTGGAAAAGTGTTTTACATAACAACACCCATTTTCTACGTAAATGCAGCACCTCACATTGGGCACCTATACTCAGCGGTGATAGCCGATTGTTTACATAGATCCAGACTTCAGCGAGGATTCAACTCAAGATTTGCAACTGGTAAGTGAAAGTATTTACATTGTGTGTGGGTGTGACAGAGAGGTTGTCTCCTTGTTTTCTTAAGTCTGATCTTGTCTTATAGGCACTGACGAGCATGGTCTTAAAATCCAACAAGCAGCAGAAAACATCCAAAAGGATCCCCTCACATTCTGCAGTGAAGTTTCTGAAAAATTTAAACACCTCTTTACAAAAAGCAACATCTCATGGACTGATTTCATCAGAACTACAGAAAACAGACACCGTAGCGCAGTAGAGCATTTCTGGACAGTACTACACAAAAAAGGCTTTATCTACAAAGGGTCCTACGAAGGCTGGTACTCCACACAGGATGAGAGCTTCCTCACACCAACTCAGGTCACCAAAGTGACTGATGCCAGTGGGAATGAAATAACAATTTCCAATGAGAGTGGCCACAAGGTCAGGTTCATGTTGTTCACTGATTATGAAAGACACCACACAGTATCCTGACCGTTTCCACCATAATGTCTTCTAACTTGCTCTTTTGCTGCCTTAGGTGGAGTGGATGAAGGAGGAAAACTACATGTTCCGTCTGTCTGATTTCCGTACACCGCTTCAGCAGTGGCTGAGGGAGAACCCCAGTGCAATTCAGCCAGAGAAGTTCTACCACATCGTCCTCCAGTGGCTGGACGACGATCTGCCAGACTTGTCTGTCTCCCGGCATAAAAGCCGACTTCAGTGGGGCATTGGAGTCCCAGGTGACGCAGAGCAAACGATTTATGTGTGGCTAGATGCCTTGGTGAACTACCTCACGGTAGCTGGATACCCAGAAGGCCACAGTGTGTGGTGGAGTGCTGCTCACCATGTTGTTGGCAAGGACATCCTGAAATTTCATGCGATATACTGGCCAGCATTCCTCATGGCGGCGGACTTGCCACTCCCCCAGGTAGTAAATGTACACTCTCACTGGACCGTACAGGGTAAGAAAATGTCAAAGAGCCTGGGGAATGTGGTGGACCCCCTTGAGGCATCACAGAGATACACTGTGGATGGCGTGAGGTATTTCCTCCTAAGACAAGGGGTGCCAGAGCATGACTGTGACTATGATGACACTAAACTGGTGAAGCTCCTGAACAGTGAGCTTGCAGATGCTCTCGGGGGTCTGTTGAACCGATGCACAGCTCCCTCCCTAAACCCCACACAGATGTACCCACATTTTTGCTCCAACTCCTTCCCCAAAGGCTTCGCCGAAGAACACAAAGGTAGAGCTAAGCAAGAAGATTACCGAATGGTCGAGTCTGTCGCAGAACTTCCAGCAGTGGTTCTAGAACACTTTGAGAGCCTGCACATCTACAAGGCCCTGGAGGCCATCAGTGCGTGCGTCCGGCAGACAAATGGCTTCGTCCAGAGACACGCGCCATGGAAGCTTGATTGCGCCGATGCTGCTGACAAACAGTGGCACGATACCATCCTTCACGTGTCGATGGAATGCCTGAGGGTTTACGGGACCCTCCTTCAGCCTGTGGTGCCAGGACTGGCAGACAAGCTCCTCTCCAGGCTTGGGGTGAGGCCAGATGAGCGCACCTGGGAGGCACTGTGCTTTCTGGAGAGGTACTATGGGAGGAACTGTTGTTTTGAAGGGCGTGCACTGGGCCCGGACACCGGAGTCCTTTTTAACCGCCTTGAACGAGACATGGGGAAAGAGAAGCCCAAAATGAACAGGAAAAGTAAACACAGCCCTAATTAAAGCATTACTTCATGCCTCTTCTGCTTTGTGGCAGACATTAAAGTTTGTTGTGAAAGAAAATTGTGCTTTTGTCTGTTATAAGGCCTTTTTTGCTGGTAAGCAGCAGATTTCAACATGACCCCTAGGTGGAAGCAGACATCACATTTTAGATTTTCTGAGTTGCATTGGCACATTTCTCAGGGAAAACCACATCATCCAGTCACTTATATACATTATAAAATGTTCGAAGAATGGAAACATTTAATTTAGAGGATTCAATTATCAGTTTGTAATATTGTTTGCAGGTACCTGCTTTATCAATTTTGTCGCATTAATCGAAATGTATAATGCAGCTTCTCAGATGAATTACTTTTTCTAAAAAAATTTGGAATGTATTCATTGTTAAGACACGATATGGAATATATTAAATATCTATATAATATTATGATATATATTATATTTGAACCATATGTATATTCAGTAAGTTGGTAAATTATGTAAGTTTTAAGTGAAGATAGGTTAGTAAGTTTTCCAGGGTTCACTTCTACATTAGCATCAAAACTAAGCATTTTGACTGACTGCCTTAACTACAATAAATACACTCACAGCAATTTCCATTCTGATGGCACTGACAAATACTTACTTTTAAGCCATGAACTATTTTCCAGCAAGTTACATAGTGGTGTTTGCACAGTGGTTCAAGAAATGTACAAAAGTACCTGGGAAAAACATCACAAGATTCAGCGACAGCACAGTTATTAGACACTCCATTCTTCTGTGCTGGAACCTGTACCCACCCAAGTAAGTGCCGCCCAGAAATAAGCAGGAAGCAGATAAGGCTTTCCCAATTTTCCCCACATTTCATCCATCTTGATTCATGTGCAAGTTTGCAGTTGGCTGCAGGACCCGCACAGAAATGAACTTAAAGTCCATCACCAAACAGTATTTTAAAGTTTATGATGACTTTATGTTTTGATAATAGTAACATCAATCTTAAAGTGGTAGATAATTTCCTTGGTGGCGCTTCAGTAAGCCTGTGGATGCAAGATGAATACAAATTGGTGGCCATGTTTAAGAGTCTGTGGGAAAGCTATTTTATGAGAAAAGGTTTCTGACTTTGATTTTTTTTTTTTTTTTTTTTGCCCAGTCGGATTTCCCTGATCTTTTCTATTCCAGTATTAGCTGCACACAGTTGGCTTAATGTTCTCTACTGCAATTAACATGGACAAGTCTGTGCCAGACACGATGGAATCAAGCCCAACGCTAATCCTAATCTTTCCCTACACCCAACTGAAAAGCAAAGTGGTATGTTGTAGCCACGAGAGGCGTATATTGTGGCAGAGCACCAAACAGACAGATAAGATGTAAATAAAGACCAAGGCTAAAAAACAGACATGATTTTTTTAATGAGAAATACACCAAACTGAAAAATTGTACAAATTGAAATAAAATAAAAATTGCATTATTCTTATAATTTCTTGCGCATCTTTTTTTTTTTTTGTACATAGACTCTTCCATTGTATACTCCATGATCACTATTTCACAGCAGAGTGCTTCCACCGGAGATCATAATTACATGTCTGAAGTGAAGTCAGCTCAATTCAGGCCCACGGCGGAGCGCTGTACACAGGCTACAGGTCATATCAGCATACGGTGTACCACCAAGCACAGTCCTTTCGAAGCAAGACCTCCAAGTCTCCCACAGCACAGGAAGTGATGCGCTGCCGGGTTCTCATCCATGTCCACATCTGCACCCCTCCCTCCTTCCTTGACAGAAACACCCAGGAACACATGCTCACACACGCCCTCACAGACACACACACACACAAGCCCACACACACACACACAATCTTGCTTCCTTTTAATAATAGGTGCCTGTGTTCTGTCCAGGTTGCGTATCTGGTAGGACAAAGAAACAGGAAAACACGCAAGCATATTAGAAAAATAAAGGGCATTTTTCCATTTTCTTTCTAACCCAACACAAATAACTTAGAATTAGAATTAGTACAGCATCATCACACCGCCAATGTGGGGACTGAGCCCAAGAGGCTGAGAGCGGAGCGAGGCCAAGGGGAGATTGTGTGAAGACTTACTTGAAAGCTGCTGCTGCAGCTGTCTGACCAGGGCTGCCGTCTGTTGCTGCTGCTGAGTCTGTTGCATACCCTGCCGAGGAAACTGGCGCGCACACACACGCGCACACACACACAATTAGGATGATGTAAAAGAAACCAGTATGAAGCCATCAACATGCGTCATCGTGAGGCTGTTCCGTACGCTTTTGAGAACAGACAGACATACCGCCCACCCTTTAAAGCATATACAGCCATATACTGTAGCCATAACTGCTAATAAGCTAACTAATGAGCCATAGCTGACCGTTTTGGACTACATTTAAAATTCACACTGTAAACTGTTTCTCGGCCCCTTCTCTGTCTGTCTGCGGGAGTGGAGCTGGAGCTGGACTGGCTTACCATGGGCTGTTGCGGAGGCAGCGGCTGCATGCCGAGAGCCTGGTTCTGGGCCTGCGCGGGCGGCTGCGCTGCAGACACCTGCTGGGGCTGCACCTGCTGTGGCTGCACCTGCTGGGCCTGGGCCTGCTGCTGCTGAACCTGCTGCTGCACCTGCTGCTGCTGCTGCTGCTGCTGCTGAGCCTGCTGCTGTTGAACCCGAGATGGGACACACACAGACATGCGCAGACATGCAGACATGCAGACATGCGCAGACATGCACACACGCACAGACACACAGACACACACACACGCACAGACACACACACGCACACACACGCACACGCACACGCACAGACACACACACACGCACAGACACACACACACGCACAGACACACACACGCACAGACACACACACACGCACAGACACACACACACGCACAGACACACACACACACACACACACACACACACCAGTCAGCAACAATCTCAAGTTTAGATCAACATAATTTACCAACAGGCTAATATAGAAGAGTATCTGTAATGATTACAATACAAAAGGTCTTTGACTGCCAGTTAGGAGATGTATGCACATTTCTAGTTTTTCTAAGTTCTTAGTCACATAACTGAAATACTCGTTAACTAGTAGGATGGAAACTCGATGAGTGGTCCGAGAGATGGCAAAGCTCCACATATCATGATGGGACAATTTACCCGCAGGGCTTGGGCCTGCTGTCGCAGGAACTGCTGCTGTGCTTGCTGATGTTGGGCCGCCTGCTGCTGCTGCTGGACCTGCTGCTGCTGCACCTGGACCTGCTGCTGTGCCTGGGCCACCTGCTGCTGGGCCTGCTGCTGCTCCAGCATCTGGTTGGGGTTGGGCCGCATGTTGGGGTGCACGCCCTGGCCGCCCATATGGCTCAGGCCCTGGAGCTGCAGCTGCGACTGCTGCATGGGTTGGTGCTGGAACCTGGGGAGGGGGGGGGGGGGGGGGGGGGGGGGGGTTAAAGGGGAAAGGTCACACGCTGGGTAAGTGGTCAACGGTAGTGTTTATGTAAAGCGAACCTACATTAGTGTTTATGTAAAGCGAACCTACATTAGTGTTCAGGGTTAGTGTTCATGTGTCTGGGGGGTGTCATGTTAAGTTGTAAGGGCGATCCATGATAAAAAATATCTCTGCCTAAATTTCCTGAAGTTCTAAACACACTTATGCACTGCACACCTTTTTGGTACTGAGCACTTTCTGTCTTCAAAATCATAATAAGAAATAGACACTTCAGCACATGTAGGAACATACACGTTCACATATATTATCATTAACTGCTGAGTGGCACCAAAAATGTAGTTATGGGGAAAAAACATGTACCTATCGACCTACAACTACTTTGTAATCTTTCCTGCAGTGCACACCCTGCAAGGCTCACCTCTGGATGTTCTGCATGGGGTGTGGGTAGCCTCCTGGTGCCTGCTGGTGAACGTAGCCGCTGGGCCTCTGTGGCATCTGCCTGGGGTCCACCACTCCTGCGTTGGTGCCAGGGTGGCTGCCCTGGAAGTTCTGGTTACCGTATGACTGGTTGACGATGCCGCCGGGCTGCGCGGTGTGCGACTGCATGCCTCCTATGGGAGTGTAACTGGGGTAGCCCTGTAAAGATTGTGTTTATGAAACGGAATAGCTCTTTATATTTTTATTTGCACAAGACAACACTTCACACGATGCATATATCTTACTTCTCAAATTGCGACGCTGATGTAATAATATGCGTATGTCAATATCTCGCTATAAATGCCGGGAACGTCTGTCCGTGTGTCACTCTGTTACATTACATTACAATACACTTAGCAGACACTTTTATCCAAAGCGACTTACAAAAGGAAACAACTTGTTTTCACTCGGTTTACTCTCCGTGTCTGTTCCACGCACAACTCTCGAACCATTTGACCATCATGTTGTTAGGACAAAAGATGTCAAATATATAGGTAAAACAAGCTTCAATTGCCTTTTGTCTGTGTGTCACTCTGGCCACCGTAGCCACTGCCGCTTTCATACAACAGGGCTGCTTCACCGGGCTCTGCACTAGTTGCACTACAACAAGCTGATGTTAGCACTTGCCTGTGTTGGCTGCATTTGTGAATACGGCTGGTTGGGAACTGGTCTCATGTGGATCTGGTTCTGAAAAGAGACAAGATATTGTCTTAATGGTGTCAAATATAATATCTTTGTTATGTAGTGTAGTCAAGTTATCAGTTACAAGGATTCAAAAGGGTACAGTCCACAAACATCAATCCTCAGTGATTAGTTAATTGCTGGCCTAACCACTTACAGCAAATTTCACATCAGATAACCAAGGATTCACCAAGATAAGACTTCCTGTTTGGTGACCTTGGCACAGATTTTAATTGGATGTTGCTAGTGCACAGTTATTATCAGCCCAAGGATGATCTGCACTACATTTTGAGAGTGCTGATCAAATGTATTCTCTCTTCTTCTCTGAACACCTTTTTATTTTTTTCATCAAACACCATGTGGTGGCTACATCGAACTCAGTTTGATGCAAAGAACCAAACAGTTCCTTGTTTTAAAAAATAATAATAAAGAAAAAGACAAAAACATTACATGTGCAAAAAGACATTCAACTTTGACTCACTGGTCCCCAACATAAAGCTTGCTGAAAAACAAAAATCAGTGGAATTGTCCTGTGTAAATATGCCAAATTCCAAGAGTCTTTACTGTAGAGGTACATTAAGAGGACTAGGAAAAGGCAAAATAATTATGTATCTTCGAGTGATGGGCTACCTGGATCAAGAAGCTAAAATCCAATATGATCTACTTGTTCAAACCATTCACTAAATAATAATTCCTACAGCTTTTTCAGCCAGCTGGCAGAGTTAACCAGTAACATGGATAGAACAAGATGAACTGGACTATGTGGTACTAGATTGAAGCTTTGGAGTCCAGTAACCACACAGGTAGAACAAGATGAACTGGACTATGTGGTACTAGATTGAAGCTTTGGAGTCCAGTACCCCCCCCCCCCCCCTTCCCCCATCACTGAGTGACAGCTTCTCTGCTTGGCCCCCCATTAAATAAATAAATAACTGGCAGCACAAGACCACTCACTGTGTGAAATCTTGTTACCCGTGCACCCAGCATCAAGTGTGCCATTGGTGGAGCTGAAAGGGGGCTAGTCTCATAGGACTCACCAATCTGACCTGCAGCTGCTGCCGCAGCATCTGGTTGTGTGCCATGGGCGGCTGTGGCTTGTAGTTAAACTGGTCGTTCTTCATGGTCATCATGGGCCCCATGCTGCCCGGCATCTGCACCATGGGGTAGTTGGGCCGTGTGGGCATGACCTTGGTGGGGTTGCGAGGCCGGTAGGGGCTTTCCAATCCAGGTCCTCCTAAAAGACAAAATCACATGGAGGGTTTAGAGAGTTAAAGGTGGTGAACAGCAGCAATATCACACTAAATATAAAGAGAGATAATCTTTTTCACACATCACTATATTCCAGGCAGCAGGTGTAAAACTCTGGCTGCACCCATGGATAGCTTCACACTACCCTCCCACATACACAGCCTTATACACCATGCAGTAGACATCTCTCCCTCACAAGAAAACCAAGTAGACACAGCACACATAGGTAACACAGGTAACGCAGGTGACATTGTGGAATTGTGGAAAGTGCTCACAGTTAAACTGACAGATTACATATTACACAGCATATATTTACTATAAAGACACATTCTTTAATTCTAAACACATATGACATTATGGATATTTACACATCTATGAAGCAGTTGCAGCTTTCTTTACTATATTAAACTTGCATTTGCCAAGTTGAAATGAACCCTTGCAGCATGTCACATATGCCTGAAATAGCTGTTAATGCCATTACACAACACATGGATCAAGGACTACAGTGATTTTACAAAAAAACAAAGCTTCCATGAATGCTGGTTTATTCTGCAAAGGAAGGTATTGAACTAACAAACAGGGTTTTGTCCATGGCAACCAGTCATTCAGAATCAGTAATAGTACTTGGCCGTGTACACACTGAAGACGACATTGGATGCTCATTGCCATTGCTCATAGTATTCATTTCTGGGGTGTACCAAAACAGATCACCATGCCTCAGTCACCAAAAACACAGACTCTCTCATGTTGTTAAGCCTTTCGTTCTCAGTCTAAAACCCACTGCCGCAGTGCAGACTGAATGAAAACTCATTTGTTGCAGGCAAAACCTGCAGTTTCTCTAGCTGTAAAACATTTTTCCCCCCACACTGGGCAAGTAGAAAATGATTTCTATGAAGTTCAGTTACTTCCACATGCAAACACTACATAAAAAGCCTAAGAACCTAAGACAAAAAGGGCATACAAGGTATGCATACAGATATACCTTTGAGGTATGGTATTGAGGGAGGGAGGGAGGGAGGGAGGGGAGGGGGGGGGCAGACTCACCTGGTGGAAGGGGTTGGTTCTGGGCGTAGATGCCCATGGGCTGATTGTAGCCAATTGTGCGGTAAGGATTCTGCTGGTTCATCATCACGTCCTGAGTCATTCCCCCGGGATAGGACACCACCCCTGGGTTGCGACCAGGATAGTCCTGACACCACAAGCAAGTAAATCATTAAATGCAGAAAGAAAGAGATACATGTTGTCCATGTCATGTTCTGTGTGGAAGGCAAAAGAGGTGCCTCTTTAAAAACAGGCATGATGGTTCAGACACTTCAGTGTGGTTAGCTGCTACACAGTGCACTGTGTCCTGCACTCAGAATTCCCTACCACCAAATGACAATTAGATCAACCAGAAAATCATCTATTAGTACATACCGTCTTATCTTATAGTACACTTCATTTTAATACTAGATACTAGTCTGGATAATTTCTACTGATGTATGCACAGTTGTATTGTAATGTGGGCTGAATAAAGTATCTATCCATGTCTCTGAAGTATCTATCCATGTCTTTAGCTTTAAGGAACATCTCATTATGGCTAAGGCACATCACACAGAGCATTGTAGTAGTCCACAAGAAGAAAACAGAAGAAGAAAAAACAAACATACTTGAGGAGTTCCATCTGCCAGCCTGTGCAGACCCACCTCGGGCTTGGTGGTGGACGAGGTCTTTTTCTTTTTGGACTTCTTCTTGTTGGACTCGGAGGGCACGGCGGAGACGTTCTTCTCGGCCTTGACGGCCTCGGCCAGCTTCTTCTCGGGCTCGGGCGGCACGGGGGTGAGGGGCTCCTCCTCCTCCGGGGGCAGGTTGAGCGGCTCCAGGTAGTAGCTGCGTGGCTTGGGCTTCACGTGCGTGTGGTACAGCAGCAGCCGCTGCTGCTCCTCGAACTTGGTGACCTTGCGGTCCACGCGCACCGTGCCGAACCAGCCCCAGGACAGCGGCGCAGAGTGCTTCAGGCCCTCGAACACGTCCCACGGGGAGATCTTCTGCTTGGTGGACACTTGGAGACCCTGTAGAGGAAAGAATGGAGGGAGGGAGGGAGGGAGCGAGGGAGGGGTGGAGAGCAGAGGATTTGAGGTTTGTGTGTGTGCAATCATTTTGAATGTGATTTTGTGATTGTGGTTCTGTCTGATAATGGAGTGGGTCTGAGAAGAGGTGACTGTTTACTTGCATTTTAACTTCTCTTTATTCGTTTTTTAACCATTTAACCATTGACTGTTATATACTGCCAAATGCTGATGAGAAACAGTCAAGGAAGGGAGGGGCAGAGCAGAGAGCATGTGAGGCGTGTGACATAGGAGGTGGACATCTCAGCTTCAAAGTAAAAGTCCTGCCACAGATTTGTTCCAACCATTCACTAACCAATCAGGTGATCCTTGATTTTGATTTTGTGATATGATTTTGTGGTTGTTATTCTGTCTGATAATGAGGTGAGAGTGATGAGGACTGAGTGTATATTTAAGTTGGAAAATATTTTATTTCTTGTTTGTTAGGTATTTGTCATTGACTCTGAAGACACTGCCAGAAACTGTGTAGGGTGGGAGGGACAGAGAGGAGCGGATATGAGGTGTGTGACATTGTTTTGGATGTGATTTTGTGATCGTGCTTCTGTGTTTTTAAAAGCATTTCTCAATGACTGTTCAGACACTACTAAATGCTGCAGAGAAACAGTACTTCATCTTCTTCTGTGTACGCAAGTGCTCTGCTGGATAATAAAAGGAAGATGTTTGGGTCTTAAGTCCAGGAACTCCCTATAGTCGTGTCTATTCATAACACTTTGTTGAACCATTTGCGTTTTAATGCAGGGATGGCGAAGCTAAGCAAGCATAACCAACCAAGACCACATAGAAATACTTATCCAGACACGCATGTTTATTCAAGTATAAACGCAACAGCTGTTTAAGGATGGAATATGACCATTAAAACATTTTTGAACTGAAACCCCAAGGACTCTGGTCTGCTTCAGGAATTGTAATTCGCCCTTAAAAAAAAAAATTGGCATCAGTTTAATTGTGCGAGGAGAAATGGCTTTGGTCTCCAGGGAGCCTATGACATGTGAAATATACTGTCACCTCCGGAGACCTTGTAGCTGGAAGCTATTTAAAAATGTCCCCAAATGTCCCCATGCTCGTTTAATTGTTACTGTGGAAACCAGGGATGGCTAGAGGATGAGCTGAACTCTTTGTTGTGTGAGTGTGTGGGGTGAGTGGGTGTGTGTGTATGTGTGAGAGAGTGTGAGAGAGTGAGAGTGAGTGAGAGTGAGTGAGAGTGAGTGAGAGTGAGTGAGAGTGAGTGAGAGTGAGTGAGAGTGAGTGAGAGTGAGTGAGAGTGAGTGAGAGTGAGTGAGTAGGTGGGTGAGTGAGAAGGAGAGAGTGTGAGAGAGTCCATGGGAGAGAGTGTGTGCGCGTGTGCGTGTGCGTACCTCTTTCTCAAAGCCAGCGATCTTGTTGCCTTTGGTGTCGATGAGGGAGCCCTGGGGCTCGCAGGTGATGACGTCGCGGGTCTGCTTGGGCAGCGGCAGCAGCTGCCGCACCTTCTCCAGGCTCTCCGACTGACGGTCCCCCAGCTCTTTCTGCACAGCACACCAGTAGCACACACTTAGACACGTACGTTCTTTGCTGTCCCATAAGGACAACAACCTTGTTTCACAGACCACTCTTTGAAGTCAGTGTGTTAAATGGAAGCTAAGTCATTGTGCATTCATAAAAATTTGGTTTAACAAGAAAAGCCCATTAGCGACTGTATTGGGCCATAAAAATGAATCTTCATTTTAATCTGCATTTTAAGTGTTTCCAGTTGAGGACTTCTTATTTAAATAACTAAAATGCACATTAACAAGTTAAATAGAATTGCTTTGTAGAATTGATATTGACTTCACTGACAGACATCTACATGTGACTTTCAAACCTATGCAAAACTGATTAATACTGCAAAAATCATGAAAATAAGAACACTCTTATCTGCTTTATCTGACTAATTATCTATTTGTCCACCATCCTTCTGAGACTACTAATCAGTGATGGGCAACCTGGCTTCAGTAGCTATAGTGGAGTACCACATATTCCAAATCATCAGAGGAATCGCCTGCCTTGGTAAAAACCAGCTAACTCCTCTAATGGGTGTTGTGCCAATTAAAATCAGCCGATTCCATATGTGGTACTCAAGTCAAGGTTTAAGGTTTTTTATTTGCCATTTGTGCGTGAACCAACAGTTCAAGCCCAATGGAATTCAGGCTCGAAGTCAGGTTGCCCATCATGTAGGTGTAAGGTTACATAAATCGCAAAAATGAGCCAGTGTAGTTAGGCCAGTGTGTAGTTGGGCTGTGGTTGATACCCTGAGTTTCTTGACCAGGTTCATGTAGGCCCTCTTGTTCTCCTCCATGCTGCCCTGAGAGATGCTGGACATGTCAGCGGCCAGCGTGCCGTTGATCAGCACACTCAGCATGTCCAGGACCGTAGTGAACAACTCACTGGGAGAGAGCGAAAGACAAACAGGAAGACAAGACATGGAAGAGACAGATCAATAACCCTTGTACGGGCAATAACAAAAAAAAACAAACATTCTAAAGAGGCAAAAGACACAGTCAGACAGACAGGCAGGCAGTCAGAGAACCAGTCACAAACACACAAAGTTACAATGGCTAGGGAAAAGAGAAAAAAAAAAGGAAAGAAAAACCCACTGCATCCCAATGCTAACATGAAAGAGTCTGTATTAATGAAGTATGCAGTATTCAATTAATGTATAAAATATAAAACACGAAATGGGTTTTATGCCTGAACTGTTACCAAAAGTGGTTAGGTGGGTAAAGTTCTGCACCATGAACATAGACATACTGACGTCAGCTCCATTGTGTGTACACAGAATTGCATTAATGGTGTAGCTTAATTAGTGCCTTCTATTGTTAAATAGATAAAAAGTATCTGTTAAGTGTAAAGTAATGAAATGAAGTGTGATAGGATAGCAGGTATCTCACTTGTTGGATTGCATGTCCACAGTTCCACTGCTGATGATGTCGAGCAGAAGCACCGCCCACTCTGTAGTCTGCTGCGTGCTACGCTGGACTGTGTCGAACATCCCGCCCACCTGTTGTCACACAAACATGGGAAGGATTAAGAAAACACCACCTCCAAAACATGGCTACTGAAGCTTCTCCAGCTAGCCTCATGTGATTATCAACTCGAAAGGCACGCAATATGTTACACAATAAATAGGCTTGAGTTGGAAATGCACTTAAAGGATCACTCCAATCCTTATTTTCCCAACTTCCTTTAACAGTGAAGTTTTGCCGTTATTGAATCCATTTAGCCTTACCAGATTCAGCCTGAGCTTCAGTGCCTCGTGCATCATCTGCTTGGCCTTGCAGTCATCCTGGTATTGGTCTTCCCGCCAGTTATGGACGATCTGGATCAGGAGGAAAAGCAGCGATCAGCTATATGCAGGTGCTCAAGTGGAGGTATTCCAGACAGCAGATTTAGTTACTTAATTTGGTTAACTTTATTCAGAGCAATAATATCACTACTACGACTACTACTATGACTACGACTACTACTACCACCACTACCACTACCCTTTACTCACAACTTTAGCAGAATAGAGAAAATGGCTTGTTTTGCTGGGAGACAACAGTTCTAAACCTCTTACCACTTACTCTAAATAAACTGGATTAAAAACTTTGGATTATAATAATAATAACAACGATAATCTTTATTTGTATAGCACATTTCATACAAAGAATGGAGCTTAAGGATTAGCCTCTAAAGCCCCCTCTGGAGTGTGGAGTGTGGTGAGGAAGGTGGCAGTGGCGGCGGTGGCGGTATGTTACCTGTTGCACCTGGCTGTAGAGGGAGGTGAGGAGGCCCTCCCTCTGCTCATCCTGACCCTTCAGACACGTCAGCACCAGAGACAGGAAGGGCTGCTGGCTCAGAAGAGACATGCTGCAAACCAACACACAAAGTCGCAGACAGGCAGACACGCAGACAGACACGCACGCACGCACGCACACACACACACACACACACACACACACACACACACACACACACAGACACACACACACGCACAGACACAGACACACGCACAGACACACGCACGCACAGACACATGCACGCACAGACACACGCACGCACAGACACACGCACGCACAGACACACGCACACACAGACACACGCACACACACAGACACACACAGACACACACAGACACAGACACACACACAGCAGGGGTTAGCATATTAAGAGAGCTGCTAACAGCTTTTAATAATATTTTTTTATCGACCTGTTAAATAGCTTCAAAAGTAACACAATCTTGTTTCATTTATGTTTAATTCATTAAATTGATATTATAAAACAAATCCTACAAAATCACATTCAATGCATTTACATGCTGATGAATACATCAAAACATTCTCCAAGTGTTTTCCAAAAAACTCTGGTTGGTTTAGCTCCTCACTCCAGCATTACATTCACACCACTCTCATCCCAGCATAAAACAAACACATCCAGAGTGGTCTGCTTATGGACATGGATAGGTAACCACAATAACTCAGCATGAAATACAAGAAAGATCTGCTGCTGACATTGACATTAGGGTAGAATAATAAAACAAACTACCCAACCAAATCTGACATCAGTTGCACAGAGGTTGTGTTCGAGTGTGTGAGGAATGGCATAATCTGGCGAGTTCATTATTGCAAGATCTAAATTCAAGAGGGTGTGACTAGACAAAAGATGCCTCTGGCAGCTTTTCTAATTATCTCGGCATTATGCGCCACGCCTTGCCGGAGACAGGCTAATCAGTAGAGTAAGCACCTTTCCTGATTTTTATAATCAGTTTACATGAGCTGAAACTGAAAATAAAATCCAATTACGCCAAGATAGTCAATTAGTGCCAAAAGAGATGCTGGTGTAGAGATGGGTACACACAAGGAGGGGTGGGGTGGGTGGGGAGAATCTCATCATTTCAGTGGAAAATCCCATCTTCCACAATATCACATGAGCATGTGTTGCTCATCAAATGCAATTTGGTTTTGTGCTAAACCTTGTGCTAACTTGTTTACTTCAGCAAACATGCTTTCAGACTAGTCTTTCATGCATCATTCCAAGTTATTACAGACTGATGAAATAAAATCTTTCTTAAATGAAGTTTGTTAAGCTTTTGTAGGCAGCCGCGTGTTAAGCATGATAATGTTCAGCAAGGTGGTTAATGTCATATAATACTGACCACCGTGTTGTACATTATCCCCTCACATAACTGATGACCCTCTAAGTAGAGGCCAGAGTTGTCTTTGACCATGCTCATGTTACAACTCTCTCTCCCCAGTTTAGATCATGTCTTTCCCCATCTTCCTACGGCAGTGTTCCGGCTTCTACAGCCTCTACCTAACGAGGCCTAATTAGCTAGTTAATACATGCAGTGACATGCTTTATAACGTACTAATTGACACAACTAATTGAAAAAATGTTAGACAATTAAGGACATTAATTGTCTGTACATATGTACATGCATACTAATGAAACAGCAGCTCAGCTTTTATGTAATTCTATGAGGGCATCTACACATCAGGCCTATGTGATACTTCAGTTTCAAGGAAAAACAGCAGCTTGAAAGTACGCTATAAAGTTTTAAGGGTGATTTCAATGTGTTACATTTTTATCCCACCACGGTGAGTTTCACTAGCCTGGCTGTTGCCCCAAGCTTGTAGAGAGGGGAGCTTGGTCTGGCAAACCTCCCACAGACAGACAAGACTGATGGAGCGAGAAGTGAGAAGTGTTACCTCTTTTGCTTTTGTCGGTCGCGCTCCTTCCGCGATGAGGAGCCCAGGTGCTGTCCCTTCTCCAGCTCCTCGCCGGCCGCCTTCAGCACGTGGCCCTGCACCGAGGTGGGCAGCTTGGCTATGAGGGGGGCCACCAGCCACACGCCCGAGCGCTCAGACGAACTGAGGGAGGGAGGAAGTTGATGGAGGGACACCAAAAATCACGCAACAATTTAAGTTTAACATTTGTTAATACATTTACCTGTGGTTTAATCAATTGCCATCGTTCACCATTTATCGTTTGTTTTTTGCCATTTTAGTCTTCGTCTAGGCCTTCCTTTATTTAGTCTACATCTCATAATTTCAGTGGAAAATCCCATCTTCCACAATATCACATGAGCATGTGTTGCTCATCATGTGGTTTAATCAATTGCTATCATTCACCATTTATCTTTTTTTTGCCCTTTCAGTCTTCGTCTAGGCCTTTCCTTTATTGAGGCTACATATTTAACAAGATTCGACATCTCAGGTGCTTGGAAAATGGGTTCTGTGATTTACCACTGATGGATCAAAGCAAACCCACAAAATGGAGCTGTAAAGCAGCCATGATGGTGAGGTCATTATAATTTCCCTGACATCAAAGCGCTTTGGGGTTCGTGCATCAAAGTGGCTTCTGCAATTTGGGCGGCAGGGGGTGAGAGCAGGGTCACCCAGTAGTGGTGGCAGTGGGGTTATGCTCACCTGAGGACGGGTTTGAGTTTGCTGGTGTTGTTGCTGTTGGAGACGGAGCCGCCCGACACGGCCGAGCCGTTCCCTGAGAGGTTACTGGAGTTCATCTCCGCCGACTTCTGGAACACCTCGATGGTTGCCTTGGCGATGTTCTCCAGCAGGGAGTAGAGTTCCTGGGGAGGGAAAAAGCCGGGAGGGGGGGGGGGGGGGGGCAACGACAACACAGCGATCATCAGCCAGATCAGACCGGATTTGATTACACAGCCGGTGGTGCTCGCCACCCAGGGAGCACTTAGCCTCCCCTTTCCCCAAAGCAAGTACACCATGGCAGTGACAAGGAAGGGACAGGACACGATTGTTTACTCACATTGTTTGTGCTCTGCTTGATCATCAGCTGCAGCTCCAGGCACGACTGCCTCATGGTCCACTGGTCCATGTTCTACAACAAGGAGGTAAAAAAATGGCACCATATGAGGAATGTGTGCAGAGGAGACACGCTTCATCATATTAGCTTTCCCCCACTAGCCCTTGAAGCTACACTGTTCCCTCACACAATGGATGCAGCAATAATGCATGCTCGAGTGGTAGCCTTAGAGACCAGGGTCATTTTTATAACTCCCAGGCTCAATTACGTTACGCAAAGGTGGGCTGACCTGACACCACACTGAAGCACTCTGTGCCATCTGTCATAGTGAATACACAGCTACTTCAAATACTCTGGGCTACGGGTTAATAATGTCTGACATTCAATCAACTCCTCTTTATTAAAAGTGCTTGACAAGTAGATGTCTGAAGTGGGCTACATCAAATCCAACCTGATCCAAACCAATCCATTAGCTTGTTGGAGCTGGGATTGCTTGACCTTGAACTATTGAGTGACACAACTGAGTTATCTTGCCTTGCAAAGGTGAAAAAAAAAGGGGGGGGGGGGGGGAGCAATCTGTATCTCCCACAAAAGAAACCCAATCCGCTACCAGTCTCTCCTTACAGCTGCTAGTCGTCAGGAGAAGTAAGGAAAGGTAATTGGAGCTGGAGCAGGTCAGGGAGAGTTCAGCGCGCTGACGGATGGATGGACGGACGGACGGGCTGTGGGTGGCCGTCTCTGGCCAAAACCTGAAGCTATTAACTGGAAACGTTTCCCTGCTTAGATACGGCCAGATTCCAGGACAAGAAAGCACCATTACATGACCGGCTTCTGAGCAAGGCTTCGTGCCTGGCCTCCGAGAGATGTGACTCACTCTGTTGCCACGAGGCTGACAAAGGAGTCTGACAAACCGTCTGACATGTGGTCAAAATGTTTCAAATGAACACCGGTGATTTGCAGTGATGAGACAAGTGGCTGTTGCGTCACCAGCCGCACTGACCGAAATACAGGCGGGAGGTCTTTTTCAGGAGCAGCGCAACAGGGCACAGAGTGTTGCGAGAGTAAGAGCAGCCTGAACATGCACAACAACTTCTACTACCAGAAGCTCCTAATTAGAGGTGGACATGCCAGTTTCAGAGAAGTAAAAAGCCTTGCCACATCCAAATGACCCAACCATTTTCCGAACGAGCATATGCTACTGAATGCACATATCAGATAGGTGTCAAGTGTCCAGGCAGAAGGAACATATAGCAGGGTTTCATACTTTCTTGAGCTGGTACTAACACCTCTGTTCCTAAGCGTGGAACAAAAGTCAGGGCAGTAGGACATAGCAGGGTTGATCTCACCCTATGTGACGACAGCTTTAGGAGGTAGGACAAGGCGGTGGAATTAAATTCGAAAATGAACTGCATTCATGTAGAGTTTTAAAACACGTTTACTATATTTTTCCCCAAAGTGCTCTACAGCACTGCCTCGCATTGAATCACACACTCCCACACCGATTGTCATAAGCTGCCACAAAAGGAGCTACCCAGCTCATTGAAAGCAGTTTAGTAGGGTTTATGAGGAGTTCAGGAGGTATGGAACTCGAAGTAGCAACCCTCCGATTTTTGGCCGACTCTTATCTCGTGAAGCACCCTCTCCCTCTGCCTATACCTTGTGGAGCGGGAGGCCCACCCACACACCCACCTGGAGGATGCGCTTGATGCGCTGGCGCTGTGGGTTGTCCCCCTCCTCGCTGTCCAGCTGCCGGTGCGGGTAGCAGATGAGCTGCAGCAGCCTCTGGGCCTGGATGTTGACCAGCACAGGGTCCTGCAGGGCACTGCTGTCCTCCGACAGAGACTTGAGACAACGCTCACCCACCCATTCCTGAGAGAGGGACAGAAGCACAGGGGAGAATGGCAGATAAATTGAAAGAGAAAAGAGTGGGGGGAGGAGTGAAAGAAAGAAAGAAAGAAAGAAAAGAAAGAAAGAAAGAAACAAAGAGAAAGGGATGAAGGAAAAAAAGAAAGAAAGAAAGAAAAAAAGAAAAAGGAAGAAAGAAAGAAAGAAAAGAAAAGAAAGACCGAAAGTCGGGACAAAGGGGATTAAATTTGTGTGTGTAATACACAACGAAAACACAGGTTTAGGCACAAAAACAAATCAGCATTGATTTCCACAGCAGGAAAAAAATGCCCATCATTATTCCTCATCTATTCCAAAGAAATGTTTCAGGGTTGGTGCTGCCTCTCTGCCCTGCAATTATCTTAAATAGCAGCCAAAACAAGCCAAGCAATCTACGTAAACACTACAAAACCAATAATTCTGAAAAGTTCACTTTATAATGTGAAACAGGATTCTCAAAACACACTTGCCTCACTATTGCCAAATCGTGATCAGTAGTTTTGACGGGAAATGTTTGGCAGAAATGGCAGTTGTATGCGAGACCATAGTGACTCGATGTTTTTGTTTTTCCCCCTGAATGTTTGCAATACTGGCCCTGATCAGTGGCTACTCGCATCACAGTGGCTTGTACTCACCTGCTGACAGATGCTCTTCAGCACGTACTTGGCGTACACATCCAAGCTGGCGGTTTCTATGGAAACATTTCGACCGCCAGATTTCTTGGAGCCCATGTCGTCGTCTCCGATGTCGTCCAGGCCAGCGGGGTGTGAGAAGCCGGAGCCTTTCAGTTCGGCATCGCCTGATGATGCAAGACACACACACACACACCACACACACACACCACACACACAGTTAGGAGGTATCTATACACAGCAGATGCCACATTTCACACACATCTATATGCAATACAAGCATACAAGGAGTTATACTGGATGTATTTATCTGAAGGTCAATGAGTCAATTTGACAATTAGTCAATAAAAAATACAAGGCTTACACTCGTCCAGTACATAAATAAAGATGGTATAGATGAATTACCCAGCATGAAGACGGCCTTCAGCACGGCAAAGACGGCTCCGACCACAATGCTGTTCTGGGAGGCGGCGAGGAGGTGGCGGTCGCATGACGAGCGGATTGCCACAGAGGACTTATCTGGGGGGGGACGGGGGACGGGGGGACAGCCATATGTGCTGCAGTTAGGGCACAGGGTGATGGATGGCCTCAACAGGCCCAAACACTTAACCCCTTAGCCCACAGCCTGTTCATTTATTTAGCCAGTTTGGGAAACATGATGCGGGAGAGAATGTGGATGCTGGATGATGTGGATGGCATTTTGCTCGTCTGTTCATCTATTTAGCAAGTTTGGTACACATAATGTAGGAGGAGGATGTGTATTCTCTCTCTCTCTCTCACACACACACACACACAGTTGCATTTGGCATGTCTGTTCATCTATTTCACCCAAGTTTGATAAACATAATGTAGGAGAAGGATGTGTTGGCTCTCACACATTCATACACACACACACACACACACACACACACACACACACACACACCTCGTTGTGTTTCATGTGCGTTACCTGTCTTGCCGTCTTGTGGACAGGGGTTGCGTTGGGGGGTTCTGAAGAGATGCAGTAGGATCCTACAGGTGAGACGAGCGCCAGGTTCTGAGTCCTGTTCACTGCAAGCTGACACACACACACACACACACACACACACACGCAAGAAATCACTATACAAACATCACCCACAGTAAATCCAGACATCCAGTCAAGCCCTCCTCTTGTCTGCAGCACACACCAGTTTAGCAGACTGTTGCTGCCACAGGTCTGCACTGGTGGAGGGGCGGGGGGTGGGGGGGGGTTGGGCATTGTAATGCGAACAGAATATTAATAGAATGCCAGGTAGATTCCCGAGAGAGCTTTCAAACTCTCAGGAATCTGTGACAGGGTGTGTGGTGTGTGTGTGTGTGTGTATATATGTGTGTGTGTGTGTATATGTGTGTGTGTGTGTGTATATGTGTGTGTGTGTGTGTGTGTTGTTTCAAAGGCTTCTGTCTGAGGGTGGCGCGGTGTGGAGGGGCACGGCAGGGCAGCTCTTTGGGCTGTGGCTGTGAAATGTCATCATTATGGGGAGAATGTGGCACTGGGCTGAGGGGTGAGGAGGGGCCGTGTTTGCGCCCCCCCCACCCTGAAAGGCTCCTTGTGCACCTGGAGCCCCCCCCCCCACCCCGGTCACGGCTGTCAATCTCGAAACGTGGAGGGGAAACTTGCCGGCCTTGGCAAAGACGAACGCACGTCGGGTTGTGCGAAAGGCTGGCGAGAGGCAGGCGAGGATCAAAGAAAGAGGCCCTCTTTGTTCCTGTTTGAGCCTTCAACTGCACTGCCTTGTGGGATAGCGAGGAGGAGGAGCGGGGGCTGTCTGTCTGACGTGCTGCCAGCGATGTGGCTGCTACCAAGGCAAACCACAACAGACGCCTGGGATCTATTTTGGGACCTGACTCACCCTTAGCAGTGACCTCTGAAGCGATGAGTAGTGGTGGAGGTCAGAGCGCATTAGGTGTGTGTGTGTGTGTGTGTGTGTGTGTGTTTGCTCACCTGCGTTTAACAGAGATGGGATGGCCACACAGCGCACAAGGTCTTCCAAGAGGAGACACTGGCGGGCGATCAGAATGGCCACGAATGTCGCCAAGGAATCGTGAAAGGACAGGTCACTTACCTGCAGGCATCAGAGGAAAAAAAAAAAGCAAACAGGGTCATTTAAGGCAAACAAAATTAAATGCACACACACACACACCAAATACAAAGACCAAGGCCTAGGTGGCACTCCATAAAGCACTGTTAGACACTTACATGAGTATATTGATTGAAGTTGTAAACCTCCTAATAGATTCGTCCCATGCCTTTGTTTTGTTAGGAGCGTGAAGCAATAAGACTCTTCCATTAAAAAGTTTACCACTAACTCTGAGTCAAGTTCTCTGGGCTACGTTCTTTGGGTTAATCTATAAACCACCTATTTGAAATACCCCCCTGAAGTGAAGATGCCTCTCACACACACACACACAGACGCACACACACACAGACGCACACAAACACAGACGCACACAAACACACACGCAAACGCGCACACAAACACACACGCAAACGCGCACACAAACGCGCACACAAACACACAAACGCACGCGCACACACACAAACGCACGCGCGCACGCGCACACACACAAACGCACGCGCGCACGCGCACACACACAAACACACGCACACACACACAAACACACGCACACACACACAAACACACACAGGGGAGGTGTAACTCACATCGACATTGCAGAGCAGATCGTTGAAGCCACAGTTGCCGTTGTTGGAGGAGCAGCACAGTGCCTTGAGGACCCCCAGCCACTCTTTACTCAGGGAGCGGCAGTAGGCCGTCAGCTCTGCACACAGGATGCCAATGTCGTTTACCCTGGAAGACAAACAGAGGACTGGTGTTTAGTAAACACACACTTATCATATACAGACAGCATGCGCTTAAGGGGGCCATAGCCTGCTTGGGACCTCAGTGCAACCATTTTCTTTAAAGGCCCAGTAAAGTCAAAATAATGTTGTTTCCAAAGTTCCAAGTTTCAAATAAGTTGTTGTTAAGTTTTTTTATATACATTTTATGTTGCCAAACCCAATACTTTTCACTTTAGTGGGTCTTAAAACACTAGCAGCATTTAATAATGCCATGCTGTGCCTTTTATTATACAGTAAGGGCCCAGAGTCATGTAGAAATCATGGTGACAAGTCCTCCCTATTTCTGTCATTGGCTTATATGTCTATGTGAGGCAGACTGCCATTAAAAGTAGCATTCAAATCACTTACATTTCACTAAGACTGTCACTGGACCAAGTAAGACGAGATAACCTTTTTTTAAAGGGGAAATATATACATATTATATATACCCTAATGTAGCATTGTGTAATTCAGAGACTTTCGCGATAAAAACAGGGGCATGTACTGTCCTATCCAAATAAAGGCATAAAAGGCCCCCAAAAAAACAAAAAAATACTTCAAAAAAGACAGAAGGAAAGGTAGAGCGTGCCTCTCGGGGTCCCTGTGGTCCACACACACGTCCATGAGCACGTTGCAGACGAAGCTGTAGCGGTTAGCAGCGCTGTCGTTGAGCAGCTGGCCCACCATGGAGTGGTTGAGGTTGTGCGCCGAAGGGTTGGCGATGGCGTCGATCATGAAGGTCTGGTCCCACAGCATGTTGGAGTCGGAGGGGTCGATGTTGTAGTAGATGGAGTTCTTCACTTTGGAGCAGAACTCACTGCCCAGGTGATGTGAGAGAATAGAAGATACACAAAACAAAAAATAAAATAAAAATAAATCAATGAAATGAATCCATACTCTTTAATCTTTTTACTGTTTTTTGCCAGCTGTTTTTAAGGTTTACCTGAAGATCTCCCCAAACTTGCTCTTTAGATGACTACAGGAGGTGTAGAGGTCGTACAGGTAAGCCAGAATGCACCGCTCCGCTGAAGAGCAGTCTGCTGGGTTCACACCAGACTTCACTACGATACGCAGCCTGTGGGCACAAGACAGTCAGTGAACAAGTGGAGAAGAGAAACAACACAATAACCACAAGAAACAACAGCAACCACCCCATGGGTAAAGCTCTTCAAGGCAAGCTCACAACCATAAATACAATACTGGGCCTGAAAAACCTGCAATGGGAAATGCACAAAGCAAACCAAGGAAAAGAAAAGGAAAAAAAAAAAACACACCATGCAAGCTACCACTGTCTGCAAGTCATTAAGTAAAAAGTCACTGCATTCACCATGTAGGACCAATCCTTATGTAGATTCAAATAGTGGTAAATGTCAAAGTTTGTTAAAAATAACTAAGACACAAGAGCTAAATAAACTGTGTTTAGATGCAATGTGTTCAGAGTTGGCATATGAGCCAAAATAACATCACTACAATCTCGATACTCAATACATTTATATCATGGTACTTGCAGCTGCTGCATCTTAATAACACTACGAAAACATGCTATGAAAATGCACTGTAATAAAACTATGACCCACCAGATATTTTTAAAAAATCATTAAAAAAAAAACAACATTAAACAAAAAAATCAAATGAAATGTGTGTAAGTAAGTAAGCTTAGTGTGCGCACCCATCGAAGACCTGCGCAGTCTGGTCGGGGTTGAGGATGAGGCAGGAGTGGTAGCGGCGCAGCACGGCCACGATGCACAGGCACAGGCCCGTGGTGTAGCTGCCCACCAGGCTGGACGACTTCAGCAGCAGCTCGGCCTCCACCAGGCTCAGCTCGTTCAGCAGCTGCGCAGACACACACAGGCACACACACACACACACACACATACATACACACACACACACACACAGACAGACAGACAGACACAGACAGACACACACAGACACACACAGGGGAGGATTGTGTTACACAGTACATGACATTACACTTAGCAGACACGTTTTGTCCAAAGCGACTTACAACAGAGGACACAAATCAAACTTCGGTTATGCAAAAAGAGAACAGGGTGAGCAGGAGCGTAACAGTAAGTGCAGACAGGAGTACAGGAAAGAGTGTTTTAAGAGGAGGTTAAGAGCTTGGTGCTGTTATAAAGGGAAGTGCTCCTTGATGGGATGAGGTGGGAGACAAGAAAGGTTAAAATATAATTGGGGAAGGATATAAAATAACATATATACTTTATAGAGAATTTTTTTAAAGGAGAATTTAGCTTTGTTACTTAACTTTTTTCAGATTACATTACACTTGGCAGACACTTTTATCCGAAGTGACTTACAACAAAGGATGTTTTTTTTTTTACTGAACAATGAAATTAGATAGACGTTTTTTTTTTCCCCCCCGCAAGTATTAGAAGCCAAGACTAATGAATTTCACAAATACTCCAGCAAAGCAAATAAAAGAGCTTGAATTCATTAACCCTGTCCTCCAATTTAAATGTGGATATCCTCAAATTAAAGACGAGAGTCTGCCCTTTATATCCACATTAGACTGCTGCAACTTTAATATGAAAAGAAAGAAAACAAAAAGAAAAACGAAAAAAAAAAAAACAAATCTTGTGTCAGTGTCCAAATGTATATGGAACTAAATATACATGGGTCTTTCCAGAGTATCTGAAACCTGGGCTAACACTTTTAGAAGTACTTCGGCAAGATATAAGTTCACCCAACCACAGACTCAATCCCTTCACACCTACCTGGATGGCAAAGTCAATGAGCCCACTAATGTTTAGCGAGTACTCCATGAGGTCAAAGATGAACTGGATGTGCTGGACCAAGGGGAGGTGGTAGGACATCCCTAAGGCAAAGCTGGTGATCTGTTCCAGAACGTTCCTGGACACCTGTCAGTCAGTCAGGAAGAAAGAGTGGAATTTGTGTTAAGGCTGGTGATGATGCTCTCTGAAAATTTGTTGCTACTCTGGAGGAATTATGTTCTGACGCACTTTAAGCCTAATACACATAAAGCAGGTAAATTATTGTTGAGTTCTGGCGCAATTCTTTTTGACTTGACATTAAATCATGCAATTTCCCCACGTTCATGCTCAAATAAAGGCTCGATTTATCTAATTTTGTGAAACAATTAACGTCTGTTTCATAGCCAATTGATTTTTATTGTGCTGCCAAAAGGCACTAACCGATTTTTTTTAATATGAACTATCTCTCAGTAAAATCTATTGAGACCATTTTATGCTGTGTTGATTGTGCTCAGTATAAATAAGAAATCACAAAAGCGCCGACGGATGTAAGCAAGTTCTTGCAATAACCCCGAGGCTGTACCTGAGAGGTGACCTGGTGCTGGTCAAAGTGTGAGAGATGCTGGAATTTGGAGAAAATGTCCTCGGCTGTAGGGAAGGCCTCGGGTTTGCTCCTCTTCCTCTTCTGCCCTTCCTCTCCTCCTGAAGCACACCAAACAAAAAACAAACTAAACCCACATGTCTTCAATTATACATGAATACAGTTTGTTTCTCTGCCTCAGTGTTTCCCCAGCTGCCACAGTCTTCCAGCTGTACATTCCCATGTGTGCACTGCAATCCCACTAATTATGGCATTTTGGTAGTCCCTCCGGTCCTCTGTGACTGGCAAATAAACAGTAGGGGCACCAACACATAATTGAGCCAATCAGAAACATTGCTGGGTGGGGGGGGGGGGGGGAAGACAACCAAGCTCAACTACCAATTATACACAAGGAATCAAAACATCAAGGATCTGTCAGCAGGTTGGAGGAGTGAACGGTTAACTCCCATGGCAGAGCAGCGGTAAGCAAAAGACAAGCGAGATGGGTTTGCTGGGTAATTGCTTTAGCTTTCGAGAGCCGTCTATCAGGAGGCTGAATCTACCTGTCCGTGTCGACCCTTTTTCTCTGTAAGGAAAGAGGCTGGGCAGAGCGGGTTGGGGTGGGTTGGGGTGGGGTGGGGGGGTGTAAAGGGGGGTTGTGTCGTGATGAGGAGCTGTCACAGGGGCGATAATATGCCCGTCAGCGCAACTTGGCTGATCGTCTGGCGGGGCAATGGCGAAGCGGCGGATGGCAGTGACACGGCTAAATCCGGCTGAAGCGAAACATTCAGTTGTTTAATTAGAGCGTCATTAAGCCCTGGAGCTCGGCGGGTGACCCACCCCACCCCCACCCCACCCCCAGAGAGGTCACAGCCACCGCGCCAACATAATGAGCCGAAGGCGGCAATTAGCATAGAGATGAGCCCGCTAGGTATGAATATTAAATGCGGGTTGGGGGCAAAGGTCGGCGGCGAGCGTGTCGGCACTCGGTTATTAGGGCCCGCTGACGGAAGACGGAAGGCTGGGGCTTCGCCGATGACAGCAGTCGGTGCTGTGTGTGCCTGGCACACATCGGAACAAGCAGCTGACAGTTCTCCAGCACAGACGCACGCACACACGGGCGGGCAGATATATTTTAAGGCTGAGGCAGCCTTTTGAACACCCATACTCTGACTGGACACACACACACACACACACACACACACACACACACACACACACACACACACAGTGTTGTTAAAAATGGCCATAATATCAAACATGTGTTTGTTATTTTGTGTGTGTGTCTGTGTGTGTGTGTCCAGTCAGAGTATGGGTGTTCAAAAGGCTGCCTCAGCCTTAAAATATATCTGCCCGCTAAGCACCAGTACGGCTATATGCTTCATAAGACAGCAACCCGTCCATTTGCCATGTGTTAAAATACCGCCCCCCCCCCCCCCCGAAAGACCATTCTGGCCATTGATGACTAATTTCCTGTCGGCAGACTGAAAGTGCTCAAGCAGTGGGCTCATAGACGGAGCTGATGGAGCCGATAGAGAGGGGGTACGTGTCTTAGCAGACCATGGAGGGCCTAATGCCCCCAGGGGGAGAGGGTACGGTGGGCCGTGCGTGGAGCTTGGGGCCTGGGCCGGCGGCGAAGAGCGATGGCGGTTATTACCCGTCTCGGCGGTGCTCTTGCGGTTGAGCACCTTCAGGATGTCTTTGGTGATTTTCTTGATGGCGTGCCGCGCCTCGTCACGCTGCTTCCCCACGCCGTACAGGACCACCAGCCGCTGGTTGCACTCGTGGCTGGCGCTCTCCTCCTGGGCAACGACACACACACACACACACACACACACACACACACACACAAAAAGGATGTGCTTTCCAGTTCATTTATTCATCTTTTTGCAAATCTAAGCCAACACACGGAAAACACATTTGAGTTTTTGAATGCAGTGTAACCTAATAAAGTACATTTCCTCTTTCTCTTTCCTTACACAATACATCATAAATCAACAGCATGAGGCAGTGCCTGAGGGAGGCAGCTTCCCGTTTGCCTACCTGTGGAATGGGGAAGTGCATGGCGTACTGAATGTGGCGCGGCTGGTCGTACACCTGGGGGAAGGCGGCGTCCAGGCCCTTGTCCTTGGCAGTGCTCTTGCCCTCCGTTTCCGGGGCGGGCTTCTCGGGGGAGGGGCTTCCCTTGGACTCACAGTGCATTGGAGGGGAGAACATCTGCCGAGGTGTCAGTCAAACAATCAGTGCGGGTACATGAACTAACAACTAACAGGATTTTAGTCTGATTATTCACATTACTCTGATTGGAAATGGTCACATAACTCTACAAAATTGGATTTCTGCATGTTCGTGTGGCATGTAAACTGAAATGTCAGAACTCTGAATACTCTGATGGATGCTTTTATCAGATTTCTTTGTGCATGAAACTGCACTGAATGATACCTACATAATTATGGTAACAGATAGGACCCTACCATTCTGAAGCTCAAAGTCAAAGATTTTATTAAGATGACGCAGGGACTTTTACTGTGTACAAAGTGGTAACCTAGCTACCGGTTGTCCAACAAGGCATGTACCTCAGCAGGCATCAATGTGCAACTGCTTCGGACAACCTAGCTAGATTTCAACACAGAACACTTCTGCCAAGATACCAAGGTCTGACTTAATAATTCAGTTGAATTTTGGATGTTGAAGGCAGCATGAAGGACACATGTACGATGCCTTTAAAATGGTGAACAACAAAGGTACATTACAGAGCAGAATTCTATGCACTTGTTCAAATCAGACGATCTCTTGATGCCTTGCTCCCACTTGATGTTTTCAGCGAATGACATCAAGTATTCTGAATCATGTCATCATATCATACATCATGAATCACAGTCAGTCATGACTATTTCATGAGTCACGGCTGACTAACTGGGAATCCGTGACTGTGGTGGCATTAAAACAGCAGACAGATCAGAGTCAGACATGCTCTCTACCTCATCAAAATTTGCGCTGGAGTTGTGATCGATCTCCATCGACTCGGACAAGCCAGTGTCCTAGAACAGAACAGAAACAACAAGGGTATTCGCATTAGTGATGAAACTTTTGTGACCCTGCTTACTTGAGCACTTTCTCAAAGGTCCAACTAAAGTGCTGCTGCATGCGTGCCGTTCACCGACCTCCATTTTGACGCTGCTCCCGGCGTCCTGCTCTTTGCGCTCCGAGTCGTCCGAGGGCTCGTCGCTGGGGGAGCGGGGGCGGGGGAGGTGCGAGTCGCTGGCCAGGTCGCCGCGGGAGATGAGCGTGCACATGTAGATGTTGTGTGAAAAGACGTCGTGACGAATGAGCTCGCAGAAGAGGAGCACCAGATTGGAGAACTCCACACGCTCGCTCTCATTCCCTGGGTCGGCTGCATGTGGCGGGGGTGAGGAGGAGGAGGAGGAGTGACATTTTCATTTTTAAAAAACCCATTCTGTCACATCCTTACAAAGCATTTCCAGCAGCAATTATGCTGCCTCATTCTTTAATGACCTCAACTTTTCGCACAGCCATTAATGACATCTAACTTTTTTCCAAGATGACCTCGCCTCACTGAATGGCATCAGAATGACTAATTATAAATGAGAAAAGTGAGAAGACAGAGAGAAAGAAAGAGCACGGGGTGAAACAGGGAGAATGAGATAACAGAAAAGTCAAAAGAGAAAAAAAAAGAGATAGACAGAGGGGAAGAGAAAGTGAGAGAGAGAAAGACAGACAGACGAACAGACAGAGAGAAAGAGAGAAGGAGAGAGAGAGAAAGAGAGAGAGAGACAGGAATACAGAGAGGGAGGGACCAAGAGGAATAGAGAGAGAGAGAGAGAAAGGAGGATAAGTGGTGTGACATGCTGGCAGATGGGTGCGGTGCTCTTTGAAGGCCTGTGGCTGACTCACTGAGGATGGGGGCCTGCGTGTCCAGGAACTGCAGCAGCACGTCCTGGAAGACTGGCATGGTGGCGGCAGACAGGGAGCCTGAGGACACCGAGCCCTTTTCATCCACCACCTCCGACTCCCCGCAGCGCTAGGAGAGAAGGAAAGAGAGAGAGAGAGAGAGAGAGAGAGAGAGAGAGAGAGAGAGAGAGAGAGAGAGAGAGAGAGAGAGAGAGAGAGAGAGAGAGAGAGAGAGAGAGAGAGAGAGAGAGAGAGAGAGAGAGAGAGTGAGAGGAGGGTTCCGTTCCTGGTTTGATTTATGCCTAATTACAACAGTTAAAGCTTTTAGAGTCTTAGTTAAAGTGCTTAGATTAGCATAATCAAGTGTGGAGATGTTTGCCATAGTTTGATGACAAAATTGCCCAATTAAAACTCAATGAAGCTTAACTGAAACTTTCGGTGAGTGTTGCAAGACTAGAAACTAAAAAGTGAGTTCAGTAACGATGTCATTCGTATTTGATTGCGTGATGGGTGACTAATGTCAAATAATTTAAATGAATGTCAGAGGTCTGTCTTTTTTTTGTCAGTGTGTGTGACTTTGTGACAAAGTCCTCAGTCCTGACAGGGAATGTGCGAGACGCCGTCTGTTAAGAGATGACGAGCAGGACGAAAAAAGTCGCCAGAGCCCTCCAGTCGTGACTCACCTCGGCCTCGATCTCCGTCTGTCGCTTCTCCAGCAGCTTGGCCACCACCATGGCCCTGTGCCGGCCAGACCGCTTGCTGACCACGGCCCACTCGCACAGCAGAGTGACCACCGCATCATCGTCTGGAGTCATCTGCTCCCAAAACCACACACATGCATACACATCAGACTCACTGATCTGCCCGGTAACACAGGCACCACAACTATTCGGTCAACATCTCCACCTAAGAGCCTCGGAAAAATGCCTGGAGCAAAGAAACGACCAAAACAAATCAACACTGACGTTTTTGGAGCGCGTTTCATCTGTAATTCATTAGCTTAACAAACATAACAGAGGGGAGCAAAGGGAGCTGTTCCCATGCCGTCACCTCGTGGCCATCTTTGCTCTGTCCAGAACCAAAGATGCGGTTGTACAGGGAGTCCAGCGAGTTGCTGAAGTCCGACTTCTCAAAGCTGTGGTTGTCCAGGACTTCCAGGGTGTGCAACACTCTACCGATCGTAAACCCTGACAAATGAAAAGGGAAAACCAAAAACTGTGATTTAGATGTTGGCCCTTAAATTTGCATAAATCTTTCCCAAGTCAAGTGTTTGTGTCAAACACCTCTCGATTGTTGAGCGTCATTACCTGCTGTTGTTTCTTGGCACTTGTCAAATGACCATCGAAACTCGACTGCCTGTCCTCGCTCTTTAACTTGCTCCTCGATCTCGCGCAGTTTTGCTCGCACCTGGGAAAAGTCACAGACAGATTTCACAAGTTTCGCAAACTGAACGAAGTATTAATTACATGCAAATGAATGCGTGCAATCTTACACACTGCTTGCACCACACCACCAAAATGTCACACTGAAACAGTCAGCTCAGTTTTTTTATTTTTATTATCCAATAACGTACAAAAAATAATGCTGAAAAATATGCTGCTTTATAAAATATGAATATGTGCTGCTAAAAGAAATGTGACATGCGGGACTGCGACTGTCTCGTCTCGTGTGAGGAGAGGAGAGGAGAGGAGCGCACCTGTTGGGTGAAGGTGGTGTTGCCCCCGGGCATGGGCAGGTTGGAGGGAGCGATGTGGAGCAGGTCCAGTGGGGAGCCGGTCTTGTTGCGGCTGTCTGTCAGAGAGTAGTGCCACACCAGGGCACTGGGGCAGCACAGCACAATGCTCTGTGGATGGAGGTGGGGAGGGGGGGGGGGGGGAGGGAGGGAGAGGGAAAAAAAGAGTGGGGGGGGGGGAGGGAGGGAGAGGGAAAAAAAGAGTGAGGGGGGGGGCAGAGACATGGACAGAGACAGAGTGTGAAAGAAAGGACAGAGAAGAGACAGATAGAGAGAGAGAGGGAGAGAGAGAGCGAGAGAGAGAGAGAGAGAGAGAGAGAGAGCGAGAGCGAGAGCGCGAGAGAGAGAGAAGAGGGCAGAGACACGGACAGAGACAGAGTGTGAAAGAAAGGACAGAGAAGAGACAGAGAGAGAGATAGAGAGAGAGAGAGAGATAGAGTGAGGGGGGGGCAGAGACATGGACAGAGACAGAGTGTGAAAGAAAGGACAGAGAAGAGACAGATAGAGAGAGAGGGGGAGAGAGAGAGAGGGAGAGAGAGAGAGGGCACAACACAGCAATTATTCAGCTGACAGTGTGAGGAGAGGAGAGCCCTGAGGAGGAGACAGACCTCCAGATTGGCTCCCCCGGCTCTGCTGTTTGCATGCGGTGATTGCCCTGACAGGGCCCCTGATTTACTCTTCAGGCAGCCGCCTGTACACCTACTCACTGAAGGCAGGCAGTGCTGAATAATGCAATCAATACAGCTGCAATGACTACTTTCTTTTGCGCCACGAGCTACTTACTAAAACACAGGACTAAACTTTGACATCACTCGCTAATCTCCAGAGTGTTCTCATGAATCTAGACGTATGGGGAAGAACTTTCTGTGAGTTTCAGAGAGCGCTGTCACAGTGGGGATTGGGTGTTCAACTCTGTGGCCCACACACTGGTGAAAAACTTTCAACACATTATGTAATAAACTTTGGACACATTACGCAATGATGTTTTTGTTTCCTTTTCCCTTTTTTTAAAGAAGGACTGGGTGTACACCAGTATCTACAGCACCATTTGCTTCCTCTAGCTGCACTGTCCACTAATGTAGAAGTCCCAAAAAAATCAGGTTTCTGAAAACTATGCGTTCTCTCCAAAGCTCCCTTGGCCAAAATTATCCATAGTAGCAGAAAAACACAAACGTTAGATAGGCTGCAACAAATAGCGTCCTACCTGCAGCATGCAGCTCAGGCCAAAGACCACTGGCCGGTGCTGAGGGCAGATGTAGAAATCTGTGAAGGGGGTTTGGGGCTGGGTGCCCCCGGCGGGCTGGGAGGTGGGCGTGGGGGGCAGAGCGTTCCCCGGCTGGCCGGAGATCCCGTGGGCAGGATGGCCGCCGGCACTGGGGCCCATGCTGCCGTCACTCAGCAGCAGGTTGAGCCGGCGCGTGCAGAAGTACGCCAGCCGCCTGGACAGGTAGGCCGACTGCACAAACTCTCCTGAGTACTGTTGGGGAGGGAAAGGGGATGGATAGACCGTGGCCGTCAGGATTGTGCCACAGTTTCGAAACATGCTTAAAGTGCCCCGCACTTTGTTTAACATTAAATTCTGATACTTTACAAAAGGTGTTTAAGGTACAATTCTGTCAAATTTGAAGACTGATTATTGCGACAGCACAGTCAGGAACATAGTTAGCCACTGTAATACCTTTACTTAAGAGTCAGTGTAGATACTGCACCATTCATTAAAAACCAAGCATACACATCAATGATGGGAGACGCATGTAGAAATATAGTGACAATGTCTTATGTGCACAAAAGATGCAAATCCAACCACTTTGAATGACGCATGTCTATGTCTATTTTCAGAACTGTTCAAGGACCTTGAATGTTTTTTTTTCCTTCTTTAAATAAACAAAGATCCAATGGTTTCGAAGAACCGCGGCAACCTCGGTAGGAAATTATTTAAGAGCCTTGGCTGTAAGTGAGAGCTGTGTGTGTGTGGTGCTGACGCACCTGAAGCAGCAGTGGAAGCAGGAGTTTCAGCAGCTCGTCTTCCCCGGGTCTGATCTTCTCAAAACACTCCAAGACCCATGTCAGAAACTCATGTCTATCCAGCATGCCATCCTACACAGACAGATAGACAGACCAAAATCAGCCTTCCCATCTTCCAATGAACGTTAACTGAACAGAAGGCAAAAGCCCTGCATCACTATTGCAGATGCACAATAAAGTTTAATCAAACAGCTTTGATACAGGTCGTACTGAAACAACGAATAGATGATTTAATTAGAATATTTATTTAACAGCTGTTTTGGTGTACACAGTTAACTCTGTGGGTGACATGCAGTGTTGGGAAACCCTGCTTCAGAATTTACAATGCCATACCCACTTTTTTGTTTCATCCATTCACTAAATCAGTTAATTAGTGAAATCACCTGGTTCTACACGCACCACCTGTGTACTTTAAACAGGTGTTTTCACTGATTAACTCATTTAGTGAATGGCTGGAACAACATGTCCTTAAAGGAAAAAACGCTGAAAACTCAAGATTGCAGCTTCTTGACCTTGACTCTCTCTCTTTTTATCTTTATTTAATCATAATATCTAACAAACTGAATATCTATGACATGGGGACAAAACAGGGTATTTGAGGACATGGTATTGGACTTTGATAAAGACTCCTTAACATGTTTTCCCCAACATTTATCTATTAAACAGCTTATCAATGAATGGAGAAAAAAAATCCACAGATAATTCAAGGGTGAAAATAATCATTAGTTGCAGCCCTAAATACAATCACCAATATAATGTAATGATGTGCCAGAAGGCATCATCTTTGGTGGGCTGAGAGCCGAGCCAGGCCAGGCTTACCTGGAACATAAACATGGCCAGCTTCTCGTTGTACTCCCACTGTTTCATCGCTGTCTCCACCTCGGCGGGGGGTGCGGGGGGAGGGGAGCCGCACGGCTGGTTGGGGGACTGCCGGTAGAACTCGGCGACCTTCTGCAGCTGCTCCCACAGGTACTTTGTTATTATCTGAGTCCACTCTGCAGGGTGGGTGTGGTCCGGGAGGGTGTGGGGGAAAAAAGGACAAAGAGAAATTGAAAACTGAAAGTCACAAATGACAGGGACTACACTAGCTGAGAACTGAAACTTGCAAGTGGCAGGGGCTGAATTACTGCACCCGTTGCACAGGCACAAACACTACATCAAAAGATGCGATTAGTCATTAGTAATGAAACTGGTTGGTGGTTAATCTGACTAATAAAAAAAGAACATCCCGCACACTATCTTATCCACCAGCGTGTGCGGGATGTTCTTTTTTTACAAATTGACAGCCTTACTGGGATGTTATCCTACGCACCTGTCAAAATTACAGAGGTTTGCAAAAGCGTTTTTATGAACTAATCTGACTAATAAAAAGATCCTTTACCGATGCAAGGGTCGATCACATGCCGCTTTTTCACTTTTGTCTCTGTGATGGCTGCGTGATAGGCACACGTCATTTTGATCATCCATGCCGCCCGCATCACTGGCACGGTGTACTTGGCCAAATAGCCAAAAACTTCCTCCTTTTTACTGAAGATGGGAACCTAGGGAAAATTGACAGACCTGAGTTAACTTGCAATCATGGCCAATGCAGAAAAAAATAAGACTTACAGTATGCAACATACGGCATATCAAAGGCAGTTAGATTTAACTGAACAACAACAACAAAATGTGTAGAGGAGACCATGATGTAAATCATTAACGATCACCTGACGCAGCCTAATACTATCATTTTATGAATCTAGGATTATGCTGGAGGAGGGCAGAATCCAACCTTCTTTGCCAGCTGTGTGAGAGGTTTGGTTCCTGCCAGGTCTGTGAACCAATTGTTGATGGAGCTCTGAGATCTTGCTGTGACGAGCCAAAAATTGTCCTTCTGATTGACCTGAGGCTTTCGCTTGCCCGTGTCTGGGAATGTATTGCATCGCAGCTTCTCTGCAATGATGCTGCTGAAATTTGAACTAATCTATAATGAAGACAAAGGAAGTCATGAATTTGAGTGTGTTTAACTACAAATAGAAAGTGTCATTTCACAAAACACATTGTGAGTTGTACATCAAACAAGAGAAAGTTCAAAAGAAGAAACAAGTTATACATATAATGCATAGAAATGTACAATCAAATATACCTTAGAGGGGTTGAAATTAACATTCTTTGCACTGCCATGTTCATCGCCTGATACAGCTGGTTGGTTATTGAATCCTTGCTTCACATTCAATGCAGTCAATTCATCCTAGAATGTAAACACGGCATGGGTGACATGTACTGACGTCAAATGGCACTCATGCACTGTGACAAACGCATACAGTCAGGATAAGACAAGATAGCAGAGCAACAGCTCTGGAGGTGTAGGGAACACAGCCATGCCCATCAAACCATTACTCACTACGTCTGTGTTGCAAAATATGATAATGTATTACTGCAAAGCCTAACAGCCTTCCATAGTCACCAGGCACATTGGATTCTTAACATAATGTCCTGCGTAATTGAACACTTTAAATGTATTTATTTATTCCTCTAAACAGCTAAAGGGCTGAAACACAAAGTTCGTAACGTGCAACCTTAACGTTCCGTATCGTTATGTTATGCATTACCCCTTGTTAAGTTGACTAATGGAAAAAGCTAACAGGCTACCACAATCATGGTTTGCTCATGGCTGACAAAAAACACCTAATTTTAGCTTGTAAAACAATGTTACAATGCTATAGCGCTAATGTCTAGGCTACTCAAAGTTAATAACTCGGTAGCTGCTATGCAAATTTGGCAACAAAGAGAAGCAAATTGGGTATCAAACACTTGCTCTAAGATCTTGTGACGTTAACCCATTACCACTCAAGTTCGACAGGCAGTAACGTGATGTATTTGAGAAAATCGGTTTAACAACAGGCCTTTTTGCTAGCAAGCTAACAGCGCAACTCTGAGTGGTCCAACTTGTCAACAAACGCACGGTTTACGCCACCTTCCAAAATAACTGGTTAGAGTTGGCTAGCTAGCTATCTTTAAAAATGCAAAAACACATCGTTAACCCATTTCAGTGTCCGTGCTATCGAGTATTACGCATTTTAAAACATTTTGTTTTTTGAGCTCTCGTGACAGAGGATTGCCCAAATGTGTAAGGGTTTAAGTAGAAACGACAAAACTTGTTGACTTGTAAAGCCAGGGTTTGAAAATCAGTATGATGCTTCCCGGAGGAAGCTAGCAAGCTAACTAGCTGGATGCTTCGCTCTTCGTGTCGGGTGCAAGCTAACTGTGAGTTCATTGTTTTTGCTGGCTAGCGGCTCTGACAAGGCCTGGACGATTGCTCCGGCTAGCTTTCAAATGAACAATTTCCTTGCAAATGCATTGCACTACAAAGAAACTCTTCACACCAGTAAGAAACATGTGTCAATCTCCAACCTCTTTTTGCTTTGGGTCTTGAGGATAGACGTCTGGGGGCCCAAGTCTTGGCCGCTTCAGGGGTCGTTGTTCGTAACTAAGGATCCCAAACGCAGCCATCATCCCAGCGGCATCACAACCAAGCCTCTCCCCTTTCCGCTTGAGATTCGCGAGCCGGAAGCAGGCAGGCGACACCGTAAAAGCGTAAAAGCCTGCTTCCCATCATACCCTTCGTTTGTAAGATCTTTGCAAATTAGTTTAAGATGCAGAATTACACGTTTAAAATTCTTGAAGTGCCCAGTATTAAGCACTGATGGATCATCTTAAAACTATAAATATTCAGAGCTGACGAAAGGGTGCTACAATGTTTTTAATTGACAACATGAAGCTGGAGACATAGAAGCAGCAGAATAGACTCGAATCTTCACGGTAGGATGAACAAAGTTCTGGCAGAAATGTCATTCAATTTGTCATATAGAGTAGTCGTTGTTAGCATTTTAACAAGCAGGTTGAAAATGAAAATAAAAATGAAAATACTAAACACAGATGCCATGATAACTATTAAATCAAATTGTCAGGATTATTATTGGTACTGGTAGAGGGGGCACATACTGTTGGAGTGGCATACATTTTGCCTTAAACAAGCATACACATTTTAAACGAACTGGAAGCCTTTTAAATTATACAGCTTTACTGTGATCATAGCCTAACACATTTTCTGGACTGCTGTTCCAGTCACCAACTAAGTTGGTTACAGGACTAACCAAAGTCAGCTAACATTTGGCTTGGCTGACTACACAAGGCTTGTTTAAGAACTGCTTAAATCCTTTCACTGTGTTCTTCCTCTTAAGCAAATTAATTTATTTGCACAATATGGGCAAAGGTCAACGTGAAAGAATAAAAGCTCTTAATTTGCCATCACACTTTAACAACACCCTGCCCATTTTATCAATGTGCAAGGGGGAAAAAAAACACAAATCAGTCCCTAAGGAAATCAATTTGCAAAACAATTGCTTAATTGTGTATGTGTCTGGATCATTTGTTTAAAATTTAGAGACTCTATCCTAAACTTGAAATGTTTTCTTTTAACACAGCTTTTCAGCCAAAGTGTTGTGCCCCTTAGCTATTGAGGCTTTAGCCCACTTCAGTCACTGTGCCACTTTACCTCGCCCTATGTTCCAACTATTATACCTGTAGCTTGATATTACCCATCTTGACAGTCAGTTTGGGAGAAAAATCCTCTAAAACAAGCCACATGGTTTTAATATAAAATATTTTATTGTGGAGGCATCCTTACAAGGGACAACATTTTTAAAAAATTAACAAGTGTAAAATCACAATCTCAGGTCATTAACAAGGCACTGCGTCCATGCAGTAACAACATGGATGACTAACACCTTTTCAGTGTAATCACTTCAATTTTAGTAAAGACATGTCCCATGCCGTGATTCATTTTTCATTCCACTTTCAGCAGTATAGTTAACTACAAAACATGTATAAAATATAATTCAACTTACATACATAACATTTTAACACAACAGTATTGCGGCAACAAAACATCTGTACCGAACTGGCTTCAAGTGAGCTGTTTTGACTGTGGAGGGCTTTCGCAACTAAGAGGTATTTCAGAGTATAATGGCTAGATTGCATAGACGTCATGACGCATATTTAAAAGCATGTGTTTTTTTGTAATTAAATTCTTCTGAAGCAAGACGAATTGAACCTGAAATAGGAAAACACACAATTGGAAACAAAACATTGACCCTGCTTTAAGGCCCTGACCTTGTCCAAACATCCAAAAGTATGGATATAACCGCATGCCAATACAATAAAATCCCTGTAATACAATAGCAAAAATAATAAGAGAGATTCCAAACATTTGCAAACAAATACAAAAGTATTGGTCATTCTTCTACAAGAGCTTCTTAATCAAAATAAAATAACTCTTCCCAACAGAAAGTACTTTAAATGATATTATATATTATTTTCACTTAATTTTTTAACAGTTTTAGCACACAGCTAAAATGCTATGTACTTCATTTAACAGCATCCAAAACAAAACAAAAGCTAAAGATTTGTGTGCACTGATGATCATGGTTGTCATGGTGCTTCATTAAAGAAAATGGAATGATTAGCCTGATTCGAGGATGTTTACGTATAACCTTCCCTAGTCTTTGGCTGATTCAGCGAACATTTGTGCAACATGACGTTCATTGTTCAGTTTGTCAGAAAAGGACAACAAGATAGAAAGAAAATGTGCAAAATAACATTTAAATCAGCAACAAGATCCTCAGCAAGTTATAAGTTTGATCGTGAATTGCACATAATGGGCTCTAATCATTACCACTGTTCTTTAGAGGACAGTGTTTGTCGCTGCCCATAGAGCACTGCTTATTTCTTTTTTTTTTCACTACATAAATGAAGGTGCCTTTTCAAAACTCCTCTTCAAAAGTGCTTTGGGTGCCATCATCTCCTGAGCACTTTAAAAAAAAGCAAAAGAACACTGAACACACTGCACACTTTTTTGGTTATCTGGTAGAATACAGACATGCGAGACTATGCTGCTCCAGTGTCACGCATGGCAAGCAGCTATGTGACACAGATACAGATATATATATGTCTTACTTTGTAAGAGGATTAAAACTCAAGGATGGGGCTGAGGGATCTGTCTCTTTTTCTGTGTGTGTGTGTGAGAGAGAGAGACAGAGTGTGTGTGTGTGTCTGTGTGGTGTTGAAGGGGTCCTTCGTGGCCTTTCAGTTATCTTCAGAGTGACTCAGCTTCCCATCCTCAGCCTCAATCATAGCACGCAGCCGAGAGCTGTCGTTTGCCAGCAAGTTAGAAGGAGTATCAAACTCAACAATCTGCCCCAGGGGGAAAAAAAAAACCGTAACATTAAAAACACATAAAACAGAAGTTCAAACAAAAAATTTAGAGCCAAAACACAGTAAAAAAACTTTTTCCTTTATAATAAAGCAATGAAATGATTTACCTGTCCCTGATCTAGCACCATAATTCTACTGCAGCCCAGCACAGTGTTTAGCCTGTGGGCAATGACTAGGGTTGTGCAGCCCTTGAAAGACTGACGGATGGTGTCCTGAAGCAGGCGGTCCGTCTCAGTGTCGATGGCCGCCGTGGCCTCGTCCAACAGCAGGATCTGAAAGAGTATCCAGTTTCAAAAGTCACTTACATGAAGTATCGCATTCATCTCCTGTGAAAGCAGCACAACAACCGCAACAAGGTAAGACTGCCCTCAGTAAGTGGCACAGATGCTTGATGACAACATCTGTTGGGCAGTGAAGATTGAACAGCGATATGGCAATTCGGACCATGTCTAATCACAGGCCATGTTTTTTCAGTGTTATGACAGTGTGATCTGACTGTGTGATGAGTCTTTATTTACAGCCATGTGGTGGCAATGTTTAGCCATTTTGTGTAAGTTGCACGGCAGCGTCACGGCCACTGTGAAAAACCGACCATGGGCAGAACATTCGAGATGTGCTCAACACAATAGAAACAACTTGTGTATGACACAGAGGGCAACATTTTGCCATTTGTGAGCATGAAATTGCAATTTGGAAAGTTGGAAAGCCCTTAATCAGATTCAACTCTAATCCCTTCACAATAATTGGGAGCCTCTTCGGCACCTGTTATTAGCGAATACATGAATACACAAATCAAGTGGAACGCCATACTGAAAATCCAGATTGCTGAATATCATTTTAATAAGAGGCAAATCAGGAAGAATCGTAAAACGCAGATGGCGGTGAAGGACTCCTTACCTTGCTGTGTCTCAGAAGTGCTCTGGCCACACACAGAAGCTGTCTCTCCCCCACAGAAAAGTTCTCTCCGTTCTCCGTCACCTCAGAGTGCAGGGAGAGAGGCAACAGGCTCACCTACACAGAGACCACACACAGGATGAGAGTGCAGCAATGACACAATTTTAAATATATGTACCCAAACACAGCTCTTATGCACAGACCCTTTCACCAGTAAAAACAAGAACAATGCCTGATTGTTCCATTTCATTCCCAAACTACTTCTGCTACATTTTACATCGCTGGGAATGTTATAATGAGAACCCTGTGGGAACAGCTATGGCACCACTGATCAAAATCTCTTGAAACAATTTATTCCACAATGTTCCTAATGCATGTCATCTCCCAAAACGCTTTATTCTTAAGAACTGCATATAGATGGCAAAGTGATAAATAAACTCCCTTTGACTTAAAATATTTCTATTTACCATGTCCTTGATATGCGTCTTCTCCAATGCCTCCCAGATCTGCTCGTCTGTGTACTGACCCCAGGGGTCCAAGTTGGTCCTGTCGCAGCGAAGAGAAAGTCAACAATGCACCTCGTATGTCAAGTCAGCCCTTTAATTATGAAGCCAGGGGCACTCTGACCGAGTGACACAAAGTGTACCTGACAGTGCCAATGAAGAGCACGGGCTCCTGGGGGATGACCGACAGCTTGCTTCTCAGGTCCTCCAGGCCGATGCGAGCGATGTCGATGCCATCGATGATAATGGAGCCGCCACTCAGCTCCACCAGTCTAAACAAGGCCACGCCCAGGGAGGACTTCCCTGCAGAGATGCAAACAGATGGGCCATGTTTAGTTTTGTAGCTGTTTTTTTTTTTTCTCCTACCACAGACATGTTAATGTGGTCTCAGGAAAGAATGACAAAAGAGACTGAACAATAACAAAAAAAAAGCAAACAAATAAATTTAAAAAAAATGTCACCATACCCGAGCCAGTTCGGCCGACTATTCCCACCGTTTCCTCCGGCATGACTTTGAAAGACAGTTTCTTCAAGACTAAGGGCAGGTCGTCACGGTAACACATTTCCACTTCCTGGAAGTGAATGCCTCCTTCCTGTGGCCAGCTGGAGTCAGGTGCCGATGAGTCAGAAATCTGACGGGGGGCTTCAGCCTCCAGGTTCTGAAGAGCAGAGAGGGAAGCAGAGGGACAGAGAGAGAGATGGAGATAGAGAGAGAGAGAGAGAGAGAGAGAGACCATCAGGTCAGAGAGAAGAGTTTAATCACCTCGCATTATAGCAAGCTGAATAATTATGACAGTCATTATTGGGTATTATCGGACATTATTCCCCAAGACACTGTTATAACAATTAGCAACCCAAATCATTTAGATTAAAAATAAATACCCACTCTACAGCAATAATGCCATTCCAAATGTGGATTTCATGTTGATTTAAATATAAATAAATCAGCATAAATGTTTAATAATTCATGTTGACATTTACTTAGATGAACAAGTTTATTGAGTTAAAATGGGCTGTGAAACTCATTTCATATCGTTTGCACAGTATTATTGTAATGGAAGTGAATGTTCTTGACATGACAGTAACTGCATTACAGCTGCTGGCTCTCATTCTGGCACAAGAGAAATGCCTCCATGTGACTGATCTAGAACAATATCAATTACTTTGTACCACAATATCTTGTATTACAATATCTCCACTTCATGCAAAATTTCTCACAGTACTAGGTCATAACAGAGATATTGTCATCCCTGAAGGTGACAGTTTTTGTTTGGCTTTCTGACCAACTTGTCACACTACTTCTAGGTCATAACAGAGATTAAAGCACACAAGGATGCACTTAGCAGCAGCAGAACATGCCCCAAATGACTCAGATGCCAATGAGTCACCAGCGCATTGATCTATTGTACCATTATTCCAGTGATTGATTTCCTGTTCTGAGCCATCTGCGACAAGATTAGGCTTGATTAGAGCTACAGCATGGATTACTGTAAATGTGACTCTTCACAACTGGACCTATCATGGCACATCACCACAGTCATCATTATTGCTGTATCCTAATCATGACAAATCAATCATTAACCCTGCCGTCACCGAGGCTGTAACCTCCACCCGGCCCTGCCCACCCCTTCATTAGTAGAACTAATTTTTCCAAAGTTTTGCTTTTTTGTCTTGTGAGAATCCAGGGAACAGTAATTTTAACAACAACCACAATAATAATAATAATTATTAATAATAAATAATATCAGTAATAAAGAATAATAATAAAAGCAATAATAAAGTGAGAAGGAAAATTCTGTGGTCTGAAAGCAAGGCAAAAGTAGTAGTATTTTTTAGTCCCTGTGTGTGTGTGTGTGTGTTTGCAGTGATGCTGTGCTGCTTTTTATGGCCGGGTGTGCTTGGTGAGCCACGGCGACCTGCTGCTTTCCATATGTTTCCCACTGCTCCCTGTCTCCACCCTGCCAGCTCACCACTGTGCCCTTCGGCCCATGCCGCGCCGCGCTTTCATACCCCACGTGTGTTGTGTCAATTGAATAGCGTGAGCTCTGTCCCCGTCTCCCCCCACCTCACAGCCACCCCCCACCCCAGCACCACCACACACACACACACATACACATACACAAGCACCATCACCTCCCACATGCATGCATACACACACACACACACACACACACAAGCACCATCATCTCACACATGCACACACACGCACCATCACCTCACACACATACACACACACACACACACACACACACACACACTACACCACCACCACCACTCCCCACCCGCTCCTTTTCTGCATTCATGCTGTCACCCAGGCTCCGCCGTACCTTTATGTAATGGCTGATCCGTTCCACTGACGTAAACCTGGCCTCCGTTTCTGCCAGGAGTCGGATGGTGAATTGAAACAGTCCAGTGAGCTGTGTGAAAGGAGAAAGGCGAGAAAGCAAGGTTGGCTAGGCAGTACCCACACACAGACACACACACACACACAGATAAAAAGAGCGCAACACAATTTGCAGCCCTTTTTAAAATGTCAGCTCATCTGAGACATTGGCTACATGTTTTGCAACGGTATCTGTACTTGTTCGACTCTAACTTGCCCAGAGGTTTTTTTTTTTCAAGAATGGATAGAAGAGATAAAATTTACAGTGACACTTTATTCGAATGGTCTCATAGATGGTCATATCAGGGCTGCCTTCACATCATGTAAGAGTAGCACTGCCAATTTTTGGCCAATTACAATATGCTGCACACATACTTTTTCTTTTTAATTTTAACTAATATTTTAATACATACTTTTAAAAAAAAAAAAAGGCAATCATAATCGCAAGACTAGGTTTAGAAGCTGACGCAGAGAGAGAGCACACAATGAAATCAGGGGCTCTATGGGCGTGTTTGTTGAGATGATCTACCCCCTAGTTGAATGCCATAGAACACATAGATCTCACTAAACCTACTACTAACTTTAACACCAACTTTCCCAGACTGAGCTTGGCGTGGCAGCCCAAACTCAACAAGCTGGACAAGTAGGCCAGTTCAATAGGTCATGCATGAACATGCAGGGTCAGCACAAAAAGCAGATCTACATTGCTGGCATTTGACTGACTTCAGGGGGGCTATTGACTGTGAACTAGACACTTTGTGCGTGCATGTAATGTGCGTGCACACCCATGCTTTTTGAAGGTGGACTGTGTTAGACGGGTGCTTTATTATTTTCATAAGAGAACATGTAAAATAACAGCAAAAATAGGGTCAGAGATGGTAGCAGGTTTGGGTCCCATAGTATATATAAGCATTGGTCAATGTGCGCATGCATAGCACGCAGAAAATTTTAATCATAACAGTTTCCCTTTATTGATAACCTAACCTAATATAATTTTGACTATGAAATCAACTGACACTGTTTGATGAACAGTGTGGAGCATCATATCATTTTTAGACAAATCTAGCCTTACATCAAAGAAATCCAACCTTTAATATGTGGCCAGAGTCATGTCCAGATCATTTATCCTACATGTTTCATACCTTTGCACCACCGCAAAAACAAGTTGTCATATCATTTCTTATATATTGCTTAATTGCTTTGGCTTTCCAACTGATGACCATTACAATTTAGATACAATGCCTGTCTGTGCTGCTCCCAAAACGAGTAATTTTTAACTTCGTCAACCTGCTACCATCTCTGACCCTATTTTTGCTGTGAGGAAGGAACTGATAGGTTGTCGATCAGTACAATACAGGAAAAACGCTAAAAAATTGCGCAATTCAAAAACCAGTTAGTCCTGTCCTGTCCTGACAAACTAGGCCATTTGGTTGACCTGCCCTAGGTGTACATCAAAAAAAAAAAACTAAAGTTTGCCCACTGGCTCAGAGGAGCACGCTGCATATCCAAACACCACAAAAAGTAGGCCAGCAATGTCAGCTGCCATCAAAACAACTAGGCAATCCCCCTGTTATCATAACAACACCCCACCAGTTCACAAGCCCTGTGCATCCCAATCAGTAATGCATAAAATGCAAGCGTAAGGCAATTTTTTGTTGTAGATTATTGAACACAGACACATCTTGCCGTTTATTAGTCTTCTGATGACAGTGACACAACTTTTTTATAATTCCAAAAACTGCAATTTTTTTTAGCATTTTTCCTGTATTGTACTGATCGACAACATATCAGCTCTCTTTAAATCAGCTCTCTTTACAGCAAATCGGTTCTCAATAAAGCAATTCTCTTTTGCCTAATCTGGCAGGTTGAATCTTTTGTTACATTATCAGCATGAAAATCAATGTTGCTTCAAAGCACTGCCAACCAATCGACAATCAGCATCAAGTGTACATTCCTCAAACGTATGACATAATAAATAATTTAAACCAACTTTTATTAAGTTTGTTGAAGATTTTCACATTAAGCATATGAAAAATAATTATATATAAAAAAGGAATATTTTGTAGCTTGGCTATTTTGTGGTGGATTGGTAATGAGAGGGGGGACATAGCAACTCGCCAGGTGGGCATTGCCTTCAAGTGCCCCACCCTGACGTTGCGCTTGTGCACGTACCTGCACGGCGTAGGAGATGGCGAGGCCGGCGTAGGCTGGAGGGATCTGGTGGTGCATGAAGACGATGAGCAGTGCCGTGAGGGTGATGAGGGAAATGCTGACGAGATCCAGGCGGACGGCCAGCCAGCGCATGGCACAGCTGAAGAGGTAGTGGGGGGCCTGGTTGGCATCCAGCAAAGCCTGATACCTGCAGGTCAGGCCAGTCAGTCAGGTGAAGGTGAGAATCAAAAAAAGAGAGGGCAAATTTAAAACAGACATAAATAGGTCTAGCTATAGTTTAGTCACATAGAGTTTTGGGAGCAACACAGAAAGGCATTGTATCTAATGTAATGGCCATCAGTTGGAAAGCCAAAGCAATTAAGCAATATATAAGAAACGACATGACACAGCAACTTGTTTTTGCAATGGTGTAAAGGTATGAAACATTTAGATGCACTGTATAAGTAACTCTTAAAGCGTTAAACTGTTGTTGTTTGCACTAGACTCAGTAACCCAGTCATTGAGGTAGTCATTGAGTGTGTGGTAATAGTCGTTCATACAAATACACATGGCCCCACCTCTGCAGGAAGTCTGGGCCTCTGCCAAAGGCATGGATGGTGGAGAGGCCCTGCACACTGCTCGTCAGGTGACAGGTGAACGGAGATAGCGTGATGTTCTCCAGTCGCTTCAGTTCCCGAATCAGCACCCTGACAGACAAGATGAAGTGGTTTAACAGTTAAGGCGGGAAAAAAAACCCCTCCTATACCCATCGTACCCATCATTACATCAGCACAAGAGGGGGTAAAAAAACAAGACAAAAATTCTATAGCACTGCCGTGTAAACGGCATTATCCATTTTTAAGCAGATTAGTTTTGTGTGGCCCTCGCAGCCGTCAAGTTGACAGCTCGCTGGCTCAGAGGGATGGGAAGTGCACAAAAGGGATCGTGTGACAGTGCCACGGACACACACACACACACACACACACACACACACACACACACACGCGCACATCCAGGAAGAGGCATTCCTGGAGCCGTGACTAGGGGCTGGCGCTGATTTACGAGGGCCTTTGTGGGCCCCCCTCTCGTCACACGTCAGCGCTAAGCCGGCAGAGCACCAAACTACGGAGCCCTGGCCATCGTGACAGACAACACAGCCTTTTTTTTATTGGCAGAAGATGTGGGAGGAGGGGTGGGGGTGGGGGCATTGCTACTTTTAGATGCAAGGTATAAAATGGACAGGGTGCGAGGATGCCAAGTCCGATATGAATCATGCCTTCTCTCATAAAAAAAGGGATGAGAAGAGGGTTGGGAGTGGGCGACGGGGTGAAAGGGGTAGGAGATGAGCTTATGTTTGGTAAGGTGGGCATTCAGTCACACACACACGCACACACACACACACACACACACACACGCACGCACGCACGCACGCACACACACACACACAGAAAGGCTCTCAACCTTAATACCCACATTCAAGCAGAATTCAATGAAAAAACACATAACTGATAAGAAAAAAAATGAAACAACTGTCTTCCAATGTGATTTCCTAACAATGTGCTCAAGGTGGAGATTACGTCATAGCCACATCAAAATAGGAGCAGAAAAATCTGTTGGTAAAACCTGCTGTCAGAACAAAATGTGGCGAAGCAGCTTTCAGCTGCTATGCACTCCAGGTTTGGAACCAACTTCCAGAAGACATCAAAAAGGCTTCTACTGTTGGCAGCTTAAAATCTAGACTTAAGACCAATCTGTTCTCAGATGCTTTTCTGCTAGTTATTTATACTTATTTTTATCCTTTTGAGCATTTTTTGACATATTTTATCTTTTATGCTTTTACATATTGTTCTTTGCTTCTATTAGATATGTATTTTATTTACCTCATGTGTATTTTACACTTATTTTATCTATCATGCTTTTACACATTGTTCTTTGCTTTTATTTTTGTTAAGCATATTGAAATGCCTTTGTGTATGAAATGCACTGTACAAATAAACTTGCCTTATCTTGCCTAGAAACGGAGGCATGTTGAACTCTAACAAATCAACTATTCAGTACACTACATCTGAACTGTCTTCTAAAAATCTCTTATGTAACCACAGTTTTGGAACTACTGTTGAATAGACAGTGTGGAAGTGCAGTTCTATTTCATGTCTTTGTCACTGGAAACTTGTAAAACCGTGGTTACATGCATAGCACTGGTTGTCACCTGGAGATGCGGTTGATGATGAAAAGGAATGCTCCTATGGGCAGGATGGAGAAGAGGAACCAGGGGAACACCACGCTCACCACGCCCACGCAGAAGAGCACCATGGACAGGTTCTGCAGCACCATCTCTGCTTGCATGGTCAGCCTGACATCCACTGAATGAATATGGGGGGAGGGGATGGTTAGATAAGGCTATTTCTAAGGCTATTTCTATTGTATTTACCCTACCCACATGCACTGGCCCCCCCAACACACACACACCACCACACACATACCACCACCACACATACACACACGCACACACACACTTACACACACTCACCACACACACCATACTGGCACACACAATCACTGCCTGACTACCTTTCCACATTCTGTGTTCCCTATCTGGAGGCTCTGTGAAATGAGCTGTGAAATTTTACATCTCCAGTGGTCCACCCCTGCTTGGTCTGCCGAGCCTACTTGGCGCAGGTGTTAATAGGAAAACGTGTGACCCCCCTTGAGCACGTAAAAGGGTCTCACCTTCGTCCATGTCCCGGGAGAAGCGGTTGAGTATCCGTCCCAGCGGCGTGGTGTCGAAGAAGCGCATGGGACTGAGCATCAGTTTCTGGAACAGCTTGTCGTGGAGCACCGAGGCGGCTCTGACCGTGCACTGCGAGATTAAACAGACAGATGGAGTGGATAACGGCGTAGGTAAGCAGATTAGGGCTAATAAATAGGAAATAAACACAAATCGCTAAACGTGACATACTGGGTTGGGTTGGTTGAAGCAACGCTTGTTAAACTATTCTGAGAACACCCTGCCTTGGTTCTTCGCAGGATTCATAAAGCAAACACAGATGTCCATGCAGTGCAAACACAGCCATCAGCGGTGATTGGAGCATGCTATAGACATACTCCCAGCACGTATGTGCCATATTGTCAGCGCTTGAAAGCAACCTGTTGTCTGGGACTCTGCCCCTCGATCTGTTGTGAAACGGCAGCACATTTGTTTAGTGATTGACAGCTGTGTCCTAAAATTCTCACGCACGAGCGATGATCTCGTACGCGGCCCGCAAAAATGGCCCTCGGCAAACCCCGAGCAGCACTCTGCTCACAAACCAAAAGCAATTTCAGCATTTGGACAAAACGGCTTAGGGCACAGGGACAAATTAATTTCGCTAATGAATATTGAATGCCTCCTTCCCCGAAAAACTGTCTAATCTCACCTCCGGGTAGAAACAGGAAAAAAAAAGGGGAAAAAAAAAGAAGACAAAAAAAGGAAAAAGATTAGCCATCACTGAAAAAATTAGTGAATACAAGTAGCACACAATTACGCAGGGACCTAACCCTTTTACGACTTAGTCAAGCCTACTTAATGGAGAGGGAGAGGACACCCTACCCAAAGGGACGCACATTCAGTAGCCCCTAAGCCATGTGTCACAGCACCGGCCAGATAAATGGATTTAGTCCGCCGGCACTTTCAATTACAACGCCGAGCATCCAAAGAGGGAGGCCTGCTGAAAGGATAGCCAATTAAAAGGAGCCATGGAGGCAGAACAAAAGCGCTACATTGAGACAAGAAGCTGTCGAGGAGATTATGTCAGCTTTTTTTCTTTTTTTCCCCTCCTCCTATCGACGCCCTTCACTGTTAGGGTGGCATTTGCTGTGCCATTAAGGAAGGGGAGCTCAGAAGGGAGGGAAGCTCTGCAAACTCAACCTAGCAGCACAGATTTGGAGGCAACTCCTAATATGCAGAGGAAGTAATTGCTAAATTTTAGCCATGGTCACAGCAATCTTAGTCATTACTGTAAATCCAATGGGTACGAAATGGACCCCCATTGTAAGTTAAATTTAAGACATGAGACTATTCTTGGTAAGATGGGCACACAGACACACAGACACACACAAAGACACACACACACACACACACACACACACACACACACACACACACACACACACACACACACACACACACACACACACACACACACACACACACACACACAGCCTCTCAACCTTAATACCAGCAGAAAGAAGAAAATGGAGCCAATTCTAAGCTGAAGTTGGGTAGTTTTAACGACACAAGCAGTCGTGAAAAAAAATCTATGCAGAAAAACACATTTAGGACCTTAGAGAGTTAATTACCTTGACAAATGCCAGACCTCTCAGGGTCTTCAGACAAATTGCGACTCCCATGGACAGCACATAGATTCTGGAGTAATACTGAATGTGTGGGTTGAGTCTCATGCTGTCGCTTGCTATGGTTTCATTGTCCATTAATAAGACTGCATCCTGTAGGCAAAGACAATAACAGACACTTTTAAAAAGACTATCCACTGACTAAAAACAAGATTTCTGACAGTTCATCTCTGATGAAGGACAAAAACTGAAACCGCAAGCCACTGTGGAGCCATTGCTGTGATGTTAAAGTGTGGTTTAGTGCTTAACAGCTTTCCAGCACCATTTACTTTTCCCTACCTCATCAGTTGTACAGCTCAATTAAATCTTACAGCAGAGCCACTTGTTTCGTTTTTTTTTTTTTTTTTTTTTGCAAATTACATCCACTGAGATCGGCTCTCAAAGAGTAAGAGTTTTCAGATGTCTATTTGCTGGGGCTGGCATGGTAATGTGCAATGCTGTAGCTGTGTGTGTGTGTGTTGTGTGTGTGTGTCTGTGCGTGTGTCTGTGTGCGTGTGTCTGTGTCTGTGTACGTCTGTGTGTGTCTGTGTGCATCTATGTGTGTGTGTGTGTGTGTGTGTGTCTGTGCGTCTGTGTCTATGCACAATGGGCCGCTTACCCCGCTTCCCTGTCTGATCCAGTGGCTGAGCCACCAGTTGCTGAAGGCGATGCTGCCGGTGGTGCCAATGAAGAGCAGCAGGTTGAGCACCAGGGCCAGGGGGCCGCCGGCTGCCTTGATGTAGGCCTTGTACACCGCCCAGGACACCGCGCCCGAACCCTTCTCCTCCGCCTGCATCAGCTGGCCTGCAAGAGACACAAGAGGGTTTGATGAGGTTTCACTGGCAAGAGGCAGAGAAAGGAAACATGGGAATAATGCATAGAAAGATGAAAAACAAGAGAAATGGGTGAAAGGACAAGTAAAGTAAGAGAAAGTAAAGTAAAATGAAAATAGGGTGGGAAAAGAGAGCAGGAGAGTAGGAAGGATAGAGAGAGAAAAGTTAATGAGGGACTGACTCTTGCATTTATGATGGAGTTAAAAATCATGAAAGGCAGATTTAATCCCTTACCCCCGGGTTTTGGCTTGCTGGGAGGCTGAGCTGCCTTTGCAGGTGGTGAGGACACTGGGGTCGTCTCGCTCTTGCCATTCTGCTTGTTCTTTAGGTTCTTGCGCACAAGGTTCTGAAAAACCAAAGAGGTCGTCAAGAAAGGAAGAACACCACCGTACCACCCATACATTTATTACATCCACTGATGTGGATTTTGAGAGCCAAAACACTGCATCATTGATTGCATTAATAATTAACCTGACAGCACAAATCAACTATTCACAAGGACACCTCTCTGCTAATGAATCATGTCAATGAATGAAAGTCAATTACACGGGCTAATATGCCATTAATATGCTATGTGAGTGTGTGTTTGTGTTAAGCAACTGAGTAAATGCCAGTGGGGGTTTGTATGATATAAGTGAATAAGGGAGAGCCTGTGAGCAAATGAGGCAGTGGGTGACTAGTGCAGGGCTCAACACTACAGGACTCTTGGCCTGATGCTTAGCAACAAAGCACCCCCTTACGACAATCATGGGGGCACTTTCTCTTCTAGTACAACCATAAAGATTGAGTGTGTTTAAGATTAGAGACAAAGTTTTCGATCAAGATTCTCTTAATGTGTGTGGTACAACCTGATGTCAGGATCAGATAACATTTTAAAATAATGTAGTTTGAGCCTAGTTTAAGAGAGTATGACTATGAGTTATGAGTAATGAGTTAATGAATGAGTTAATTAAGTAAATGATCAGTGTACAACCGCACTAACCTCCTGCTGGACACTGTTGAAAAGGCTGGCGTAGTCTCGCTCCCTGGCCATCAGCTGGGCATGGGTGCCGTGCTCGGCAATCTGGCCATCCTTCATGAGGATCACATCGTCACACTCCGCCAGGTACTGTCAACACAATGTCACCCAATACCGATTGTCACTGGGGCAGTTTGGGATAACAGCATCAGTAACCACTTGCCAATGTTTTGTCATTTGGCCAATTGCATTAAAAAGCCACTATCGATGCACCCCTTCATCAAGAGCTCAATAAACGCTACCCACTGCAATGCAGCTTTCCGATGACAAAATCAAAACAAACAAACACCCCATTCATCTTGATTAGAGAGAGTGTGTGTGTGTGTGTCTGTGTGTGTGTGTGTGTGTGTGTGGGGTGGGGGGTGGGGGGGTGCATGCGCCCACCTGCAGCTGGTGAGTGATGAAGAGGATGGTTTTCTCGCCGCCGGCGGCGCGCCGGATGGCGCTGTGGAAGAGGTGGGAGCCCACGCGGGCGTCCAGCGCGCTCAGAGGGTCGTCCAGGAGGAGGACGGGCCGCTCGCTGTACAGGGCACGGGCCAGACTCACCCGCTGACGCTGCCCACCACTCAGGTTGGCACCGCGCTCCCCAATCTGTGTGTGGGGGTGTGTGTGGGGGGGGGGTGAAAAATGAGTGAGAGACCCAATCAAACCCGAAAACGATTACCGGCTGCATTTTCAGCACAATTTTGCTCGCCCGCTTGGTTTTAACACCTATCCGACCCCCCCCCCCCCCCCCCCCCCCCGCCAGCCGCCCCCCCAACACCCCCACAAAGAATGGCGCATGAGCACAGTTAATGAACTCCATCAGCCTGAGCCGCTAAACACATAAATCAAACTATTTAGCATTGTGCCATTGACTTTTTGTGTCTGGGCATTTATTTATTGGGTTTTCTATTAAGCCACAGAAAAGAACAGAGTGCACTGGAAAATGAGTTTTGTTTATGTCTGGACATTTGGCTCACACAGTGACGCCAAAATTCATTTGGGGACAATATCGAGTTAATATTGAATTTGAGCCGAGCTAAAGTGCGAATTAACCATGAAATTACAGTCAAGGCCGCAGCAATTGGCTCACAAACAAGTTTGGAAATGTGCGCATTTTTTCACCGAGGACAGAGGAGAGAGCTAGGCATTTTTTACATCCCCGAGACATTTTTGAGTGTGAAAGTAATTATGGTGATTGTGACTGGTTATTCCTCACTAACCTCAGTTGCGTCCCCGTGGGGTAGTTCGGCCAGATCTGGCATCAGACAGCAGGCTTCCAGAACAGCATTGTATCTGACAGGAGGAAAACAATCAAAAACATGTTGTCCTCTTTTGACAACAATATTTGTTGTGCATCGCTCACTCTTAGTGACACCAGTGAGTTTTTCTGCCAGTATTTACTTACTTTTCTGCAATGTATTCATTCCCAAATAAGATGTTCTCTTTCAGGGAGTCATTCAGGATCCAGGCTTGCTGAGCGACATAGGCAAAACCTCCACTGACAGACACTGAGCCTTCCAGCAAGGTCATCTGGCAAACAGAGAGAAAAGAGCAATAGAGAGAGAGAGAGACAGAGACAAAAAAAGAGACAGTGAGAGCAAGAAACAAAGACAGAGACAGAGGGAGAGAGATAGACACACGGACACACAGAGATACAGAGAGAGAGACAAGTAGTTAACCTAGGTGCTCTGGGCCTCTGTATGAGAGGAGTTCATGTTTTAGTAAAAAGAATAACTGTCTGCACACTGAAGTACCACTCCCAGTATTTAATCGACTGAAAACAGAAGTGGCATTTTGAATGAACAGGGTTTTTTTTTGTAAGGCCTGAGGAAGACCCTGTTCAGTCAAAGCGACAATTATTCTTCTTTTTTTTTTACCTCTACACATACATTTATCCAGCACCTAGTCTAAAAATAGGTGGGATGTGCACACAATGACTACTCTGCAGGAATACCTGCTTTCACACTGAAGCAAATTTGCAAGCACAGTGTACAGTGTCCCATAAGTGTGGATGCAGAGGGATTTCATCTTTTTTCTTACACTGTTACAAATAACACGTCATGGACTACAGAGGAGAGTGTTCAAGTTCTTTTGCTGGTCAGGACTCACAACTAATGGGAAGCAACCAAAGAATGTAAAATGTAGGACTATTTTGTAACTTTGCTGTTTTTTTATTCCCTATGGGTCCAGACTTAAGGGGCATGCAGTAGAATAAGCACTAAATGACTTTAATGAAGCTATTTATGTATAACTCACCTGACCCAGAAGAGCAGACAGGAGTGAGCTTTTCCCACTTCCAACACCACCACAGATCCCAACCAGGGAGCCCTGAGGGTCAGAACAACACAACAAAATCCCAATAGGTCAGTTATGATTTGCATGTGCCAAAAGAACAACGACACTGCACAAAAGACAGCATCATAGACAGTGCAATCTGTTAACTTCCACTTATGCTGAGTTTGACACAGGGCGTGATGCCTTCACCCTTTAAAATGGGCTATTCATAAACCATCTGTTAAACTCTGTGTCTTGTTAAGGTTAGGGTTAGAGCTCGGGTTTGAAGGTGAGAAGTCAGCAAACAAATAAAATAAGGGTTGAATTTCAACAAACCCATGCTGCCTCCGTCTACATAGTGTGTAGGAGCACCTGCTCTTCCTATATTTCAAACTTGTCTCATGTTCCTAAGCTGAAAGAAAGCTGAAAGGGCAGCCCCATGTGTGTCATGTGTCATGGAAGCCAGTGGTAGGCCAGGGGTGAAGAGTCATAGAAGCTACGTGGTCACACCTTCTTGACCCGCAGGTCAATGCGGTGCAGCGTCTTGAGCAGTGGTGGCCGCATACTCTGGGTGGAGGAGATGGTGCTCTGGGGGCTCTCCTGCTCCATGTGACTGAGGAGATGGTCCTCGTTGGGGCTCTCGCTGTCCCCGCCCAAGCCACCACCACCTTTGCCCTTGCCCTCGTCAGTGCTGATGAAGAGGCTCAGCTTCTCCCGGCGAAGCAAGCGCTTGATGCCGCCCCCGCTGCGCCGCGGCTTCTGGCCTCGCTTGGCGGAGGTCGAGGGCTGTCGGGGGTTCTCCCACGCCAACGTGGCATCGCGGAACTCCACCACGTTGTCAGGGTCCTCCACCTTCATACACACCCGTTCCCTCTCCTCCATCAGGAAGAGCCTCTGTGGATGAAGGGAGTGTGACAAGTGTGTGCGTAAGAATCAAAGGGATTCAAAAATGGAATAATACTACAAGATCCATTATATGTCATTATATGTCATTGTCAAGTATTTGAGAGTAGAAAGTTTGGTTTTAGCTCTTTTTGTAATAATAATACTACTAACAATAATAACAATATTAATAATAATGTTAGGTGCTGATTCAGAATATGGACTGGGGTATGCATATAATTTAGCAATATATATGATAAAAAAATAGGACAACAAGATAGATAGTCTTTCTAGAGAGCATTTTCAAGTATTTGTTACCATTGTCAGATTTAACTCTGGCCCTGGCCTTAAATTTAAACACAACTCTGCAGAGGACTGACGTCTCGACACAGAATTCAAAATTCACCTGAAATCGTTTGGCTGCGACGGATCCCTCAGACAGGGAGCGGACAGCCAGCGGGGTGACTTTGAGGGCAAACGTCATGGAGTTGAACACAGCCACAACGGTGAAGGCCTGCGCGGGTGGGACAGTGATTGATCGTCAGTCTGAATTTAGCCTGCTGAGGTTGGGTGCACGTGCCACGCATGCAACACAAACAGCCTGGCCTCGACAGCCCGGCCTCACAGCCTACTAACTTAATTCCCAGAGGACCCGAGTTGGTTCCGTGTTTGCCGTCCTTGGCCACGATAACAGAAGGTGAATATGTGAGTGAGTGTGTGTGTGTGTGTGTGTGTGTGTGTGTGTCTATGGGTTTATCTCTGTGTGTGAGAGTATGCGTGTGTATGTGTGTGAAAGTTTGTGCATGTGTTTGTGTGTGTATATGTGTATGCGTGTGAAAGTTCATGGGTGTGTGCGCGCATGTGTGTGTAGTGGAAAGTGTGTGTGTGTGTCTGTGAGAGAAAGAGAGAGTGCATATGTGGGGGTGTTTGTGTACTTTAGAAACAGGTTAAACACAACTTGTCACCATAACAGTGGGCCTTGTTTGCCTACCTGGGCAGCAGTAAGGTCGTATCCCAGGGCCATGTGAAGGGTGAATGTACAGACACTGGCAATCACCACCACAATGGGAGCAACTCCCACAGTCAGACTCTGGACATAGTTGGCCCGTTCAAGGATCTTTCTCTCCTCCGACCGCACCTCTGGATGGCAGGGAAGCAAAGTCACACATTAGAAAAAGGGTGGACAGAGAGAGAAAAAAGAGAGAAATATAATATAATAAAATAATATAATAAATAATTAAAAGAACACAGGTGGTATTATTCATGCACAGAATATTTTTGCTGTACTGAAGATCCACTTTCATCCCATGTAATCCACAGTAAACACTGGGGCCGGTGGAAAGCAGGGACAAAAATAGTTTTTTTTGGGGGGGCGGAGGAGGTGGGGGGTTGGGGCGGTGTGCGGTTGAATCGTGTTCCCCCACACCCATATACGGAAGAAAGACGACAGAAAAGGCAAAAGGGTGGCAGCTGTCCAGAAGTCCATTACTGCCCTCTTCGTAACCCCTTGTGTTTGTGTCGTCTAAGACAGTGCACACAGACTCACACAGCGGCATGTCCCCAGCTCCTCGCTGGCTTTGAGCCAATATAGTACCTTTTCACTAAATGGAGGGGGGGGGGTAGCAGGGCCGTGCTGTCAAAAGTGCATATTTACTGACTGAAAAAGAAAACTGCTGTATTAAAATGCATTAAAAAAATAACCTTTTCTCTCCACAGTGCTTGTCCATAACAGCACACACGGCATGCGCCCGAAATGCAGTTGTTTACATTTCTTAGACTGACAGAATCTGTTCTCCTTGAGGATCTACTGAATAATTGAGTGCCCAAAATAAACTGGGGCAAAAGGAATGCTGGCACTGAGGGGAAGAGACAGGCTTGCCCTCCTGCTAACTGCTCTATTAGAATAACAGGGCAATGCCCTCGCTGGCAGGTAATGGATTTCTACGATAGGTAATTAGCGCCGTGATTAGAGCTGTAAAATGATCCTTATCCTCGATGTATGTGCCCACCTCGCACACAAAATGTCCTTCATCTAACGCTCGTCTAAATGGAACAGCCCTCTGTGGGTATTGTGTATCAAAGAGCTTTAAAAAGCATTTGGGAAAATTAACCCTTGTGAGCGAGCGGGGAGATTAAGGTGGAGGCCAGGTCTGAGAGCAGCGGGGAACCCATGCCAGCATTTAAGGCATCGGCCAGGAGAATGCGGAGCTGATTACTCAGTCAAATGAGAAAACAAGGACAGGCTGCCTCATTCTCCATTTCCTGAATGAGCTTCTGGAAGCCAAGCACAGGAAAGGGGGGGAGGGGCTGTGCTCCAGTTCCAGCTAAGTGTAGTTCGACCCACCCACAGTACTTGAGGCAATGGGGTGGTGGTGGAGGGTGGTGATGGTGGTGGTGGTGGTGGAGTCACTCAGAGTCTGAGTTACTCACTTTGAACGTTGCTGGCGAAGGCCGACTCCCAGCAGTACATCTTGATGAACTTGATGCAGCCCAGGATCTCGTTCATGAGCCGCACTCGCCGGTCGGTGACCACCACACACTTTTTCCGGAAATACGCCGTCAGCTTGGAGGCAAGCATCTGCGGGACACAAAAATATATTTCACAACAGTACTTCTTTTTCCCCTGAAGTCAAAAATACAGAAGGGGAGGGAAAAACACAGTCAGTCAGTCGTGACATTTCACTTTGGAATGTAGTCGCATAACTTAGTTACTATGTGCTAACTATGAGTCATGAGTTCTTGGGAAAATGGAACGGCACATACAGTATGTCTGCGACACCAACCATAGTGGGGTAGAAGATGATGAATATGGCTGAGCCCATGAGTGCGGTGGGTCCCAAGAAGTAGGCAGAGTAGGAGAGACCCAAGGCTCCAATCAGAGGCCCTCCCGCTAGCAGACACCCCACTGAGACGGCCTCGTAAATGCGCTGGCCGTCACTCGAGCAAATATTCACCAGCTGAAGGGATAAGAGGTTAGAAATGACAGCTCAATCAAAAGGCATCAAAGAAAAGACATTTAAATATCATTTGATGCTCTCGGCTTCAAATATATAGTCAAATGAATGGCAACTCAAGAATTTCTTGGATGCAGTATGTACTCCCAATAACCAGAGTAAAAAATGTCACTAAAAAGCACACATAGTCATATCAGGTCAAGTAAAAAAACAGTCAAAACAAGTCCAGTCAAGAAGAACCTTTATTTTCTACTAAGGTGTGTTTTCAGCTCAGCGTAAAAACAAAAGATGCTGACTGCGATAAGGGTGACATGATATAAATACAACATGAAGTGGCAAGTCAAAGAGCCGTGAGCAAGCTGAGCAAGTTTATGACACTTAAATGTGTCAAATGTGACAAGTTGGTTTCTTTTTTTTTTTCCATGTAATGCCCAGACTTCTACTGAAACCTGATTAGACTGCTCACCTCTCCCACACTCATGTCTCTGGCGTTGCGCAGGTTGAGGATCTTGTTGAAGGCAAAGGTGAGGGCGGCCCCGCGGAGGCGCGAGGCCGTGCGGTAGTTGAGCGCCCACATGAACGCCAACGACCAGGAGCGGATCAGCTCCGTCACGAAGATGCCCGCCACCAGGGCCAGGCCGTAGGGCAGCCAGCTCTCTGTGCTCTGGGAGTACTCCAGCAGGGCCCGGATCAGGAGCGCCTGGGAACATCACACAAGGTGGAGACACGGAGGAGAGGATGGGGGTGGGGTGGGGTGGGGTGGGGGGCAGGAGGGATGGATGGTAGAGGTGAGGTGTGAGGAACAGAGAAAAAAAAAGATGGAGTGGAGGGCTGGGACATTTGAGCGAGAGAGAGGGCAGCGATCTGAAATGATATATTCAGCATGTGGTTATGAGTAATGTGTTATGGGGCCATGGAAGGGGTAAAAAAAAAAGAAAGTTGTGAGAAAGCACAGTGAAGACCATCGTTGGGTAGCAACTGTGGTCCAGAAAATAAACAACAATAATCAGTGGCTTACGTAAATAAAATCAATTCAAAAGCCATCTTTTCCTCTAAGATGATTTAGACAGATAAGCACCAATCAATTCAAACTCATTCACTGGGGCCCAAAGGTAGGCAGTTAGGTGAAACAAGCGTGCTATTGTGTAAGAGGTAAATCCTCATAATGCTATTAGTGTAAGGCTGTGAGCATGTATGGCGCCATGCACAGCTTGGCCTTAAATGAATGGGAAGTTAAATGAGCGAGGCTGAGGCAAAAACTCTGTCAGATGAAAATACTCCATGAGATCGAACAAAACTTAGATGTTGTTGTTTTTTTTGTTTTTTTTTAAAGCCTATTACAAGTTTATATCTGCAGGAGCGGTTCCTGGCAGTGATTCTTGATTTATACTTATTTTGCAGGATCAAAGGAAGCAAAATAGCAAAAAAAACAAAGAGCAATATCCCTCAGGGTTTGGCACAAACCATTGCATGGTTTAAAATGTTTTCATTGCCTAAAGCCATGTGGTGCCTAGCATTTCAATCCCAATATTAATTCTAAATCAGCGTGGGACAGCATGTATCCAATAATAAATGCAACCAAGCATTTGTTCTACAGGTTGCCAGAGTGTGTCAAGTACTTACCGGCCCAACAAACCCCAGTACCATGGTGATCAGAAGGGAGAAGATGGCGACCAGAACGCGGGTCTGACAGAACCTCCAGAAGACCCGTGCCAGAGAGGCCCCGTCTTTCCCCTGCCTCTTCAGCTCCTCGTGCCACAACATCTCCAGTCTGGAAAAGATAAACAGACCAGAGAGAGACAGACCGACAGACAGACAGAGAGACAGAAAGACAGAGAGAAAGAAATAGGGGTTAATCTAAATCAATCTATGAATCATAGTTAGCACAAGCTTTAATTACATTCTTTTCTTTCATTCTTACCACCTTACAGTTCTGCTTGCTTTCACTACTTTGCATTTAAGGTTTTAATTCTCATTACATTTACAGCACAGCTAATATACCACACAAATAAACGACACAGAGAGAGAAAAACACAGCTAATATAACACATATATTAATGTCAGAGAGAGAGAGAGAGACAGACAGACAGACAGACTGGGAGGTTTGCATAAATAAATGTGTGTATGACTGAAATGCAGCATGTCTCCACATGTGTTAGTACAGTTTTGTTATGCTGGTTGAGAACAAACCTCTTATTATGAAAATTGCAAGCATGGGGCACATCACTTCTCACACGCCAGTGTGTCCTTCTTTGACTCATCGATATCCTTTAGGTTTGTTCTGAGGGCTACCCGGCCTACCCACACTCTTATTTAGCAAATTCTTGGAGTTACATAACCGTTCTAGCCATACAATCTCCAAGTGAAATCTCCACTTTGCCTCTGCTTCGCACAAACATACACACACACATGCCTTTCCTAACATACTTCAGCTAAAACTGGCAAGGGGCCAGCCACTTGAGAGTGAGAGACACTCAAACAGGCTGCAGTGAAAAGTAACACTCTGCTCTTTCGTGGCGAGAGAGAGTGGTGGAGAGCAGGAGTAACAGAGGCCGTGAAAGACAGACAGAGAGATGAGAGAAAGAATGAGAGAGAGAGAGAGAGAGAAGAAAGAGAGAAAGAATGAGAGAGAGAATTAGAGAGAGACAGCAAGAGAGACAGAAATAGAGAATGAAAAAGAGAGAGAAAAAGAGAGAAAGGAGACAGGAGAAAGAGGGGGGTAACTGATTGACAACCAAAGGATAAGTAAAAAAAAAACACTGAGCTACAAGACACTAATCATATGAATCACACCTAGAGCGCTGCAAAAAATATTTGTGAAAGCGAGATGAGGACACGGCATTCTTTCACACGGTCCTCAGCTCCCCTCACAAGGATAAGCAACGGGAGTCACAGATTAAGCTCTGTTAACGTGGCTTTGACGACCCACCACAAGCTCTTTAAATCGACTCCAGTCAAAAGGACTCCTGTGTGGACTGGATGTCCACATGGAGGCGGCTGTGTGAGGGCACTTAATGACATAACTACTGAGCAAGAGAGTCTGGGCCTGGTCACCTTTCTCTTTCTAATCTCTAAGCCCTGCTAATAATAACAACAACAACATCACGCTGCTAGAACGCTCTGGCCCTGGTCGACTAGAACAGAAGGTGCTGAGTCCATGAGGTCCCACCGTATCAAGAAGAGAAGGGAATCCCTCATGAACAGCAAAACGTGTTTGGGGCTCATGTACACTGACACTGACACCATGCAAAACACCACCAGCAACCTTGGCCAGGAGCGACGCTTTCCAAAGTCTCTGTTTACTTGCTCTTAAAATTGCATGCAAATAAAAAAGGGGGTCAGAAAAATCAGGTGAGACCTGTTTGGTGTGTTGAACCCTATTTTCAAAGACAGGAAAAAAGCAGAAAACTCAGGAAACTTATCAGTGTGTGTGTGTGTGTGTGTGTGTGTGTGTGTGTGTGTAAGGAGGGGGGGTGGGGTTGTGTATTTACAGTTCGCAGGCTGGTGGATCAGGTCTCACCTTTGACAGTTGACTTCGGACGCTTCGTGGCAGGACAGGCCCCACACGTCCTCCATGCTCAGGCTGGAGGCTTTGTGGGCCCTCCAGGCCAGTGGAGAGAGCCAGTGCAGGGTCATGAAGGAGAAGAGACCCGCATTGTCCACCGGGTGCTGGTGCCTGCGAGAGACACAGAGAGAGGGGAGTAGTGTAGGTTAAAGAGCCAGGCGCCTGAGTGCTAGGAAGGTGGGGAGGGAGGGTGGGAACTCTCTGGCCTGGGGAGAGGGCGCGAAAGAGTGGACTGAGAGGGCTTCAGTTGTCTTGCGCTCCTACTGAAAGATGAATCATGCATTGGTGTTTGAACAGCAGTTTGCAAGCACTTCACAAAAATCTTGCAGAGTGGTGAAAAAAAAGAGACAGAGGGAGAGAGAGAGAGAAGAGAGAGTGAGAGAAAGTCCAAGGCCAGTTTATCAGTCAGTGTACAATGTGTGTAGCAGAGGGATAAGTAACATTGCTTATCATGCCATCCTCCTGCACTCTACGCCCCTCCCACTGGGGGTACCACCACCAACACACACGAAACATGCGGATACATAAACACACACTGTGTTATGTGCATGAGGGTCAGCAAAGCAAAACAGCTTCCAATAGCAGAAGCACTGGGAGTTCAATAACAAAGGCACTGGGAGCTTACTTGTGTGTGATCCTGAAAGGCTTCAGCATCTGTATACTGTGGCGGTATCTGCCCATCCGTTTCATTGCACGGGTCACCTCAACCTCTTCCTCGTCCATTTCCGGGTCTGGTACAGCTGTGGGGGAGGACATGGACATGCCCTCCACCCAGCTGGTAACCTCCAGGACATCAGGGTGCATGGCTGCCCTCTGCCAAACAAACAGTCAAACAACTGCGGTTTAGTGAGGTGGCATTAATAATTTGCCCTTTTCCCTACACCCAATCCCCCAGCCAAAACAACACCTCAACTCACCAACATGCAGACAACTGAACAGAAAGGGCATTTGTATTCTGACTAGTTCAAAGTCGAAACACCTTGAGCCAAGGCCCAGCGTACAAATATAAAGTGCTTATCTATTTAAAGAAGCTCAGTGGCGGTTTCAAGGGCCAGGAGACACCGAGAGGTCCGACACATGAGCCGGGTGTGCGTCTACAGAGTGTCACTGATCCCTCTTTGACACGGCCCCACGATAAGGTCATTCCCTGTTGTTTTGTGCAGCCAAATTCACTGGCCTAAGGAATCTGGCCATGGTGTGACAGCCAGGAACATGCCCCCACATGCCCCCAGGTTTAATGTAACACAACATGTATTATTATTGACAAATAGGTTTGTATAGCGCTACACAGAAAAGTATTAGCCAAGGGAAAAGCATAAAATAGTGACCATCGAGAAAATAGGCACTTGCCAATCCAAGGACATTGTTGTTGTTTTTGACTACAGTCAGAACACAGGACATTAACCTACACACAATGATTAAAGTCAACAGAGAAGTCGTAAACAGTAGAAAGGAAGTGCACACCATAGGCTACACTGTGAAATGCAAACCATACTTTCAGTGAGCCCTAAACATTATGGTATATTTTCTGTCTGACAGTTTTATGTTCACTGGCTTTTCCTTGACCGTTGAAGCAGGTACATGGCAGATGCATAAAAGCTTGCATTAAATTCTACACACGTCAAATCAACCACAAACAATATTTTAAATAGGTTTCTAAAATAGAGTGGCGATACTTAAAGATACGGCATTGAAATTATTTTCTTCCATAAAAGACTGTTCCATCGGTTTTTAGTAGCCTACAAAAAGAATGTCATTCTAGAGAGAAGGGTATCCCAAAAACTGGAAAGACAGCCTGCCTAGACCATATTTACCATTTACACTTTACACATTTTAAAACAGTGAAAGATATACTCACAAACAATATTCACTCTAAATTAAAAGGTCTTCACTTTCGTCAGTATTTTGTTGATACATTAAACGCGCTTGCGAGGACTGTGGTCCTCATTTAGAATGCGTTCCTCTAGTCCTTCTATATGTCAACATATTGTCTTCTGCTTTCTGACTCTTGTTGCCTCAGTGAAGATTGCAGAAAAGTCACAAGGTCACTCCGGAACAAGTGAAAAGAACAACTGTAACAAAAGCTTCAAAAGTTGTTACAAAATGCCAGCTTGCTCACCAACCTCACTGAGATCTGAGCTGTTGGGTTCAGCTGTTTCACGTTGGCTTTTGCTTACGGAATTCCCATATTCATCTTACGTCACGACACCTCAACCAACCGTAGCGTTGCTTTTATCGTCTCCATAGGAACCAGTTTTGGTAAGTAGACTACAACGCGGTACACAAGCAGCTCAGCATTCAAACACGAGTCGCTTGCACGGAATGGTCAGACGTAGGAACTACTCTCTTGGTGCACTTTGTAAAGAATAGGTATAGGCAGGAATATGGTAGTTCTAACGTTTTGAGCGCTCCGGCAGCAGAATGTCGGGCATATAAGGAGGATGCTTTGCTGTTGCGCTTGTTAACAACTCACGTGCAAAGAGTTCTCTGGCATGTGACTATTTTTTGTTTCCTGTGACAGGATGGCCCACGGCATTCCCTTTATCGTCATCACACGATATTATCAGTTAATGAGTTTAGAATCTGTAGTAACTTTGCCATGTGCATGACCTGATTTTTTTGTGTTCTGTTTTAAAGTGTCCGAAATTCAAAAATGAACTGTGTTATGACATCACTTAGTTTGGCTTCTATATAATGGCTCTTTTAAAAAGATTCGGACTAAATATGGGATGACCTCTAAAGATCTACTAAATGCTGATATTAAGAATTGGTTATTGTTCAGACCACTTCAAGTCAGTTCACCTAGTCAACGTTACATGTAGTTCAATCAGAACTGTACTGTAGTGACCTCTGTTGGCCTTTCTAACCGGATAGCACTTCAAGGTCCTAACAAGTAGACTAGGCAAGCCCAGTATTCATATGGGGTAGGTGTGGGTTTTTGTCATGAATGTTAGGCATAAGGAGCTCCAAGAAGGTGATTTATTGATTATTCATTCAGCCCAAATACGTTAGGCTTACTTAAAATGAACGGTAAACCTTCTAATAGGTAAGTCTTATGGCTTCATTTCCCAAGCAAAACAAAGTCTTAATGGTTGCCTATTAAAGGTTTAAAACTTGCTTTGGGTAAACATACCCAGATGACTAAATCTGGTGAACTTGGATTCCGACTGGATATTCAGACACTGTTTCTTCCATTGCCTCGAGCAGACTGGAGGCAGTGAGAGGGCAGTCAGGTCATCTCAGAAACCGTGCCCTTAAGCACACAGGCTCCGCTAGGGACCATCAATAAAAACACAAATCCTATATTATAATTTCACCACCTTCACCCAATTACAGAAACACAGTATCGACCCATGAGAGATACCTTATTTTGTTGTGTTTAATACACCGTATTATTTTATACAATGCATTGGGGAAGAAACTGTTTTCAGTAGATTTCATATCATGTGACCCAGTTACTTCACCCTATGTAGAAATTACTACTAATTGCGATTCATCTCTTCTTGTGTTTTTTAATGGACCATCTTTTTAATATAAATATTGTAAAGACACAAAACCCATTTGTTTCCCATGGTAAATGCAAAACTTTTTTAAAAAATAGCTTTGAGATCATGTGACTCGGGTACTCCATCCAACAACAACAACAACAACAAACAAACAAATAAATAAATAAAAATACCTATGCACAAAGGTGTAAAATTCCAGGTTCAGAAAGTAAAAACCCTGCCACAAATGTAATCCAACCAGCTCTAAATCTGCTGATCATAATGAGCATTCAAGACAGGTAGAACAACTACTCAGTGAAGTCACCTGTGTTAGAAGGAAAATGGCAGGGTTTTTACTTTCTAAACCCGGGATTTTACACCTCTGCCTATGCATCACACACCTTCTGTTCTTGGGTTTTAATGCACCACCAATTTAATGTTATCAGGGAAACCAGGGCCACATCAGACACACCTTCTTTTGTACACACATAGCAGTGGCAAGGGTGAGGCAGTCAGATCCTGATGGTCCACTAGTCCACAAAGTCAGAAGGAATCCCCTGATCAGAAGAATGTGACGTATAGCTCTTTTAACTCTACTGGTGAAATCAGCCACAAAGCCTATTTACGCAGCACTTCCCAAAAATCTGTCTTCTACAAAGTCTGGTTCAACACTAACAAAGCCCTTCTGGTCAACGATCTAGTCACAGATCACAATTTTGGACTGTTTATGTAGAAACTTGGCAACAAAATGACTTTTTACAACTCCACCCGGGGTTTTAACCTGTCCACATCGGAAGAGGTTTTGTTATGTTAATCTATTACGAGGGTTTACAACTGGTGCCACTCCCTCTACCCAAGCAGTCCTCCCCTGAAACAATGGCTGTAAAACTCCATAGGCATGCACCCACTGGTATCGCTGATCTCATCAATGCAATCGAATCCTAAAATGCTGCGTCCACCTCTCAGCCTTTGGACTTATAGTGGACCAATAAAACAGCCAACTGGCATCTGCCCTCGATGCTTAAGTCCCTGTGAAAACCTGGGCTGTCTCCTTTGGCTCCTCTCTCCCATAGTATGCACCTGAGCCACAGCAGTGCAAGACAGCAGGTCACTGCCTGGAGTAGCTCAGTGCTTCAGCTGGATTCACTGTTGACAAGCAAATGTACTCTAAACTTGTGCTCCACCTCAACAATTCATATTGGTTAATTCTAAATACTGACTAATGTTATCAGTGCTGGTGAAGGAAATACTGTGAGATTCTTACTAAAACCACTGCAATCCAGCTTCAAACGATTTCAAAACAAACAATTAGCATCTGTAAACATCACCCAGCCTGAATCGATGCCAGCAAGTGTCACAAAGCTATGGGTTAGCTCAGAACTCCCCAGTAATGAATGTATTTATCAATAGCTCAAAGCTCAACACAACCCTATAGCTTCAGTTCTTGGTATCTGACACTTTTTCCAAAAGCAATGTACAGGTATTTCCAAAAGCAATGTACAATATAACAAAAATAGTTAAAGAAAATAATATAAGCATAACTTTCATAGGTTAACAATAATTAGAAACTATTTACTTCAGTAAAAACAAATGGCAGGTAAAAATGATGTGCCTTTTACCATGTAATAGTGTGAATACTACCCTGTAATACATTCTCACCGACATTCTCCTGCAGCAATGCTGGAGCCCAAGGACTTTACCATTAATAATCTTTTTAGAGTACTTGTGTTTACATGAAAGTTTACATGAACTGCAGCAAAAATGATAATCATACAAGAAGGCTTGAGAGTCACATTGGCTGACATAAAACCTGAATTTTGGTTGCCCTGAAACAAGATAAAAAGCAGGAAAAAGATGTCGAAGGATAAAAGTCTTTCTTTTTTAATCGCTTCAGTAGGTATAAATTATCATACCGTGGTAAGAGTAATACATTGTAAAAAGAGCTAGGAAAGAACTTTGAAAATGTTTTGACTAAAAATACGTTTTTAAACGTTTTCCTAAAAGCTTTATATGCAGGTTGCGGCTGCAGGGTTATTCTCTATGTAGTGCATTCAGTAAATCATTAACTGTGTTAACCACATTTATGCTCTTCGGGATGATGTGATGGAATAATAATAGTAATAACAATAGTAATAATAATAATAATATAATAACAATAATAATAATGATGGTAAAAATGATGAACAGTACATGGGTTTTATTTTTGCTTGTGTCCACACAGAGTAGCTACTAATCTGTTATGATTTTTGTACCATGAATCTTTTCATCACTGGCGCCGATATCTGTGAAGTTGTGCATATCTCACTACAACCTGGTCTTAATGCACTATGTTTTTGTTTTGTCGGCTTTGTACTCACACTGGATTGTCAGCAGAAAACTTAAAAAAAAAAAACACACAAATAAACTAAAAGAGAAGAACACTTGGAAGTCTTCTTTGACTGAGCAAAGAAATTTGCTGAATGAGGGCAATCAATGGACTGGACCCAATCTTCCCTATCAGTTTCCTGGCAGATTCAAGATGGTATGCCAGGCTGCCGATAGCCGAGGATGGATCACCTACTTAGCATGTCCAACCATGGATACAGACCATGGGATGAGCAGGACTAGGGGGATGCATAAACATACGCACCAACTGTCCACGCTCACAGCATGATTTTACCTGCTTCAGCAACTCCCGGGAGTTACAGAGTTGCGCTAGCAATCTTCCACGCAGCAGAAATGTTCTCAGAGCTATCCAGTTCTATTTAGGTTGATATGAGCCGGGCAAGAAAGGCCACACTGCCACGCACGTCATCCTTTTGCGCTAATCCTGCTATCTTCTTCCCTCTCCCAGTATTAGGCAGGCAGCAACAGGATCCAACCACCGGAGAGGGTTCATATCGTCCAGCTGTGAGGAAAATGAAACAATATCGCCAAACAAAACATCTGACTCGTCATGATGCTGTTACAGTGCCTATTTGCCTTCGGTTTTATTTACAGTTTTATTTTCCTCACAAAGTTCACCTATTGCAAAAAAAGGTCACAGTTCAGAAAATGAATAATAGTTACAGTAAATACAGTTGGACAAGTAATCAGTTCCATTGCTTCATATTCTGCAGAATCATTTGTTTTCATAACAGGCATGTTTTTTTTTGGGATGATTCCACAAACTTTGCACACCCACATTGGGAAATATTGGCCCATTTAGAATCACAGAATTGTTCCAAGTGCAGTCAAAATCTATGGTGAACCACAATGGCCTGCTCACCTCAAGTCCATCCTCGAACTTCCTGTTTGATTTGTGGCAGAGATCTGCCCTGGCCACGCATGAACTTTCACCTCCCTATCCCCAGACCACTATACTGTTCTTTTGTGCAGTGTGTTTTAAGATAACCACTCTGGCTGGCCTTTGAATGACCTGCTATCTAGCAGAGGATGCAGGTGTTCCTCAAAGAATCTAAAACAACTTTCTTTCTCCTCAGTTCTGAACAATTGTCCAGTCTCTGCTGAAGAGAGATGTGCACTCCCACACCATAATATTTCCACTTCAGCGTTTGTTCACAGTAGGTATAGCGTGTACTGACTGGAGTGTACTGTAGATTGGTATAATGTGTACTGAGTGAGTGGGGTGTTATTATTGCTTTTCGCCCAGACATAGCACTTGGAAATACAGTCCAAACTAAAAAAAACAGAAGTTCCGACTTGAAAGAAAATTAACATGTAGAGCTGCAGTAAAAAGAAAAGAAGTGCCCATTAGAAGAAGAGAGGACAGGTCGTTACCTAACCACACTTCAGCACAGGTGCAACTACCGGTATGTAATTGGCCTGCACAGGCCCAGCCCTGCCCCTGCACTGACGGGAAAAGACCTAAGGGGGGTCGTAACAGAGAGCCATGGGGCAAAGATCTTTGGCCATAACAATGAGGGCCAGAGACCAGAGACCATCATCCGTCTCATGCCAGCATTGGAGTGTCTCTGGGCATCTGCTGGTCTGGAGGTGGAGATGCAGACATGTTTTATCTCAACCTCAGAGAAAGAGGACCATCTGAAGAGTGGCACTCTGTGGACTGCGGGCGTAATTGGGTGGGTCATCCATGCGTTCAGTGGGTGCGCTCGAGCAGTCACAGTTGATTTTGTCTCCGTATATCCATCGCATATTTATTAAGCACAACAGATTCCGATCAGATGCTATTAGAAGGGGGAGAGGGAGGTGAGGATGAGGGGAGAGGGAGGTGAGGATGGGGGGTGGGGTGGGGAGGTGTCTTGTGTCTATGCAGATTTAATGAATGACTCCGAAGCGACGACGTTCTCAGGAAGTGCCTTACAGGAAAGCAATCCTGTGGCATGTGGCTCAGCTATTGAATTACAAACAATACATTTTTATGCATGCAAACTGTTCACAGTGCTCAACTCTCTGGAGCAGAGACAGTCATACAAAATCCTTTGTCATACACAGAGTGCGATAAAGATCAGGAGTCAATCAACAATGGGAGCAAATAATTGGAAATCTGCCGAATTCATTTTTAATCGGGGTGGAAATAAAACCATCTGCCAAAAGAGCAAGGGGTAAAGAATAACAACTGCAATGTATTCACTGCTGAAATAACATTCATGATGAGGTACGGAGAGAGAGTAATGTGTGTGCAATGATGAGCTTAATCATCTGGTTCTTACCTGTGCAATTTAGACAGGAGGTTTCACTCATTACTTTTTCTACCTAGCTAAAGAGTTTTTTGCAATTGCATTCAACTATTTAATCTACGGCTGGAACAAAAAACATGGTTTTGGGATTGTGTCCTCTAAAGGCCAGTTACCCATTACTGTGTGTGCTACCACTCAGCTTTATTCAGAGAAAGGCAGTGTAGACTGTACGGAAAGAAATACACTCAAAAGTTTTCAAGTATAATCCATCTAGAACAGGTCATGGAGGGTGTGAATGTTCCACTTTATTTTCCTTACACAGCAGAGACATTTACTTTGGTAACTCTCAACAGGACGAGTGTTTCAAAAGGAGACTGTTTGTGAAAATGGTTCAGCTGAGTTGTCTACTCTTTGTTCAATAACTACATCTTTTTTTTTTTTTTTTTAGTCAGACCCACTTTCCTTTGTGAGAGACAACTACTGTAATTTCCAACCAAATAAAAAAAAATCAAAATCCAACTCCAACCAAAAATACAATAGGTAATCACTAAGTCGATCAGAAACACTTTTGCCAGTGTCTACACATAGACAAGGTAAGAGTTTGGCAGCTTGTTAAGAACAGCAAAAACACGCAGTGACTAGTCCTGTGACAGTCGCACTGACAATTCTAATTTAGTCATGGTAAGAGCATATTGCTCTGCACTATAGTTTACACAGGGCTACTCAGGCTTGGAGGAGCACACACACCGAGAAATGCCTCTGTGGCAAAGCTTAATGTCAAAGGGGATTATTAACTCTTTTTCTTAAGGATGCTGCTGATTCCACTTTTATCACCCATGTATCTAGCCGTTATTTAAAAAAAATGTAGTCCACGAGAAGCAATAATGATGATGATGGCAACAGGGGTAATGAATGTCTTCAGTAAAGCTTTAATTTTCCGTAATAGTCTTCTGTCTGTCTCCTACATGCCATTACAGCTGCCTTGGGGCTCATATATTTCGTCTCTCCTCTCTCTTCCCCAGCAAATCCATAATTTTACAGGTTTACGCAGATACATAAATTAATGAGGCTTGCAAAGCTTTTCTGGGACGTGAGTTAGCGTGAGGATGTGAACGGATCCCTTAATGCCACTGCCACCCTCCCACACCGATAAAGCGATGCCTCCGATGAATCACCACGGTGTCATTCCATGCTGGACCAGCCAGCAGGGGGAGCTAGTGAATCACTGACTTCAGGCTTGTATATGTTCCAGTTTATTGCCAGGGTGCATTGAGGCAAGGGAAGCCTCTCATACAACGTTTCTATGGTTGTCCCACAGAGTGATGACTGGTGTGTCAGTGTGTTCAAGTGAGCCAGCCTAAGTGGAGATAGAATGTTTTCATTCCTATTCAAGCCCCAACCCACCACCTATTCACTTCCTCAACCCCACACGCCACACGGTCTATGGAGCAGTAATTGTAGGGCCACTCACACACTCACCACTCATTTGATTACCCATGGGGGGCACAACTTGTAATTAAGGGGATTCAAACCAGATTGTGGAATTCAGGCAAAGATTGCATAATTACAAATATCTCAGGCATCAAGGCATCATCCAAATGCACCTTGTGGAGTTGTGTTTCAGATCCAATTACTTTTTTTGGAGCGTGAGGTATATCCCTAACGAGGGATTTAGCACAGGGATCGAGGCTTTGCTTAGCCGAGTATGACATCTGTGGCCTTTCCCCCTCTTTAGCGACATGCTTCGAGTCAAAAATAAGAGCAGGTGTTCAAGGACACTCCTGCAGCGCTTCCGCAAGGGCCTTATATTTCAGCGAGCGATGGCAACGTAAATCACACCTTTTCAAAACGCTTCTTGCTAAGCCACCTTGAATTAAAATAATGAGTAATCCTTCGCGGCTCGAAGAGGGAATGACAGCGAAGGGAAAGAATATCTTGGTGGAGCGGAAGGAGGGTGCTGAAAAACCTAATTAGTGTGTATTTACATGTGCACATAACACCTCCCTCTTTCTGCCGCACACAAATTGGATTCTCGACACTGACTTAAATGTGTTAACTTTAAGCCTACAGAGACACTGCGGCAGTTTTGGAAATAACAAAGGGCAAAAAAAAAAAAAAAAAAGAAATGCCGGGACTCCCGTGTTTTACGCAGTCCCCATTTACAGAAAATGTATTCCAATGCAGGTCTTCTGAAAGCTTTGGGAATACCCCCTCTAAAACTGAATATATAGAGACAAGAGCAATGGCATTTAACTCTGGGCCCTTTACACAAACAGGCAGTCTCTGTGAGTCCTCTTCCTGTCTATATTTTTAATGAATATGGCTTGTTAGAGCCCCTACTGCTACTGGGGCCCTATGCACTTTGACACCCCTGTTTGGAGAAGAGCTATCCTCTTTTTTGCGAAGATGTGATTGGATAGTCTATTCAGACAGTACACTGACCTACATAGGGCAACCAAGGAGCTTGGTCGGAGGGCAGATACATTCTTTGAAAAATGAATGAAAAGACAAGTGGAACTACAGAAAGACGCCTCAGCTCCAGAATACAAGATGACATTTCTGCCAGCATAGCGCAGACAGGATGACGTAAATCTGGCCCAAGCTGAAGAAAAATAATGTGGGACCGCACACACATCGTTGGTGTTTCTGTCTTGCCAAGTGCCATAAGTTATAAGGCAGTCCCACAGAGTTGAGTGAGCAGTTACAACCACAGTTTATAGGTTACCCCTCCCACACCGCCCCTCCTTAATGTGCATGTTGTTGTGTGACTCGCTATGTTCATATTTACTGAGAAATAGTGATATTAAAAATGCATGACCATAAAAATGTTTATGTATGGAAGTGTGTTTAAGAATCTGTGTGTGTGTGTGTAAGAGATAAGAGCACACACTGTGTAAGAGATAAGTACACACACACACACACACACACACACACACACACACACACACACGCAAGCTCATTACCTCTGACTAATTCACATTGAATGGCAAAGGCTCTGACAGGCATTTGAACCTAATGTTTCATACATATAGCCCTAGGAAATGGAGGCAGTCTGATGGGGACAAATCATGTGTAATAAACCTTTAGTTTCCCAACAAAAGAGTGTGTACACACAAACCCACACACAGATACATACAAACACACACACAGATACACACACACACAACTACATACAAACAGTGCATTAGGAATGCTTGAGTGTACTGCCTGGAGGAGAGCGATGGATGGAGGTATGAAACCCTCCTTTTCTTACACAACATCCTGCTGTGCTAATGGCATCTGCCTGACATGCACAACACTCATATATAATGCACCTCAGTCTCCATGGCCCGGTTCAAGTAATTGCCCCCCTCACTTCACTTCTGCACGCTGGATGTATTCCCATGTAAATACAGCCTCCCACAACTTCAAGGGAGAATAGACACGACGACATAAGGAGAAAAATATGGGCTTGAACTGACAGCACAAAAACAGAGCTTGTCTGTTCTGTGTGCGTATTCATGCTCAAAAACACATGTACATCATAAACAAATATGTACACTTACGCATACACATGAGGCATGAGAACAGCAGGAAGCCCCACATGATGCTGAAGCAGAGAGAGAGAGAGGGGGAGAGAGAGAGGGAGAGAGAGAGAGAGTGGGGGAGACGGAGACAGAGAGAGAGATTATCGGAGCTGGAGTGGAGAATGGGAGGGTTACGCTGGGCTTTCTGCATCCATGTTGTGTGTTCCACCAATCATAGGCCTCTCCATCATCCAGGCTCAGTCAGGCCAGGTCCTGTGTTTACCTCTGAGCCACGGGGAGGGAAGATTTCCCAGGCTCTGTCTGGCTACCTTTCCACATGCACCCATACATGAACACACACACACAAGCACACACTAAAAGACACACATACACATGCACACAAAGGGATACACTTGTTTACACACCCACACATTTATACACACACACGCACACAATTATTTGCACAATCACACATTTACACACACACACACACAATTATTTACACACCCACACATTTACACACACACACCCGTACACAGACACACCAGGACAGGCTAGGAGCTGTGCAAATAACTGGCATGGATGTGAACATTGTGACTGGTCAACGGGCAACTCCAGGTCAGCAGATGAAAAACCAACATACAGTCAGAAAGGGGGGGAAAGAACAAACTGTTGTTGCTCCTTCTCAGGTGTTCTCATCCATTTTATTTCAAAATATCAAGTTGTTATTCAAGCATTTACAGAGTATACAAACAAAACCTATGCCACCATTAACAGCCTATACAGAAAAAAAGGAAAAAAACAAGAAAAAGCAAAAATGAAGAAATATATTCATGTATTTATAAGTTTATACAAAGTTTGGGAAGGAAAGAGGAGGCCAGAGAGACAGGACGTTGTTTGAAAGTTGCTCAAGTTCTCAGCAGACCCTGATTTTCTCCCTGTGTAGTAGTCTTTTCCCTCCAGAGTCTTGTGGGTGCCTGCCAATGCAGTTACATACACACATACACACACACACAATGTGCACACAAACACACACTCAACACATTCACACACACAGTCACACTAAACAGACAGACCCTTAGCACCCAAGACTTGGGGTTCACAAAAAGGATTCCCACAACGAAATTCCAAAGGTTTGTTGGGGGGTGGGGGTAGGGGCATGGAGCGACTCTTTTCCTGATGTCGGAGCACTGTCCCCTCTGCTCCCCCCCTACACCCCATCTCCCCCCACACCCGTTGTGATGCCCGCCTGTCCACCACCACCATCATCGCGAGGGCTCTACATCATCGTCTTGATGGCGTCGAAGCCGCAGAACTTCCAGCGCTTCTCCAGGCTGGCCCCTACGCCGCTCAGCTCCTGCTTGAAGGTGCAGGGCAGCCGACCCAGCAGGGCCTCCACCTCTGCCGTGCTGATCTGCAACACACACACACACACACACACACACACACACACACACACACACACACAGACACAGACAAAACAACGAATGGGGTCAATTCAGTCAACTGGTGTTCGAGACAACCTCATTTAAGGGAGGGGCATAGCCAACAACATAACTTAAGGTGGACGTTCAACCTCGTTAGCGGGGGGTTGAATTACTGCATGCCAGCTAGATGTTATATCTCAGGAGAGAAGCATAAAGGTCAGGACACTGTAGCTCCTATATTCATGCATTCTAAAGAGACTAACCACATGTAAGGTAGGTATGCCAGCCAACCTAACACAGTCTTCTTCTGCTTACAGTGCCATCCTATTCTCAACTAGGTCAGATGTTCCATCTCATAAGCTGGGATCAATATTTAATATCAGTTAGCTGAAATATTGCAGGAACAACAGTAATTTGGTCAGCACATTTTAGCTCCAATTAATGCACATCACCCCTTTGAAGAACACTGCTTATCTTAAAAGTTTTTTCCCCCAAAATGGTTCCCGTAGTTCCTGCATAGCTTAAGACTCAGGATGTTGTGGCCATTTTGTTTTTTTTTTCCAATGCAACCTGGGTGTCAACTTCAATCAACTTGTGCTTTAAGTGCCATCTTATCTCTAAGTAGGATAGATGTCCAACCCTGTCTCTTTAGATGAATACACATTGAGTGGATGCTACATGTTAGGTAGTCTGGCACTCATCTTTATGATGGAGCACACAGTAGTAGTTCTGTTAGTGTGTTGAAATGGTACATATACATATACTGGCACTTGAAGTACATTAGATTATGTGCTACCTTGCGTGTTGAGGGCACTCAGGAAAATCCATACATTGGAAATGCATACAAACAAACACCATTTAATACCTGTATGTTTGAAATGACACGCAAATGATGTGCAGCCTGCTTTTAGCTGCAGCAGTGCTGTAACCAAAACAATACGATGCTACTGTGTGTGAATGAGGAACGTCACCTTCTGCTGACCTTCTGGAAAAAAAAAAAGCTTTCAGTGGCGTTTTATGAGGCTTCTCAAGAAGTGCTTTATACAGTCTAATGTGTGTGTGTGCGATGCATGACCGTTTGCAGAGCTAAAAAAAAAAGGAATATGGTCTGTGAGATTAACAACGGTGGTGATGAATAGAGAGAAAGCTCCTTGGCTCTGAGGACCCTGATGGTTTGGGGATGAATGCAGCCAGCCAGGGTCACGTGAGACGTGGAGGCATCTGAATGGCGCTATGAGGGGGGAGGAGGGGAAGGGGAAGGGAGGAGGCGTGGGAATAAAGCTCCCCCCCAGGGCACCCTCGCTACACAACCACCAGAGAGAAAAAAGAAACACAGTACACAGCTTCACTCACTCGTTTGCTTTCTCTCTCTCTCCTCTCTTTTTCCATCTCTGTATTTCTTCTTCTCTCTCTCTTTCTCTCTCTATCCCTTTCCAACCCTTTTCTATCTCTTTCTATCTCTGTATTTCTCTTTCTATCTACCTCTTTCTCTCTCTCTCTCTTTCTATCTCTGTATTTCTCTCTCTCTCTCTCTCTTTCTGTTTCTACTTCTTTCTTTCTTGCATCTTGCACTCCGATGCAGTGACTCACAGCCCTGACAGGAAGTGGAGAGAGGATTTAATTAGTGGGCAACCACTGTGGTGATGTGTGAGTGGACATTGGGGCGAGGGAAGAAGAGAACGAGAAAAGTGAGACAAAGAGAGGGAATAAGAGAGTGAGAGTGGGAGTGTGAAAGAAAAAGAACGAGAGAGAGAGAGAGAGAAAGAAAGAGAAATAGATTGAGAAAGTGAGGAAGAGAGAGAGAGATCCAGAGAGAGAGAGAGCGAGAGAGACCTCACCTCTGGACCAAGCCAGCTGGAAAGCATAGTCAAACAGAAGTAGAGAGAGAGATAGAGAGGGGGAGAGAGAGAGACAAAGAGAGAGAGAGAGAGAGACAGAAAGAGAAAGAGGCTGCGTGCTGACTGGCATGAGTGAGGCTGGCTGGGAGCAGATTGCAGAGAGAGATTTTCAGGACACTCCAGCAGAAAAGCCAGAGTGCTGCAGGGGCACTGTGGAGTGTGCACTATGCTGCATTAACATCACATCACAAAAGCCATCCTCTCATCATTTTTTCATGGTAATGACCAAAAACAGCCAGGGACACGAAATGAAACCTCTTGATAGGAACTTGCTAAACCTTAGTCGGTGATTGCAGAGCAAGCCATTGCTTCCCATTTTCTACCTTGAATAAGTTTTTTTTTTTTTTGTCCTATACAGGAGTGAGGATAATTCTATGCATGTTGAATTAAATGTGAAGAACATCAGAGCAACTGATGTCAGATTTCCTTTTCCCCGTTTAGTCTAGCGAACAGATGCGAGAGCGCACACACACACACACACACACAAGCACACACAAGCACACACACACACAAGCACACACACACTTACTCTGCGCAATCATCCCCAGGAGAGGGCCCATTAGTCAGCGGGTGCGCGAACTGGCACAGGGAGAGGGCTCTGTCTGCACCAGGGGGCCCTGGCATCCATGAATGCCCATATGCTTTCCATCTGGGGGGCTGGGGGGAGGGGTGTGTGTGTGTGTGTGTGTGTGTGTGTCTGTATGAGTGTGTGTGTGTGTGCATGCATATGTGTGTGAGTGTGTGTGTGCATGCATATGTGTGTGAGTGTGTGTGTGTGCATCTGTGTGTTTATTTGTGTGTGTGTGTGTTTATTTGTCTGTGTGTGTGTGTGGGAAGTTACTCTGACCTTGTCAGTGTAGTAGGGAAGAGCTAGAGGGGCAAACGGGCAGAGTTGTGGAGAGTAGAGTCTGTATGTTTCCGAGCGTTATATGTGAGGGAGTGTGGTGTTGTGTCTGTGTGTGTCTGTGGGCGGCTGTTTACCTTGGTGTCCAGGCGCTGTAAATAGGAGCAGATGTACTCGATGCTGGCCCCGAACGGATGGACGTGTAGGAAAGTGGATATGATACCTGCGGGGAGGAGAGGAGAGGAGAGAAGAGAAGAAATCAGAACAGCTCAGCAGGTAGGCGTGTGGAGTTTAAAACGTGGCCGACACCCCCTTAGCAGCGCACCACTGCACAGCATGGCACTTATGGGGCCAGCCACAGACACAGCTGGCACAGCCCCCACCTCCCGTCGTCCACAGGCACCTAATGAAAGAGCTGCATAAACTCCAAATATTAGGGGGGGGGGGGGGGGGGGGGGGGGGGGGGGGGGTTGTGGGGTGAAGAGGTGGTGATCCTAACCTCCTGGTTCTGGAGAGCAATTATGGAGACCCAAAGAGTCCCTTCCCTCCCTGTCAAAAAAACCTGCTGATGCAACCAGCACTGTTGCCAATGAGAGGGGCCGGAGCCAAATGAGAGCGCATTAAGGGGCTGGGCTTTAATGGCTGCGCTGAAGCCACTCGGCCTAATCGAGTCTCGCCGTCGGTGGGGCTGTGTTCTGCTACTGTTGTGCTTTAATCAAGTAGCATCTGCGTTTAATAACAAGAGAGCCACACTGGTGTGCCGGTTAGGAGCTGGGCAGGAAGGGGGGAAGAGCTGGAGCGGAGAAACACTGGGAGGAGTGGGCAGTGAGGAGGGAAGGGGAGAGTGGAGGAGTGGAGGAGAGAAGAAGAGGACAGGAAAGAAGATGGGGAGAGTAGGAGAGTACAGAGGAGAGGAGAGTGGAGGAGAGAGGAGGAGAAACGAGGAGAGATGAGGGAAAAGTAGGAGAGTACAGGGGAGAGAAGAGATGAGAGGAGAATAGACGACAGAAGAGGAGAGGAGAAGAGAGAAGAGGGGAGAAACAAAAAGAGAAGAATGAGGAAAAGAGGAAATGAAGATGAAAAAATAGGAGGGAGGAGAGCAGAGTGCAAAAAAAAAAAACAACGGGAAAAAAGAGTGGAGAAAAGGCGGGACAGGGGGACAGGAGAGGAGAGGAGAGAAGAGGAGAGTAGAGGAGAGCCTCTCTCAGCTCTAGCAGAGACACTCCTGCCTTTGATCAGGCTTAATGAAACAGGGAGCCTGGCAGAGTCCTAATTCACTTAAAATGCGCCCCCCCCCCCTCCCAACCTACCCCCCCATCGGGCTTTTCAAAAAACTGCTAATGCATGGCATTTCCAACAGGGCTCAGTGGACAGCTGTGATGACTGGCATGTTATTACATTTAGCTTCCCCCCCCCCCACTTACTTTCCTTTTTAAATGTGCCTCAGAGAGAGAGAGAGAGAGAGAGAGAGAGAGAGAGAGAGAGAGAGAGAGAGAGAGAGAGAGAGAGAGACAGAGAGAGAGAGAGGGGAGCGGGCTTTGGCAGATTTTAATTAGTTTAAACTCAGGTGACCCTGGTGCTGTGATGAAGGTGCTAAGCTGATGACAAAGATAGGTCAGAACGGTCATAAATACATAAATAAATAAATAAATAAATAAATAAATAAATAAATAAATAAGCAAATAAATAAATAAATAAATAAGTGTATGAGCATGTGTGTGTCTTCATTCTACACAATGTCTTCACGCTTGAGGCGTAATTGGAGTCTCATTAGATGATAATTGTGCATTTAGGTCCCCAGACAAAACAGAGGTTGTGATGATCAACCACCCATGCTAAAAAGTCTTCCTCAAATTGAGCATCTCAAATTTAATTACTTTTTCTTCATAAGCGGTCAACAAATATGGCAATAAAACCACATGACCGGCTAAGGCAAACATTCTTTTGGATTTAGGATTGATTGAAGAAAAAAAGAAAGGAAAAAAGAAAGAAAGAAAAAATAAGTTTGATTTTTCTCTCATCCGCTGAAACCACAGAGCAGAGAACTGTCAAAACACTCGCTGCCTGGACACTGCGTTTCGATTTTTGTGAACTAATTTTCATTTTATTTATTGTAGCGAAACCCCCCCCCCCCCCCAAAAAACAAAACAAAAACAAAACAACAAACCTGACCTCTTGACTCCTCAGGTGAAATTAGCTCAATTCTAAAAGGAGAGGGCCATAAGGGAATGTGCTGGCTAGCTCCATGTATGGCCTTATTCGATTCCTCTCCAAATGGGAGGCTAGTAGACTGACCAACCAGCCAGCTGCAGGGACTTAGAGATTGACAGGGTATGTGAGGAAAACTTTCCTCAAATTGTAATTGCGTTTAGTGGGTACGTATGTGTGTGCCTGTTTGTGTGCCTGTGCATGTCTGTGTGTGCGCGTTAAGGTGTGTGTGTGTGTGTGTGTGTGAGCATGTGTATGTGTGGACTATAACCAGGCAGCTTTTTTCAGTGGTGCCCTGTGTGTACATCTGTGTATGTGCGTTAAGGTGTGTGTATGTGCGTTAAGGTGTGTGTGTGTGCGTGTTAAGGTGTGTGTGTGTGTGTTTTTTTTTTTCAGTGGTGCCCTGTGTGTTTTTGGCCGAGGTTGACTGAGCTGGCTGGTGAAGTGAGAAGGCAAACTTAAGCTCCCTGATGAACGCTCACCACAGCTGTCATTTTAATCAGCCGCCCAGCGCGGCCCACATACATAGGGGAAGTAAACAGGAAGTAAACAACAAACAAACAAACAAACAAACAAACAAACAGAGCCTGGTCTGCTTGCCCTCCGTGAGGCTTTTCTAATTCCCCCTCTCTCCCTGCACAAGCAGCAGCCCTTAGGGACAGAGGACTTTTTTTCTTTTTTTTTTCATCTGCTGATCACTCCAGGGTATCCAGCATTTCTCATAGGAGTAAAGTAGCTTTAACAATCAGCTCCCTCCACAAACACACACACACACACACACACACACACACACACACACACAGACATATACACACACATACACACACACATACACACACACACATGCATACAAACACACGCAGGCGCGTGCACACACACACACACACCATCTTCACATCTACTTTGGGGTTGCAGTGTTGGCATGGGGCCAGAGTGGAGTCATTAAAAGACATCAGAGGTGATGAAGGAACTCATTTGGCCATGCAATTAACACTTTCCCAGGCAGCCCAGAGAGATGCAGAACGGAAAGGGATAACGAGAGGAAACTACACACCCTCACACACCCCTCACACACACACACACGGTGTTCTCTCTCGCTCATGCACTTTCTGTTACAGATAAATGTGTGCACAAACCCAGGCATATGCTTGCACCCACACACACAATCATTAACACACGCACACATACACATACAATCACACATACAATCACCCACACACACACACACACACACACAGACACACACACACACACACACAATCATTAACACACACACACACATCCTTTAATCTGTGGATAATTGGATAAAGGTGGGAAAAATGC
>CM059288.1:8796375-8798875 GCA_030347295.1 Setipinna tenuifilis | reverse complement strand
CTGTGTTGTCCGACTCACAGACCGATCCGTTAACAATTAATGACCGCTGCGGCTGGAGCGCTCAATTGCTTTGGCAATTCTTTTAGCTGTAATAGATAGCAATGAATCTCTTCAACTGGAAGACAAGAGGAGAAGAGAGCGAGACAGGTGGGAAGAGTGGGAGAGAAAGAATGACAGACTGAGAGGGAAGAGGAGACAGAGAGAAGGGAAAAAAAAGGGAAAAAAGAGAACGAGTGGTGAAATCAGAGGCGCAAGTGCTCTCTTTTCGGTCTGTCGGTCGGTCGGTGTGTGTGGGCATGCTTGTGGTGTGTGGAGAGTATGTGTGTATTACTCTCTTCAAATGAAAAATGAATGGAACACAGACCTCCGTTTCATTGCTCTCGCTTTAATGCATTTCCACCTTCTGTATTCCTGTCAGCTGTTTGGTCAAGCAGCTATGGTGAACCAGTGGTTATGGCGAGTCAGAGTGGTGTGTGTGTCTAAGTGAGTGTATGTGTGTGTGTGCACGTATGTGTGTGTGTCTGTGTAAGCATGTGTATGTATGTGTGTGTGCATGTATGTGTGTGTGTGTGCACGTATGTGTGTGTGTAAGCATGTGTATGTATGTGTGTGTGCACGTATGTGTGTGTGCACATCCGTGCATGTGTGTGTGTGCATGCACATGTGCATGCACGTGTGTATATGTGTCTGTGTACGTATGTGTGTGTGCGTGTGTGTGTGTGTGTGTGTGTGTGTGTGTGTGTGTGTGCGCGCGCGCACATACGTGCATGTGTGTGTGCGCATGTGCGTGCACATGTGTATGTATGTGTGTGTGTACGTGCCTGTGTGTGTGTTTGGGTGTATATGTGTGTGTGCATGTGTGTGTGTGCTGGGGGATGGCAATGCGAGGAGAAGGAGGGGAAAATGCCTGGCTGAACGGCTGAATGTTGCGAGTCTGCCAGAGGGGGCTGGGGAGAGTGCGGCGTGTCCAGTGGTAAGCAGCGCAGATAAGGGCTTCGTTTTTAATGGGCTGACCTTTGCAGCAGCCCCCACTGCAGGGAGATGGGGCCCAAAGACACGGAATTAGATGGGGAGAAAGAATCAGGGGGCGCTGGGGGAAAGGGGGGCGGGAGGGTGATGACTAAAATACACACACACACATACACACGTACACATGTACTACACACACACACACCACACACAACACAAGGCACACACACACACACACACACACACACATCTCACACAGGCAGTCACAGTCTTTTCTCTCACTCACAAACAGGCTCAGCACACAGTAACAGAAAATGCTGCAAGTAATTGTTGCCCGCACATTCACATGAACAGTAATTGTCCCTTGCGTATTCTCGCGCAAGAAACAAACACAACCACATGCACCTACTCAGACACACACACACACACACATACTCACACACACATACATGGAGGCCCTCATCAACAGCGGCCACAAATCCAGCAGAAAAACACCGGGGCTGAAATTGATTCCTTTTTCTTCCATTAATGAGACTGTCGCAAGTGATTCATCAGCGCTTGTATGTGCATGCGTTAGCCTTCCCGCTCCGAATAGATCGCTGGGCGGGCGGGCGCGTGCATACACACACACACACACTTGCAAACACACACACACTTGCAAACACACACACACACACACACACACACACCCGGTGTGCACACGCACTGCACACGGCAGCTCGATCCGATCCCCGATTGCAGGCATCGGCGTTGGAAACAGCCCACCCGTCACTCCTCCTCACGCCACCAAACGACACTCAAGCCCTCTTCCCAAGGTTATGGCGGGGAGGGGGTGGGGGGGGCGAATGACTAATGCCGCGCGACCAAATGATAAGTCGAATAAATACATAAACATATAAATTACATACAGCGTAACCTCGGCCCCTTTGGTGGCAATGGGTCGACCGGGAGAAGAGATAATCGAATGAGTCTATGCCGTGCCGTGGCGTGTGTGTGCCTTTCGCGCCTGCTCTAGGACGGAAAAGCTCTAGAGGGAGAAACAAGCAATCAAATATGCTCCACACATCATTCGTCACCTCGCCTTCGGATCCGCATTATCCTTATCCAATTAAATCTTTTGATTTGACCTGAGCTGTATTTTCATGTCAACAAGCCAATAACCACAGCACAGCGCCCAAGCCCCCCCGCCCCCCCACCCCTCCACCCCCGACCTTCTTCAGCTCGCTCTGGAGTGTTCCGTGTTGCTGTGGCGTTCCGAAGCTAATCCCCGTGTCGGCTCTGGGGACGGAGGTTCTTCCCTGCGGGGGCTGTGGTGGGGACTAATTGATGGTGGCTAGAGGTTGTTTTGCTGCTGGTGTTGTTTGGCTGGAAGCGTAGGTGGGGTGTTGTGGGGTAGTGTGGGGGGGTGAGAGTTAGGATGGAGGTAGAGGCCCTATTCGTTTTCATTAACGTCCAGCAGCAGCTGGTGAGGGTGGGTGGGTGGGGGAGGGGTGGTCGGGCTTATGCATGCGTATGTATGTGTGTATGTGAG
>CM059288.1:8788875-8791375 GCA_030347295.1 Setipinna tenuifilis | reverse complement strand
TGTGTGTGTGTGTGTGTGTGTATGGGAGTTTGTTTGTGTGTGTGTGTGTGTGTGTGTGTGTGTGTGTGTGTGTGTGTGTGTGAGTGTGTAGACGCGAGCACTGAGCCCAGAGGATGCTTATTTTATTTGTCTTTTCTTTTCTGTCTGCTGTGGCTCAGGTGAGCAGCGTGATTACGTCTGGGGGTGGGGGGGGTGGGCGGCAAACGCCACTTAGGTTCTGAGCTGTCAGTAGCCCCCGTCTCAAGGCACAGCTCTGTCTGTCTCTCAGTGTGTGTGTGTGTGTGTGTGTGTGTGTGTGTGCGTGTGTGTGTGTGTGTGTGTGTGTGTGTGTGGTGATTGGGAGATATGAATCCAACTGCTGCCACCAACAGTGTGTCTTATTGTGCGTGTAATGCTTGCTTGACGTAAGTCTGACGACAGTGAGTCCAATCAACTTATGGGTGTGTCCATCTAATATTTTGTGTGTGTGTGTGTGTGTGTGTATCCACATTTGTCTGAGTGCTTCCTTGCACATGTGTGTGCGGCTGACAGATGTTCCTCTCTGTGAGCCTGCGTGAGTGTGTGTGTGTGTGTGTGTGTGTGTGTGTGTGTGTGTGTGTGTGTGCGTGAGTGTGTGTGTGTGTGTGTGTGTCCGTCCCACATGTGGTTGTCTGACTGAAGTTTCCTCCAGCTGCTTCAGCTCTCAATGGGCATCGGAAGCTCCATGCTGTCAAGGGTAGCACTGCTGCTGCAGTAACCAGTAGCACATAAACAACTCACACACACACACACACACACACACACACACACACACACACACACACACACACACACACACCCATGCACGCACCTACTGAACCCACACCCACACAGGCACATACACTCACACACACACACACACACACACACACACACACACACACACACACACACACACACACACCCATGCACGCACCTACTGAACCCACACCTACACAGGCACATACGCTTTCTCTCTCTCTCACACACACATACACACACACACAGGCCCACAATAATTGATGATGGCTAGAAGCTAGTCTTGCTGTGTTGGGCGGCTTCTTCCTGTGCATGCTAGTGTGTGTGAGTCTAATAAACCCACCGATCGCTCCAAAGGCTCGGTGTGTCTCTGCTAATGACAGACAAACATGCGCAGCAAGCACACAGGCAGCATCGACACACACTTAGCAAGCATGGAGTGTGTCCTGGTGTGTGTGTGCTGGTGTGTCCTGGTGTGTGTTTTTGTGAAGCCAGACGCGAGGCATTGTGGGTGTTGTGCCTTCTGACAGGCGGCAGGTTTCCTGTGCAGCTGTTGGTGAGCCAGGCCATCCTTCAGCCACTATTTATGTTGGGGGGGCATGGGGGGGTGGGTGAGGGGGGTGGTGGCCCTCATGAATAAAACATATGCGCTTTGGCACCCAGTGTGGCAGCAGGCGCGCCGGAGCAATGCATGCTGGTCCGAGATAGAACGGAAGCACTGGCAGTGGGATATGGAGTGAGAAAAAGAGATGAGGACAGGGAGAGAAGAAGGGAAAGAGAGAGAGACAGAGAGAGAGAGAGAAAGACAAAAAGAGAGAGAAAGGAAGGAATGGATTCAGAAATAGAGAGAGGTGATAAGGGGGAGCGGAAATTGACGTGCCGAATGGGGCTAATTTTGCCATCAGGGCTTGGCTGGCGACGTAGGCTGAGACTGCGTTGCAGCGGGACAAATCGGTTTTGTGACACGCTGACTTTAAGCAAAGCGTTATGGTGCTGTTGGAAGCCCTGGAGCTAAGACTGTGTTTGTGTGTGCGTGCGTGTGTGTGTGTGTGTTCATGTGTGTGTGTTCGTGTGTGTATGGTGTGTCTGTGGTGGGAGTGTGTGTGTGCGCGTATGTGTGTGCGTGTGTGTCTGCGCGCGTGTGTGGAAATGGAGTTGATTTGGGTCGGGTCGGTCAACCTTGTCTGAACGTCACAGGGACGGGCGAGCTTGTTAAGGCTTGTTAAGACTTCATTAGAGCTTATTAAAAGCCGTCCTTTCTCAGCTGGCCCGCCAAGGTCAGATCGGCAGGCACCTGCAGCATGAGGGACTGCTTTTCTAAAAAACTCTATTCGCTGGAGTACGGCAGGAGGGGTATTTGCACCAACAACTCCATGCCTGGCAAGGCAACAGCGAGGGTTCCATATGCCACCTAACATGGATGTGGGTCTGTGAGTGCGTTTAGCTCTTCTGTGTGATTGTCTGCAACAGCTACTCACTTTCAACCATGCCAGTTCATCCTGCATGTGACGATCATCCTTGTGCATGTGTGTGTGTTCGTGTATGTACAGATCAGATGCTCCTGTCTCGTGTCGGTACTTGCTGTACGTGTGAGCGAGGCACCCATGTCACCACATGCCGGTGACGCGGTGAGATCACACATCCTGGAGTGTGTGTGGGCTGATGAAGGTGAACTGGGTCACTGCTGAAGTTACGCCTTGGCATTTGCGTTAAACGGTGAATGGGACTGCATTCAAATAGCGCT
>CM059288.1:8778875-8783875 GCA_030347295.1 Setipinna tenuifilis | reverse complement strand
ATGTCAACAGTTTTATGAATCTCACACAATACAGTCCTTCCCCACTGGTTCGATGCATTGTGGGTGTGCTTGCAGCTACAGCTCCTTGAATGGGTTTGCACTGTAAATTGGCCACATGCCTCTCCACTGCGCTTTGTTTCATAACCTCCAGCAACCTCTTAGTGAAAGTTCTGGCCCACGCACTTCTGACTATCTATCTCCATGCTTTTGGCCTTTCTTAGACGAGACAGGTGTTAGACCTTCATAAGAAAAAAAAAGAAGAGAGAGAGAGAGAAAGCCAAAGAAGGAGAAACACAGAGAGAGGAAAAAAACGTACCAGACAGTCCACAAAAACACAAAAAAAAAGAGATTTGGCTGAAAGGTCTACAAGAGCATGAGGAGTGAGAGAGAAGAGACCAATTTAAAAGAGAAAGGAAGAGAGGGAGTGGAGAAGGACAGGTAAGAGAAATCTGCTGAGAAAAGACAGAGCAAAGAATGGCGGATGAGAAAGAAAAGCGGGCAGCCGCAGACAAAAATCCCAGCTATCAGAGAGAGCCAAGGACCAAACTTTGAGTGCCTGTCTCTCACACAAAGACATTCACTTCTGCTCCCTGACATTGCCAAACACACACACACAGAAACACACAGACACACTCTCTGGCCAAGATCACTTTCGTAACCAGACGCACATATCTCTATCCTAAGGCAGGCACACGCACACACACACAAATACACAAGCACATGTGCACACACAAACACAAAGCCAAACAGACAGGTACTGACACACATCCACATCCACACACACACACACACACACACACACACACACACACACACACACACACACACACACACACACACACACACACACACACACACACACACACACACACACACACACACACACACACACACACACACGCCTGGCCAGTAAAGAGGACGAACAAAGGGCAGTCCATCACTGGCTGTAAAAGAACAAGGACGAGACAGACACAGAAAGGTAGTAGAAGGATAAAGACAGAGAGAGTGATAAAGAGAGCGAGAGAGACGAAGAATGACTATGAGAGAGCCTTAGAGAGAAAAAGGATAAAGAAGAGAGAAAGACAGAGAAAGAGAACGCGAGAAAGAGAACATGAGATGGAGAGATGAGAGAGGGTGAGTGAGAAAGAGCAATAGAGAGAGAGACAGAAAAAGAAACAGAGAGAGAAAGAGATGAAGGGAGAGAGAGAGAGAGGGGGAGGGCCTGTGTGGGTTTGTTGAATGAAAGGGCCTGTGGCGTCAGCACTGAGCTCTCCACACAGCTACATATCTTGGCCTAATTAGAGGGAATTAAATAGTAGTGGGAGAAATGCATTAATGTACCATCCGTATTGTTATCAAATGGCAGTAATTAAAACTGATGCAATGCGGCGGCCCTTTTTCAGTCTCTCCAGGCGGAAGGGCAGAGAGAGGAATTGGCCTATTCAATTAGAGCAGCAACTCTAATCCACTCTCCCTATCTCTCTCTCTCTCTTATGCACACACACACAACCACACTCAGACAATCACTCAGACACTCACTCAAACACACAAAGCACCTAAAAGTGTGTTTTTAAAAGAAATACATCTACCATTTCTAAAGAAAATGGCATGAAATGGAAGAAAATGTTAGAAAAAAGACGAACGAACGGCAAGATCAAAGGGTGGCTTTCGGGAGGGGGGGTGGGGGGGGGGGTCTGGGGGGGCTTGTGAAGATGAAGGGTGGGGGTCGAGTTTGATCCTCCGTGGATCCCCCCTCGCCCCGGACGGGTTGCTCAAAGTAGCGGAGTGCGGCTGAATGAGCTGGGAGGAGACGGCCTCTCACAGAGCTCACACTCAGGGGTACCTGAACAAGACTCCAGACTACAGCCACAGCACTTCATCTTCTTATACTATTATACTTCATTTCCTCAGACTAACACTACTTAATATATGAGTGCCAGTGACAGAAGAACGAGAGGGGGCCTGGAAGGGGGGGGTGCTAAGAGAGAGAAAGAGAGGGAGAAAGAGAGGGAGAAAGAGAGGGAGAGGGAGAGGGAGAGGGAGACTTTTCAAAACGTCGTTTATTACAAAAAAGAGAGAGGGAGAGAGAGGGAGAGAAAGAGAGAGAGATAGAAAGAAAGAATGAAACTGTATTTCAACAGCCATGCCAATAAAGCAGCTTTGAATATGCATTTCAATAAAAGAGAAGAGCAAAAAAAAAAAGAGAGAGATGGAAGGTGAAAGAGGTAACACTAGCACAGAAGCACAGACAGAAGTGTTCCCCCAAACAGGGGGATACAGAGGAGAGAAAAGGGGGGAGGTGGGGGTGTAAAAAGAGCAGAGCGGGGGAGCGGAAGAGAGAGACATGGAGAAAGACAGAAAGAGGTGCTGTTATTGATTTCAGGGCCTCATCAAGCTGCCGGCTGGAGGAGTCAGGGGGTGTCTGGAGGAGTCAGGGGGTGGTGGAGGAGTCAGGGGGTGGTGGAGGTGTCGGCCAGCGGCGGTGACTGGGGAGCCCCGTGCCTCTGTGTGATTGTGTGTGTGTGTATGTGTGTGTGTAGGTGTGTGTGTGATTGCGTGTGTGTGTGTGTGTGTGTGTGTGTAGGTGTGATTGTGTGTGTGTGTAGGTGTGATTGTGTGTGTGTGATTGCGTGTGTGTGTGTAGGTGTGATTGTGTGTGCGTGTGTGTGTCTGGGTGTGTAGGTGCAATTGTATGCGTGTGTATGTTTGTGTGTGCGTGTGTATGTTTGTGTGTGTATGTTTGTGTGTGTGTGTGTGTGTGTGTGTAGGTGTGATTGCGGGTGTGTGTGTGTGTGTGTTTTTCTGTTTGTGTGTGTGGTACCTTCTGCATGCCCTGCAGTGCCTGCTGTGATTCTGTGTTCTGTGTATGTGTGTTTAGGTGTGACTGTGTGTGTGTGTGTGTGACTGTGTGTGTGTGTATCTGTGACTGTGTGTGTGTACACACGGGAGGGAGGGGGCATGGTGCGGATGGTGGGGGTGAGCTCACTTTGCGCTATGTGGCAGGCAGTGCTATCGACCGCAGCGCAGCTCGGCCCCCTGGATGCTGACAGCAGAGAAAGTGCAGGACCCGCTTGCTCACTGCGCTATATCAATTGGCAGAAGACACCTGCCTGTTACCATTGATTGGAGTTAGTACACCAGGGGAAACAGGGAGGGAGGGGGGCAGGGGCGGGGGAGGGGGGGGGTCTGGGGGCAGTGAGCTGAAAATGGGGGTTGCTGGCTGGCAAGAAAATGCTGGTGCTGTGGTTACTAGCTTGCCAAGTACTTTGTGTGTGTGTGTGTGTGTGTGTGTGTGTTTGTGTGTCTATTTTGGCATGTATGCATGTGTGTGGAAGTGGGTATCTGTATGTGTGTGTGCATGTGTGTTTCTGTCTTACAGGCTTGCCAATACTTCAGAGAAAGAGAGAGAGTGAGAGTGAGAGAGAGAGAGAGTGAGTGTGTGTGTGTGTGTGTGTGCATGCGTGTGCATGCATGTGTATAAGAGGTTAAAAGCACATCAGAAAAATGGAGGAAAAGGAGGAGGCAAGAAAAGAAAGGATGGAAGGGAAGAGAGGAATGGACAGAGAGCGGTGTGTGTGTGTGTGGGGGGGGGGGATAGGACGAATAAGCCTTTTGGCTTGGCGGGGCTCCAGCCGCGCATAGCAGGTGCGAAAATGTCCGCATACATAAATGGATGCTGGAATTACCTCCTTACCACCGCGAATGCCCCCCACCACCCCCTCACCGATGAAAATCCCGGCACGTCCACAGAGCACTGCTTTTTTGCTTACCCCTTCTCTTTCTCTCTTTTATTCCCTTCCCCTCCCCTCCACTCCCCTCTCTCTCCATCTTTCTCCCCCTCCCCTTGCTATGGCACCCCCTTTAATATCTGACAGGCAGGCTGACAGTGATCGTTATCATTGTTTTCTAATAACCAAGGTCATGCATGAGGAGGAGAGCGATTTGGGATGGCAAAAGGGAGGGGGGGCGGGTGGGTGGGTGATAAATGAAAGACTACATTTGCATATATCTGCATGTTAATTGCTGGGGACTTTGTCAACAGCTGAATCTCCAGGAATGTTGAGGTGGGTGGACGGTGCGGGCAGGCGGGAGTCAAGACTACAGCACGTTTGCACAGGGTCAAATGTCACACCTGTTTAGGTGTTTCACGAAGGGAGGGGGAGAGACAAAAAGTGAGAGCGCGAACGACAGAAAGAAAGAAAGAAAAATGACAGAGACAGAGAGAGAGAGAGAGAGAGAGAGAGAGAGACAGACAGATAGAGCGGGAGAGAGAGAGAGAAAGACAGAGAAACAAAACAAAAAGAAAGTATTTCTGGGGGTTGATAGCAACAATCCCAAACCCTTCCAAACAGACATTTAAATGCGATAATGTACAAGCCATTTTGGGTACTACTACCATCCCTCCATCTCTCCCTCCATCTCTCCTCCATCTCCCTCATCTCTCTCAGGCTGGCTTGCGGCGGCGTTAAGCAGACATGCCGCATCTCTTATGGGCGGCAGCCACTAATGGCACTTAAGTGACGTCCACAACAGCCCAAAATGAGCTAAATGAGCAGCTGGCAGACACATTTTCCCATTGCAGGTGGTATGGGTATGGGTATGTGTGTCGATGTGTGTGTGTGTAAGTGTGTGTGTGTAAGTGTGTGTGTGTTTGTGTGTGAGTGTGAGTGTGTGTGAGTGTGAGTATGTGTGAGTGTGTGTGTAAGTGTGTTTCTGAGTGTGTTTCTGAGTGTGTTTGTGTTTGTGTGATCGGTTTGTGTGAGTGTGTGAATGTGTTTGTGAGCGTGTGTGTTTGTGAGTGTGAGTGTGTGTGTGTGTGTTTGTGAGACAGAGAAACAGATAACGAAGAAAGAGGAGAAAGGGAGAGGGAGTTTCAGTGAATCTGAAGTGTGTGTGTGTGTGTAAGTATGTGTGTGTGTGTTCGTTAAGGGACTATAAAAAAAAAGGCTGTAGCCCATCACCATCTGAGTTTCTGCCTCTGATTTGATGTCTGGTGCTTT
>CM059288.1:8751375-8773875 GCA_030347295.1 Setipinna tenuifilis | reverse complement strand
GTGGCAGCTGAGCACATCTTGGCAGGAGTATTTTTTTTTTCCTTCCATGTGTGCAGACTGTGCCCCCGAGCACTTCTTCCCCTGGCTGCACAGACAGCTGATGCCCAGACCGCGTGCATAAACACCACCATAAACATCAGCTGAGATAAGGCGCTCCAGCGGGCAAGAATGGCTGTGGGAGAATGTCTGTGTAAGTATATGTGTGTGTGTGAGTATGTGTGTGAGAGTGTGTGTGTGTGTAAGTGTGTGTGTGTGTGTGTGTGTGTGTGTTTGTGTATGTGTGTGTCAGTGTGTGTGTGTTTGTGTATGTGTGTGTCAGAGTGAGTGAGTGAGTGTGTGTGTGTGTGTGTGTGTGTGTGTGTATGTGTATGTGTATGTGTGTGTGTGTGTGTGTGTGTCTATAAGGATGTGGGAGGAATGGGGTCCGTCAGGCCACTCAAAAAGCCCTGAGGAGCTTTCTATGGGCGAGCACAGCACTTTGGTTTGTGGAGGTCAACGCATAGACAATGCAGCAGAAGATGGCTGCCCGAGAGACATGGAGGCCTGAGAGGCCGGCTGGATGGTTTGATGGAGCAGCAGACAGACGGATTGCGTGACTGTCTGGCTGGACGAGTGGGCAATTGAAAGTGAAGGATGAGATGAGGGGGCAGGTGGATAGATGGATGGAGGGGCGGGCAGGCATATGGATTAATGCATGGCTGGATGATGGGCTAGAGAAGGGGGTGGGGGGGCAGGGGGCTGAGGGGCTGGCTGAAGCATAAATGTGTCCCAGCAGAGAGCTCTCTCTCTCTCGCTCTCTCTCTCTCTCTCGCACTCCTTCTCCCCCTCACTCTCCTTCAACATTTCGATATTCACTTCTCATCCTCCCCCCACCCAGTGAAGGACAGAGATGAGGACACTATGACGCTCGATAAGGATGAGGTTACCCTTTCCATTAATGAGTTGAATACCCAAATCATTCTCTGAGCAAGCCAATATAACAGTCTGTGTATTACCCCAGAGTAACAAATGCTAAATAATAAAAAAGATCAACTTTCATTTTTGTGTTTATCCACAAAAATGAGGCACAGTGACTTTCATCATGATAACGAAGCCGTGGGGATCAATGACTACAATCAAGAAGAAAAATAATGAGTCAGGAAACCGAATATTTCAAAAGAAAAACTAAAAGCTATAAGTTGAAGACAGAAACAGAAAACAGGAGTGTTTTTTTTCCTTTTCTTATACTGGCAATGAGCTGGATTACTGCTAATTAAAAGTAGCAAGTGTACTGGAAAAAGGGAAAAAAAAGAAAAGAAAAAAATATCCTAAAGGGAGAGTAAAATAAAGTGCTGGAGATTCGTGATATAAGTGAATGCATGATTACAACCCAAATTATTTTATATTCGGCTGGAGAGTTGGAGTTTTGTTCACTGCACTTTCACAGTGAAGCCCCCCCCTTGGATTATTGAACCATATCGAAAACATGCAACATGGAGCCAGGAGCCAGGAATGTGACCTACCTTTTTCTGTGTGCGAGAGCCTTAATCTGGACCACTGACACAAAGCCGTACCTGTACCAGTAAATCCATCAAAGCCAGACGTGGAGCACAGCTGCACTCCCGGGCTCTGTTCTAATGTCCAGCCAACTCATGCAGAGGTCAGCCGTATGCTTTCTGCTTCATTCTGACATCTGAGGTCAATATGTTTGCCTTTGGCACTAAAAGCCATAGCTGCACTATCATGAACGGCGCATACTGTAGCTGGCGCCATTAGCAAACTCACATGGTTATATGTGCATTAGAGGACATGGGGGCATTATAAATGGTAATGTCTTCTGACAGACCAATCATGTCTTCATACATCGTTCTGGGGGTTTTGTGGGTACTAAACCACGGTGCACGACAGATAATGGAGGCCTTAGGAAGGAGTATGTTGCACTTAGACCATGTGTGACCATTTTCTGCTCTACAAGACAACTAGATGTCTGCCTCAACCTCAATCACTCTGTTCCACATCTTCAATGGTTGACCATCTTTGAGAAATAACCAGCATTCCCCTTGAGATCTGTGTAAGTGGTGGTACTCAGGACAAATAGCAAATGACAAATGAAGCTGTTTTAACCGTTGTGTGCCACTCATTCTGCCTACCACGCCAGTGTCCAGGGGATCCATAACTTACCAACTGGACCGCACAACAGGGCTATGAAAAACTTTTGTGTTAATAAATAAACACATTTGAAAAAATAAATTAATAAATAAAAGGGATGTAAAAAAAAAAAGGCCTGGGGTAAATAATGTGCAATTTTATGCGTAGCGGCTGATGAACAAACAATTGTCAGGACTCATTAATTTATTAACTGTCACAGGAACGGGAGGCCTGACCTCAATTAGCTCCAAGAGACACATGAGGGTAATGTGGACTTCCTTGTGTAATGAGCAACAGCACAGCGCAGTGCAGTGGTGGGGCCCTGACCGGCTCTGTTATGACTGTATTGATCGGTACAGCAGTGGGTGCGAGGACAGAACACACACAAACACAATATCCTCAGGGAGCCAACAAGAAAGCTCAAAAGTGTGTGTGTGTGTGTGTGTGTGTGTGTGTGTGCGTGTGTGTGTGCGTGTGTGTATGTGTGACTCAGTGTAATGAAAACAGAGCACTGGTTTTTTAAAAGTTACCTGTCCTTGGTTGGCCTGATGGAACACAGAGCATTTCATGTTGGCATATTTGTGTGTATGTGTGTGTGTTTGTGTGTGTGTGACCACTCATGTGTATTACCTTTAGCAGGAGAACTTGGGAGGCAGTGTTGGCCCAATACACACTCATACATACACACTCTCCCACTCTCCCACTCACTCTCTCTTTCTCTCTGTCTCCATGCACTGAGGCTGCTGAACTCAACCTGAATGCAGCTGAGCGTTTAGCCTTCCTTTAATACCTTGCTTAACTCCCAATCAATGTCCAGTCCCCCAGACAGAACACCCACCAGAGAGGGGGAGAGGGAGGGAGGGAGGGAGGGAGGGAGAGAGAGAGAGAGAGAGAGAGAGGACCAGAGGGATGGTGAGGGAGAGGTCAGGAGAGAGCCAGAGGAAACGCACATAGTTAACAGGAAGGAGTAAAAGACAGAGAGGGTAGGGAAGACAGCAAGTAGAGATAAGGAATGATGGAGATGGAGAGAGTGAGAGGGAAGAGGGAGACGGCATGCAGACAGAGTGAGAGAGAGAGAGAGAGAGAGAGAGAGAGAGAGAGAGTAAGACCATTAAGAGTATAAGAATGGAGAAAGAGAAAGTAAGATGGAGTAAGGGAGGGACATGGAGAGCAAGGAGAAAGCAGGGAAAGAGGGAGATAACAAAGCAAAGAGTGAGAGCCCAAGAAGAGAAGACACGGGGAAAGAGGGAGAGAGGAGCAAAGACAGAAGACGAGAGGAGAACGGGACCAGTGAGAGGGAGCAAAGAAAAAGGGGGAGAGGAGAGAAATGGGGGATTAGAAGAGAGGAATAGAGAGGAGAGAAGGAGAGAAGCAAGGAGACAGCAGCAAGGAAAAGGTGTGTGTGTGTGTGTGGGGAGGGGGCAAGCGGACAGGACCTGTACCCCTGACTGGATTGGATCACCTGACCGGTGGAGGGAAAGAGCTTGTGTGGTTATCACATGTGGACAGACACATGAGGGCGGGACAGAACTAGTAAGTAAACAAACACACTTTCACTGCATCAAAGAAAAGAAAAAATGGAGAAAGACCAACCTCTGCTTGCTTGCGCCACACGTCCAGGTTCTTGCGCTGGGCTTTGGAGAAATGGTCCCATGCCTTTTGTTTGGAAGCAGCGTGGAATACAGACACAATCTGCTCAACTGTGGCGGGGGAAGGGGGGAAGCCACGGCCAGTGAGAACCGTCCCGAAAAATGAGAGAGAGAGAGAGAGAGAGAGAAAGAGGGAGAGATAGAGAGAGAGAGATATAAAGAAAGAGAGAGACAGAGAGAGAAGGGGGGGCGAGTGGGAGGGAGCAGAGGAGTGAAAAAGTGGTGTCAGGTAGGAAGGCAGTCACGATCTGTCCTGTTCTTTTTCTTCACCCCCCCCCCCCACCACCCCGCCCACACCACCCCATGTACCCTCCCCACACCCGTCCCACCCCCATGTTACAGCTCTTGGCTGTGTCCGTTGAGGAGGGCCTTCTGGAGGGTTCTGTCAGCATTGTGGGCAGGGGTGGGACTAGGTGGAGATGGAAAGGGTTGGGGGTGGAGGGATAGAGATGGGTCGTGCTGGGGGAAATGAGCCCACCCCTGCCTAAAAGTGACAACTGTCATTTAACAAAATAAATAAATCAAATAAACTAAAAAAATAAATGAAAGTGTAACATAAATAACCATTAAAGCCCCACTATGTAGGGCTACTGGTACACTGCATGAGGACTGGACAGCAAGTAGCAGATTTTTTTGGTTTTGGTGGACCCAAAGTTGTGCTCATGATGGTTTGTGTTTGTCTTACTTTAAGCTGCTGTTCCTGCAACTGACAATTTTAAGAGCCAGTCGATATTTATTTTTTTATTTATTTATTTAAACTTGGACATTTGCAGTGACTTTCTGGCTGTGTGCAAGGAGGTCTCTTTTTAATTAGCAAAGCACTTTCCCCCTTTGATCAATGTGTAGGAAGGAGAAATCAAAGGTGCTGCCCGCACTCATTTATTTATATTTCATACTTTTCTGCTTTTGCCTAAGTGGCGGTGTGTGTGTGTGTTTGCGTGTGTATGCGTGTGTGTGTGTGTGTGTGTGTGATGACTGTCGTGGTCATAAGGGTCGATTTCAGGGCCAAATGGAAACCTGGGCTCGATCCCCTGGCCTCCTCTGACTCATTACGAGGCCAGCGATGAGACAGGGACGTTCTGCGCTAATGCAGGGCCGTGAATATCACCCCCTCCATAAAGTCAGTAATGTTGCCAGACATGAAAGGATGGCTCAGAGGAGACCGAGGAGCCTATCTTTGGGATAGCTAATGAACTGAAGGTGGTGGGGTGACGGGGAAAGAGGGTGTTGATGGCGGTGGCTGAGTGTGTGTGTGCCTGTGTGCCTGTGTGTGTGTGTGGAGGGGATGGCGACTATATGGTGGGTAGGCTATCATGGTGCAGGAGCTGAAGAGCGAGGAGGCTGGAAGTCCAGATGAGTGGTGGGGGAGGCAGCGCTGCTACACGCCGTTAATCTCATGCTGTGTGAAGCAGCCATCTGTAACACACCTCTGATGGGAGAAACGTGTCCACACACACACACACGCACACACACATGCGCGCGCGCACACACACACACACACACACACACACACACAGGCACACACACATAAACCCACCTTCTGCAGCACAATTAAGAATACAGCAGAGACAGAGAGAGGGGCGACAGAGAAATTGAGCAAGAGAGAGAGATAGAGAAAGAGCTAGAAAGAGAATTTCTGTAAATATGCAGTCAAGTAAATACGCAGTTTATTGGCAATTAAGCCACAGCACACGCAACTTGGAAATGTGCGGTGCCGCGAATGTCTAATTTTGCATTGGTTTATTTAAGTCATTAAATCCATTTAAGTATTTATTGGCTGTTTAGCTATTTCTGGGGGGTCAATAATTAAGACATTCTACCTTTTTCTCGCTTCTAGTGTAGTTTTCCGGGAGTCATGCTTGCGATGTTTGTCCACCCATCCACCCCCCCACCCCCAAACCCCCCCCAAAATGCGCGCCTTCCCCTTTCTCTGTGGGCACTGCTGTCTCCCGCGGATTCCCCTCTTCAGCAATGAATTCCATCATCATAGCTCTCGTTCAGCTAGAGTGTGGCACTCTTTGCCAGCTGGTGGAGGGGGGGGGGGGGGGGGGGGGGAGGGGAGAGGAGGAGGAGGAGGAGGAAAAGGAGGGAGGTGGAGGAGGGGGGAGGGGAGAGTGAAAAAAAAAAAAAAGCGAGAGGAGCGAGACAAGGCAGTGCCTTTTCTCAAAATGGTGCCAGTATATTCACAACCCGTAGCCACACATGCCTAAAAGATAGGGGTGGGGAGGGAGGGTGGGGGCTGGTGGTGGCAGGAATTTGAGCACAAAAACACACACGGCCATCAAAATATTCCAAATTAGCAGGAGGCCGTTTAGAAACCCGTCAGTCTTTGCGCTCTTGCGTTGGCCAAATGGAGGGTACTGGCACGTGCAGAAGCAGGGACAGCTAACTGCTCAGAAATCCACGGGTGCCATTAAAGCCTGCGCGGCGAAGCTGCCATTTAAAGGTTGTTAAAAAGCTCATCCATTTTCACAGCGCGCTGAGAGGCTGCGCAGAGAGCGAGTGCAGCCCTCCATGTTCTATTGGGTGCAAAAACATACGGAAACAAAAAAAAAAACACAAAAAAATGGAGAAACAAAGTCATAAAAAATGCACAATGTAATTCTATATTTTCAATGCACAACTCTACCATACGAACTATAGAATCACTGGGGGATTTTTTGTTTAAGGGGTGGATGTCCCCCCCTCACCCCCCCTCCCAACCCTTCATGTTCCATTTATGCTATACCTATTATGGCGTTAACAGTAAAGCTTTGATCTCGTATTTCTTTATCGCTTGTTCCGTCACAGTGGTATAGCGCTGCACTCCCAGTAAAGGGGCAGCCATGAAACATGAGAGCTGTATCTGAAGGCTTCTCACATACGGGCAGGATGAATGATGCGGGGGATGCTCGGAGATGGGAGCTCGGAGGGTGTCTTGCTTTAACAAGCTGTGAAAAAGTGACTGTCGTATACTTCTGAAGAGAGATGTGTGTCCCCCCGCCCCCCCCCCCACACACGTCCTCTTCCAGATATTCCAAGATGTAGTCTTCTCTCCACGCATATACTAACACACACACACACACACACACACACAACATATTCTGTTTTTCTCTCTGTCTCTCTCTTGTCACACACATACATATGCGCGCATCCTACCACTCTTTTTCTACTCTCCTTCTTCCCCCCTCTGTGCTTCTGCATCTGTGTTCTCCGTCTCTTTCGCTCTTGCGCTCTCACAAAGGGGTCTTAATAAACCCTGGGGAGTCAATAAGGCCGCCCAAGGCCTGTCTGAGGTGGTGGGGAGGGGGGGGTGGGCGGCGGTGGCGAGGGGGTGGCATTGCTCGAGAGAGACGAGGGAGAATCGATAGTGACTTAAGCATGCTTTAATTTGATGGGGGAGATCGATGGAAAGGGCAGGGGAGAAAGCAAGGTTGCGGCTGGGCGTGTGCATGTGTGTCTGCATGCATGATGTTTGGGATTATATAACCGCATTTTGACAGTAAGTCTGAATGCGTGTTTGATAGTGTTTGCATGTGTGTTCGTGTGTGTGTGGGTGGGTGTGTATTTGTATGCCACTACAGCTTGTGCACTGGCTGACAGACAAACACCTCAGCCACAACAGCATAATATCTGGTGCATATATTCCCAAAAACCTGTATGCTATCCTGCCATGCTATCTGTGGAACACTCTGCAAATTTCTGGTTTCCACGCTGATGTTTTTCTCGCCCTCGCCCCCAACCCTCTGCACTCTATTGGCTGACAGACTACTGTGACACGGGGACTCTCCATCATGACAGTTCGGCGGGTGTTATTACGGCGAGGATGAACTTAGTCCTGACAGATTCACATCAAGGAAGCCGCCTGCTGCCAGCTGATAAAGACAAAGCCATTTGAAAATGGCGCGAGGGGTTTCGTGTTCTACATCCAGGTCATTCAATTAATGTCAGACAGAATGATCTCCGCTCATGGAGCATTCTAAAGGAAACTGATCTCCCGGAAGTCTGCCACGTATCTGAGAGAGGGGGCAAAGGGGAAACCTGACTGGCTTGTGTTAGAGGATTAAGTATGCTATTTGAAACCCCCCTCCTCACTTTCAAAATCTGTTTTTTTCATAGTTTGTTTTATTTGTATTCCCCTTTGGGGATCTATCTACAGACACCTGCCAAGTAAGTACACAAAAGAAGCCCAGAAATGAGTAAAAAATAAAATCTAAAAAAAAAAAAGACAAAGAATGAAAAGGAAAAGAAAACAAGACCAAAACAGTAAGAAATCTGCCAGTTGGATTGGGCATTTCAGGGGAATGCAATATTGTCTTTAAAGAGCAAACAAAGCCCATGGATTTCTACCTCGCAGCCGGTGCATAAATAAACAGAGAAAGCAAAAATAAGACGAAGGGCTGTGAAGTACATATGCCCATATTTTCTGGCACGGCTTGTTAAGCTACCCTCCAACCCTACACACCTTGAGGGTGATGTCTGGGTGGAAAAGAATGCAAAACAACAAAAAAAAGGTGGACAAAAATGGAAATGAAACCTGAGGAAAAGGGTTTCTTAAAAATGGAGAAAAACAGCATCTGGAAGACTTCAGTGAGTGGATTTACCTTTGAGGGACAGCTCTAAATACGGCCTTTCTTCCTCTGAAAAACTAAAAAAAAAGGGGGGTTAACAAAAAAAAGCATCTACTATACATCCCATTGTCTTCTCTTTATCCCCCCCCCCCCCCCCCCCCCCCCCCCCCCCCCCCCCCCCCGAGGCATTTCTTTCAGCTTTCAGCGTGACCCACTAATCCACGGAGTGGGCACTGTGCTCACTGTCAGGCCGGATCTTTGTGTTTTGTCCAGCTCTGGCTTACCCTTAGTGTTTCATTGACACAAACAAACACAAAGCCTTGTTCCTAGACAGCGTGCCAGGGTCACAGTGGCTTCTATCCGGCAGTGGCTCGCTTTGCTTGTCCCCACGCCAGGAGGCCCAGAGTAAAACATTGCCGTTTTGTCTTTGCCAGTGTTTACCCTGGCTCCTGGGTTTCTACTACCGGTTGGGAAGTGAAGGGAAGGGAGAGGAGACGATGCACAAATGACCAGATCCATTACCCCTTAAAGATCCACCGGCTACCAATCAATCAAACTATCGATCAGACGACTGCAGAAATTGACAGAGGAAGAGAGAGTGCGAGACAGAAACAGAAAGAGAGATAGAGGGAGATATATAGAGAGAGAGATAGAGAGAGATAAGAAGATAAAATGACTGTGCTGACAGAAGTGGGAGGAGTTGTGCAGAAGGAAGTCTACCACCAGAGATGTGTTGATATTTTCCAATAAAAATCATGTCACTTGTGGGTTTCACCATTTTATTAGTTGTTTTTTTTACTTACTTTTAGTCTATGGCCTTCTTTACGCCATCAGGTCTGCTGTCCAGTGTCTATACAATATTTAATATATCCCAGGGACCCCAACTGTCTGAAAAAGGGCTCTACCAGTGGATGGTTGTGGTGTAGTGTAGTGTGGTGTGTGTGTGCGTGTGCGTGTGTGTGTGTGTGTGTGTCTGTGTGTGGGGAGGGATGTACATGAGCCAGTGCCCTACTGTCATGAAGAGAGCTTACTGCAGTCACCCTCGCCCCCAAACATACTCTACCTGTTTCTGCGTTTCAGACCCAAGAATGCTAAAGAGCCCGGCAGCCACTTACCTTATTTTCCATCACAATGTGTAGCCCTCGCACCATAACAACAACATAGGCAAGTCAGAGAATCGCCATGTTAACATAATTGAAATCGAGGCAGATACCTTTTGTGGAGTGTGTAATATTGTCTGTGTGTGTGTGTGTGTGTGTGTCTGTGCGTGTGTGTGTAAGGTGGTTGTTGTTGTGCAACAGGCCGAGACCTTGGTGGGTGCTGTTCTGAATGCGAGTGTGCAAGGAGTGCAAATGGGGTTATTTGTGAGCTGGGCGAGGTGAAAGGCGGCTCTGTTTGTGGTAGGCTGAGATGGGTGTGTGTGTGTGTGTGTGTGTGTGTGTGTGGGGGGGGTTCCACTGTGTCTCCCTGGCTGCCTTATTTGTTGTCTTTTTATCTGTTTTCCCCCTCTCCCTCCCTCACTTATCTCTCTCATCTCTGTTTACAGCATCGCGTTTTGCACTGTTGCGCTGCTGCTGCTGCTGCTACTGCTGCTGCTGCTGTTGGGGGACACTATGCATTTCTGTTTTTGTCCTGCTTGTCACGGAGTGTGCAGGAACAGGGCAACGGGTGACAAAAAGGCTAGAATGGAAAAACACACACACACACACACACACACACACACACACACACACACACACACACAACTTCTGCCTCTGTCTCACACCCACAAACACACACACACAGACAGTCACACACACACACACACACACACACACACACACACACACACACACACACCTTCTGCCTCTGTCTCACACCCACAAACACACACACACAGACAGTCTCACACAAAAACACACATACACACACACACACACACACACACACACACACACACTCACACACACACTCTCTCAGATTGATGTGCAGCACCTGAGAGGCCTGGGGAAGGCACGGTGACAGACAGCTGCTTCCTTAGAGTGCTGCTTTCAGCCGTGTCACACTGACCCCCAGTAACGGGTAATGGCCAGCGGAATGGGATAGGAGACCACAGCCATTAACACACTGAAATCGTTGCTGGCAAGTGGTGAAAAAGAGAAGAGTGCCTGAGGGGGGGAGGGAGGTCTCTCTCTTTATCTCTTTTCTCAGTCTGCCGTTTCTGTTTCATGAGGTCCCTTCCTTCCTTCCTTCCTTCCTTCCTTCCTTCCTGGAAGCACTACCGTGATTTTATTCTAACTCTTGTACTGGTATGGATGGCTGCTCCCTGATGGATACATTAGGGAAGGTGGATATGGAGGGTCTAGGGGAGGGAGAGAGAGAGAAAGAGAGAGAGAGATAAAGAAAGGAAAATAAAGACAAAGAGAGAGAAAAATAGAGAGAGAAAGAAAGAGAAAAATACAGAGAAAGAGAAAGAGACCCTTATTCCACCACTTTCAAAGTTACTCCCCTTCTCCTTTTATGGCCTTGTTAACTGAGCTTGTCTCTTTGTCATTTCTCTTGTGTGGGGTGCAGTGGTTCCTGAGTGCAGCCTGTGTGTGTGTGCGTGTGTGTGTGTGTGTGTGTGTGTGTGTGTGTGTGTGCGTGTGTGTGTGTATGCGTGTGTGTGTGTATGCGTGTGTGTGTGCACCCGTGTGTTATGAGAGAGAGGGAGGGGGAGAGAGGGGGGGGGATAGGAGAAGTAGACATATCTGGTGTGTTTGGGGTGTGAAGAAGCTGAGCCTGCTCCACTTAGGGGACGTGTTCTGCCTATAATAGCACAGTATCTTGGGCTAGTCCTAAGTGTTATTGCTACGGCTATCACTTGTCACTCAGCTGCCTGTCTGTCGTGCTTGTGCTTGTTCATTCAGCTTCGCGAGCCCTCACAAGCCTTCCTTGCTGAGGAGATTCGGGTGTCCTGAAGTGCCTCTGAGCTGTGCCATGTTAAGATGTGCAGAAAGACATTATGTGTGTAGTTTGTGAGTGTCTTTAAAGGCACAGCGAGAGAGCGAGTGAGCGAGGGAGGGAGAAAAAGAAAAAAAAAACTTAGTGCTGCACCATTTCAGGTATTTTTTTTCTCTAACATTATATGATATGGGTGCATCGATCTGTCTGTCAGGATCTGTCAGATGCATGAGCACGGAGTGAGAAAAATCACCAAATAATCCTTCAGCGACTTCAACAACTGAGTGAAATCTGTAAGGCTACATGCAGCAAGATAAGGTAAAAAGAGTGTGTAGTTGTGTGTGTGTATGTGTGCACGTACGTGTGTGCATGTATGTGTGTGTGTGTGTGTGTGTGTGTGTATGTGTGAGTGTGTGTGTATATGCATTAGGGTGTGTGTGTGTGTGCATGTGTGTGAGTGTCATACAGAGAGGAGACAAGAGAGGACAAGATGATCACAGGCTTGCGCTTACACTGTACTAGGATGCCGGCCAGGGCGTTCTTGAACTTCTCCTTGGCCTCCTCCATCTCCTTCTCGTGGGCGGCCTTCTCGTTCATGAGGCGGCGGATGTGGCTGTTGGACGACTGGATCATGGAGTAGAAGTTGTTGGCGTTGCGCCGGTTCACCTCGCCCCGCTCCACCCAGGTCAGCAGCACGCGCACCGCCTCGGGGAACTTGGAGTCGTCTGCCAGAGCGAGAGAGTGAGAAAGAACACAACAAGAGCAGGAGGAGGAGGAGAGAGAGATAGAGCGAGATAGAGGAAAAAAAAAAACAAACAGGGAGAAGAGGTTAGAGCGACAGATGGCAAGGGAGGAAGGGAGGAAAAGCACGACATTGGCTCGTTGGCGACGGCGCTCCCGTCATTCCTCGTTAGCGCAACGAGTCTATTCGGCGGAGGAGGTGGGTGGGGGGTGGGAGCGAAGTGCGCCACGCCCGGGCCAAGCTGCTCGCCGCCTTGCTCTCTCTCTCCGCCTCCTCCCACTAACTCGCTGGCGGTGCCCAGCAGACTGGGCACTGGTTCCTCAGGAACCCGACTACGCAGATAGAAAGATAAGACAGAGAGGGAGGGATAGAGGGAGAGATTGGAACAGAGCGAGAGTGAGAGCTAGAGTAAGAGTGAGTGAGTGAGACTGGAAGATGAGTGAAAGGAGGTGTGTGTGGGTGGGGGTTGCGGGGGTGGGGTGGGGCGGTTCGACAACTAACAAATGGCTGCCACAGGATGCGACAGAAAGGGCCCTTATTCTTCCGTTTGACAGGCGTGGTGGCACATGCTAAACAGTGGGCGTCGGTGCTCCCCTTCCCTTCCCTTCCCCGCCACTTGTAGCGGTGTGCAGAGGAGAGGAGAGGAGCAGGTGCAGGCAGCAGGTGCGGGGAGCTCAAAGAGGGTTCAGTCCTTGCCGAAGGATGGCTGGCGCTTAGCATGTGGTTTTTTTTATATCATCCCCCACTCTTTACCCCTTCTCTCTCTCTCTCTCTCTCTCTCTTTCTTTCTTTCTCTCTCGCCACTGCTGTTACTTTTAATAAGCACTACAAAGGCTTGGCAGTCGCTGCTGGGCAAGAGAGTGTGTGTCCGTGTGTGTGTGTGTGTGTGTGTGTGTGCGTGTGTGTGTTGTGTGGGGTGGGGGGGGAGTGAGGCCGCGAAGGTGCTGAGAGTGCTGAAAGTCAATGGGAGGAAGGGCGCGCAGATGCTTAGCAACACTTTAAATACTCATTCTTCCAAGCAAGAGGGAGGAAGACGATGGTATATATTTGTGTGTGTGTGTGTGTGTGTATGTGACTGTGGCTGTCTGGCGAGGGTAGGGGGAGGTGATTGGAGCTGCATTGCTTCTTTGTTGTGGAATGCGGGGGTGTGAATGCCAGGAGGAGAAGTAAATAAGGGGGTGGTGATGGTGATGGTGGTGGGGTGGTGATGGTGGTGGTGCTCTATTGGTGTCAGGAGCAGAGGAGAGGAGAGGAGAGTCAGTAAGTATGGGGGTGGTGGTGATGGTGGTGCAGGAGCAGGATTGGTGAAGCAGGAGCAGAGGAGAGGAGAGGAGTGGAGAGGAGAGGAGAGGAGAGCCTGTTGTATGCCTTGGCACTGCCCTTGGCGCTCATCCCATATTCAGATCCTGGCTCCCCTCCCAAGCCGCGGCTCCGGAGGTTGTTTGCTGCCGCTGCTGCTGTGAGGTGCGGGGCTGCCCACGGACAGACGAGGCACTGACAGGGGGGGTGGGGGTGGGGGGTGACAGCAGACAGACAGTTGTGTACTGATGCCTATTAGTAATGACACACTTAGACCCCACAGCAGCCTCGGTGGGGGTGGGGTGGGGCTTGTTCCGTGCGAAACAAACATGTCGCATGAAGTGGGTAAACAAAGGCATACACAAAGTGTGTGAGCACACACGTACACACACAGAAGATAAAGGCACACTAAACACACACACACACACATATAGGACAAAGTCATACTAATTATGCAAACCCTCACATGCACATGCATATACACACACACACAAGACATAGGCAGACTCAATATATGCAAACACGTGTAGACACACACACACACACGCACGCACACACACACACACACACACACACACACACACACACACACACACACACAGACAAGAGAAAGGCATACTAAACATGCAAATGGACACACACACACGCACACACAGGATGCATATATACACACATAACACTAGAAATGCCAGCAGCCTCAGCCTCTGTATTCATTGAGATTCATGCTGGTTCATGTGCTAGATGGCCATGCTCTCAGTTAGCATTTTTATTGGATGGGAGATGGAGGTGATGAGGGCGATCGGGGTGATGGGGAGAGAGGAAGAGGTGGAGCTGCAAGAAGGAGCAAAAAGATGGTGAAAAACAAGAAGGAACAGAGGTGACGTGGCCTGTGTCTGTGTGTGTGTGTGTGTGTGTGTGTGTGTGTGTGTGTGTGTGTGTGTTTGTGTCTGTAAGTAAGTGTTGTGTGAGGTGTTGTTTTAACTAGCAGCCCAAGGGTGTTGTGTTGCTGGGAGGTGAGAGTGAGGAAGTAGAGAAGTTGGTGTGTGTGTGTGTGTGTGTGCGCGCACGTGCACGTGAATCTAGAAGTGTGTGTGTGTGTGTGTGTGTGTGTGTGTGTGTGTGTGTGTGTGTGTGTGTGTGTAAAGACAGGAGTGGGTGGTGGTGGTGGTGGTGATGGGAGTGGGGTGTGTGATGGTGATTTATTTACGCTGGCTGCTGACCGCACAGCCCCTCGCAGGGCTTGTCAAATGATTTGCATTAATAATCCATCACCACCTTTACAGATTGAATCAATGTGGCATAAACATAAATCCCGCCACCGGCTCCCCCGTGCTTATTCACGGGATGATTTAGGCCTTCGCCCTCTCCAAATCCAGAAGGCACGCGGGGCCCCCTTTTCACCAGGGGAGAGAACGCTCCTCCGCTCTTTATTAAAAGACACCTTCAGCCCGAATGAATGCCGTTCCGTCATGTCATTGTCCCACGCCGCGGCTATCAAAGCGCCAGTTTACCCTCTGGAATAATGATGGAGGAAAGGTGAGGGAAGGCGGTGGCGGTGGGAGTGGGAGTGGGGGGGTGGTGGTGGGCAGAATTGCCTCCTTGCTGTGTGTTGGTTTTTTGAGGAGACAATCCGGTGTGGCAATAATCTGCCATTAATGCCACAGGAAAGAAGTAATGTTTCCACATGGAGTTATTTGAGAAGTATTATGGGCACAGCGCGGAGCTCTGGCTCGGGCCTCTCTCTCTCTTTCTCCCTCTCTCTCTTTCTCCATCTCTCTCTCTCTTTCTTTCTCCCTCTCTCTTTATCTCCCCCCCCCCTCTCTCCCCCCACCTCTCTCTCTCCCTCTCTCTCTGTCTCTTTCTTTCTCTCTCCCGCTATACTTAATACAGAGTGGCCACGATTCATTTCTGGGCCAATTGAAATGTCACTGTGAAGGGTGAGTGTGAGGTGGGGGAGATTTGTCAAGGTGACGGGGCTCAGGGAAGGGGGGAGGGGGGAAGGTCTAGGAATGCGCTCGGAGTGGGTGGGGGAGAGAGAGAGAAAGGCACTCAGGAGGGCATTTGGTTTTTTTCTCGTGCGGAAAAAAAAAACGGCAAGTGAGTGAAGCAAAAGAGCTCCCTTCATTAGAGCTGTCAGCCTGCATTTTCATCTCCTCTTGCACTTGTGGTCACAACTCGTGATTTGGCAGACATTTTGTGAGGCAGCAACACGTGGCTGTGTTTAAAGCCTTTGTCACGCACACTCCCCTTTATCTTTCCTTTTCTCTCTTTCCTTGCCTTGTTTTCTTTTTCCTGGTTTCCACTTCCTGCTTCGCCATCAGGCAGAGGACCACCACTCAAAACCGCATTTAGACACTAAACAGATGGAGCTCCTCCCTGGGCAGAAAGCAGCTTCGAATCCACAGAGACAGTTATACCAATACAAATACACACACACACACACACGCACGCACCCACACACACACACACACACACATGCACACAGACACACAGACAGACAGACAGACAGACACACACACACACACACACACACACACACACACACACACACACACACACACACACACACACTTCAATGCTCCCAGAGCGACAGCAGACAAATTGACAGGCTCCATCTCTTAAGGGGTATGTCAGGAAAATCACTTGGAGGAAAGGAGACAGAAGTAACTTGAGAAAGTGCTGCCACCAACAGGGATAGACATACAGAGAGAAGTGAGTCTGTGTGTGGGAGTGACTCCAAGAGTCTGTGTGTGTGTGTAGGTATGTGGAGTGACTCCAAGAGTGTGTGTGTGTGTGTGTGTGTTTGGAGTGACTCTAAGACTGTGTGTGTGTGTGTGTGTGTGTGTGTGTGTGTGGAGTGACTCCAAGTGTGTGTGTGAGAGAGGAGGACAGGAAGACAGGAAGTGAGTGTGTGTATGCAGTGGTCAGAGATTTGAGAGGGTGAAAAGGGCATAAGGGGGGATAAGCATTAGAGAGAAAAAAGACCACCAGGGTGAGAGATAAGAGTCCGCTTGAAGACCATAGCCACATCTCCGGAGAGAGAGAGAGCGAGGCGAGGCGAGAGGCGGTCAGTGTGTGTGTGAGCGCGCGAGAGAGAGCGGTCGCCTTTCACCTTTGATCTTCTCGCCCAGCTGTCCGCACTCGTGCTCGGAGAAGTGGACGATGGGCGGCGGGGAGGGCGGCCGCAGCCGGTCCTCCTCGATGCGGCGGCGGTGGCGCTCCTCGCGGGCCAGCATGCGCTGCCGGCACTCCCACTCGTACAGGTCGTCCCGCGCCTGGGCGAAGTCCACGTGCAAGCGGCCCGTGTCCTTCTTGTCTGTGCTGGAGCCGAGCCTGATCCGGTAGCCTGCGGGGAGAGAGAGAGGGAGGGAGAGATACACAGAGAGAGACAGAGAGAGAGACAGAGTTGAGATGGAGTGGAGACGATGAAAATACACTTAAAAGTTTAAGGGACAGAGACTCAGAGTTTAAGGCAGCAATAAAGTGAGGAAAGAGAAGCAGAGATATAAAGAAAAAACAGTAAAGTGATGTTGGGAAGGTAAGAAGAAAAAAGGGGAAAAAAGGGGCAAAGCTAGCTGGTTTTACCAAAAGAGGAAGAGATTGTAAGACATGCTGGTGTAGTGATGGGTAGCTGATGGGGTAGACTAGCACATGTAGAGAAACAAAGCTTGGAAAAAAAACGACACAGCAAGAATTCCATGACACCATGGATGCGAGTGCTAATAACACTGGATCTCAGGCTAATTTAGCAGGGACAGGCTGGGAGGAGAGGAGGCTGGAGGCTGGAGGCTAGGCCGGTCTGTATGGACAGTCTCTTTCCCAGGCCCGTGCACCCCCCCCCCGCCTCAGAGTCTCTGGGCATGGGTTTAGAAAAGGGAGAGCAAAGGGACAGAGAGAGGCAGAGGGGGAAAATGGGATTAAGGATTAGGCTACAACCTGCACGGGGTCTGGGGAGTCCATGGCTCCGTCTCACACCTGCTAATCTGCTCCCACACAACCCCTGTGAGCGTCTCACACAGTGGAGCCCTCCAACGCTCACCCCCCTTAAAAAAAGACAGAAAGCCCTCTCTGCCCGTTTTAGATAACTCAAGTAAGTGTAAAGAGCACCGCTTTAAATCAAATGTGAAGCGTTTTGCCCCCCCCCCCCCCCCCCTCCTTTAAGAGGTGCTTCTAAAAGATTTTTAGCGCGTGCACTTAAGAACCCCAGCGACCCCCCCCCCCCCCCCCAACCAACCCTCGTAATCTTCACAGACCAATGGGATTGGAGACACAAGGGGTGGCTGTGTGGGCAGAGGATAATGTGTCCCAGCCCCGGCCCTTAGTGTGTAGAATTGGGCACCGGTGCCAGGTCCACTCCCCACCCATCACCCATCCCCGCGGTCCCCCAGCCCCTTCGCGTATCAGGAGGCAAGTTTGTGCGGGGAGACGGATCCAGCCATCCTCCTTTTCTTCCGTGAGGCTTAACGAATGGGGCCTTTTTTAATCTGTTTGCCTCTCTGTCACAGCCTGCATCAAAGCCACAGCACCTCAGGGCTGGAGGGGCAGGAGAAAAGAAGAAGTGAGAGCAAAAAGAAAGAAAGACTGGGCTTGAAGCGGTGGGTTTTAAGAGAGACCATATTTATGTGCCCTGACTACTAATTCAAACCAAGCTATAGTGCCAACAATGAACTGCTTCCTTTCATTTCATTTCATTCCTCTTCCTTTCCTTTCCTTTCCTTTCTTTTCTCTCACTCCATCTTCCCAACAGCTCCAGGCAACTGTCAGGGCTCATATGCATCTAGTGGCCTGCAAATTTTTACGTTTCATTTGGATTGGGGATTTATGGAGACAGACCCCCCTCCACACCACCATCCCAAAAATAAAATAAATAATGGAAAAAAAAAAGCGGAGAGCCAAAATGAAGGTGTCCGCCCAGACTAATGCGGTGGTCTGATCTGATCCTGCTCAGTGATCTCTCTCTGAGCGTTTAACAGGAAATTAAAGGCAAATCACTAAGGGTCTTTAAAACACACTCATTACAGTATTAACCCCTAAACAGTGTGAAATGAGGCAAAGTGCCAACGAGGGTAAATACAGTCAGTGTGTGTGTGTGTGTGTGTGTGTATGTTTAATAACAGGTGAACAAAAAACTACAGGAAATGTATGGGCTGAGAAAACAAACCATGTGGTAGGACAGAGTTAAAAGAGGCAGTTGGAAAAAGAGAGAAATAGGTAGATGGACAGATAGATATATAGACAAAAAACAGTGACAGAGAGAGATAGATAGATAGATAGAGAGAGAGAGAGATTCAGGGGGAGAGAGAGAGAGAGCGAGAGAGCGATAGATCCAGGGAGAGAGAGAGCCAGACAGAAAGATAGACCGACAGACAGACAGGCAGACAGTGGGAGTTGGTCGCGGCCGCTAAGCTCTGCTCTCAAAAAACAGTGACAGAGAGAGATAGATAGATAGAGAGAGAGAGATTCAGGGGCAGAGAGAGAGATTCAGGGGGAGAGAGAGCGAGAGAGCGATAGATCCAGGGAGAGAGAGAGCCAGACAGAAAGATAGGCCGACAGACAGACAGACAGACAGACAGACAGGCAGACAGGCAGACAGCGGGAGTTGGTCGCGGCCGCTAAGCTCTGCCAAGCAGAGATGAGTGTGGTCCTGTGGTCCTCTTCCCCTCCACCTCACCTCACCTCTCCCTGTCCCACCCACGCTGCAACCCCCCCACCCCCCACCACCACCACCCCACCCCACCTCACCTCTCCCTGTCCCACCCACGCTGCAACCCCCCCACCACCACCACCCCACCCTCCAGTCCCAACTCCTGCTTTATGGCTCCCAGACGTCGTTAAATATTTTACACGGTGTGTTCGGCGTGTGAAATGAGCGGCGTTATTTATGGAAAAGCCCGCAGAGCTTCGTCACGAGGACTCATAATATATGGGCCATGGCTCCAGATCCCATGGAACGAAGAGGTGCTCTCCTCTCCTCCTCTCTTCACTCACTCCCTCTTCCTTCAACCCCCCGCCCCCCCCCCAACACACACACACACTCTCTCTATCTCTCTCTCTCTCTCTGTCGCTTTCTCTCTCTCTCTCTCTCCTGGGTAGATAGCTACACTCAGGGAAGTGTAAATAATGCACAGGATATTATTGGAAGGGACGTGAGCTGTGTTCTCCTCTCAAACGAGTGTGCCTTGTGTGCTGCGAGCGGAGTGGAGCATGTGGAGGAGGGTTGTCCGCCTCTGACTCTGTGTGTGTGTGTGTGTGTCTGTGTGTGTGTGTGTGCGTCTGTGTGTGTGTGTGTCTGTGTGTGTGTGTGTCTGTGTGTGTGTGTGTCTGTGTGTGTGTGTGCGTCTGTGTGTGTGTGTGCGTCTGTGTGTGTGTGTGCGTCTGTGTGTGTGTGTGTCTGTGTGTGTGTGTGTCTGTGTGTGTGTGTGTCTGTGTGTGTGTGTGTGTGTCTGTGTGTGTGTCTGTGTGTGTGTCTGTGTGTGTGTCTGTGTGTGTGTCTGTGTGTGTGTCTGTGTGTGTGTCTGTGTGTGTGTGTGTGTCTGAGGCCGCCTGTGCTGCCGGCGGGCGGGAGTGCCAATTTAAGAGTGCTGCCTGGAAGGCCCTCCGCTGGGATCTCACGGTGAGATACGAGCAAGGAGGGTGGTCAGCGTGAATTATGTGACCCATGTGTTTAGTATGTATGCATGCGTGCGCGAGTGCGTGCCTGCATAGGTGCTTGTCTGCTTGTGCGTTTGTGTGTGTGTATGTGTGTTTGTGTGTGCATGCGTGAGTATGTGTGTGTGTTTGTTTGTGTGTGCGTGGGTGTGTGTTTGTGCGTGCGTGTGTGTATGTATGTGTGTTTGTGCGTGTGCATGTGTTTGTGTGCGTGTATGTGTGCTTTTGTGCGTGTGTGTGTGTGTGTGTGTGTGTATGCGGGTTCCCTCGACTGGCAGTGTGTGGGTGGAGAGGAAAGGAGAGGGTGGGGAAGTTGACCGACGGAGCGTATAATTCAGTGTTCTTTTCTAGCTCACTGCCTCACATGCTTGTAGTTGAAGTCAGGGACTGTGCTAATAATCATTATTAATGTGTCTGACAGGGCGCTAAAAAACCCTCTAATAGTTCATACTTATATAGTATATTTGCATTTGTTCATCAATAATTGCACCCACCTCCTCGCCTACGTGTATGAATTACAATATATTTAAAGCTAGTGTTACATTATTGGTAGTCAAGAAATGTACATTAGAATACCTAAAATTACAATTCATTGAGCTTGCTTTTTGGAGAAATCATCTTAAAGCAGGCCATCTATACCTATAATTGTCTGTGGTGGCCAATTTTTTTACAAGAAAAGCAAAGCTTTGCTTTTGGCAGAAGGAGAGGTTGACAAAAGAGAAGTGTGAAGTGCCTACTGGTCAGACTCCAGTACAAGTCGCCATGGGCATGTGGTCCCATACATGGTGATGGATGTTGGACAGATCCTTTCCTGGCGCTACCAAGCTGCAACAAATGCTGTCTTGTGTTTTTCTGCCAAACTGTTGAAGCACTTTGAGCTACATCTTGTATGAATTGTGCTATACAAATACAGTTTAATATTATTATTGTTATTATCAACACTTTATTTTACATCTACTTTTTCTGTGTATCTAAATGTAACAACGTGTAATATAATGTACTTACCCTGTACATACCCAACACTAACCCTAACCCTAAGGTACAGTGTAAGTATACAATTTTACATATTGTTCCTTTGTGACACTGTACCTAGTGTACAGTAAAATCAAGTGTAACCATCATGTGTGTTTGTTTGGGGTGAGGCCCTTGTGGGATACACTACCGGACAGGAAGAGGGCCTTGTCCACCGTATGCTCCTCGGCGAAACGGATGTGGCAGAAGTTCTTCTTGCTTTTGCGGATGGCGACGATGTCGCCGCACTGCTCAAACACCTCCACGATCAGCTGCTCTGTGGCGTTCTCGGGCAGCCCTCCCACAAAAACCGTCTTGCAGCCCGGAGGTCTCTCTCTCGTGGCTGGAGGAGGCAAATCTGAAAGACAGAAACCCAACAAAACATAAGCAATTTAATAACAATTCCTAAACCAAACAGGGTCAGATGTCAGTGACTGCCATCGTTTCACTACCAGGGCCTGTTCTGTGCCAGGGGGGTCTTGGGGTACGGGGGGAATGTGCAGACTGTCCTGAAATCCACATGACCAATATCAGTTCTGACGTGTCACCTGCGGAGACGAGCCGTGTCAAGCTCTCAGGACTGAATTCATATATATGATAATGAGGCCTGAGCTGTATTGTGAAACACCTGACCATCAATCAATGTGACAAACGTAATGCCGCATACTGATATCTACATTCCACATACCTGGCTTGGGTAAATAACTCCCCCATAGGCCATTCCATCAAATACCAGCGCACACCTAATACGGCCAAGCCATGATAGCAGTAGTATAAACTTTATCTCTGTTGTGCCATCACATACATTTCCTCTGTGGAAGAAGAAGAAGGAGGAGGAGGAGGGAAAAAAGTATTCTCCCTTGCGGAGGGTCGGATATTTATCAACATATCTTTTACTGAAAAATACATGTAGGGGGAAGGCAGCAATAAACGATGCGGCAGCAAATGCAGACATCTCCCATGTGGTAGAGCTGGAGGTGTGGTTATCACTTCTTGAAATACACGGAATAACAACAACTCAAGTCCCCCAAGGGCTCCAACACCAACACAGTTTCGTTTTTTTTCCCCCCCAGATTGGAGAAGCATGAGTGAATGAATTATGTACACCCCAATACACAAATGAAGCAAAATGCAAAAAAAAAAAAACAAGATGTGTACGAGGCAAAAACCCCTTAAACCTGTCCTTCCACAAGTCACTGGGCTGGATATTCTCCTGCTGTGGTGGACAAACGGTCCACTAGGCAGTCACTGGAGAGATGCCGTGCTGCAGACTTTAGACCCTGTTCTCCAAACTTCATTTTAACCCGGCTGACAGTCATAAGAGGAAAACACATTATAAATGTATTAGCTTAAAAAAATACATTCTTCAAAATAAATAAATTTGGACTGCACATTTCTAAAAGGAAAAAAAAGAAAAAAACTTCTGACTAATGACTGGTTATGCTAATGATCGAATAACAGCTCAATGTTCAATTCTATAGTAAGGCTCATCGACACACAAAGTCCTACCAGTGACCCAAAAGACAGCTCCTAGCTTTGTAAATAATTCTTT
>CM059288.1:8731375-8743875 GCA_030347295.1 Setipinna tenuifilis | reverse complement strand
AGAGAGAGAGAGCGAGAGAGAGAGAGAAAGAGGGAGGAAAGCATTCAGGCCCACAGAAAAGTGTCTCTAATGGCGGAAGACTGCATGCTCTGGGGAGAAGACGAAGGGCTACTCAGACTGTTTCTGACTGCTGATGAAAGCCCAGCCTGAGACTGATTGCACCACAGAATACATAATATATCATATACAGTACATTATGTATAATACATCCCCCTCACACTGCCAGGAACCGCAGCCCCTCTAAAGCGGCCCGCTCCCCCGATGGAGATGAGAGACCCGAGGGGGGGGGGGGGGTTACTGGAGAAAGCTGGAATACCCCGGTCGCGTGGAGAAGGGAAAGGAGGGGAAAAAAAAAAACAGAAAAAAAAACACCAAAAATGCAGAACTGGCCATCCATCACACTGAAACCCCTTCACTTTCAGTTCTCGCCTTTATAGTCCCATCATCCCCAGCCTTTGGCGCATTACAGCGCAGTCACTTCAAGGCTCAAGGAAGGTGAATAAATAAGTTAGGGGGCTACGGTAAGCAAGGGCAGTGAAAAATATCCCCCTCGCGATATTGAACACATATATCCACATAAGGAAAATATTCAATACGTTGCTATGAATAGCAGCTGGGCACTGGGGGGAGGGGCAGGAGGAGCCCTGGACTGGACACAGCAGGGAGGACATGGCTCACGCTAGGAGGATTGTGGGTAATGGTGAAAGGCTGAAAGCGGTTTAAAAAAAAGGAGCTGGACTCTGGATCTCTTCATTTGTTACTGTTGCTGTTGGACTAAAACTCCTTGGTGCTGTACCTCAGGAGGTGTGTGTGTGTGTGTGTGTGTGTGTGTGTGTGTGTGTGTGTGGGTGAGGGTAAGGGTGTGTGTGTGTGTGTGCGTGTGTGTATGTGTGTGCGGTGTGTGTGTGCTAACGAGGCTGTTACAGTTCATTAAACTCTCCTCAGTGTTAATGCCATGGTTCAAAACAATGTCGCTACAGCGAGAAAACAATTAAGGATTACAATCGGTCAGGTTTACTTAATACTTTCAACACTCCGACATTTTCAAACGTTAAGTAAGTGAGGTAGTGTAAAACAAGACGATGACATGATTGCTCCAGCTGTAATACCAAACTGAAAAGACCTCATCCCTTTTGCTGTCAAGTCCGCTTTAAAAAGACATACATAACCCGCATAACTATATTTCGGTTTTTCACTGAACATCTGAAGTCAGCATATAGTCAAACCGAACGTCCAATGCTGAGTGGACTGGTGCAAATGCACACTCCTACGCTCTCCTACTATTTACAAACCCCACTGTCTGCCAAGGCTAGAGTCTTTCTGATGGTCAGACAATGCAGAATCCACCTTGATGTCCTCTTCTCCCTCCCCACTGTAGTAGCGGACCAAGCGGAACAATTTGGGGTGGGGGTGTGGGGGCACGGGGTGTAAAAACTGGCTGATGCACCAGGTCTGCAAGAGCACCGAGATGAACCCCGGCACAGCTTCAAAGAGCACCATGTGCACACGTCCCACTGAGTGTGTGTGTGTGTGTGTGTGTGTATGTGTGTGTGTGTGTATGTATGTGTGTGTGTGTGTGTGTGTGTGCACGTGTGTGTGTGTGTGTGTGTGTGAGTGAGTGTGTGTGCGTGTGTGTGTGTGTGTGTGTGTGTGTGTGTGTGTGTGTGTGCGCGCACGTGTGTATGTGTGCCTAAGCTTTAGCGCCCTTGAGCCCTTCCGCAGACCCCTCCCACCCTTCTCCCCACCTCCTCAACCCATCAGCGTGATGGATGCTCTTTTAGTTTCTGACTGTTGTGTGATCGTTTCATCAGCCACCTCTCTCTCTGCCCGTGGGGTGTACAGCAGGGGCGGGACACGCAATTGCCCCATCTGACAACTTGCTTGAAAAGGTTTTTTTTTTCTTTTCTCTTTTTTTTCGTTTCGATCATTTGTTGTTTTTCTTTTTTCTTTTCTTTTTCTTTCAGGTTTCTTTATGGCTTTTTGCTTTGGAAGATGTCAAAAGACTGTGCATGATGTCTGCTGGGGGACTGGTGAAGAAAACAACTACTGTCTGCAGATGGCATTTGAAAAAAAAAATTGCTGTTATGAGAATGAGTTTGGCATTTTCGAAAATGCATTGCTTAAAAGTTAGTTTGCTTGAAAACCAATCTGACACCAAAGCATCTCGCAAAATAAAAAGTAAAAAAACAGAAGAAGAAGAAAAAAAAACTTCCAGGAGCTCAATACACAGAAAATATGAGAAATATGATCTGATATACTTCAAAGAGTGCACTGCATACATAATCTTGCCAATACGAGAACTGCAAAAAGAGTAATAGCATCCTATTAGCTGCCCTGGTGCTCAGCTACGGTGTCTGTTTGCAAGCCCTCGACCTGGGCCGCCGAACGCACCGCCGTGATTGGTAGATCAGAGGAACATTGAGGATCAGTGTACATCCCTCTGTAGAGAGCATGTCCAGATCCCCACGTATCGATTGCACAAATAGGATCTTGAGTCACGTACTTACACAAGCATACAGTCGGGGGCTATCTCGACGTCTGGATGGTTGTCTGTCAAAACTGATGCCGCATACCATGCTGGCCTAAGACGATCAGGATGGGATGGGGGGTGGGTGTGGTTGGGTTGGGGGGTAGGAGTGACACAGCTACTTGGCTTACCACAGCTGTTTGACGGATCTTTACCCCATTAGACAAGAACATGATCAACTGTGTGTGTTTCTGTGTGTCAATGTATGTGTGTGTTTTAAGTGGAAGTCACTCTACTGCACCATAATGTAAAGACAGATACAGAGAAAGGAACAGAATAAGAGACAGTAACACAGAGAGAGAGAGAGAGAGACAGAGAGAGAGAGAAAGAGAAAGAGAGAGAGAAAAAGAGAGAGGCAGAGAGAGAGAGAGACAGAGACAGAGAAGAGAGACAGAGAGAGAGAGAGAGAGAGAGAGAGAGATTGTCATTTAGTGGCTCTCTGTATCACCTCCTGGCTCTAACCCCCATGCCTGCTGTGTGCCCAAGGACAGCGGCTCCCTCAGGTAATTATATGCCCTCTCTGACCTCTGTCTGCAGGAGGCAGGTCAGGGGGCGCTGACTGGTGATGGTGGTGGTGATGGTGTGTGTGTGTGTGTGGGGGGGGGAGATGAGGCAAGCAGCAGTAGATATAATTCCCTACTGCAAACACGCACCCCCCCCTTCACTCTTACACACACACACACACGCACACGCACACGCACGCACGCACACACACACACACACACACACACACACACACACACACACACACACACACACACACACACACACACACACACACACACACACACACACACACACACACACACACACACACACACACACACACACACACACACACACACACACACACACACACACACACACACACACACCCTCCATGCTTCTTGCAGCGTGGCATATTTTACATGCCAGAGTGCTCCATTTCTGCAGAGGTCACTGCTCCAATTACAGTCTGGGCCTCACCTCCTCCACTCCTCCACTCCACCCTCCCCTCCTCTCCTCTCCCGTCTACTCCCCCTCCCTCCTTCCCTTCCTCCCTCCGTCCCTTCATCCCTCCTTCCTTCTCTTTGACTCCCCCTCCTTTCTGCTCTTGTCTATCTATCTGATGAGGTGTGAATGCTGATAAGCTGCTCTTTGGCTCAGTTAAGAGAGAGAGAGAGAGAGAGAGGAGAAAGAGAAAGTGTGGGGGTGGTGGATGAAATGAGAGACAGAGAACCCAGAAAAGAAGTGTGGGGGCGGGGGACGGAATGAATGCAATAGAGACAGAGAAAGAAAGAGAAAAAAGACAGGAAAGAGAGAGAGGGAGGTACAGAGACCGAGAGAGTGAGAGAGAGGGAGAGGCAGAGAGAGAGAGAGAGAGAGAGAGAGAGAGAGGAAAAGTGTAAGAGCACAGCACAGACAAAAATAGGGAGATTTTCCCCTCACTGTACTGAATCCAATCATCTGTGCAGTCACTTGATCCTGATGTGAATGGCGGCTGGCTTTTCACAGCTTGTGTATGTGTGTGTTTGTGTGTGAGTGTGTGTGTGTGTGTGTGTTTGCAGGCATGACATGGTCCTTTTGGCAAAGGAGTTTATAGCCTGTCACAATCATAATGTCCGGTCAATAGACAACTTTTAGAGGTTCTCTGGCCTTCCAGTATAATTTAGAGAGAGAGAGAGAGAGACAGAGAGAGAGAGAGAGAGAGAGAGAGAGAGAGAGAGAGGGACAGAGAGGGAGGTATAGAGGGAGGGAGAGAGGGAGGGATAGAGGGAGGGAGAGAGCGAGAGAGGGGGGGTATAGAGAGAGAGAGAGGGAGGGTGAGAGAGGGAGAGGGAGTGAACGAAAAAGAGAGAGAGGGAGTCCTTGATGCCTCCTACACACACAGCATTTTAGGTCAGACAGGCATAGTCAATAATGTCGTTTAAAATGCATGAGGGGAGAGCGGAATGCTTATCCGAGCATAAATGGTAACTGGAATGTGAGATGACAGCTTGGGAATGGGGAATGGTGGGGGAGCTGGCGTGTTACGACTAAACAGCTAGTTTGAGAGAGAGAGAGAGACATAGAGAGAGAGAGAGAGAGAGAGAGAGATGGAGAGGGAGAGATGGAGAGAGAGAGAGAGAGGAAGAAAGAAAGAAAGAGATAGAGTTGTTGGGAGAGAGAGAGAGACAGAGAGAGAGAGAGAGAGAGAGAGATGGAGAGGGAGAGATGGAGAGAGAGAGAGAGAGAGGAAGAAAGAAAGAAAGAGATAGATAGAGTTGTTGGGAGAGAGAGAGAGACAGAGAGAGAGAGAGAGAGCGATAGAGAGGGGTGGTGGTGGGATCTTACTGGGGTTGGGCGGGAACAAGGTGCAGCTCTTGCAGTGCATGATCTCCTTGACGACCGGCATGTCCTGTGAGATGGGCGGCGGCACGATGCCCAGACCGGGCATCATGGGGTTCATGGGAGCGATGCCCGTCATCATGCCAAGGCTCGGGTCGAAGTCCGCTGCAGCGGGGGAAAACAACAAACAAAACAAAACAAAGCAAACAAAAAGAAAGAAAAAACAAAACAAAAGGCACAGATTAGATGATGAGGCATTAGATAAACACAATAAACAAACAAGCACATCAATAACAATCCAATCTCACCATGAGAGCGCATCTTTTTGGTTTTGGGCACAGATACAAATACTAGGTTTTTTCTTTCTTTCTTTCTTTCTTTCTTTTTTTCTTTCTTTTTTACTCCATCTCTCTTTCCTGGAGTACTGATTAAGAAACAAACAAAATACAGTAACTAAGTGCACTCTCAAAACAACCGGGGGCCAGTGACCTTTACTGACGCTCAGTTCCAGCAACTTCAGCCGGCTGCTGGATGTTTCAACACAACAAAACACACACACACTTACTCACACACTTGCTCACACACTTGCTCACACACTTGCTCACACACTTACACACAGACACAAACAAACACGCACACACACACTTACATACACACACACACACACACCCACACACACACACACCCACACACACACACACAAACAGAAACAAACAAACAGACAGATGAGCGGGGGTGGCAGGGGGGAGTCCACACACTATTTTTTATTTTTTTTTGCACAGTTAAAAAAAAAAAAAAAATAATCGTAAGAAAAAGGCTCCTTAAATCCTGCGGCTGGCGGCGAATGTCGAGGCTTTCATTTACAAATATTGATTCGGACTGCAGCTGTACTCTTGCATGGAGCCTGTTTGAAATGGTAATATCATCGCTCCCCTTCCACTCCCACTCCCGCGCCCCTCCAGCCAGAGAGCCAGCCAGCCAGCCTTCTTCTCCTTCTCCTCCACCTCCCCCTCCTCCAACCCCACCTCCACCTCCACCTCCTCCTCTGGCTCTTCTGCCATCAGTCTCATCTGCACCTGTGCAAAAAAACGAACAACGGAAACCCGAGAGCCCGTCTGTCTGCGGTCGGTCGGCGCTCTGAGTGTCCTTAACAATGAAACGACTGAAACTAAAAAAAGAGAAGAAAGAGAGAAATAGATGGAGAGGGAAAAGGCCGGTGAGGAAGAAGAAGAAAAAAGAACAACAACAAAAGGAGGTCTACCTGTGTGTGTGAGTGTGTGTGCTGTCTTTAAGATGGGAAAAGGAGTGAGATCACCCTGACTTTGACATTCAAACGGGGGATAACCAGAGGCACGAAATAGGCATCATCTTGCCTTATGATGCATTATGGGGGGAGGATGAGGAGGAGGAGAAGGAGGAGGGGAGGAGGAGGAGGAGAAGAGTGGAGAAGAGGAGGTAATGAGTTGAGGAGAGAAGTATAATGCAGCCGTCATTGAGGCGAGGTGGCGGCGATGGCCACTCCTCCTGCAAGGAGACAGCTGTCCTCGAACGAGCCAAAGCGAGGGCAGTTCAATTACGTCGTGCATCTTAATCCATCATATCGGAAACTCCATTAGTGGCCATTAATGGGAGCTCGAGATGGGTGGGGGGTTTGGGAGGGGTGGGGGGTTAGGGGGGTGGGCGACCGGGAAAAGAGAGAGAAAGAGAGAGAGAGAGAGAGAGAGAGGGAAAGAGAGAAGAGAGAGAGAGAGAGAGAGAGAGAGAAAGAGAGAGTCCATTTGTGTGTGAGTAGAAGACAGATTGACAAGCGTGCAAAGCGGCAACAGACACGAGGGCTGCTCTGTCACACAGGCCAAGCGGTCTGCACAAGCCTGCTAGACTGACAAGAGAACAGCAGACAGTCAGACAGACAGATAGACAGACAGCCGAGGGGTCTGACACCAGCCAGACACCAACAGCCGGAGGAACAACAGGACGCCCCCAGGCCACCACGCCGGCTCAACAGTCAGACAGACCTCCAGACAGAGGCTCCCACCAGCATGGTGGTGGTGGTGGTGTGTGTCTGTGTTTCTATGTGTGTGTGTCTGTGTCTGTGTGTCTGTGTTTCTGTGTGTGTGTCTGTGTTTCTGTGTGTGTGTGTCTGTGTTTCTGTGTGTGTGTGTGTGTGTGTGTGTCTATGTGTGTGTCTGTGTGTGTGTCTGTGTGTGTGTCTTTTGGTTGAGGGGGGAGCCCCAAATGGCACAGAGAGCCAAGGCTGACAGCCATTTCAGAAGCGCTGCAATGCATACTGAAGCGTATGGACAAGAAACCTGATCACACAAAGCTGTGCATTTTCTCTGCCTTTGGTCTCTGTCATTTTTTTCCCTCTCTCTTTCTCCCTCCAACCCTCTTCCCCTCTGTCTCTCTCTCTCTGTCTCTCTCTCGGAGTTATCGATCATGCAGGCGTTGGTATTCCTGTCTCTCAGCGGCTGGCGGTGTGAGATCCAGGCGATGAGCTGTGCCTTCGGCAGCTCGGGTGATGGCTGATGGCTTCTCCCTGCTGCACTGGCCCAGGTGGAGATGTGATACGTGCACAGGGCAGGGCAGGGGCTGCCACTGTGTGTGTGTGGGGGTGTGCGTGTGTGTGGGTGTGCGTTTATGTGTGTATGTGTGTGTGTTTGTCTATGTGTGTCTGTTTATGTATGTGTGTGTGTGTATGCATGTGTGTGTGCATATGTGTGCGCGTGTATGCATGTGTGTGTGCTTGTATGTGTGTGCCTGTGTGTGTATGCTGGTGTGTGTATGTATGTGTGAGAGGAGGGAGTGGGAAGAAGAAGGCAAAACAAGGAGTAAAGGGAGAGGCTGGATGCAGCGTCTTGGCTGGGAAAAGCTCTTCTGAATGCCAATGGCAGCCTTTAACTGAGAGCCCCCTGCTTTCTGCCGCTCCTGAGAGAGTCAGCATGGATTGATGGATGGAGTGAGTGGGTGAGGTGAGGTGAGGCCGAGAGTTGGTTGATGTCACATTAGAGTCCATTAAAATGACCTAAACACCTTAGGGGGGGAGCTGAACTTAAAAAAAAAGAAAATCAAATTCACCAGACATGTATGCCCCCCTGAGGTAAGATGATGGGTAGCAAAACATTGGAGAAACGCGCGCGCGCACACACACACACAGACACACGCCTGCATGCTGCACACTTAAACTTTAAAGTAGAAATTTTAAAGTAGAACACACACTAAGCAAAAAAATGTGAAGGCGATAATGCACTGCATAAATTAATACCTCCTCAAGCCCATTTACTTTATGTGTGCATGCATGTGTGCTCGTGTGTGTGCATGTGTGTGTAGGCATTTGTGTGTGCATGTGTGAAGACAGAAAGAGAGGGAGAGAGAAGGGGGCGAGGGAGAGAGGGAGAGAGAGAGAGAGTGAAAGAGAAAGCGAGAGAGAGTGTAGGAGTGTGTGAGGTGGGCAATCAGATCTGGGGGTCGGCAGGTCCACACGGCTGCATTCATTGGAGGTGGCAGATCGCGGATCAGAGGGCAGGAAATAAGCTTCTCGCCTGCTCCACGGAACTGGTGCTGGTGAAATCAAAGATTACCGAGCAGCACTCCACAGTCTTTGGTGAAATGAGGCAAGGGAGCGAGGCTGCTGCTGCCGGTAGCCTAGAAATAAATGACTCCATCCAAATCCCCACGAGCACCGTGGTTAACTATTCAGTGTACGTAATGTGTGCCTGCATTAAAGCATGTTGTAGCCTAATGATCTGTTTATGTTTGCGCATGTGTTTAAAGCCAGTACGAAAACATGCCTGTACGTGTCTGCATGTGGATGTGGATGTGTTTTAGTATCTGTGTATGTGTGTGTGTGTAAGTGTGATTTCATTTCCATTTCAAAAAAACAAACTCTTGCTGAAAAATATCTCAATTCCAACTTTATTCAAAGGTGCATCTCCCCATGCATATTTGCCTCTTGGCCAATGTACTATCCCTACGAGAGGGCTGTGTCCATGCTGGCAAACTGCATTTGGATGGCTGTTAAGGCCACAATTTAAGAGATAAGGGCCAGGCAGATTGTGTGTGTGTATATGTGTGTGTGTGTGTGTGTGTGTGTGTGTTTGCCGCAGGTGTGTGACTCTTTCTGGCTCGGTACTGTTTGTACCCTGGCACTGCAGTAATAGGCACACTAGTGATGAATTATGGAACCTGTTTGTGACTGGCACACTCTGCTATTGGCTGCGAGGTAAAGAAAAAGAGTGAGAGAGAGAGAGAGAGAGAGAGAGAGAGAGAGAGAGAGAGAGAGGAGAGAGAGATGAGAGATAGAAAAAGAGAGAGAGATAGAAAGAGAAAAACAGAGAGCGAGAAAAGGAAAGAGAGTGAGTGAGAAAAAGACCAAGAAAGAAGACAGAGATGGAGAGAAGGCGAGAGGAAAAGATTGAGATTTCCTCGCGCTAACGTCCTTACTGTCTCACATCCAAACACCAGCCACCCCTGTTAAATGCAGGGAAGGGCGCATTATATTTATTCATGACACGAAATGGCCAAATACCCCCCCCACAGACACACACACACACACACACACACACACACACACCCCACCCCACCTCACCCCCCCATGAAAAGGTAGGGGAGAAAAAAAATACAGGCTTTTCCTGGCAAATTCGAGAAGATCCGCTTTGATCGAGGCCAGGGCCCATTTTCAATTCCTGTGATGCGTCTCTGTGTGCCCCGGGGCTCTTATTACATTTGGAGTTGGAGGGCAGAGTGAGACCGCATCCATTTGGTGGCTTCCCCGATAACGCAGATTACCTGCAGTTTTGTTATTCTAAGGGCTTCTTTTTTGTTTTTTTCTTCTTCTTCAAGGAATTTCCACAGGAGCTGTAAAAACAATCACGCATCCTCCCATCCCCACCCCACCCCACCCCACCACTCCACCACCCGCTCCTCCACCACCACCACCACCATCCTTAAATGTGCCATGTCGTCAAGCTGCAATGGAAATGGTCCTCCCTCCAGCATGTCACTGCCAGCGGGGGGGAAGGGGAGGGGTATGGGGCTGGGGCTGGGAGGGATAGAGTGATGGAGGAGCAGGAAGTCTCTGGACGGGAGCCTTCAGGGCTGCTCTAGTGAAGCATGAGGCTGCCCATGATAAAGTGCGGTACAGGGAAGAGGTGGCGCGAGCCTGCCAGCCCTGTTTCTCAGAGAGGATTCCACCACCACCCCAACCCCCACCCCCCCCCCTCCAGTGAGCACAACAACCTGCATACCTAAGCAAGCCTTGGTGTGTACGCGCGCGCCAGATTACGTAAAGACACACCCTCCTTACTCTTAAAAAATTTACTAACATACATATACAGACACCCTTAGATACACACACATGGACACTGATACTGACACACTCACACACACACACAGACACACACACACACACAGACACACACACACACACACACACACACACACACACACACACACACACACTCTGACACTCACTCACACACTCACACACTCACACACACTCTCACACACTCTCTCTCTCTCACACACTCTCTCTCTCACACACACACACACACACACACACACACACACACACACACACACACACACACACACACACACACACACCAACATCCTCCACCCACACACACGCGGGATGATGTCTACCTCCTGCTGTGGTTTAAGCACCTGCTGTGAAGTGGTGGTAATTACATTTCACGTCAGTCATCAATTAAATGCATGGAAGCTAAATCAGAAACACCAGCCTGGCATCTGGCCATGGGGACCTCTCGCTTAGACAGTCCGTAAGTGGAATGTGCGTATATATATATATATATATATATATATAGATTTCAGCCAGCCACATATAGCCGGTCAGAAGCTGTATATACATTGGTTAACTCCGATGTCTGGCTAGTGAAACTAGCCCGATGCTGTCATGGTCTACTCCTGGCCTCTCGTTCGTTCCAGCCTGTGTGAGTGCATGTGAAGCTGTGTCAGACATGATGCTGTTTATATACTATATATACACACACATAGTATAGTGTGTGTGTGTTTGGGTATGTGTGTCTGTGTGTGTGTATAACCACTGGTGCATGTCTGTGTGTATAAGCACAGGTGTGGCTGCCTTGTGTATGTATATGTAAGTGGTCATGTCAGCCCAACTATGTATATACAGTATGAGAGTGTGTGTTAGTGTGTCTCTGTGTGGCACGGGGGCACACCTGCGTGCAGTGCTGAGGCATTCTCTAATGAGGCGTGCGGAGCAGGAGCAGACCCCTGCGAAAGACGCCTTGGCAAGAGGAGTGCTCTAGCATGAGGAAAGCGGAGCCAGAGTCAGAGTCAGAGATCTCCCATGCCTCCCCACCCCCTCCCCCCCTCCTCCCGCCATCTATCCATCCATTCATTCCTCCCTCCCTTCCTCCCTCCTTTTCAAAAAAAAAAATGTTCACATCTCCATCCAGCAAATACACATTGCCAAGGAATTCTGGCAGGGAAACACCAATCGCCTGAAAACTACTTATAGCTCCCGACAGTGCAGCAAGGGGAAAAGGACAGATAGGGGGGAGAGAGAAAAAGAGAGAGAGAGAGAGAGATGGTGAGAGAGAGAGAAAGTGTGAGAAAGAAAGACAGAGTGAGTGTGAGGAAGTAAGACAGAGGTAGAGACTATGTATGACAAAGGAGCTGCTAAGGGCGGTGAGACCTCTACATGATCCCACTCATGGTGTGTGTGTGTGTGTGTGTGTGTGTGTGTGTGTGTGTGAGTAAGCGTGTGCGCGCCAGAACTCTAATATCAGTTGACAACAAACTTCTGCAAATCACTTTGGGAGGTCAGATACATAAAAAGACAGAGCCCCCTTTGTATGAGTTTGTGTGTGTATGTGTGTTTATGTGTGTGGATGTGTGCGTGAGTATGTGTGTGTGTGTGTGTGTGTGTGTGTGTACGTTGCAGAGCTGTGCGTGTGTGCATGGATAAATCCCTGCAGTCGCTGAGCTGCCTGTTTATGTATTCAGAGGGGGATTGTGTGACTGGCCTCGGTTGGTGCAGCGGAGGGAGTGGAGAGGAGAGGAGAGGAGAGGAGGTGGGTGGAGGAGGAGGTGGGTGGAGGAGGAGGTGGGTGGAGGTGGTGGTGGTGGAGGGGGCTGCCGCTTCACACATCCCTGCTCTGGAGCTCATGAGTGGCCCTTTATATCAAGTCCATCCCCGCCCGCCTGCCCGCCCGCCCGCCCGCTCTGCCGCCATCATCGCGCCACTCCTAATCAAAATATCTCAACAACAGATCAATGACATCACCAGACCCACCACAATGTCATCTAGTATCGGCCAGTCTCCTCTCCTCTCCTCTCCTGGCTGGCCAGCCAGCCTGCCAACCAGTCTGTCTGACCCAGCCCGACCCGACCCAGCCCAACCCAACCCAGACACTGCAGACAAGTACTGGGATGGCACTGGAGAGCGGCCTGGCTCACACCCCTTCAATACAAACACACATCTGCTCTCGGTGGTATTGACTTCCAAACTCCCCGCATCACGTCAAAAACGGCAACATCTGCCGCTTGTATGGTATGTGTGCGTGTGTGCGTGTGTGTTAAAACTGCAACATCTGGACAGTAACAGAGACTAAGGCTCCAGCATGGAGAGCGACTGCAAATTAAACAAAATAAATACACAAACAACAACAACAACAAAACAAAA
>CM059288.1:8716375-8726375 GCA_030347295.1 Setipinna tenuifilis | reverse complement strand
AACAGACGCACAGACAGACACGCACACACGCACACACACACACACACACATCTGATGTGTACGGTGACTGAGAGACGGTGTTCAAATGGAGAAGTGCGTCTGTATACACACAAACACAAACACACACACACACACACACACACACACACACACACACACACACACACACACACACACACACACACACACACACAGTTACATTAATCCCAGCAGATGGGCCACTTCAACGCGGCGTGTGCGTGTTGCTAATGCTAGTGTGTGATGAATCCTCACACTCCCACTGTCATTTTAATGATCATGGAGGAGGAGGGTGGGGTTGGGTGAGGGAGGGTGGGTGGGGTGTGGGGGAGTGGTGGTTGGGGCAATAAAACATAAAAATAAGCCGGTGACATCGCAAGCACTAGATTTAAGCAATGCCTATATCCAGTTCATCTCTTTAATCCTTTGAGTGAATACCACGAGAGCGGCTACAGCCTACTCGCCATTCCTACTCGAGTGTGCGGCTGAGTGGGAGTGTTGACGGCATCCAGCAGGCACGGTCAGTGGGAAGACTGGTGCACGTCACCAACCCCCACGTGTGTGTGTGTGTGTGTGTGTGTGCGTGTGTGTGTGTTTGTGTGTGTGCACGGAAGTGTAAGTCTGTGTAAGTGTGAGTGTGTGTGTAAATGTTTGTGTGTGTGTGAGAGTGTATGTATGACTGTGTGTGTGTGTGCAAGTGTGTGTGTGTGTGTGTGTGTGTGTATATGTTTGTAGAGGAGGTTATGAGCCTATGGCACCTCCAGCTGATTCCTTGAGAAAGCTCCAAAATGACTCACCTAAACACTCTGCAATGCACTTTGCAAGACATATGTCCACAAACACAACTTCAATACTCTGTTAGTTTATACCACTGTTAGTGCGGGCACATGAATAAAGAGTTGTACTGTACGCCAGAGTGGCCGGGGGTTGGTGGGGGGGTTGCGGTGCCGAGACTAATTAGGCCGATGGGGCTACGGTGCCCCTGAAGTCTCCCAGCTGAGACTAGACCCATAACTCAGCTCCCCGCTGACTCAGCGCCGCCTGTCCGTTTGGGCGCGGGCACCGGAAGAAGGAACCAGTGCCGACAAGTCAACGGCAAAGGAGGAGGGGTGGGAGAAGGAGAAGGAGAGGGGAGGGGAGGAGAGGAGAGAAGGGGAGAGAAAAGGACAGAAAGGAGAAGAAAAGGAGAGAGGGATAGGAAGTAGCAGGATGGGAGAGGAGAGGAGAGAAGGGGAGAGAAAAGAGAGGGAAGGAGAGGCAAGAAAAGGAAGGGAGAGGAGAGAAGAGGAGAAGAGAGGAGAGAAGAGAAGAGGAACGGATGGATGGAGATGCAGAGAGGAAGAGATGCAACCAACTACGCTGCACACAGAGATACAGACACAGACACACATAGATGCGCGTGCGCGCGCACACACACACACACACACACAAGCGCGTAGACACACACATACACATACAAGTGCATGGCAGTCTTGGGACACACACCAGTCCCCCAGCAGCTATTCTCCTCTCGCCACAGCCGTTTCCCTGCCATAAATCTGAGTGTAACTCAGGCATTAGGCAGGAACGGCCGCGTGACCGTAGGTTTGGAGAGGCAGGGCAGATGCCTAATGGAGATGGAGCGCAGGTCTCTGTGGGTGGGGAGGGGGAGGGAGAGGGGGAGAGGGAAGGAGGAGAGCAGCGGTGAGAGAGGAAAGAAAGAGAGGTAGCCAGAACGAGGAATAGATAAGACAGACATACAGAAGGAGAAGGGACTCGGAATGAGGGGAAACAAAAAGACAGACAGGCAGACAGGTACCTAGACGGTGAAAGAAAGAGCAGGAAAGACAGGCCTAAGGACAGGGGAACCGTGAGAAGCGAAAGGAGGGGAGAGGGTGGGTGGGGGAGAGGAGAGGAGGACACGGCTTACCTGACATGAGGGGCTGTCCGGCGGTCATGCCCATGGGGGCCATGCCCAGGTTGTTCATGGCCGTGGCCCAGGCGTTGGGGTCGGACATGGGCATCGCCATGGGGCCCTCTGCAAAAGAAGACAACGAGGGGCGCACTGGTCAGACCAATAAAGGGCAGTTACTGGGCAGAAATTATACTCGCATGGGACATTATGGGTGGGACAGGGTGGGAGATGGTAGTGGATGAGGACAGGATATACATCTGTGTGTGTGTGTGCCTGTGTGTGTGTGCGTGTGTGTGTGCGTGTGTGCGTGTGTGTGTGTGCGTGTGTGCGTGTGTGCGTGTGTGTGTGTGCGCGTGTCCATCAGTCTGTCTGTGTGTGTAAAAAGAAGTGTGTTTGAGAGAGACAGAACAAACAACAGGAGGAGTAAGAAGCACAGTGCAGTTGGGCGAGAGAGATTGAGTGTCTGTGTGTGTATGTGTACACGCAAGATAGACCTAGCGAGAGAGATATAGAGATAGAAATAGAGAGAGAGAGATAGAGAGAGAGAGATGTAGTGAAAAAGAAACACAGAGAAGGCACCGGGGGGAGCGAGAGAAAGAGAGAGAGAGAGAGAGAGAGAGAGCGAAATAGACAGAGAGTAATAGATGAGTCAAGCGGGGTCTCAAATCACTTGTGCAGATTTGGTTAGATTCCCCGATGCTTTGGGCTTAATAGCCTCTGAACCGCAGTGGGGTGTTGCAGCACAGAGGAAATTACCATCTGAATTAAGCTCGGGCAATGGCGGTGAGTACTACATTTTTATGCTTTGTGGGCTTTAAGAGAAGGGTGGAAGAGCGGGGCCGCATGTTGAGTGAGTGGCGCATGAATTGTGATATTTATTTTTTTTTACTCAAATTCTGCCCATCTCCTCCTATCTCCCCCACCACATGCACACACCACTTCCTGTTTTATTCAGTAGCCAATCAGCATTCCCCTGCCGGAGGCTCTCTCTCTCTCTCTCTCTCTCTCCGCTAGACACGACGACCTCGGTTAAAACAGACCACCGCACGCCTGTAGAGGACTCTACTACACCATCTACCTGCCACCTATACAGTACATCCATGCTGCCCCCACCACACACCACACAGGCCGCTCGCATAACTCTGGGTCACACATAACAAATATAGCATGGAGGAGGCAGAAAAGTCATTACTAGGGGGGAAAAGCCGCCTGGCTTATCCAGACAGGCAGTAAGGAAAAAAAAACTTTAGATACATATATATGAAATTCCTAGCATACTTGTGGTCTGCAACCACGTCTGATCTGGTGGTGTAGAATGAAGAATGTACACTAAGGCCCAGATGCACTGGCAAGGAAAAGAAATAGTGTAAGAACCTTGTGCTATTGCCTACACTGTGTATCCTGTGTATCTGTGTTATATCTTCAATATAAGAAAAATCCCAGACCAAACAAACCTTAGCTAGAGCAAAAGCTGTCTCTTCTGCCTCAGTTTAAAGAGCATAATGTATACATCTGGCCTTTACAAATGTATGTACAGAACATACACAGAAGCATAAACATGCAGACACACACACTAAACAACCCAAGGCGCCATGCTTTCGTCTGCCAAATGTGAAGTGTGTGCGCAACGTAAAGCAAACATACTCCCACTCTCACTCCACACCCCGCCCCAAGGCCCCCCTGGTAAAGTAAGCAAAAGCCACAGAGAGTCCATCACGCAAGCTAATAAACAGCAGTCCACACGGTCCCTCCTCCTCCTCCTCCTCCCTTCATGTAACCACCACCTCGCTAGTTCATGACCTCCGAGGTCTCGGAATCCCAGAGTCCTAGTGCTGGCTTGTCACGCCATCACTGCCTTTCAACTCGCACTTAATAATCAAGCCCTGAATTCAGTGACACTGAAAGGCACTCACTGGCCCGACAGGGACACCATTAAAAGCCATTATGGAAGGGTTACAGCTCTGTCATTACGTACGGACACAGACTTTTTCAGGACGGCTGAAATCTCAGGGAGGGTGATTAGAATGCATAGCCCTGTGTGTATCATAAGGCATTTGGCATAAAAGCATTGGTGAAATTAATAAATGGACTTGGCAATTTGTCAGCCTCCCTCCTGCTATGTGTGAAGGATGCGAAGTGAGCCCAGTTCGATTACACTTTTACAGAGCCTTTAGCAAATTAAATCGCAGACAGAGAGAGAGAGAGAGAGGGAGGGAGGGAGTGATATGAAAGGTCTCTGTTTCGGGAGTGACTCAGCTCGAACAGCAAACAGCTGCTAGCGCAAGTACATCTACAGACCATCCAACCTTGTCCCATAAAACACCATCTGATTTTCCAAACAGGCACTGGTCAGGAAACTGAAGAGTTTCTTTTTTTACATTCAAGTGCTTTGTCAGGCTCTCCCAACCCTGTGTAAGAAACGTGGAATCCCATAAAAAAGGGTGGGGGGTGGGAAAGAAAGAGACAGAAATAAATAAAGAAAGAAAGAGAGAGAGAGAGAGAGAGAGAAAGAAATAAAGAAAGAGAGAGAGAGAAAGAGAGAGACAAAGAGAGAGAGAGAGAAAGAGAGACAGAGAGAAAGAGAGTGAGAGAGAAAACACAGTGGCAGAGATGGGCATCATAGCTGGAAAGAGCCACTCAGCGTTTAAGTCGGCAGCGAGCTGCGTGGTGTGTGCGTGGGCACAGCGGGGCCCGTCCTCGTTCCCGTCCCCGTCCCCGTCTGTCTGCACTTTTCCACAGGTCCGTGCCCAGAGGGGCTTCAGCTCTGGGGCTGGAGCGCTACCATATGGTCCGTGCACACTCAGTGGAACAGCCCCTAGCCCCAGCGCACATTCCTCAGGCGGTTCCCCCCTGAGAGCCTGGCATCCACCACGGCAAGCCTCAGAGACAGCGGAGGAGGAGGACGAGAAGGAGGAGGAGGAGGAGGAGGGTGGTGGTGGTGGTGTAGGGAGGAGGAGGAGGGGGGCTGCAGTCTGCATCACAGCGAAAGCTGAGAGCCGAAAAGTGCAGTGAGCCGTAACCAATAACAATCGCAGAGCCTACGATGGGAGACTCATCATGCGATGATGGATTCTCCATATGAAACAATGTTCTGCTCTTCTGCTAAAAGCAATGACTTAATGGCTACAAGTGATCCCTGGGTGGAAAAAAAAGAGGGAGAAAGAAAGAGAGAGGGAAAAAAGGAGGGGGCGAGGAAGACGAATGAGCGTGGCAACTGGAAGATATTTGACACCGTCTTTTACAGATTTTTTTTTTTTTTTTTTTTTACTGCAGTTTGTAAAACAGTACTGTGAGGCACATAAAACCTTATTGAAAGCAACAATTAAAGCTAATGAGAAGCAGTGGGGAAGTCACGAGCAAAAAGTCTCCCGAGAGAAGCCTTCAAGAGCACCGCACTGCAGGACTACACACACAAAGGAGTGATGTGAGCGCGGCGCACACACAGACAGACAAACACAGAACTGCATGAAAAAAAAAACAAAAAAAACCTTGTCAAAATTTTTGTTTAAACAGAACACAGGAGATGTCACCAGCATTTGTGAGATGTAGCACTGAACCCACCCACCTGAGCTTTGCACTAGCATTACGGGCCCATAATCCTAGTTTAAATGCCAGGGTTACAAAGTATATCTTAGGTCATCTATTCTTAAATTATTAAGCTATTCCAACTTCACTACTAAAGAGCACTGTCTTAGATTATACCAGCAGTGCTCTTTGTAAAGAGCAAACACATTAGTTTGAGCCCTCCAGGCGGCCTTGACTGTCAAGCTGTTAGAAACTGGGTACTGAAGCACCAAAGCATTTGGCCCAATACATAATGATGGATTGATTGTGTCACACAGACATACTCAAACCTAATGCAAGGTTGAAAGCCACACTGTTATCATCTTAGAGCAGTGAGACCATTTTCCTCTGAATATAAAAGCCTCCAATTATAACCTGATCAATACGGTTTTCTGTCAAATTTGTTTGAAATGGCACACAGCACACCGCTCCAATACCACAACCCACTTGTGTATGTTACTAGTGATCTGACAACAGGATTCTGCCTGGGCTAACAACAAACAGGGTGAACGCTGACAGTAAATAGAAAGCAGGTGAAGAATTCACTCCCTAACAAGTCCAGCACCACAACAACGGGGCCACAGTTATTCAAGACACTGGACCAAGACCAAGGCCTTTCCCTGGCAACCTGGAGGATGAGCCGAGGAGGGAGAAGACGGTGCCCAGACTTGTTCAAACTGGCACAGTGGACGGCCACATGGTTCCCAATAACTAATGACATGGACTCCAAAAACTAACCGGACGCCAGAGGACTCAGCTTAACGAGGTTTGGAATGTTCACTCACATCAAAGGGCCTCCCCATTGGTCACCCAGTACTTTTTGTTTAGACTAGTGTGCCTATGGCGTTACTGTGCATCGGTGCAATATTAAATTCCCTGGCATTCTTACAGTTTTTTTTTCCTTATTGCTTACACACTAAACATCATGCCTTAGACAAACGCACTATAACTTCTCATTTATATAACCATGCCTTAAACTAAGGCGCCAGAACTATAAACATAATTTCTACTTTGCACTCTGTTTGCAATAAATTTACATACTTTCTCAAAACAGTACACACATTTTCTTAAATTAGACACTTCATTCATCAATAAAAGCTGTGTTTACTGGAAAACACTTTCGTTTAGCATGCATAATAAAAAAAAACCCAACGGAACACACATTAGTCATAGCACTATAAGTTGATCTAAGAAGAAAAAAAGCTCAACTCCTTTTTTTGAACACTGTCGGCATAGGCATAAGGAGAGCGAAATGTAAAGGAAAGTTGGTACAAAGAAACTAAAATTACATAGGAAGAAGACATTTCAGATACCTAGACTATGTACTGTATTTGTTTCTACGATTCGGCATTTGGCAAAATGTATTGTTACCCTCCAATAAAGATTTACAGTGCAGTACTGTATGTTTACTGCATCCTCATCATGCTTTCTGCAACACTGTACAGGTACAGAAATGCCATTTCTTGATGTACTACAGTATACGTATGATATCACTGAACCGGACAGGTACTACATACTGTAACATACATAGCAAACTGACTTTGTAGTCATCTGGGATAATGCTATTTTCTACTAGGCTGCTATAGTCTGGGACTGGTATGCCATGTGAAGACATTGAGAGTGGTGGGTCAGTAAGAAGTTGGGTATGGTACATATGGTGATGTTTTCCATATTGCTGATCCCAGGAAGATGCTTCTTTGGATGTTGATAAGGTAGGGTTCATAATCCTTTCACCCCATCCAATAGCAATAGCAAATTGGGGATTCTGCTTACAGTATGCACTATTGCCTTGCATTTTTCTGGCCATTCAAATCAATACAGTAGGTTACAGTGCAGTAAAATTTTGTATTGATTACTATAACTGTTTTCTTTTAGCAATTTAAACAATTGTGAAGTAAAATGTATTATGCTGATTTCTAAATAATATCTATGTTGTTTTTCAAAGACATCTGTTTTATAAAAAAAACACATCATTGTGTTATTGTGTAAGAGTTTCATTTTGACACAGAAGAGAGATGTTTCTCTTGAAGAGTTTTGAGTTATGTGGCTTGTATTTTAGGTTTTAGTACAATGAGCCAAACACTGAAATGCACGTGTAAGCAATTATATATTTAAAAAAACATAGAAAATGCTAACTTAATTAAAAAGAAAGAAAATAACTAGGTCCGGGACCCATTCCCACCTTTGTTTGTGTTAGACAAATGTGACAGCATGCTAACATAAATCACAAAGATTGAGTAAATCTCAAAGGTCTACAGGTGAGATTAAGTAAGACTGAAGGCCCAACGCTGCTGTTTAAGCCACAGCCATGCTGTCAGCATCTGCAATTAACACCCAAAGATAAATAGGCTTCACACTTCTGGAGGCAGTGTCAAAGAGTTGGCGCGACCACAAGTGCTAATATGATCGGCAAATTCCTGCCTTGAGGATAACCTATGGGCCCCAGCCGCCCCCACACCTCCACCCACATGTTTTGACTGTCGCTTCCTGCTGCTGGCCTTGACTGTTCGGAAGGCATTTGCTCCGCAATCACCATAACCCAGCTAATGTTTCCACCTCCGCCCGTCCATATACCCCCAGCTCGCCAATTACCGTCCCATTCCGGTAACCACGACACCAGGCGGTTTGGCTCAGCTCGTCCCCGCGCCTGTGTAAACATCCGTTCACAACAAGGAGGCTCCGAGAAGCTTGTTGTCTAATTACCCCCGCATGGCGATGGCTGCAAAGCGTGTGTGCACTCACAGCACAGAGAGTGCCAAGGCCAGGGTTGGTTGCTGAAGAGAGGGGGGTGAAATGAGAGTTTAGCAACTGTGTAAACTGACGGTCCAGAAAAGGTGACACAGTTGTCGGGATAATCTAAACAAAGGCTTCGGATGGCGGAGCTCAGGTGGCGAGTGCATGGCTGCGTATTTCATTACCGGGCGCGTGTGCCGCGTGTGCAGTGTGTGTGTGTGTGTGTGTGTGTGTGTGTGTGTGTGTGTGTGTGTGTGTGTGTGTGTGGAAACCAGGATCATGCCTCTTCTCACCCTGATGACAGTTTAACTGGGTTCCTGAGGGGGGTTTTGAAGGAATAAAAAAAAAAAAGACCCCAGTCAAGGTTAGTCTGCTGCCAGACAAATGCAGCATGAGTATGGGGCAGTCATGGCCATGGGAAGTGGAGGTGGTGGTGTGGGGGGGTTCCTGTCTGTGTCAGGATTATAGAAGATGCCTACATGTCATCCTGGTAACCCCTAGCTATGGGGTGTGTGTGTGTGTGTGTGTGTGTGTGTGTGTGTGTGTGTGTGTGTGTGTGTGTGTGTGTGTGTGTGTGTGTGTTGGCGAGGGGGGTGACCTTCAGGGCAAGCCCCCTTGCATTGTTTCCCCTTGACAGCCTTCCACTCAATCAAATCAACAGAGTGCACAGGCCCAGAGCCCGAACAGCAAACAGCAGCTGAAAAAATCAACATTACACTTAGTTGAGCTTGAGCCACTGGAGAGGGAGGGAGAGAGAGAGAGAGAGAGAGAGAGAGAGAGAGAGAGAGAGACAGAGAGAGAGAGAGAGAGAGACAGAGGGAGAGAGAGAGAGAGAGAGAGACAGAGAGAGAGAGAGAGAGAGAGAGAGAGAGAGATGGAGAGAGAGAGAAAGAGAGGGAGAGAGAGAGGGAGAGAGAGAGAGAAAGACGAGGTGGGAGAGAGAGAGAGAGAGAAAGACGAGGTGGGAGAGAGAGAGACGATAAGAAATAAAATCCCTGAGCCAGTAAAAACACAATGCTGGCAAGAGTACAGGCGCCTTCATAGAGCCGACTTGAATAATACAACTCCAAGAGCTGGTGTTTAGTGTTAACCTTGGAACACGAAACGTCCTTTTTGACTTTGAGCGGAAAAAAAAGAGGAAAAAGAAACTCTCTTCCAACCCCTTTGGTAAAAGTTTTATTCGATATTAAAATCCCAATACCATGAATTTATGACTCCGCACATGGATCAAAAGCGGGTGCCCTTGTGCTGCCTCTGGAGACTGTTGAAAACACAAAGTGTCGGAGTGAGAGTAAGCAGAAGCAGAAGCCCAGGTCGGGGGGGTGGGGGTGGGGGTGTGTGGACCTAAGGTCTGCTTGGGGCCCGGGAGCGGCTGTGGACTGGTGCGATTAGGTTAATGGGATGAGGGTAAGGGGCCCTTATCCCAGCCTCTTGTCTGTGTTTTTTGGGTGTTATTTCCCAGACAGTGAGCACAGGAAATCACGCTTTTTTTTTTTTTTTCTTCTTCCTTCTGTTGGTGTTGTTTTTGGATGCTGCGACATCCTTTCGCGGTGGTGAACGATGAGGGCCTTTTGAAATTCATTAAGGATGGATGGGCTGCAGCATCTCTCCCCCAGGCTCTCTCTGTGTAACAGATCGCCGCAGCCCTCAGTCACCGCAGCGATCGCGTCGATTAAGCTGTCGGAGACACAAGGTCTCTCGACACGACGGGCAAAAAACAGGCTTTTTTTTCACCCCTTTATAAGGCCCTACACAAGGTCTCAAACAACAAATGCATACCAGTTGTAGCGC
>CM059288.1:8696375-8711375 GCA_030347295.1 Setipinna tenuifilis | reverse complement strand
ACACACCAGAGCAGATGGACCACTATGTACTCCCTCTCAGCGAGACAATCAGCAGAGGCAAAACTTCAACTGGTCTTCATTACTTTCTCATTAAAGACACACAGTGGGGGGAGCACAGACCAATTTAGATCTGAGTCCGGAGATAGGCAGCAGTGCACTTGGCCATACTGAGGGCCACGCTGTCTTATCTGTGATGAGTTTTGATTATTTCTCTCTTTTTTTTGGCTTACATTTTGGAAAATGAACAGTGACTGCTGACATTGTCCTATCAGTGATAATCTTCCATTCTGAAACATGCTGAATTTTTTGCTGTAGCTAGATTGTTAGATTGATTTATGATATCAACCCCGGGGGCCATTTTTCTCTTTCGGGTTGTATTTGTACTTCACAGCTTGCTTGGCTTGACTGGCCTGGCGTCATGTCCCAGCCAGTAAAGGGTTTGCAGTGACTGAAGATGAAAAAAGACAGAAACAAACAAGAAACAAACAAACCACAAAGTAACAAAACAATTTGACCTTGTGCTGAGCTGAACCATGATTCAAAAGCTTTTCGTGCTGTACCTTTCATTCATGTCCACAGAAGTTCTCAGAGGCTACCTTGTTGTTTAAAAAAAAAACACTTCACATGGCAAACATTTATCACAATATTGGACTGCGCATGAACCAAGCAAACAAGACCTTGTAGCATAAACCACTAAAAGAGAGAGAGAAATAAAAAACATGAGATTGGGGCTCGTTATTTAAGTAGGGACACTTGTTGCAGGGACAGAGTCTAATTACCTCCAGTGAGAGGTCAGAGGTTGTGGGCGATGGTGTGGCAAAAACAGGCTGTCAGGCAACAGCCACACCCACGCCACAGCTTTGACATCATGTTGCCTGTTTTCCACCAGGCATACCGGTATTCTGGTGCAGCCACTGTGTGTTTACACTCCTGTTTTTTTTTTTTTTGTTATTGCTCTGCCTCTTTCCCCTGCCTAGCTTAAGCTAATAATTAGTTTTGCGTTCCAGTTCAGTGACAGTAGCACATTTCCTTCACCGCTATGCGTCTCCTCATACACAGCAGGGAGAGAGGGAAAGGGAGAGAGGATGGAAGAGAGGGGAAAAAAGAAAGAGCGAGAGCAAGGAGGGAAGAGAGAGGGTGGGAGGGAGGGAGAGAGGGATACACAGAGAAAGAAGGAGGGAGTGAGAGAGGGATAGAGAGAGGCACGAGGAGGGATAGAGAGACATACAGAGAGGGAGTGGATGGAGAGAGGAAAGACAGCGGAGACAAAATGAAAAATCGAGAGCAGGAAGAAGGGGGAGCAAGATGGAGAGAGCAGAGAAGCAAAAGGATGAGAGAAAGAGGGCAGGGAAGAAAAAAAAAAACTAGATGGAAAAGGGAGGACTGAGAGTAACTGAGGCACAAACTCATCAGGGCTGTTTCAGAGGGAGACAGCAGGACAAACAGGGCCTGACAGGAGCAATCCAGAGTGCACGGCTAAACCCCCTCAGCTCTGATGAGCCCTATAGAGGGCCCCTCATCAACAGCTGACGGATCATTACCGCAGCCCGTATTACCCACAAGCCCCAGTGCACGGCCACGGCTCGCTCAGAGCTCCTCAAAATACCCACATTTCACACTGGCTGCCATCTAATTCGGCAAAATACAGCAGAGGATGGGGTCTGGGGGTGGTGGTGGTGGTGGTGGTGGTAAGGCGGGGTGAGGAGGCAAACAGTAAAGAACTTGGATAAGTTTTGGGGGGACATGTTGCGTTGGGGGGGGAAATCGATTCGATAAGCACATTAGCGGGCAAGTGGTGGAGATGATGACAGAGGGCGGGGAGGTGGTGGAGCCCCACGAAGAAAGCAATTGAAATTGCGGGAGCATTTCCTTCCACCTCATTCAAGTAATCAAAGTGAACGATTCAAGGCAATTGGGTTCCTTGGGAATAGTCTCCGAGTTTGTCATTTAGAAAAAAAACACTAATATATAAATCAAACTTTCAGGGTTAGCTTTCATGTAAGCCAATTTACTCAACCTCCTACGCCGCGAAGCCGAGCCCACATCAACAGCCGTTTTCGTTTTTATTTTATTTTATTTTATTTATTTATTTTTTAGCTAAATAAATTAAATTAAATATGGCAGTGAACACACTTATACACTTTGGGCTTATTACATCATTTTGACTAAAAGCACTGAATGCATTATGCAAAACGTAGCTGCCCCACTAGTTAAGATATTGCAAGAGGGAGACGCTTGATAAATCCATCCGTGCCGTGGGACATATAAAGCCGTCATGGAGCTGACATGCAGTCAGCTCCAAATGGAGGGGGGCCTGACTGACAGCGGGCAAGGCATGATGGGATAGCTGCCCTTCGCCATGGGAACAACAAAGTAGCACCCTGGACTTTTCCAGATTCCGCAGTGTAAAATGGACATGGACTCCTTCTTATTCCCTTCTTTTTTTAATCAATTCAGATCATACACTGGGGACGCAAGTTGGATCAGGGCTACATAAACAGGTCCTTTTCCACAAAGCTTGCTGTACTTAGTGGTGACAACTACTGACAACTCCCTTAGACTACTGCATTCAATTAACATCAATAACAATAGATTTGCAACGATTTAGGGGGGCTAGTGATGGTTGCCTGTTTAAATGGTGATTTATGGTGCTCTTAAGAGTGGAGCATGGCGCTTTAACCTGACTTACACATTTATAGCCTCGGCACTCGTGAGCATTGGCAGCTTCTTCTGAAGGCCTGAGAATTTTCTATTTAGCCACGAACAGCACAAACTGGGAACACTTTGCTGAGCTCGTACCTTGGCATTAAGACGACAGCTGGTGATTAGACCAGAAATCCCTCCACTGCATGTTAAAGACACCGTGGAGCACGAACAGAATTTGTGCCCTAATAATAGTAATGAAAAAAAACCAAAATAACAACTAAATATTTATTTTTTTTAAAAGTCAAATACAAGGACCAGACACAGCTGCTGAGGGTAGTCTCTTGAGCTTCCAAACATACTGTAGCTTCCAAGTATCCCAAACATTACCTTCCATCTTCACTCGGCTCCCCAACGACCGCCTTTGCTCCTTCCTACCCTTCCCACCCACACACACACACGTACACACATTCCCAATTTCCTTTTTCCTTTACATAGTAATATTCACTGGAGGGTCGGTGGGTTTCAAAGAGAAAAGGGACCCTGGTGATCGGTGATCAAGGCTTTCCCAGTGTTTGACCCTTTACCAAATGTGCTCTGACTTCTGTCGCTTGAAAACTTCCTGGCATTACCACCAAGCACATGTGGGCATATGTAAAAAGCATGAAAAAAGCTGAGGGCAGAAACATTTTGTGCTCACCTTTCAGAGGCTTCCTCTGCTTCTCTGGCTTTTACTCCCAGAGCCTCCATCAGCACTGACAGATGACTCTGCTAATGGTTCATCAATGAACAAATGAGTGGGGTGTGGATAGGCTCACTCCCCACCCCCACACCCACTCCTGACACACACTGACACACACACACTGACACACACACTGACACATACACTGACACACACACTGACACACACACACAGCCCTGTCTTCTATCTGTCAGAGAATCTCACATGAACTCGCATGCCTCAGGTCCTCATCTTTCTGCAGTCTTTCCCCCCGTTAAGTTTAATTAATCAAAACGACTTAATTAACAGACTGTAATTATCACAAAGAAGCGGGCCACGCTCTTTGAAACATAAGTGCCTTAATGGCAGAGTGTGTTGAGTGCATTGCATTGGTGTTTTAATACATAATATGTTAATGTGAACATATTAATCCATCATGGATCTAATAAAACATTCATAACCGTCCCTGTAAAGTCTCAGACCCGAGCGTCTGCATGCCAAACTGTCTTGGCAACACATACTGATTCTCACTGTGTAAAAAGATGGGAGGATAAGACCAAAAAATACAGAGCTTGTGAAAGTGTCGTTTAAAAACATCTGGCAGACTAACACATGAACCAGCTTGTTTCACTTAGTCCCAATCATCTCGCATAGTTACCACTGTATAATTAACCAATGCACATCAACAGCGGTTGATGTGAAGCATTCCCCATCTCCTCAGAAGCATAGCCCATCTATTCCATCATGGTCATTACCTTCTACACAATAAGCCATGTTGGAGAAGCACTTAAAGACATTCGCCACACTGCCTCTGTTCAATCATTAAAGTGCATGTTAGGGGAGCAAAAAACATCTGGAAGCTCACTGATGCTGCTCACCCCTTCCTACTTTGCTCGAGGGAACAGCTGACCCACAGAGGCCGCCAATTTGTTTCAACACCCATCTCAATTGCAGATGTGCCTCAAAAGGTGGGCGTCATGCTAGGCCCAGGCAGATTAGGTCACAGCTGGGGCATGTGGCATGAACCTCATCCAGCCAGGCGGGATTCCAGGATCCGTCGCGCACGTGTATTTATCCTGTGCACCATCACTCTTGCCGTAAAAAAAGCCGCTGCCATGGTAGAGGAGTGGCATTCAATTCTGTATTCCCAGCACCAAAGGATTACAGCGGCAATTTGCAGGAGGCATCAATACATTGAAAGGCGTGTTACTATGGCAAATCTGCCTGAACGGAGGCAATGAACTCTGATGGATTTTTTCATTATTAGCGCTAGGTGTTTCAATCATTTGGAAAGCGTGTCTTTCCAGTAAAAACAAACGCGTGAGAAAAAATTGGGATATTTCATACAGAGGTCTTCATCATAAATGTTCAACAGGTCTGGTGCATTGCAAGCTGAGGGGAGGGCTATGAATGCAAGTCCAGATGTCAGTCAACTGATCAATCACATAGAGTAAATTGATCAATAAAAAGAAAAGATGCAACATATCGGTTACCCTAAAGAGTGGAAATATTTGAACAGTTTTTTTGTACCCTGAAGACAGGTTTGCTCAAAAACCCAGGGAGGGATTACTGCTTTAAAACTAGGCCCTTGATATATCAGACAAAATGAGAAAAAAAGATCTCAGTCTAACTTTGGTCTTTTTTTTCTATTCAATTTCAAAGGCTGTATAGTCCTGAAATCCCAGAAGAGAAAGACTCAGAAGCAAGAGAATAAACAATGGTGGGGCAGGGAGTGAAGGGAAATAAAATGACAGTGCATATTTTGTGTGTATGTTCAAAAAGCATTAGCTAGGAAAAGATTTAATAAGGAAGTCATCGGAACTGAGATGAAAATACAGTAAGACACTAAGATGTTCTGGGACCTAGACGCCGCACGATAGTTAAAATGAAGCTCAAAGACGGAACTGGTGGTTTGCAGTTTCATCAGTACGAAGGGTGCATGACAAAAACTAAGCTGGTAAAACTCCTGCTTGGAGACGATCTCAGCTCACCTTTCTACATTAATGCAGCTTCATCACTGCTACTTTATTGTATCCTAGTAACTTCTCAGGCACTCTGACCAATCAAAGCAGTTGGACTATAATAAAGCCTGATGTTCACAATATAAAAAAAGCCTCGTATAAATAGCACTGCAGGCATCATCAATTAGCAAGCAGAAAAAGCCCTGTCAAAACAGTATACCTTGCCACTGGCATTTCTACCACTTCAGCGTGAGATAGAGGAAGAAAAAAAGAAAAATAACTAACAAAAATAAATAAAACAAAAGCAGCAAAATCAGAGAAGAGGCTGTAGGCAGACTAGGAGAGTGCTGATGTGGACCGCAGCAGACAGACCCTTGAGAAGCACGGGCAGGTGGTCATGGGGTGGATCCTGTTTCATTGGCCTGTGTACTACATGTGTAGTGTTCAGGAAGGAGTAACAGCGTGGCGGTTATTAGCTGAGCTCTGCACTGCGAAGCAAATCGGCCCGATCTATGGGCGTGCTCTCGAACAGCGACCACAGCTCTCTCCCTCGGGCGCTGTCAGTCAAGCAAGGTTGGCCGACAAAGTCGGTCAATTTGTTTAGGGTTGTGACAAAAGGGCTTGTGCTTAACATTTAGCTAGAGCACCCAGATACATGCCTGAAGAGAGGGAGATATACAAACATGAAACATGCATGCGTGACTGCCTGAGATTGTCGTCAGGGGAGATAACTTGACACAATCCTTTGAAAACAGGCTCGAGAGTTGCTTTAATCTATTTTTCCCCTGTTTGAAGTTGTAACATGTCAGAGCTAGGAAGAGGCCCTACTGATCTCTCCACTTTGTTCTGAGGCAAGTAAATGACAGTGTGACTATCTTGCACGCCTAATTAATTGTAGTTTTGCGTCAGGAAGAAAAACAGAAACAACATGTTTGATAGCCGTTGTTATTAGCAGCCAAATGACTAATACAAATCGCGCTAGCAGGAAAAGGCGGTGCAAATGGATGCGAGTCTATTTGGATGAAAAATGTATCTGAGCCACACAGAGAAGGAAAAATGGACGCTGCTCCCATGGTTTGCTCAGGTCATTTAGCAGGAAGAAATGCATGAAGAAGCAAATAATAGGATTAAAATGCAAATAACTAAAGCAGAGAAGGGGGTGAACAAAAATAAAGAAAGAAAAGCTAAATTACACGAGAGAGAGGGAGAGAGAAAGAAGGCAAAAGTGAATTATAAAGACCATCCCTATGACTTCTTATCCGCTGGACTGCCCTCACTGGAGTGCCTTGACGCTTGTCACCTGTAATTGACTCCCCAGCGTCGGGCAGACTCATTCTCTGGCAGAGTTTCTCCTGCATTTTAACACGTGGATTTCCCACTGTGGCACTATGCAGCCGAGCGGCTCACCAGGCATCATCAAACATGGCATTAGGGAGAGGATGCTTTCCGAGGAGCATTTAATGCACAACTTAAAAGCTGGCTTTGGTGGTGCACTTCAAACAAAGGCTGCTTTCTGTGAGGCCATTTCAAACACACTAAAGGCGGGCGGAGAGGAAGCATTAGAAGTAGGAGTCTCTTTTGGCTTTTTTTTTTCTCGAACACAACCAAGCAGGTAACTGAATGGGGAATTAGCCTCCCACTTTGTGAGCATAACAGCTCTCTTACCAACTTAAAATAATGCACAGCAGAGAGCGCCGCATGCATCAATAAACTGTCTGAGGACTGGCTATGATACAAAAGCACTGTACCTCTCCCCCGTCGTGATTATGTGTTATGAACTAAATAGAAATGTGATGCTAGTCTGTTCGGAAGCACTTTCTGGGTCTCTGACACTAAGCTATCAAACACCCACCACTGCTGCCCATGGGAGCCCCACTGCAGGGCTCTGTGATCAATCACGTCTGGACTGTGCCGATACATGCAGACCCCTGGAATTAAGTGCAGCTTCCTCCAGCTTCCTCCCAGTGGGGTATCGTGGTGGCAAGAGGAGAGGAGGGAGGGGGGGGGGGGGGGGGGGGGGAGATGTGAAAAGATCCAGGCTGTGGGAAATGCGATCCTTCCCCTGGAGACAGCGTGATTTCTGCTGCAACTTGAGAATCCACTCCGGGATTAGAAAGAGAAAGGAGAGAGGAAGGGGAAAAAAAAAAACACTAACAATGAATTGAGTGCTGTTGTGCGCACCGGGGGACATTAACGTCCACCACTGTATTACCACGGCACTGTCCGCACGGATGGTCATGGCTTGCACACATGCCCTTCCCAACCCCCCCTCCCACCCCACTCCACTCCGCCTGCCACCCAAAACCTACACTGAGGAAGATGCAAGGGAAGGGAGGAAAGTGCATCCATTAGTGGTAGATGGAATGAAATGCAGCGAGTACAAGGCACCGGCTCTGATGAATGGGCCACTGTCTCTGGGCTAATGGGAGGTCCCAGCACCATTAGCCAAGGGTAGCCATAACCACGCCCGAGGAGATAGATGAACGCATTACCAGAAACTCTCTCTCTCCTCCGGCCCCCGGACCCGGACCCAGACTCTTGCGGGAATCCTCCCGCTCCACAAAACCACCGAGACCAGCAAGCACCCCCCTCTGCGAGGTGAAAAGTGTCTTCATTCGAGCACAGCACAAGACAAGAGATCAAGCAACTTGAGGCAGCAGGGGGTCGGGTGCGGGGTACGGGTGAAGGCGTGTCCGGGATGAGGATTTACAGAGAGCAGGGGCGGGTGAAGTCAAGGTCAACTGAAATGGAGAGGCTGATGTCATATTCTTTGCTTCATGGAGACAGATTACTCCAAAAGTGCAAAATACAAAGCAAAGGACGCAGAGAACAACAAGCTTTATTTTTAAAGCGTACTGGCAGTGTACACATGATACAGGGTAAATAGGGGGGGGGGGGGGGGGGGGAGCAAAGACTAACGCCTCTGCCTTTTCAGTGTCCTCTAGCTGTCTCTTAACAGAAACAGCAGGTCTGTGGCTTACACACAGGGCACTGCACCTTGTGACTGCAACTCTGCTTGCTGTGACAGGCCTGCTTCCCCTCCACCTCCACCTCCCTCTCCTCCTTCTCCTTCACATGGCCCAGACAGCATGGCGGAGCATGGGTGACCCACACTGAGGAGCAGACAGCGGCGGCGGGGGGAGAGCCTGAGCCTGAGCCTGGCCTGTCTGTCTGTCTGTGTGCCGCTGCCACTGCTGCTCAGTGGTCGAGCTGCAGCACGCGTGGCACTGCGCTGTGTCGCTGCTGCTGCTGACCTGCGCCGCCGAGTTTAATCTATTGACTGGTGTCCCCAGAGCTGGCATTATCTCCGACTGGGTGGCACAACTGCCAGGATCTTATCAACAGCAGCCAATTATGAAGAGGAGGGGGGTTGGGGGGGGGGGGGGGGGGGGGAGTAGGGGTAATAGGGGGAGGAGGGGGGGAGAGCGGCGCATTAAGAAAATGTCAGCAGCTTGCTAACCCCTAGGCCGAGCTTATCGGCTGCCAGCAGTCCCCGCAGACAGCTCTGTCTCTATTGTTGCAGCCGCCAACGCCACTGGGGAGGACTTCTCATCCAAGGCGGGGGGGGGGGGGGGGGCAGTAAACTTTCAATTAAAAGATTAAGAAAAAAAGACTCTATGGATCTCTGTCAGATAGACATATGCACACACTGACATACACTCAGTCAGTCACTCCCTCCCAGACACACACTCACAGACTATTTCAGGTGCCTTCAAATTTGGAGCAAACAGTACTCCTTTCTCCTGTAAGAAGCTGGCAAGCATCATCTTTTTCCCCTGAAAGGCAAAAGCTGCTAGAGCTCGGACAGCACATCTAGCAACAACAGGGAGCTCTTGCAGCGAGGGTGACAGAGGAAGAGAGAGAGATAGAGAGAGAGAGAGGGTGTGCGAGAGTAAAAGTGAGAGAGTGAGAGAGCGAGCTGAGAAGCGTCTACTGCCGAGGAAATCTGCCTCTTGGAAAGGCCGCCGGGCTTTGCGGATTGACTATCAGAGTAGAGATACAGAGATTACTTTTCCTATTCTAGCCGTTTTTTTTTTCTTCTTCCTTTCACATCTGTGCCACCCTGCTGTAGCGTATGCCCATCACACTCTGCCAGTGCCAGACCCGAGGCTTAACAACTTTTATAGCCGACATAGATTAATAAAAGGGGTTCATTCTGTAGACTGGCAAAATAAAGCAAACCCCAAGACCGAGCCAAATGAAAAAAAAAAGAGGGAGAAATTGAGAAATAAATCTTCCACTTAAAAAGGAACCCTCCTTCTTTTTGTTACTTTTCACAGAAATGAATCAAGGCTTATGTTTTTCCTGGCTGGGCAGAAACAAGTCTCAATACTGAAATACTTTGAGCGCTATACACAACTGGGTTGAACTCTGGGATACGGCTGTAATACCCATACCATGCTCACGAGGTCACTTCCTGCCTCTCACTTAAAGAAGAGGCCGATTCAGCAGCGGGACAAAGTTGGCCGAGAGAGGATGACTGGCAGGCACAAGGCTTTTGGGTTCAGCTACTGAGCACGGACCTTGCCAGTGACATTGCTGCTGGTCAAGTGGCTGTCAGGTGTGTTTGAGTGAGTGTGTGCATTCTCAAGTGGCCGCGTGGGTGTGTACATGTGTGTGTTTGTGTGTGTGTCTGTGTGTGTGATTGTGTGTGTATGTGTGTGTGTGTGTGTGTATGTGTGTGTGTCTGTGTGTGTGTGTGTGTGTGTGTGTGTGTGTGTGTGTGTGTGTGTGTCTGTGTGTGTCTGTGTGTGTGTGTGTGTGTGTGTGTGTGTGTGTCTGTGTGTATGTGTGTGTCTGTGTGTGTGTGTGTGTGTGTGTGTGTACCAAAACAAGGTGAGGCAAGATTAGGCTGTCACAACTCAGCCTGACTGAGACGTGACACAGGGTAGGCCTGACACCTCACATGGCCAAGTGAGTCACATTAGACATAACACAAACACACACACAGATACACATGGAAACAAACATACAAATACACACTCACACACACATATAAAAGCACTGCATACTACCCAGCCACAGTCAGAGGTCAATCACCCAGGGTTCCACGTTTTTTTTCCCCTGCCACATTAGAAGTCAGGGGAGTGTTTGGGCACAGTGATGGGCATGCCCTGACAGCTGACAGTGGGTGCTGATGCAGACGTATATGAAGAGGGGTGCCTGGATGGATTAATGCACAGGTCAGAGATGAATGGACAGATGGATGGGTCGACAGATGAAGAAAGGCAGAGGTAGACAGCAGGGGGATGAGAGAGAGGGAGAGGGAGAGCGGAGTGCCCTCAAAGCATCCATGTAGCCTGGCCGTGAGAGGTACGTGCAAGATGTGACAGGCCTGAGATACTGCCCCCCACACCACCCCACCCCATCCTGCCCCACCCCCACCATCTCTCCCACTACCCCATCAACCTAAGAGGACTGACAACACCTTGTGGCAAGCTATGTGTATGTGTGCAGTTGTTTGTGTGTATATGTCCGTGTGTGTGTGTGCATATGTATGTGTGTGTGTGAGAGAGAGAGAGAGAGAGAGAGAGAGAGAGAGAGCGAGAGAGAGAGAGAGCGAGAGAGCGAGAGAGTGTATGTGTGTGTGTATGGGAGAGATAGAGAAAGAGAGAGGAGGTGTGTGTGTGTGTTTCTGTGTGTGTGTGTTTCTGTGTGTGTGTGCCCATGTCTACCATCTCCTCAGAGAGAGGGGGGCTGGGCGTGGGTGTTGGAAAAAAATCAGTCCGGAGTGATGGGTGCTGGGGCTTCTGTCTAACAGGATGACAGAAGAGCAGCCGCCTTTGGTGCACACTAATGGCTCACACCTGCACCGAATCAACATAGGATCAATGCTCCATGCACCTGGGACTGCTGGAGGTCCCTCACCCGCTGCCGTGAGAGGAAGCAGTCTCCCCTGTGTGTCCCAGCCTCAACGTCATTAGTGTGTGTGTGTGTGTGTGTGTGTGTGTGTGTGTGTGTGTGTGTGTGTGTGTGTGTGTGTGTGTGTGTGTGTGTGTGTGAGTGTTCCCAGCAGCACTGTCACAACAGACGCACACACTGAACACCGCGTTTTTTCTCACACAGCTTACGCCCCTTGGCAGCCGGGTCTCCTCACATGGTAATGAGCGACACTTAACATAACATCACGAGAAGAATATCGATCCAAAACCACGACATGTGCAAAAAAAAAAACAAAGAAAAAAAAAACATGAAGTCTCTCTGTGAGAGGAAGAAGCAGGAAGTGAAGTGGCGCTTCGGTGGCGCGTTACCAGGACAGATTTCCACTGGGAGGCTCAGGCAGCGCTGCAGATGGAGCACAAGGACATCTAAACAGCAGCTGACCTCCCTCTGCTCAGAGCACATTCCAGCAGAGAGAGAGAGAGAGAGGGAGAGAGATGGAGAGAGGGAGGGAGTGAGAGGGGGAGAGAGAGATGGAGAGAGAGAGATGGAGGGAGAGAGAGAGGGAGAGAGGGGTGGAGAGAGAGGGCGAGAGAGAGAGAAAGAGAAAAAGAGAGAGAGGGAGAGAGAGAGAGAAACAGGGAGAGAGGGAGAGAGATAGAGGGAGAGAGAGAGAGGGAGCGAGGGAGAGGGAGAGAGGGAGAGAGATAGAGGGAGGGAGAGAGAGAGAGTGAGAGTGAGAGAGGGAGAGAGAGGGAGAGGGACAGAGACAGAGAGAGAACACAACTTATTCATGCAAGGAGGTACAGTCACTACAAAACAAAAAAACAACTTCTATCTTGCACAGGTAATGCGTTGTAAATTATCATACTGTGCCGACATTGTATAATATCAAGTTTTCCCCATGTATATTTCAACAGAACATCACGGTAGCTTTTTTTTTTTTTTGTGTGTCAGTGACGGCTCGTACTGAAAAGCGAGAACACTGCTCAGCACGGATCTGATTAGTTTATGAGGGAGCTTTCAATAAGCCACAGCTAACAACACTTCTTTCCCGAGCAACAACGAGAGGCCTCTGACCTGTTCATAAGTGAGTGTATATACAGTACATAATACATGTGTGAGTTGGGCTGCCAGCGCTGAAAGTGCGTTTGCGAGGTTGCAGAGCCGTGCAATAACATCATCTCACACATGTACAGCGCAGCATTGTGACGGCAGGAAATCAGTCTGCCGTCTGCTGACAGTACAACTGGGGGAGAGGAGAGGAGAGGAGAGGAGAGAGACGGGCTCACAGTCAGATTGCATCTCTTCATCATCCCCCCCCCCCCCCCCCCCCCCCCCCTCTCCAGCTGATGACAGTGTTTGTGATATACCACAAGATTTTTCGGGGCGCGGCGATAAGCATACACTACGCGTGCCAGTTATTTTAGGGGTTACGGACCACTGGCTGGTGAAATCACTTTTTTTTTTTTTTCGTGCTGGTTGGCGTGACCGCAGAAAAGTGGCGACGCCTACATCTTTTACGGCCCGCATTTCTTTGTCAAGATACTACTTGAGGATGACACAGTACACTGCATTGCAAATCAGAGCCCAGGTTTGATATGAAATACGCAAGACTGTCAAGACCACCTACGCGAAGGGGAAAAATGATATACTTTTGTAAGGTGTGCCCGCCAAGCAACCTAGCCAGCCAACAAGCCAGCTAGGAGGCCAGTCTGCCCCTAACTAAAATAGCACATCCTGGGAAGCCCAAGTCATTGCTCGAGAGGGGGGATTTGCCGAGCGAATGATTACATTTTTACAGCGAGATAGATATCTGTCCTTCTCCTATGTCACAGAGAGATGAGGAGAGAGATGAGGGATTGAAAGAGACAGGAGATAGCGAGCGATAAGTATAAAAGAGCAAGAGAGCAATGGAGAGAGAAATGAGAGTGGGAGAGATAGAAAGAGAGAGAGACAGACACACACACACACACAGAGACTGGGTAATAGGGAGGAAAAGAAATGGGGAAGGTCGGTGATGGACAAATATGTGGAGGAAGAAGCGAAGGTTACAGCGGGAAAATAATGTCCTCAAAGGGCTGCTCGATAAAGCTCCTTGCAAGTCTGCCACCAAGTTTCCTGTTTTGTTTGGTGGGGAATGGCCAGCACCCAAGGGGAAGCTAAAATGACGTACAAGGTCAGGGAAAGGCTGTGCTCATTTTAAAAGGGAAAGCATCCCTGGGTTGCAGAGGCGGACATCCCAGGGTTCAGAAAGTAAAAAGCCCTGCCACATATTTGTTCCAGCCAATTCACTGAACCAGCTTATCCTAGGTAGATGAGATTGTTGAAATTAATGAAATGACCTGTGTTGAGAGCACAGGCAGAAGGAATACATCGCAGGACGTTTACTTTCTCTCAATGCGCTTTGTCCGCCTCTGCTGGGTTTGTCACCTTCTCCGCGAGCAACCTTGAACCAGCCTGGCCTGGGGCGAGAGCTGAAAACGAGGTCTCTAAAAAAAGGCTCCTGATTGCAGAGGATAACATCCAAGGAGGGCGCCTTGCCTTGGCCTCACCTGAGCGAGGGCCCTGTGCATAACCAACGCAAACACAATGGGGATTCAATTATGGCAGATGTCACAATTCTCCCGGCGCCCAGATAGAGGTGACTCAAGAGTCACACAGCTGTCAAGTGTGTGTGTGTGTGTGTGTGTGTGTGTGTGTGTGTGTGCGCATGTGTGTGTGCGTGCGTGCGTGTAACTGCATCTATCTGTGTGTGTGTGTGTGTGTGTGTGTGTGTGTGTGTGTATGCGTCTATCTGTGTGTGTGTGTGTGTGTGTGTGTGTGTGTGTGTGTGTGTGTGTGTGTGTTAGTAGTTGGAGAAATGTGTGCTTGAGCAGCTCTATGGAACGTCAGAGTAGAAGGTCGAGGGAAGGAAGGCAGAAGCAGCAGCAGCAGCAACAACAACAACAACACGCGGAGAGCGGCAGAGCAATCCTGCCGCTACAGTATGCGCGGCCTCTGTGCCTTCATTTCTCATACAGCGCTGAATTAGGTGCAGCGTGACCCTTCTCCCCCCACAGCGCCACTGTCTCCATCACTCCCTTCCTCAATTACGAGAGGAGGAGCACCGAGGTGACAATGGCAGAAACAGAACTGGCGAAGGAGGTGACAATTTTTTTTTAATATATATATATTTTATTATTATAGTAGCTCTAGCAACCAACTCCCTCACCACAGTTCCTCCATCTGCTCCTCTCTGCTATGACAGCAAAAGACCAGGAAGGCCGGGGCGGACGGACGAGGAAAGAATATTAACGCCGTGGCCTTGAAACCTGTGCGGGGCTTTGCCAGACTGAGCACCAGGAGAAAAAGAGAAATAGAAATAAGCGAGGCGGTAAAAACTCCCCTCGTACACACCAGATGAGGAGTGGGAGGGCCACAGGGGTGAGAGTTACCAGGAAAGGAAGGAGGGAGAGAGGGAGGGAGGGAGGAAGAGGATGGGGGGGGGGGTAGCGGTTGCTGGAGCAACACAAACATCACCTCCAGTCAGTTTAATCATTAAAAGAGAGACTGAAAATAGACAAAGAAGTCACACTGGGTCAGACGAGGTCCTAGCTCCTCCCAGGGAGGGAGTAGGCGAGGAGGCAGAAAACTGTAAAAGAACGCATGCGCATGCACACACACACACACACACACACACACACACACACACACACACACAGGCAGGCAAGCAGGCAGGGACACATGCACGCGCGCACACACACACACACACACACATTTATGCACACTCAGACACTTACACACACAGGTAGA
>CM059288.1:8686375-8691375 GCA_030347295.1 Setipinna tenuifilis | reverse complement strand
CACACTGGAGGGCATGAACATAGGAAAGAAATTGGAAGAATGTGTGGCAACTCTGAGTGGAAACCACAGCGCACTGAAGAGAAATTTGGAGAGGCACAGCGTATTTCCCTTAATTCTCTACTTCCGTGCATGAGAAAAACCCAAAAGGCTTTGGCTCCATAGATAAAAGCCTGAGGGAATTCCACTCAAGCATGTGATGTAAAACATCACACAGAAATACATTTCTCTTCTTCTCTTAAATACCCATGTGAACTATTTCTCTGTGTAAATAACTGATGCATTCTATTCCTTTCTTTCTAGCCCCCCACTCCCCCCCCCACCCCCCCACCCCTAAAAGCCTCCATTTGTGTTTATGTGTGTGGGGTTTGGAGGCTTAATGGGACAATAACACCAGCTCTAATAATGCTGATAACTTCCTGTGAGGCAAGCGTAATCTCTGCTCAGTGCGGGGCTGCCTGCGAGGCGACAGCGGGTTAAGCCGAGCTCGGCAGCCGCCCCGTTTAAATGGGCCCATTTTATAAACTCATTTTCACACGTTCACAATCTCTCTTTCTCTCGTTTCCCCCCTTCTCTGCCACAACCCCTCCCCTCTTCCCTTTCCCCCCACCCCACCCCACCTCCACTTCCACCTTCATTATTGCCTCCTTCTACAGACCTCCAGTCACTACAGGGTGGCGAAAGCCCCAAAGGACCAATAAAGGACTTGAAATGTCGAGCCCAGCCAGAGAGAGACGCTGTGTACTTAAATTACATAAGGAGAGTTTACTAAAAAAAAAAAAATAAAGAAAGAAAAACTTTAATGGGGCCATATTTTTTTTTCTGCTTTGGCGTGCACTTTGGCTCAGTATTGACTGGCCAGAAGCTGCCGTCATGGGCTCCAAGTCCCCGTCCAGTTAGCGGAGAAAGGAAAACACTGCTGACCCCTCTCAGACAGACAAATGTCTGAGTACCCTGCGTTTCGTGAGGCTGAAAAGAATTCGGTGGGCTTCGGCACACGACCGCAGGGCTTCCTGCTGAAGAACCCGACGCTTCCCCTCCCCTCCCCCTCCCCCACCCCCACCCTTTTTTCCTTTCTCCCCTCGCCTCCCCCTCCCCCCCACCCTCCGTCTCTGTTAAAGAAACTGCTACGCGAACCATAAATCAAACCAGACCCAAACAAAAGCCAGCGCCAGCCGTACGCAAAGCCCCATCAATTTTTATGAAATTAAAGCTAGGATGTTTACAAAACTTGGAATGAGTTTCGTTTCATTTTTTTCTCTTTCATATTTATTTATTTTTTCCTCTTTTTAACAGCGGTGCAGTGGAGTCTAGCTCATCAGGAATGATGGGGGGCTATGAATCGCTCTGTGGCGAGGGGGCCGTGTGCCTCATCCGTTTCTCCTGATAACAGCAACGGCGGCTCCAGCCTTGAACGGCTGCCGCTCGCTGCTTAATAGATGTGAGAGAGGAGAGAGAGTGGCAGAGAAACCACATTGTGCACATATGCTCTGGCTTACTGTGTGCCTTCCAGCATATCTGTTCTACGGTATGGGTTTGGGGATGTGTGCACTAGCCAGTGAGTATATTTGTCAGTGTGTGTCATAAAGAGTGTAGCTGTAACTCTCTGTGTGTGTGTAGTTGTAACTATGTGGCTGTGTGAGGCTGTGCGTGTCTGTGTGTGTGCGTGTGTGTATGCGTGTTTGTGTATGTATGCCTGCATATATGTCTGCAGGGAAAAAATAAAAAAGTAAAAAAAGAAAGCCTACAGCTGTCTCCTCTGATCATGGCAGTCGTGAGAAACACACTGCAGCAGGAAAGCTCTGGAAACCGACTCCCTGTGTCTCTGCTAGGATGCTACGAGGAGAGAAAACAGAAGACTCTCTGATATGGCCGGGTGGGGGAGGGGGCTGGAGGGAGAGGGAGAGGGAGAGGGAAGGACCAGACAGAAAAGAAAGACGAACTGGATGGAGAGATAGAGGATGAAAGAAGAGAGAAGACAGAGGAGTGGTGCGGGATGGGGGAGGGGGGGTGGGGGGTGGGTTACTTCTCTCAGTCAGTGACCCCTCAGGCCAGAGGCGTGCCAGTCTCCTCAGATCCCAAGCTGCCATGGAGGCAGCTGAGCAGCAGAGGGGAGCAACTGCAGGATGAAGGGGAATAAGGCAGGAACAGAGGAGGGGGACAGCGGAGGGGCGAAGGGGTGGGGGCGAAGTACAGGGAACAGGGAACAGGGGAGCGGACGTGGGGAAAGCAACCAGACATGGAAGGAAAGCTGAGAAAGCAACTGGGGGTAGAGTGACAGATGAAGGCAGGGAGAGACAGAATGATAGAGAGAGAGAGAGAGAGAGAGAGAGAGAGAGAGAGAGAGAGAGACAGAGACAGAGACAGAGAGAGGGAGAGAGAGACAGTCAGAGACAGAGAGAGAGTGTGTATACAAACAAAAAATATATTACATAAGGGAATTCGAAAGGGAAATAAACGTAAGTAAAGAGCAACGCTGAAAATTGAGACATTCGAGAGGGATTATGTACAAATAAACATAAAGGAAATGCAGACAGACAGAGACAAGAGATGAGAGCCTGAGGGAGTGAAACACAGACAGATATCAGACAACTGATAAACATGCAGCCAGATGCAGCCTCACATAGCTTAAAGTTATCATACACCCCCCGGCACCCACAGACCACCACCACCCACCCACCACCACCACAACGCCACCCAACACCCAGGGCGCCCTTCACACGGCTCCTGCACATGGGCTCTGGGGCTTGGCTGTCCCCTCTCGTCCCTCCCTCCCTCCATCCTGGTCTCTTCTTTCCTTCCTTCTCAATCTGACATGCCTTCTCCCAGCCTCTAAGGAGCACCGTCAATTTTACATTCTCGCCCACTTTTCATTACAGCTGTCTTTCAGCCGAGAACACTCGCCTTTGCTGACAGCGCTCATCAAAAAAGGGGCTCCCTGTCTGTCTTGAGTTGAGCTTGGCTGGTGCGCCTCAGAAAGCATTCCCCAGTGAAACATGACCCCCCTGACTGGCATGTCCTGTTCCTACTCAAGGACTTGCGCTGGTTTTACTTATGCAGATCAGACAGTGGTGTTGTGGCATTGTACAAGTAGTGTGGCATTACCATAGGATTCACGTGTCTGTGCATTTTTAACACGCACATCCACATCCACATCAGCCGATTGAGCGGTCACACTGGGGAAGAGTCCATGCGAACAGACGTTCGGGCCCAGGGGAGAACACACATGCAAATGTACAAATGCTCATTTAATCTGGCTAGAGGGCACTGCTCAGCTTGATAAATTGCAGCATTTGTGAAGCACGCAAAAACATACATGGACACACGCACACAGACACACACACACACCTTCAATATGATGCAAAAATAATTATATGACAGTATGCTGAAAATACATGCAAAGGGAACCAAAAAAAAAAGATATTCCCAAACACACACCAATTCAACATACATCAACGCACACGACACACACACACACACACACACACATTACAGGAGAGCCACAGAGGACTGCTGACGCGGTGTTGGTGATTGAAGGCTTGAACTGCCTTGAAGCTGGGAGTCAGGGGGGGGGGGCGACGGGAGGTAAAGGCCTCTTCAGAGCGCCGCGATGCAGATGAGCTCCTGTCACCTCTCCCCCCTTTCATGTCACAGCCAGGCTCCTACTGCAAAGGCAGCCCCTGAGTCACAGTCACTTCAGCACCACCACTGTCACCGTTAGGGGCACCCTACATCATCAGGCCCCGTCTCCTCCCCCCTGCACGCCCACACCTTGAGCTCTAATGAGGCCAGAGTGCCTCTCCATGCTCCATCCTTGCTGCCTTTCCTCAAGTCTACCCCCACAGACACACATGGGGAGATAATGAATGCACGTGGCGTGGCGATATGCAAGGCTGCCCGGATGACACATCTTTGGTTGGGTTCCCAACCACTGTAAAGGTGTGTGTGTGTGTGTGGGGGGGGGGGGGGGGGTGAGACGACAGAATGGAGAAAAAAAAGGAAACACACAAAATGGAGGGGCTGAGTGGAAGACACCTACAGGAGAAGAGGGGTGGTGTTTTGCCTCTGACTGTCTAGTGCATGTCTGTGTGCGTGTGTGTGTGTGTGTGTGTGTACAAATATGTCAGGGGTCAGGTTGGAGGGGGGGTGGGGGGACGGGGGTGGCAGTTTTGGACCACTGTGATGATTGATTCACTTCAGCCCGACGTTGCCATGATGTGCCGGTAGCCGCCTGCTGGTGTTGACAATCCAAGCCTCCCATCAGGCATTGGGGCGCGTCAGGCCTAATCCAAAGCTGTCAGAGCTAAAGCACGCCCATAACACCCCTCTAACCCACACATCTCAGCGCCTCTTGGGGGCCGGATCACAGCAGAGCCACCAGGCCTTTGCGCTTTCCAGATAGAGAGAGAGAGAGAGAGAGACAATGGGAGAGAGAGAGAAAAAATAGAAATAGGACTGGAAGAGAGAAGAAGAAATAGAAGGAACAGAGGGGAGAGGAGGAGAACAGGGGGGGTGTGGTGAGGTGGGGTGTGTGTGTGTGTGTGTGTGGGGGGGGGGGGGGTTGTCATAAAGTGAGATGGAGAAATGACAGCAGCTGAACACCTCTGTCTTTTTATTTAGACATGGCTCTGGCATGTCACGCCGCCTTTCCAGGCATCACGGCCTGGCATTGTGCTCATTCTAAATTGCGCTCCCCTCCTCTCCAGAGGCGAACAATAATAGGATAAAGACGTGAGTGGCCTCCGGAGCCTCACGAGGCCTTTGAGATCACGATGACATAGCTCACACGGACAAGCTATGTGCCCCGCAGGCGTGCCATACAGGAATGGACCGAGAGCAGAGAGGTTAGAGCAGAAGTCAGGAGTAGAAGAGAGGAAAGGAGAGAAGAGAAGAGAGGAAAGAAAAGAAGAGAGAGAGAGAGAAAGAGAAAGGGAGAGAGAAAGAGAAAGAGAAAGAGAGAGGAGAGAGAGAGAGAGAAAGAGAGAGAGAGAGAGAAAGGAGAA
>CM059288.1:8581375-8681375 GCA_030347295.1 Setipinna tenuifilis | reverse complement strand
CTACAAACACCATCTTGAGCAGGAGCTGTGGTCACCTTCAACTTAAGGTACCTATTGCTTATATTCCTCCTATCTGCTCCAGTTTATGTAGCTTTGTTGATACCTTTATGACAGACAGGTTTCTTTTTTAGTTCAGTGCACATAAGCAAAGATGCAATGACCTTCATTTTTTAACTGTACAGAAGTGCTCCAGGTATTGACAAAGATTTTAGCAATATGAGTGGATATATTAAATATGGAAGTACAAGTTAAATGCAGTGAGATGATTTTTTATGCTACTGTAAATGTAAGGCACCAAAAAAGGACACCAAATTTCCAGATAAGTGGTTAAACTTTATCCGGTATGTAATATTAAAATATTTCAGCTGCAGCACACCCTAGGGACCTATGTTCGCATTATTTTTAGTTTGGAGTGTGTCCAAAGAATGTGGTAGTGATGCAGGCTGTCATATTATGCATCTTTACCCTGCCTTCGCTAGTTAGGTTCACAGGTCAATGCCATGATTAGTGTATGAGATGTGGCATGAGAGGTTTTTTTTTTAATTGGAGTGATGTAAAAGCATGCCTTTATAACCTTTGACTTGTCTCATTATTTTTAAACAAACAACTAGTAGCTCTCTGAAGCAACTGTTTGAAGAAGTGCTTTCTTCAAACTTTGCTATAGCCCAGATGATGTTTCTACTATGCTGCTGCAAATAGAAGGCCTTTGTATTCCCTTTAGCACACTGGCACTCAAAGCTCTTGCCAGCACGAGAATGGGAACACAGTGGATATCAAGGACTCCAGCACCTTTAAACTCCTTGCAGGGACAGGGACAGGCACAGAAGAAGAAGAAGAAAAAAACCCTAGCAGTGCTTCATTAATGCTGACAATTAATCCTCGCCAATTAACGTCTTCGAAAAGGCATGCGGCATAAGGTAGCACCTCTCCTTCCTGAGAATCTTCTTCTTGCGACTCATCCTTAACATGCATAATTACAGACCTGTGCTTTAATTATTATTCCAGCTGATAAAAAAAAAAAAACTGGGACACCAGGTTTTTTTTTGAAACGCGGAATGACAAGAGTGATAGAGAAAACAGACAGATGCACGAGAGAGAGAGAAGAAAATCTTGTCACCTCCTCTCCCTCTCCTTTCGGGCTGTCACCCTTTTTTCCTTTCTCCTCTCTCTCTCTCCCTCTTCCCATCTCCATCCCTGGTTGCCAGTGAGAGAGAGAGAGAGAGAGAGAGAGAGAGAGAGAGAGAGACGTGGGCTTATTGGGAGGGCTTGATTGGCATGTTGTGGTAGAGGTGTCTGGCTCCGATAGCTGTAATCATGGGCAAACAGCCTACCTCTGCCTTGGTGCTGCAATGACCTCAAGATTAAACCCCCTGAGGAGCTGCACAAAAAACACCCCTTCCATATTAAAAGAAGGGGGGAAAAAGAAAAGGAAAAACTACTGGTGTTCGAAATGAAGCAAATAAGGAAACTATAAACCGTAACCCCGCTCAAAGCAGGAAAACATGAGGAAAGCATTAGTCCCTTGCTTTGAAATGTTTGAATTTGTTTAAATTCAATTGAGCTGAAATGGTAAATTGTGGACTGTTCTGTGCTTGTGTGAGAGAGTGGAGTGAGTCTGGGGAGCATATGGGGGTTCCTTCGTGGGGGGGGGATGGGAAGCAGAAGAATGGGGTCTGTTAGGTTAGGGTACCTGGGGGCAAGTTGGGTCTCTTCCTCTTTTTGCTGTTCTCAGCGCCGTTCTCCAGTGGGATCTCGGACACCAGCGGCCCGTTGGAGCTGCTAAACTGCAGTGGCTCATTGTTGCTCGCGGGGTCAAAGGGCAGTGCATTCAGTCCTGAGACAGGAAGAGGGAAGAAGGGAGAGAGAGAGGTAGATAGATACAGAGGAAGGAAGAAGTGAGAGACAGAGACAGAGAGAGAGAGAGAGAGAGAGAGACAGACAGACAGAGACAAAGAAAGGAGGGAGAAGAAGAAAAAGAAGGTGTTAGAAAATGTACAAAATGCTTGAATTTTTTAATGTTGAAATTGCTGCAAATCAACAACAGGCACACAATCAAGACCAGAGCCTCTCTGGTACCTCACAGACACAGACAAACAATGAGGCTTGGCTTTGTGGTATGTGCCTGCCTGGGGATATCCCTCTCGTTTCCGTTTTATGAGAGAGGAGTTAACTCAGCACTGGCTGAGCAGACCAAGACCGCCTGGCCGAGAACATACTGTCCACAGCACTGCGTTCCATTCTCTTTTAATTCCTTAAAGCAATACTACGTAGTTTTTCGTCTTCGGTCACCCAACAGGACGCAAGCGGAATCGTCTCTCATAGAGAACTAGAGAGAGACGGTCCGCTCCTCCAAACTAACTTACTGCGGTTATTGCCCATGGAGGGCGAATTCAAAAGAGCCTTTCACCCTGTCAGAAGTTGATGAACCACTGAAACAATTCTGGAAACATTATTTTACGGTTTAAAAAAAAACTACTTAGTGTTGCTTTAATACAGTGGATTCATCTCCTCAGCCTTGAATATTTCTGGTCTTTAGAACACAAAGACAGCATTACACACAATACTCAAACACACACACACACACACACACACACACACACACACACACACACACACACACACACACACACACACACACACAAAGAGGCCCATTAGATATCACCCCGCACACACAAGCATAATAGAAAACCATTATCTAAACTGACTTGGGGCTATGATGCTGGGAGAAAGAGGTGCTGTCAGAAGGCCGGGAATAAACAATCAATTTCCAAAAAGTGTTCTTCTTCGCCTGCGACACGAAAGAGAAGAACTAGGACTGTCTCACCAGAAGATAAAGCAATAACAGACAGGAAGCATCTAATGAATTATGGATACAATAACAGCAGTGAAGATATTGCCCAAAAAAATATGTACAAAAAAATAAATATATGTTAGTGGATGTTAAGCCTAATGTATCAGGGGCTCGGCTTCCTTCAAATACACGCAAGAAACTATTTATAATTCAGCAAGAGCTCAAACGAAAGAGAAGGACTAAGTGTGTTTGTGTGCGTGTGCGCATGACAGAAAGAGAGAAAGCGACAGAGAGAGAGAGAGTGAGAGAGTAAGAGAGAGAGAGAGAGAGAGAGAGAGTGAGGAGGGGGGGAGAGAGAGTTGGAGGGAGGAAGAAAGAGAGTGAAAGACAGCGACGAGAACGACTCCTCATAAAATATTCATCTGTTGCCTATGTTTACACTTGTTTTGCCCCATCTTTGTTTAGCTAAGGGAAGAACAGAGATGGCGGTGGGGAGGTAGGGAGGTAGGGACTAGGAGGAATGTCACCTACACACCCCTGACCCCCTGCTCCCTCTCGACGGCACCACTGTGCCCCCCTTCAAACCGTGGCTGAGGCAGGGGGCACCAGCGAGAGTCTCTTGAGCCTGTCGGCTATAATCTCCGGGATCAGAGAGACAGAAAGGGTATCTGTTTGTGTCTGGAAAACTCAGCTGAGGCTGGCGCTATGGGCACACACACACACACCAGACGCACACACACACACACATGTACACACACACAAACACCAGACGCACACACACACATGCACGCACACACACACACAAACACACACACACATGCACACACACACCAGCATCACCCCAGCTGATTAGATCTCCAGCCAACCCTTGCTCTCCAGAGCCACATGTCCGTGACACAGAGCGTGCATGAGCTAGCGACCCCCTACACCCATGTGCACACATCACAGCTGAACCACAGCACTGCAGCAGACACAGCAGCAGCACAGTCACAGAGAGAGAGACAGAGAGAGAGAGAGAGAGAGAGAGCGAGAGAGAGAGAGAGAGAGAGAGGGAGACAGAGAGGGAGAGAGAGAGAGAGAGAGAGAGAGAGGGAGACAGAGAGGGAGAGAGACAGAGAGAGAGAGCGAGGGAGAGAGACAGAGAGAATATGACAGAGAGAGAGAGACAGAGAGAGAGAGACAGAGAGAATATGAGAGCAGAGAGAGTTAGAGGGCTGGAGAGAGAGCTAGAAGGGATGGCAAGAAAAAGAAACAGAAAAAAGAGAGAGGGCCAGCAAGAGAAATATTATACCCACAGTAACAGAAAAGCAAGATAAAGCAAGTGGCTGGTGAGATAAAAACTGGGCTTCATACTTCCAAATAAACAGAGTATGAAAAGAGACGTGATTTGTGGGCGGACAGGGGGAAAATGGAGAGATAAAACAGAGTGTGTGTCTGAGAGGGGCAGAAACAGATAGAGAGTGAGAGTGATGGAGGGAGGGAGGGAGAAAAGAAAAAAAAAGAAAGGGAGAGAGAGAGAGAGAGAAAGAGAAAGAGAGGACAAGGCCGAGAGGCTGTGCTACTGCATGCGTTGTCTGCTTGCAGCACTGATGTTTGTCGGGGCTTTCATGAAGTCCTTGGCAGGGAAAGTGGCACTAATGAGATAAGGATGCCTTGTCCGCCGCTGATGAGTCAGAGCCTCAGTGGCCAGATCAAGGCCACGGATAACACAAGCAGCTGGCTTCTCATAGCACTCTTTTTTTTTCTTTTTTTTTCCAACGATGCATGCCCGCACAGGCACACAATACGGGCATCACAAATCAGACACAATCTCTCTCTCTCACAAACACACACAGACACACACACAAACACGTAAAATACATGGATGCAGACAAGGACTGGGGGACAGAGCGATCAATCAACACAGTGACACCTGACAAAGAGTTGGATCATGGTGACCCCTGTGAAAAGGTTGGGTAAGCGCCCTGATTAGCAGCAGTAGGGCCCGGGGCTTAGTCAGGGGGGCCTGGGGATAGCATAGGGGCCCCTGTCTGGAGCCACAGGACACAGCCTAGGTCTGTGCTCTGAACGTTTCACCTACAGCTGTGACCTATCAGGGCTCCAGACGATTCTGTTTAAAAGTGTCCTCCCTGGGGTCTGTTTGGCAGTGGGCGGTGGCCATGCATGGTCATGGGACAAGAATTAAACGTCAGTGTCAGAACATGAAGCGGCTTTTGCAGGAGCAGAAAAAAAAGACTCTTGCATTTTCAACTCTGCCTCAGACAGAGAGAGAGAGAGAGATTTCACAGCATGTGGAAAAGAGGAAAGGAAGCCAGCCATTGCATCACAAATCTATTGAAAGCAGACTGTTGGAAACAAAACAAATAAACAGATAAAACTCAACCACTGAGAAAATCAGATAGATCCATGCATCATACAAAGCAAGATGAGTTCTGATTTCATTTTTTTTTCCTTTTCTTTCAGTGGCTTCAAGAATATCAAAACAATATTGTTTACTATTCAGTGGACGGCTGCTAAAAATGAAAACATGCATTGCCATCGCTGTGTTTTTTCCCTAATGAGATCTGAATGGATAGAAGGATGAATGAATGAATGGATGAATGAATGGATGGATGGATGGATGGATGGATGCACACATGGATGGATGAATGGATGAATACAGATTACACATGCTGGGTGGCAGATACAGGCTCAGCTGTGTTGATGTGCGACAGGTTTTCGTGAGAGGACGCCGCTCACCAATTCCATCAGGAATTCACCGAGCATGTCTGCATGTGGGTGTTTATGCACCAGTAGTCTGTGCATGTACACGTGCGTGTAAGTCACGGCAGCGGCATGACTTTGTGCGTTCTTATCCATATGGGTGCATACATAAATGTGTGTGTGTGTGTGTGTGTGTGTGTGTGTGGGTGGGGGTGGGGGGGCTGTGCGACACCACAAACCCCCCCCACCGCCACCCTAGACAGGTGGTCCTGACACCCAAGCTGTCCCCACCCGCCTGCGTCACCACAGCATTCCTCCTGCTTGACTTCACTTCTGCACAGGCTCTAATGCAAACACAAGCAGCCTTACAGCAGCACATTGCGTCTTTCTCTGCGTGTGGCTTCCTGTTTTTAATTTCGCTCCGATAAGGGCAGTCGAGGCGGACGGGAGAAAGGGAATGACGACAGTTCGTATCTCTCTCTCTCTCTCTCTCTGTGTTTCACTCTCTCTCCTTTCCAAAGCTGTTCACGTCGTCTCCGCCAACCCCCCTGTTCACTTCTCCTTACATCCTCTGCCCTGCATAAAAGCTCATCTCCATCACAATGTAGGTGGTGGGACCGGAGATGAAGGCACGTTGCCTCCACAGGCCTAGCGTGACTGGGAAGTCAAGAGGACCCAGGGATGGAGAGAGATGACTTGTGCACTCATAAACAGGGGCAGACAAAGCTCCATGCCATTATCGCTCTTCCTGTCCAACTCAGCCTTTTGCTAGGGACTTCTCTCAATGCTTGGAGCAAGACAAACCAGCAAGAAACAAAAACGGAGAAAAAAAAAACAATGGGCTCACATGACTAAAACACAACTTGGATAACTCGTTCATCTGTCTATATTTTTTGTTTTGTAAATTCATTACAACAGTTTAAAAATACAATATGCTTCAAGATCCTAGGTTAAATCACTAACCACATTTTTCTTGTCATTTTACAGATACAGATAAACAAATCAGGCATTTTTTTTTTTAACTCATGAATACACTGACTGATATATTGTATTGACTGTATAATTTCAGGGAATTTGCAAAAAATCCAAAACAGCCCTGTTTGTTTTAGTTTCACTTTAGTAATATCCCAGGATAAACACAGGCAGATCCAGCGCCACAGCTTCGTCAACTGTACCAATGCTGGAAAAATACTAGAGGAAACATTGGTGACGCTCCAGTGTTATGCGTAAGGTGTAATAAATCAAACTGTCTGACCGAATTTCACATCCCTGCACAAGATGTTTTGAAGTGGGGGACTAGCGTAATCTTGCGGGTTCATTATAACGAGATTTACACCCAGTGTCTGGGATGACATGAAAGTCGTTTGTGCCTTCTTTCCTATCACTAATTATCAACATATGTACATAGCATTGCTGGAGACACCATAATCAGTGAAGCAATCAATGTCTTTGTTTTTTTTTCGGTTCATAGCGTTATGGTTTTCCGTTTATATCAACTAAAATTAAAGGTTGTGGGTGATTAGCCTGGAAGAGAGAACTATTGCAAACAAAATGCTGACATGGAAACGACTATGTCAGTTTAAATACATCATTTTTGTGGATATTTATCTATTTTGAAATTTCATGCAAGCGGTTGTGGCTTATTGTGTCATTACTTACACATTTGAATTTTAAGTTGCACAAGTCTCCTTTCAGACAGAAAAGATGCTTTCTTTTGAAATACCCAAGCTAATGTGTGCCTTGTACTGGTGAACTTGGAGTCACTGAAATACAAGAGATAATTCTCCAAGCAGACGGTTGGGGGAAATTGTCCTAGATTTAAATGTTTTTGATTATCCTGATGTTACTCTATATCATGTTTGTTGTCTCTTATTACAGCAAAAAGATGTGCTTAAGCTCAGCAGGTTTACAGACAATCTTATTTCATTGTCTAATGAGCTAGTTTAAGCCTGAAACAATGAGTTTAATGACACAACTAACTAATTGACCATTACATCGGTTGCCAACTTTTTTACAGTCAATTAAGTTCGATTAGTTGTTACAGCTCTAGTGTGTGTGTGTTTGTGTGTCTGTGTGTGTGTCTTTGATTACACACTGACTCTTTAATTCACTAGGATTTTCTTTTTGGTTTAGCACTTGGTTTAGTTTGAACTCAATGGATTCATCTCCTGTACAGCACCTGGCTACACTGACACCTTTCCTCCCACACTCTCTCTCTCCATCTCTTTTTCTCTCTCCCCATCCCTCCCTCCCTTTCTCTCTGTGTGAGTCTTAGGTGAAGTGCACACAGCCCCAACGTCGGACGTCTTTGAAGGCCTTTGTGCCAAATGTGTGACATCAGAAGACATCTGCTGAATGGTTTGAGGCTGATTCGTGTTGAATCGGTAGCCAGGGCCATCGGTAAGGGGGATCACCGTCATTGATTTTAGCGAATCACTTCATGTCACTGATAAGAATGATGGGTGTGATGGGCTAGCTTATGGACACTGTGGATGGGGGATGTTTTTTGTGTATTTTGGCTGTGTTGCTACCTGCTGCACCTTAAGTTAAGAATGCTGTATACTGATTTGATCTCTTGAAGTAAATGTTTTGCAATACTTGCATTCACTTGCAAAACTGTTTTAGAAAAATACACAACAGATTAATGTTTGCAGTACATTAGACCAGCCAAATACGACTGCAATACCTTGATATTGTGGGCTAACTTCAGTTTAGCTAATATTTAAATTCCTGTTAGCTTGCTAACAGACATGCTGGGCCCCTTTAAGCTTGACTTGCCATTGGTCTTATATGCTGGCTCCCACGTCTTGTTATCATTTGCCTTCCCGTTTTCTCTATCTGACTTTGCATAAATCAACCACCCCTCAGCCCATCTTTCTCGTTGTCGCCCTCGTCCGTCCCTGTGCTCTCCATCTCCCTTCCGTCCCCCCTCCGTCGCCCCCCCCCCCCCTCTCTGTCCCCTCTGTCCTCCTCCACATCAGCCGGTGTCGTCCATCTGGCAAAGCTGGCAGGTCGCCTCCCCCCACCCCTCTCTCCCAGACTGGCACTGAGGTATGAAAAATGCTTCAATTAATCTTGTAAACACTCCGGACTTGGCCGGCGTAAAAGCGTCTAATTTATACCATCCTGCTTAATTAAGGTGGCTTTTCAGATCAATTCAGTCTGCAAGTCACCCAGGGGAGGGCACCACTGTTTGTGTGTGTGTGTGTGTGTGTGTGTGTGTGTGTGTGTGCGTGTGTGTGTGTGTGTGTGTGTGTGCGTGTGCGTGTGTGTGTTTGTGTGTGTGTGTCAGTTTTTTAATAAAAACAAGGTGGCAAATGAGGAGTGAGTAAAAAGGAAGTGTCAGAATTCAAAGATGGCGAAGTGATAAGTGATAATTCCCATCTCTCCGACAGCACCATCCCTATTTTCTTTTCCATCTCTCTCTCTCTCTCTCTCTGCCTCTCTTCTTTCTCCCACTCTCTGTGTCTGTTCCTTTTTTTCTTCCCAGGGAGCTGTCTAGCTTTAGACTGATGCGGGAGTCCATGTGCTGGGTCAGTGCGTCTGCTTCCACCCCTTGGAGGGACTCGTCTCCTGCTGTTGCATCTCGAATGGTGGACGGGGGTAGGTTGGGGCGGGGTGGGGTTGGAGAGGGGTGGAGTCGCGTAGGGACGGGCGAACGGGGCTTGCGGACGGCCTGTTTTCAATGTGCTCGAACATCTGGCCACAAGCACGGCTCGTCTTTATGAGAAAAAGATGAGGAAGGAGATGGCTCCCGCGGAGAGGCGGGGAAGCAAATAACAGCAGGGCCAGCGGGTAAACAGGAAGTGAGTGCAGCTTGGCACACCACCTTCCATCTTAGAGAACGGAGGTGACGGAATGAGAAACATGGTGCAGGAGGAGGAGGAGGAGAAGGGGGGTCGGGGGTGAAGAAGGTGGATGCACTGTAACTACAAAGTGATTGGAGAGGTATGTGGATGAGAACAGCTTTTATTTCAGTGTGGGAACCAGAACACCTGAAATTTACAACCAGAGCTATGTGTGCAAATAATTAAAGCAGATGACATTAGCCCCTGCTTAGAGTGCCTCTAAACACACACACACACACACACGCACTCTGTGGAGAAGGAGAACACACCAACATAAACATCTCTTTGTAGGTGAAAGTCATTCCTACTGGTCATTGTGATCACACGGCACATCACAGCACACATCGAAATTCAACCTCTGCATTTAACCCATCACACATGTGACGTGAGCAGGGAGCAGCCATGACAACGGCACCTGGGAAGCAGTGCGTGGGGACGGTACCATGCTTAGGGTACCTTAGTGGCACTACTGGCAGTTGTTGGATTCAAACCTGCCATCCTGCAGTCACAAGTCCGTTACCTTAACCACCAATCCACCACTCCCCGTTGCTATGAAGACCTCACTTTCTTGCTAGTTTCAGCTTGACTATTTTCAGTTAGCACTCCTACACATTATTATCTTCTCCCTGTCTCCATCAAATGAAACACCATTTTAACCTAGCAGTTACAAATACATTTTACATGAGGCAAACACATATCTGGAATCTTTCACAACATCGGCCTCACGGTCCTGCTTCTACTAGCAGCAAGGTCAGCATTCTGCAATCACGGCGCCTAACCCCCCTAACTCCTTAGCACACTTTCTGATTGCCACAAAGCACCTCTCCATCAGATTCTGTCTTTCTCAATCTAGCACTCTTTCTCTCCGTCACTCCCTCTGTCTCGCTCATTGATTTGGGGCCGTGGGGGCTGTCACTGGAGTCAGTAGGCAGCTGTGAAGCATCACAGTCACTCTCGTCTGTGGCAGCTCACAGCATGTTTGTATGTGTGTGTGTGTGTGTGTGTGTGTGTGTGTGTGAGTGTGTGTAGGAGCATGTGTATGTGTTAATGTGTGTGCGCGTGTGTGTGTGTGTGTGTGTGTGTCTGTGTCTGTGTGTGTATGTGTGTGTGTGAGCGTGTTGGGGGAAGCATGCCGAATCCTCACAGCTGGAATAAATGAAAATCGATAACGCTGATGACAATAACGGGCCGTGTCGTCGTCACTCGACCCCGGGGCCTTGTGAGACGCACGCTACGTAATTAAAAACCTGCGGCTGTTATTAGCACTAGCAGCAGGTCTTGAATACATATATAAACACATACGCATACAAAATTGTATGTGTGTGTGTGTGTGTGTGTGTGTGTGTGTGTGTGTGTGTTTCTATGAAACCTCCCTGGAAGCTCACAAACGATGTGGCTGAAAATTGCGTAGAGCGGTAGCAGCGTTTCGGGAGGATCAATGGCATGACACTGATAATGACATAATGAAAGCACCCGTCTGACTCCAGATAAAACCCATTCATATTCACATACATACACAGCACAGTTATATGCTCCATTGTGCGTCGATTTCTCTGAGAGCATAGGTCCATGTTTGTGTGTTAGTGTTTGTGTGAGTCTTTCTCTCTCTCTCTCTCCAAATGTGCATACTGAAAGTCTGGGATATAGGCAGCACGATTGCCAAAAGCCAGAGTGGGTAAGTCTATCCAAGAATACTGTATTACCCAGTGTCTGTGTGTGAATGTGTGCAAAGGGGGGAGGGGGTATTTGTGAGTCTCTCTGTAGATCTGGCTGTGTGATCAAGGATCTTTTGGCGAGACAGAGTGAATTTGTGATCCGTGTGTGTGTGTGTGTGTGTGTGTGTGTGTGTGTGTACATCTGTACTCGTACATCTGCACTCGTGGGTGTGTATGTGTATGTGTGTCTGCATGTTTGTATGGAAGGTTCCCACTGGGGTGTTTGTGTGTGTGTGTGTGTGTGTGTGTGTGTGTGTGTGTGTGTGTGTACATCTGCATGCCTGCATGAAAGGTTCCCACTGAGTATAGACCCCCTGCCAGGGTGGACGAGCCATAGAGACACAGCACAAAGCCCCCGCCTGTGATCTCGCCAAAGCGAACAGGACAGCGGCGCGCCACTGGGCTCCGCTCCCCTCGGCTCCTGGCCGCTCGGCCCAGCTCTGCTCCTCTCCTCTCCTCTCCTCTCCGCTCCTCTCCTCTGGTGCCTGGTAGGCGCACTGCTGGCAAACCGAATGAATGAGGAGCGAGAGCAACACGGAAGAGCCACAAGGCGAAGCTCCAGCGAATGTCATGTTTGACAAATAGCTGAGGACTACCTGCCTGCGCATGTCTGCAGCCCTGCATTACAAAGCAGAAAAAAGGGGGTGGGGGTGGGGGGCTTCTTATACAGGGGGGTTGTGGGGTGGGGTGAGGTGGGTGGGGGGGTCGTGATGGTTGCTGCTGAAGGGTGCGTCACCGCTGCTGCTGCTGCTGCACACTCTGGTGTGACTTACAAAATGTCAGAGCACCAGTAATGGAGAGGAGACAAATAACCCGGTCTATCGGAAGTCATTTAGTCCAATGAGGTGCCTGAAGTATGGCCGTGCATACTCAGTGGCCACATCACCGGGTGTGTGGATGTGAGTTTGTGTGAATGTGTGTGTGTGTGTGTATGTGTGAAGGGGAACGAGAGTGTAAAGCAAAGGGTGTGTGTGAGTGTGCGTGTGTGTGTGTGTGTGTGTGGGCCGCAGACCATTAATCTTGCCACTGCATGAAAAACAACTTAACACGGAGATTACGCCCAAATCATCCGTCTGAGGCAGGGAGAGGCCAGGCCGAGGCACTGAGCTTTAGTGCGTCACTGACCTAATGAATTCAATTTGCCTTTTCTCCCCTCTCTTGCTCTCTCTCTTTCTCCCTCGTGCACGCACACACACACACACACACACACACACACAGCCACACACAGCCACACACACACACAGCCACACACAGCCACACACACACACACACACACACACAGAACGAAAAATCGCTTTGGTCTTCTCTGCTGAAGAACCAAATGCAAAAATGCTGTAGGGGAGAGGCCAACAACAACAAGAGCAAAAAAAATGTTTTTATTTTTATTTTTCAGGCCTAACTAGTTATGGAAATGTCTGGCTGAGATGAAGTATTCACAATGTACGTCTGCTTGTATGTCTCAACCACTGAAGAGCAGCCAAAGACACTTAAAACAATAGGCCTAATTACTCTGGGGACTCTGAGAGAGACAGAGAGGCAGAGACAGAGAGAGAGAGAAAGAAAGAAAGAGAGAGAGAGAGAGAGAGAGAGAGGGATAGAAAACGGACAGAAACAGAAGAGGCAGACAGACAGACAGACAGACAGACAGACAGACAGACAGAGGGAAGCCAGATTTGGTTGTCATTGTCACATTCTCTGTGGGGGCAACTCTAAATGCAGCAATTTTCTGTAAGCTGTTCAAACTTCCTCTGCAACATTTTCAGCTTAATGCATGCAGGTTCTCTCTCACACACACCCACACACACACACGCACACACACGCACACACACGCACACACGCACACACACACGCACGCACACGCACGCACACACACGCACACATCAGGCCTATAACTGCTAAATTAAAAAAAACTTGAAATAGAACCTTTCAGACTGTAGGGTCAAGGTATTTTATTAAATTATTGTTTTGAAAATGAAAATCTGTCCTGGGTTAATCATTCAGGGCCCTGGGCAGGACTAGGGGAGAGGAAACTCCCAGCACTGCTGTCCAATTAGACAGACGAAGTGGTCACGCACCGCACCTATGCTTTCTTCTTGCTCCTATTTTCCTACTTTCGTTCTCTCTCTCTTTCTCTTTCTCTGTCCGTCTCTCCCTTTCTTTGTCTGATTTCTCTCTCTGTCTGTCTGTCTGTCTGTCTGCCTCTACCCAGAGAGTAATTCTTCAAAGCCCCTCAGTTCACCATGTCTCTGGGCAATTCAACCCAGATCTACCTGTCAGACTCTTCCCACTCCAGTATTCCATATCAGAGACATGGTTAACTCCACAGCTTGAAAAGAATTATGGCAACAGCATTATGTTTCCCTGCTATTGCCCTCGAACACCCATCAGAAATTGACCCCGAAGGTGTAGAGCATGAAAAGTCTAATGAGACTTCAGATTAAATTTTGATTTGTAAATACGGCCTACAACCATACTCAATTTTTTTTTTCTTCGTCGGAAATTGTCTGGAGAGGCAGCCAAGCGAGTCGCTGTGCAACATCGGTTAAAGGGCAAAGAGGATCGTTCCTGCTGAACCCTTCAACGTCAACAAGGGGAAGGCACAGCCCCGAGTCCCACAATGCATTAGAGCTGCGGAGCAAGGGTCACGTTTCCGGGGCCTTCTTGAGCCTCGTCCGGGAGCCTTTCGCAAGCGCCTTGCAGCCTAGAGACAGCCATATGCCGGAAAATAAATAATGTGGGGATGGGGGGGTGGGGGGGAAGCAGGGAGCGGTTGGGGGTCGGGGAGCTAGTGTGAGAGGGACAGAGGTGGCAGTAATTTCCCAAGGTCAAGTGGCCTGGCGTTGGGCACTGCGCTGACAGTTGGCACGTCAGGACACACAGGCCAAAATTAGCCCCAGCGTGGCGGCCGTATTCCAGACGTGCCTGCCTGCTTGCGAGCACACCCTCATTCCCTCACTTCTCCGGCCCTCCCAGGGGGCTGCGATGCGGTCACAAGGGACCTGTTGGCAGGAGCCGGGATAAAAAAGTGTGACCGCAGCACCGTGCGTTCAAGCCACACACACAGGCAGGGGTGTGAGAGAGATAGAGAGGGAGAGAGGGAACAGAACAGAACATGCAGATAGTGAAGAAAAAGAGAGTGAGAAAAGGGAGATAGAGACAGAGGGAGAGAGAGAGTGGATAGAGGAGAAAAAGAGAGTGAGAAAGGGAGATAGAGACAGGGAGAGAGAGAGAGCAGATAGTGAAGAAAAAGAGAGTGAGAAAAAGGGAGATAGAGACAGAGGGAGAGAGAGCAGAGTCATACAGACACAACCTGGCTTCTATTCTTAGTCACCCCCCCCCCCCACCCCACCCCACCCCACCCCACCCCTCCCTCACCCCACCCCTCCCTCAAAGACTCTCTCCGTCCCCCAGAGGCCTTTCCACATTAGCCATTGTGCATGCCGGCCGCCAGGAATGATGGATGCTCCGGACAGATGAATAAACAAGGTGACTGACTGATTGGGCTTATCGTGGAAGTCGGAACAATGGCAATTGTCTGTGGAATTCTCACGGGTCCATTAACTTAGCTTTTCACTTTGGTGAGCTATGGTACAATGCGAGCGTGTGTCTGCGTCAGTGCCTGTTGTCTATGTACGTGTGCGTCTGAGTGAGTGCAAAGGGGGGGGGGGGGTTTCGCTTATTAATAGTGCAAAAGCCTGTTTAAATGTGAGCGACAGGCTGTACATCAAAGTCGAAGGAGTAAAAAAGCACATAGGCTACTATTCATTATGGCAGCTATTCAGCCATGGGGCTCGCTTGAGTCTTTATTTGCCACAACTTGCATATTATGCTCACAGTTTAAAAAGAAAAAAAAGAGAGAGAGAAAAAAGAAAGAAAACAGAACTGGTCTAAAAGTGGAATATAGTTTCCATGGAGAGTGCTGTGGTCTGGCCAGCAGAGGAAAAAGCAGTGGTTAATGGCGCTGTGCTGAACTGCTGCTGTTTTGTTGTTATGGTTGTTCGTTCATCTGGCTGGGTCCTTGCTGCTTACTTGTGAGGGGCGTGTGGAGTGACCCTGGTCAGGTGAGGTGCCAATCGACTCTGGGCACTGAAAAAAGCAGCCTGCGATGAATCAATTAGCTGTTAGGGGGGTTGAAAATGGGGCGCGGCGAGGTGCGGTGAGCCAGGTCGGCCCCGACAACTGCTCTTGAAGTGGGCAAGAGCGCATTCCTGCCGAGCCTGCCGCTGCACACGGCACAGCGGGCCCTTTTATCGGAGCGCGTGTTTGCGGAGCGGCGGGCCTCAAAAAAGGGCCGCCGCCACCGCCGCTCAATGGGACCCCAGTTTCGACTCCTCTGCACCTGCCCTGTCGACCTGGGGGGACATGAAAGCCCTTCCACATAGGAGCCGCTGGCACTTACGTACACAAACACAGCCGGGTTGAAGGAAAAGGAGGAAAACAAATCTCTCCCTTTCACTCACAAACGCTCACTCTCTCACTCGCTTGCCCATACACAAGACTTACAAACATGAACTCTGTGAACCAAACAACACTCACAGGGGCGAGGTGGTCTGATGGCAATCTTGCAGATAATTGGTTGAATCTGAGCCATGTTTAAAACTTAAGAGGGCCTGTTCCCTCCTGGGGGAGCGGGCAAAAAATATGCTCCAATTTCTATTAGTAGGAACTGTCAGTTAGCCCTACTGTGACAAAGAGCAGACGTCAAGGACTGAGCCTGGACTAAATAAGACACAAAGAAGAAGAAAGCAAAAGAAAGAGAGGGTAAGAGACACCTAGAGAGAAAGAAGGAGAGCTAGAGAAAGAGAGAGGGACAGAGAAAGAGAAGTGAGAAGGATAAAGAGAGAGAGAGAGAAAAGCAATCCCCAGCGTGTACTCGCACACTTTCTCCTTGAAGAAGCCTCTTCGCCACATTATTCCTGCACACTAATTACTGCAGACAGAGATAGAATCAGGCCACGGAACAATGTGCCTTGTGCGGCTACGTGGCGACGGGTCTGTCTTGGACTTCCCAGAGGCACGCGCACAAACCCACAAACAAAAGTGCATATCATTAGATTATGATGGACCGCCAGTTCCAAGCTCGGCAATTACAGCTGACAAATATCTGTGGAGCAACGCTACAATGGCAACTGCTGAGTCTGTTGGCAGGATGAAGAAGAGGCCCGAAGAAAATTTCAAAGAGAAAAAGAGAGAGCAAGAAAGAAAGAAAGAAAGAAAGAAAGAAAGAGAGAGAGAGAGAGAAAGAGAGAGAGAGAGAGAGAGAGAGAGAGAGAGAGAGAGAGAGAGAGAGAGAGTGTGTGTGTGTGTGTGTGTGTGTGTGTGTGTGTGTGTGTGTGTGTGTGTGTGTTTGACTATTTGAGAGAATGAGCAAAGCGAGGGCTGCTAGGCCTTGAGGAGGCTTTCTCCCCTGCTCCTTAACTGGGCATCTGAGCCTCTATTGTTGTTTTCATCCCCCATACCCCTCTCTCTATCCCTCTCTCTCTCTCTTTCTCTCTCTCTTATCCATCCATCACAGAAGCGGGACCTGGCTAGCAACACCGTGCTCAGCTGGACTGCTTGTCATCCCCACATTCCAACACCAAGTGGGTGGTTGGTGTTGGTGGAGTCTGATAAAGTGGGGGTGCAAGGGGGGGGGGGGGGGGGGGGGGCGGCTGAGGAGACAAAGCACCATCCTACTGTGGCTCCCATACATGGCCAACCGCATGGAGGCAGATGGTGCAAAGCAGGCCAGCGACAGGCTCCCAGGACTGCATCCACCCGCTGGCTGTCACGACGACAAGCACTAGCACTACAACATGCACACAAAAGGGCACCTGTACATGTTGGCGAGACCCAGCCGTCACCCCATCAATCTAAATGATTCGATTTCCTTCTAAACCAAAAAAACAAACATCCAGATAGCTGGCCTATACGTAGATGCATATGGCTTTCCCACACGTGCAAGCACATGTTCGACACACTCAACACAAATACACTCAGACATAGGCCGGCTATATTTCCATCCAGACCAGACACTCCTTATGTTTTGTTTTTTTCTATGCTCTACATTTGTATTCTGGGCATTCACCCACAAGTGCTCTCTCTCTCTCTCTCACACACACACACACACACACACACAAACTCCTCTTGAATCACTTTGGCTTATCAAACCATCACCTTGGACTGAAAAATAGACTTAGGGCATAAATAAAAACACACACACTGGAAATTTTTATAAAAATTCTGTACCACTGCCTTTCACGGAACTGCGAGAGCGCGGAGCCCATGTGGATCAAGGCAAACACGATTGGCGGTACAGAGACATCGCTTTTGTTAGGCACAATGGTTTTGGAGAGGGGCTGGGTATGTTGGATCATGAGGGACTGAAAGCCTGGAGTGCCTCTGACGAGATCCGACTGCAACTAAAGACACTTGGTTTAACTTTTTTTTAAAGGCTACAACAACCATCCATCTCTATGCCTTTCTGTCAGATTGCAAGTGGGCTGTATTAACCTGACGACAACATATTACAGTATTGCGAAGTGAACTATTCAATATACTTAAATTATTAATTATACTTAGATGCAATACAAAAAAGACTATTTTTCCTCCTGAAAAACTCTCTTTTTTTCTAATCCGTATTCCTATTGTTGCTCTATGCCTCAGATCAAGGCAGCAGACTGCAGTTGACTGCATAACCACTGTATGATACTAGAGAAGCCATATCTTAATCTTATTTTAAATTCAGTACAACTAAATCCCACGCTAGGCCTTCCTACATGGTCTTTGCATGCCATTTGTTTTCCCCAGAAAGCTTTCCTGACACACAATGGACTGGTGTCGTGTGCAACACAAACAAAATTACATTCACCGAAAAATCACAACCCCTATTTTCGACCATTAAGGCGGCATCTCCATACCCAATTTGGTTTAATGAAGGTCAACATTACGAAGGGAGTTGGGAGAGGAACACAAGCCCCCCCTGCATCTGCACTGCTGTTGCCAGTGGAAAAGTTAATGAATTCCCCATTGGAAACGTGACATTTTCTACCCAGAACCTCCACGGCCGCGTCTAGCCGCCCTCCGAGACCCACTGCACTCAGACTGATTGGTGGGGCACTCGGTTGGGGGTCTACCATTGCAAGCAAAGCATCAGCAGGGCGGGGGGGGGTCAGGAGCAGCCTTGCTGGGGCTGAAAGATCGGCCCAGTGTGTAGGCGGTGACTCACTGAGGGGCTGGTGGGGGGCTTGACAGGATGCTGATGGAGGCAAGGTACACGTTGGCTCACCTCTGGCCACTGTGCGGCACAGCCACCCCCTCTCTGCCCCCACCCCCCCCAGATTGCCTGGAGAGAAAAGGTGCCAAGGTCAGCAAGGACAAGGTGCATTGGACTGAAAATGTCAGTGAAGATGCAGCATGTTTTCCATAGTGAGAGAGAGAGAGAGAGAGAAAGAGAGAGAGAGAGAGAGAGATGGAGACCAGAACTCAGTAGTTCACAAAAAAGTGAAATGTGGTATTTTGTGTGTAGACATAGAATGTTTTTGTTGTTCTAATATTTTGTTGCTCTGGCAAGAAATTTGATGTTTTTTTCTTATTGCCTTCTTGACATGCCAATGTCAATTTAATCAATACCCCTAGTTGGTATTAATAAGAACAATCAATCAATCAATTATCTATCTATCTAAGTGATTATCTACCTGGTTTTAATACTACCAATGATTCAATGATTTGAGCTGTGCCTTAAGACATGAAAAGCTTTCGAATGATTAAATATACCCATGTAGAACTGAGTTTGTAACATTATTTTGCCACAGAATTATACTTTTACAATACAATACACTAATGTTAGTGTATTGCTAGTTTCACACAAATGTCTCTTTCTATAAATGCACTCTCATATCTCTTAATCCCATGCAAATGTAAGCCCAAGTGAGTCTACATTAGACGTTTCCTGCTTTGTGCACGTTCTGACTGCTTTGGCAAATATAAGTGCCCCGTTTGTTATGCTTTTAAAGCACTTTGAACTGAATTGACAAAAAGAGAGCCTGACTGCAACAACTGAAGGAAAAATAAAACAAAAAAAAAACCTATCTGACTTCCAGTAAATACTTGTCTGTGAAACTTATAATAAGAGGTCTTAAAAAGAGAGTGAGAGGGAGTGGAGGGAAGAGGTTAAACAACTCTAAAAAACGCTTTAAAAACCTCAAAATACAAAGCGCAAAATGTTCTCTCTGTTCCCAGTGCTGAGTAATTGTGGTTTGAATCTCGAGAGGCTACACCTCATTTTAAACAGCAAAAATCACTGCACTTCAGTGGATGAAAAAGAGACAAAGTGGAGTAAGAGGGGGGAAAAATAAAAATTGCGTTTAAGTATGAATTTTGTTTCAGGCAAAAACACACGCTTCCTTCCTGGCAGCAAAATCCCCACTGTGTTTTAACATGCACCCCCGGGGTTGAACTCCCGTCGCCCTCCGTGCGCAAATAATGTAATCAAACCTCATTATATCGATGACAGGAGGAAAATTCCTCCCCGGCCACTCTTGTCGTTCCGCTGTGGCTCTGGGGCATCGCTGAAGGTTAATTTATTTAAATCTGCCTGCAACTCATTTTCGATTCCATTAAACAAAAACTAATGAATCTTTGGTCTGCTGTCTAATCAGCTTTATGCTGTCGGAGGCAGGGAAAAACAGCGAGCTCCCATCTCCCCAGGAAACCATGGAGGAGGGGGATAATAAAAAAAAAAAAACATCCTCGCTGACACTGTGAATTGTCGGAAAAGGTTGTGATCAATTTGACAAAGATAAGCGCGTGTCAGACCGGAGTGACTGCGGGCACAGCAATCATGTGAAAAGAGCAATCGATTCCAAAGGGGAAGGAAAAGAAGGGTAGGGACCTTTACATGTGAATCCAAATCCTTGTTATCTTGCTATGTTCAGCCGTGGGGGGGGGGGGGGGGGGGGGGTAACAAAAAGAGGCCTAGACACCTAAGTCATTTTCAAACACCCACCAACCCTCCTGCCCAATCATCGCCTCTCTATTTCCTGCTCTCCATGTTGACCACGAGTCTCTGTAAAGGGTGGCTCATTTCTCATCTGTCTCCCTCCTGCGGCAGCATCCTGGGTTAAATTGGACACCGTCGCATTTACATCATTCCAACATGTGCCTCAATTACGCAGCGCACTGGGAGACCTTGGGTGTAAGGACACGTAACATTTCATTAAGGAACACGACTCGGATCCTCCTCCTCCTGTTGCTGTTATAAAAAAAAAAAGCTCACACTGGAAGCAGATGTTTAATTAACACCGAAACAGAGCCTAAGTAAGTGAATAGTCTCTTTTGGTGGGGTGGGGTGCTGGAGAACAATTCACTCCTTGCATCAGAGTAGCAGAGATGAGCACACTGGCCAAAACATTGACTATAAACTGAGTGATGAGACCGGAAGCAAAGCCTTTTGCCTTTTAACCTTCTGAGGTTTCATGCCAGAGAAATTAGCGGTAAAACATATTTTATATTTCCACCATCAAAAAACTCAACGGTGATGAGATACTACTGAGAAAGACACAAGTGTTTGTAGCCAGGACACTGTTGTCAAGTGTTCACTGGTCTACAATCATGTCACTGTACGACAATTGTCCATCATGCAAAAAAAAAAAAAAAAAAGATTCTAATTAGTCTATGTTTGTAACTAAATATCGCTTTTTAAAGATACTTCCAACACATCCCACTGTGGCTGTTTTGTAAAATTGTGCATGTGACAAGTAATTTGAATCTGAGCTTCACCAATGTGACTAAAGAATTCATCAGTTTTATGTAGTTTGGTTGCTAGACTCCTATAATCATACTTTGGAATGATACTGTTTCTGCTACAGGTTATATCACGCAAATGGAAAACCAAATGTTAGGAGCAGGTAATGATCCATCAGTCTAAAATGTCACTATGCCCCCTACACCATCATTTCACAAAGGCTGAACAGAGGAAAGAGTAAAACCTTTTTTCACAGTTTGAAACTGCAGTCCAACCCAAGCTATAAAAGGTGCAATCACAAATGGAATGAATATAAAATGAACATTACAAGTTGTTTAACGGTCATACAGCAAAAAAGTTAAAAAAGAAAGTTCTGACATTAACAAAAATGAGTTGACTTGGTCTGATACTGCTGGCTGAAGCATGCAGGCTGGACATTTCAAATTATATATTAAGTTTGATCTCTCTCAATGACTACGGCATATTCGTACTTATTACACCACATTTAATCAGTAAGACAGCCATTTCACCATCTTTGGGATTTAAAAACTTCATAAGGAAAAAATACTGCTCTTCTGCATTAAGCAATCTCCTTTGATGAATTTTCATATTGTGTACATCTACTTCCAAATGCCAAAGCCTTCCTTCAAATAAGAGAATTATACATGTTGTTTGCAGACTTCCTAAAGCTTGGCCTATGTCCTTCCTCAAAGGCACAGGTAATGATATAGACTTCAGCGTGTGAATATAACCACTAATGAAGGGTGGGTATACAGTACAGGCTGGCTTACTGGTGTTCTGACTAGGAGAACTGCATACCTAAATATTCAAGTTACTTTACTTTTCAAAAAGCATATTCATTTGTATGCATTTCAACTGGTATGAAAGGCCTTCGGGGTATAAGGCAACACTTTAATTGTGTTGGTGCCAAAATGTGGTACACAGATCGGATTTGAGATTTTCCACAAAAACTGATCTTATTTTTCACGGTATTGCCCAAAAATGTTGCCAACCCCAGAGGGTTAACATCAGACTCAGCACCACGAACCCATAAAGCCCAGAGGCAGTGAGCTGGGATTATAGGAAGCGAACTATTGCCAGGGCCGATCCCACAAGGCCTCATATTGATCTAGGGTTTCATTACTGGCTAGATTTTTGACATTCTGTGTTAATAATTGCACTCTGGCAACCTGGTAGGCTTTTTGCCACTGTTATGGCTGCGATGCTGACAAGAACAAAAAAGAAATGATGGGAGTGCATCTAATATTGTTCTGGGCTTTTAAGAGGCATCGTGTTTGTTACTCCTCTCCTCTCCCTCACACCCAGGCACAGGAGCAGCCTTTGTGAGGAGGCTTGCTGCTCTCTCTCTCTTGCTCTCTTTCTCTCTCTAGCCAAAGGCAACAGCAGCCAGCCAAAGCCTCCCTCCCTCCCTTGTTGGTTTACCGGCACAATCTGTGTCAGAATTAGCGAGAGAGCACAGTGTTTTGTTTGTCTGCTGTGGGATAAATGTTCATTTGTGGCAAAGGCCAGGAGCTGAGGGTGAGTGTACACACACACGAATGTGTTTTGGTAGAACGGCCTCTAATTTATGGCCGAGCACCTGGGCGAGCAGCTGCGTATATTGGGTCAGAGAATGGAATGGAATGTAAGGGAAAGGTGGGCATCCAAAAAGGAACGGGGGTAGGTAAGGGCGGGGGATTTTGTGGGGTGACGGACGGGGAGCGTGACGGCATCGGTAGAGGCGGTGGTAAGGTGTTAGGAAATGCCGCCTGATTTAGATAAACGCCTTGGATGGCATTCAGATGTGGCCCTCGCTCGCGCGCAGAGGCCCTGGCCCATCGATCATCGGCGTGCCTCTCGGTAGGGCTGGTCTGGCTGTCTGCTTTGGAGAGGGTCCAAAACACAAACGTTGCTGCGAGAATAATGGGCCTCGTTCGTTCACGCTCAGGCCCATTGCAGAGCTGTTCGATTCTCATATCACCATAATTGAATAAGGGGGTCAAACGGCAGCTATGACAGCCCTTGATAAGAAGCATCCTGCAGCTTCAACGATGGGGTCTTACTGGTCAACAGGTGCTCAACTGGAGAGCCCCCCCTTCACCTCCCACCTTCACCCCTCTTGGTCTACATTCATGCTGCTTCATAACAGTGTTATCTGGAAATGACAAAAATCCTGTGCCAAAAAAAGTGTACAGGAAGGCAGATACAGACCGTCACCCGGCATCAATAAACTGTTGTCCCTCTGAGGACGGAGCAGAGGCGACACAAGGCTATTGTGAGAGCCAGCCAGCTATAGAATAACGCTGTGTTAGCTCAATAAAAGACGTAGCATCGGTGCTGTCTACCCTGTAGTATTACTTTCAATAAAGCCAATATTTCATTGCATTTGTCGTTTAGTATGGATCCACCTCCTCTTATAAGACGCTAATCCAGTTTGCTTTATCAGCCTGTCCCTTCATGTTTTTCTTACAATTTCATGAAGACCAAAGCTATGGCTAGAATTTCTATTTCCCTTGTGGAGATTTCATGGTCTATTTACCCCAGCAAGTTGTTTTTAATACGTCCGTTTCCACACATTCCTATTTAGACAGAAGCCCTTCCAGAAAAGGGATTTGAATCCAAGCAACAGTATAATTTTCATTGCTTTAAGAAAGGTTCTCATTAGCTTTGGCTGCGATGTTACGATTTGTTTCTTAATTAAAAGCCATTTCCGCATAATCCTTCATCTGTTTGATCTGAGACAAACAGTGGGGTTAAACGCATGCGTGTGGCAGAATTACAGCAATTTCTCTGATGCATACCAATGCTGCTTCCAAGGACCATTTGCAGGTATATAGCTTTCTCTCAGTCTTATCAGTCAAAAATCTGAGAGGCACCGGTCCACTGTCTAATGCACAAGTTCAGTTTCAAGGGTGAATGTAACAAAATAATGACTTACCAAAAAAAAAAAACTTGACAGAGCTTAGCAAATCGGCATGACAGCAACAGACGGTATGATTTCCAGGCCAACAATGCACTTAACAAGGTCACCTGAAACCAGCTACAATACTGATTACATAGGCAGATCTCTGCTAAGAGAGGGAGGTGTTAAAGAGAAAAGCAAGACTTGAGAAGGACTCCATGGAAAACAGAAGCGACTTAGCTAAATGAATGCTCGCGTCTTGGCTAACTCACCCTCGCCAATGCCAAACCTCAAAGAAATGATGATACCAAAGCTAAGCTGTTTGGCCTGCTTAGGGTTTTTCCAACCTCACTGGCCTATTTAGAAAAACAATAACTTCTCGCATCAGCATCTTGCACGGTCTTCATCATTTTAAGTAGGGCAAAAAATAAATGCAGAATGAACCTAATTAAGTGTTTAAGCAAGATTACTCCATTCAGGCACAGAGTGGCGTCGACACGTCGCCTACACTCACGCACACCAATGACGACCCCGTTTCGTCACCAAGGAAGCTCTCTTGCGGCTGAATCCACCCTCGCATGAGTCAGACCACCCAGGAGACTGTGAGCAGAGAGATGATGAGCGATTGGCTGATGAAAGAGGTGAGCCAAAACCCTTGCAAGACTGGCTTCTAAGGCTATTTATGGATTAGGATATAAAAATTCCTGGGAGAAAGCCTTCAGAAAAATGGAATAATGTGACTGCCAGTAGCTGTGGAACAGGCTTGGAGCCAAATGGCCATCTGCAATGAAAGTCACGTGACCCATCTTTATTTACCCATCTTTGACCAATATTTAACATGTCTGACTTGACCCCATCTTACGTGCATCCCCACTCGACCTTCCATGCTAAACAATGCATAAAATGGACATGACAACTCCATGGTCTAGCCTGCTGCCAATCCCTTGTGGAACTGGCACCTCAGCATCTTAGACAGGCGTCACAGTGTTGGCACTAGAAATCAATTTGAAATCCTTTTTCAGACTTTGTGGTGATTTGCCTTATTTTTACAGGTGGTTTAGAATATGCCACTGCCCTTTTATATAAATTATCCTTTTCCCTCTGACAGATATTTTTCCACTCATAACTACTAATGGCCACTCTGAATACTGGCTAATGCCCTCTGCATATTTTTAATGAGAATATTATTTTTATCTTCCATCATCTTACTTTTTAAACTTACTGACTTTTCTTATTTCTGTGTACTTTTCTCATTGCTTAACTCTCATTTTTAAACTGTTGCAGTAACCATCTTTGGCTCAGTGAAGGTGCAGGTCTTTTAAAAATTAAAGTATTTAAATAGCTATCTTAACTGTGCCTTTGCGATTGCTAATCTAATAAACACCTATTTGCTGTCCTTTACATAGGACTTGAATGCCGGAGATGAGCTCCTTGGCAAAGTCGCCGAAGGAAGGAAGGAAGGAAGCGCTGGCATTGGCGAGAGCCCACTCTGTCATAGTGGCAGCTCTCTGCAAGGTCATCTGTAGCTACTCTCAGATCCATCATAGGTGCCACACTGGCACCCGTCACGGAGACTGATGGGGTCCTGGGGCTGCAGCTCTGGCAGTCCAGCGGATGTTTGCGGAGGCATGGTGATGGCTCTCAGGGGGGGTGCACCGCCGACCCCCCCCCCCCCCCCCTACCGACACAGTCACTCAGCCACATTGCCAAGGCATGCTGAGACATGCCACAGCCACAGCAGGAGCACCCAGTGCGGGGGTGCTAATACAATGTTTTGTCACATAGGAGAGTGCTAATGTACCTGTGGGGGGGCGAGGGACAGCACTCTCTGTATGAACCACTTGTGCTGGGGCCAGTCACAAGGAGGCAAGGAGCTGGCGGTGGCGGTGGTGGTGACGGGAGAAAAGGGGACAGACAGTGGCACTTCGGTGCAGCAGGAGTCAAACTATTTACCTGCACTGTGGAGTTCCAGTGCAAGAGGACGGAAGGAGGGAGGGGGGGAAAAAAAAAGAAGAGAAAAGTCATGGAAAAAGGGAGGGCTCATTTCCCAAGGCCTCTTGCTCTGGAGATCCAGGAAATAAATGTGGGAGAGGCTGTCCAAAGTAGGGCAAGAAACCTCAAGCCCGAAACCCTGATTCCTCTGGGAGGAAGATGGATAGGATGGAGAGGGGAGGGAGTGCAAGTGTGCACACTCGTGTGCCTGACTGTGTGTGCGTATCTGTGCTTCTGTGTGTGTGTCTGCGTGTGTGTGTGTGTGTGTGTGTGTGTGTGTGTGTGTGTGTGTGTGTGTGTGTGTGTGTGTGTGTGTATGTTTGCGGTTGTGTGTTTGTGCGCACGTGTTTGTGTGTGTGTTTGTGTGTGTATGTGTGTGTATTTGTGATTGTGTGTCTGTGCACATGTGTGTGTGTGTGTGTGTGTCTGCGCATATGTGTGTGTTTGTGTGTATGTGTTTGTGTGTGTACAGGCGGCGGGGGGATTGTCAGAGGAGGCTGAGTATAGCCCTGTGAGCACACACACACACACTACAGCAGCATAAACAGAGCAGCAGCAGCAGACGGGGTGGGGCAGAGAGACGTGGCTAGGAGCCACTGGCAGTGCGAACGGAGACTGAGGAGCTGTGTCATTAGCTGGCCACCGTTTCCAACTTTGCGAGCTGGCCATCCAATTCACAAGCCTCCTGCTTTGTGCCCTGCTAAAGCGACGATGGTGAGTGATATACACACGCTGAGCTGAGCCTGGAGGAGCTGGGAGAGCTGCCTTGGCCTGGGCTTACACACTCCACTCCCCAGCTGTTGCCAAAAGTAGAGTGGGGAAGGGGTTATTAAAGTTTGCGTATTTCACCATGATTCATTTGCCTGGCCCTCGGTGTATTATAGGCCGTCATCTTTAGCGATAGCGATACTTCACAGAAACACACACCCCGATGTGCTTGGGATTTGTTGCCAAGTTGTTGTTTTTTTTTTTTTTCTCCTGCATCTTCAAGATTTGTGGATGGTGGGGAGTTTTCATTCAAAAAGGTCTCAGGTCCTCCTCGCCTGCCTCCTCACCAAACAAGTTCTCTGACTCACTCCGGGGGAGGAAAAAGGGAGAAGACCAATTGAATCATCAGCATAATCTTACCCCTGGCAATGAACTCTGCTTCGGCTCCACTGTCCTTGCGGAGAAAACCACAGCAGGTATCCGAAAGATAAGAGGGAGAGAAACTGCGAGAGCTTTAAAAACAGGTATGTTATGCTTAGTGGGGAACAGGTCATGTCTGAACAAAGGCCAAAAACACACGTCTATTTATCACGCACAGTTTGAGGCGTCGTGGTGCTGTTGACATGCCCCAGAGTAGAGGTTACAAACACTTAAAAAGTATTTTACTGTCAATCTCTGTGTTTACTGAAACATGCCCAAAGGCCACTGCAGCATTGATTACAGTGTGCCAGCGAGGAGGAGGAAGAGGGATCATGGTTGGAAAGCTACAAAAGATGCAAATGCAAACAAACCTGATACACACGCGCACACACACACACACAAACGCATAAATGACACACACACAAACGCATAAATGACACACACACACACACACGACACACACACAGACAAAAATGTGATTTAATGAGTAAAATGAACAAAAAAACCAGTATCAGTTTTTGACATCTTCTCTCCCCTTTTCAGACGGCTTTCGGAGTTGCATGACGGAAACCTTGAACATGTCCTAGCTATCCTTTCACTCTCTCCTGTGTGAAGAGAGAGCACTACGCAGCACAGCGCAGCTCTCCACACCCACTGTACCCCCCCCCCCGTACAAACACAAAAACACACACACACACACACACACACATACACACACCCACACAAGAGCATAAAAAAATTGGGATGATTGTGATGCAAGGTCAATATAACCATCTGTTTAGATCACATTAAGAGTGCTCTTCATTCCCAGCTGTTTGCACTTATCTCTGCATTGCCTCTTGTTTAAAGGGTAAAGACAGACGGGCTGAAAGTGAAATCGAAACGAAAAAGCACACCACCCAAAAAATAAATATAAATATATAATCATATTCTCCTAGCAAAAAGCACTGGACATTCTGCTGCTCACCACAGAAACTGTGTCTATGGAAACAAATGTGTTGCAAACAGATAGGGTCTTTCAGAAGCGGGGAGCTGAGCTGGGCTGGGTCAGAGAGGCCATTATGGCCGTAAAGGACAAGGGCAATTAGCAGGGCCATAGATCACAATTTAGTGGCCCTCCGAGATGGAACACAGCCAGCATGGGCCAAGCCAGACTTCTAATATAGAGGTCTGGTGAACTGGAACGTGGAGCTGTTTTGACATTTTAACTGTGTTCTGAAAGGGGGCGAGGGGGGGGGGGAGCGGGGAGGGGTGATGCTTAAAAAGATGATAAAATGCATGAGCTGCACAGATGAGAGCTGTGTGATGAATGCACATATTTCCCCACTGCCCGTTTCCTCCTCGAGCCATGGAAGCTGCTTCCCAGTCCCATGGTGTGGTTTCACAGCGAGGCACTGGCGGCATGCAGAGCTTTACATGGCTGCTTGAGGAACATTACAAGTCCTTCGGTTGCTGTTCCGCGCCGCATAAATGTTGAATCATGCGTGGGAACGCTTCCGAGATCACTCGCAGGGATGATTCGTGTCGCGAAAAATGCAGAAAACAACATCTTTTAATCATATTAATCATCGTCATAGCACCATTAAGCGCAAGACGTTAGCATTTGAAAACCACACATTTGATCCCACCAGGTTACAGCTGACGCACTGGAATAGTAAGTATGCACATGCTGGACCCTTTAACATTAAACAAATTACATACTCTGATATACAGTTTTAATGAAAAGAGCAGTACAGGACCAACAGCACTCAAGGAGCTGTGTCGGCGAGTCTGCAAGGTACAATATATATCAGCTGCTTTCTTTTACACAGGGGCACTGACAGTGGTGGTGGTGGTTCATCTGTGGAAAGTGTACTGGTCCTACCAGTCAAAAAAAGAAAACAGTTTGAGATTTACAGACAATGCTGCTGACAGCCCTTATCCAATCGTAGCCAGCCAGAAGAAGTAAATTGCTATCTTCATCATCTGCGAGGCAGATACAGGGTTGCTACTGCATGCAGAATTACAACAAAGCCGCCCACTCTGTTTGATGCGCCTACGAACACAAGCCAGAGAGAGCTCTCCTCTGATGACTCCCATATCATGTCAACAAGCAGAAAAACTCAAAATGCAGAGTCTTGCCTGTGCTCGAAGCCAGCAAGCAGACAGACAGACAGGCAGGCAGACAGATAGGCAGGCAGGCAGGCAGACAGGCAGCTGAGAAAGAGGAATGGGAGTTACTGAGATACAAATCTTTCTACTGGCCAGACAGTGATTTGGATGCCTATGGGGATTTGAAATAGTTGGATTTTTCTGGGCAAGTATAATAAAAAAAAAAAATTACTGGAATCGAAATGAAATCTGAGACTTGAGTAAATGCAAGTGGGGTGAGAGTGAGACAAAAAATGTAAATGATGAAAAGCTTTTAGCACCAGCCGCCGCTCAAATTTTGATGTCGAGAGCAGGTACATTTAAAAATCAGAAGAGGAGAAAAACAAGAGTGTGATGGTGATGGGGGTGGTGCGATATCTAGTTCCTCATAATTGCATCCGCTCCTGACTTCCTCGCCGGGAGCAAGCCTCGGCTCTCGGGCCTCCAACCCATAAACAGAGGGCGGGCGGGCGGGCGGGGGGGAGGAGAAAAAAAAAAGAAAAGTCGCCCGTGCATTACTGATGCAAATGGGAGCGCGGCCTGATTCATGCCAGCGTCCCGTACCCGCTGCCCTTTGTGCTTGCTTTATGGGCGTTATAAAGCACGCGCTCCATCCACCTTAGCAGCAGCTGCCTTATGAGGCTGCTAGTATCGCGCCGCGAGATTTACTGCCCCCGTGCCCCTGTGCTAGTGGCGCCTTTACAAGGAGACAAGAGGAATGGCCAGGCCTCCTTTAATTGATTTCCCCAGCTGTGGCGCCACCACCACCACCACGCCCCCGCCCCCGCCCCCACACCCCCACCACACTGCCAAACTCACCCCTACTCCCCCACACCCGCACCCTACCCCCTCTTTCGGGGAAGGTGTCCAGAAGCACGCTGGGCCTGCCAAATGTACAGACAGAGCTATGCGTTACCTATTTGGGGCAATGGAGTATAATATACCAATGCCTCCCCACCCTCCCCACCCCCACCCCTAACACCACCTCCACCCCCCCTACCACCTCCACCCCCATGTCATGGAATAATATCTTGGCTGCATCATTAAGAGCAGCCACTATTTCCAAGGCCTATTGTATTACAGATAATTACAAAACCAGAGAGGGATGTGGCCCCTCTTGGGCCACGCAGTTTGCAGGGACTGGTGGCAAGGTCCCCGCAGCAAGCACAGACATGTGTTTGTGTGTGTGTGTGTGTGTGTGTGTGTGTGTGTGTGTGTGTGTGTGCTTGTGTATGTGTGTCTTTCTGGGTGTGTGTGTGTGTGTGTGTGTGCGTTCACCATGTGTGCATGTGGGGATGGCTTTCTGTAAATAAGCCATGGAGATGGCAGCGCTGGATGCACCTATGAATCAAAGCTGAGGCACCGGCTGCCTGGCAATGATTCATGTCCACGAGGTGGGACGGGAACGGCACAATGTCACAATTTATCTGACCGAATATGGCTTGGGCTAAGCACAAGACTGACTGAGGTGACTGTTTGATGAGCCGTTTTGTATTTTGGGCTTTTTTTTTTTCCTCCAAAACCCATCTAAAAAACCATTACAATAAATTTCAATTAAATTACATGGGTAGCAAATGTTACACTTCTGCAGTAAATTTGATCATTCCACCAAAAAATGAGGGGCAAGACCAAAAAACAACCTCATTTTCTGCTCCTTGGAGTGTAGTGTGCTGTAAAAGTGTATGGATGGGGAAGAAAACAAGAGCTCCACCACCCTTAATTTTCCTTTTCTTAATAAGCCTCAGCAAGCGCAATGACCTGGATATCTGGAGATTACTCACTTTGAAGGTAAGGCCAATGGACAAATACTCTGCATTCTGCCCTGAGGCTCTGCTGTGACAAAGCAGAGGAAAAGTGACAGTTGGCGTCAAGTTCCTCCTTGTTTTTTTTTTCCCCTCTCTCTCCCCAGAGTGGCAGCAATGAGGCGAAAAGTGAGGTAATTAAGAGTGACAAAACCCCTTGTTAAAAAAAAAAAGAAACGAGACGGCACGCGGGGCTGTCTGTGTTGCATGGCCTTTCCCTAACAGACACTTGTGCTCATTGAAAAGGGGCCCTCCTCCTCCTCCTTGTTTGCCTGCTCACGTCAAGTCGAGTCTGGAGCCTTGGAAAAGACACGCACTCTGACCTGCAAAATAAACAGCCACTTCACGTCAGCTACAAAGAGGCGGCTTGATTGGCCAATAAGGAAACTCCAGAAGAGAGTGCAGGGAGATGGAAATGAGGGTGGAGGCGGGCAGGAGGGAGGGAGGGAAACGAAGCCTCTGTTGCCAAGGCTTCAGTTGTGAAAGGGGAATGGAGAGAGAGATGGCATAGACGTTGTTCTTGCTACTGTGCCAGTTGTTTGAAGATCTAACGGCCACCTGCCCATGCACCAACAGAACCCAGTGTATCACAATGTCCAAGAGCACTTATTAGCCAGGCTGCTATAGCAGGGCTATCCACGACAGCCAATAACGCCTCGCTCCTCCATCTCATGGCTACTGCAAACAAACACGCTTGCACGCCTGGGTTGGTGGAAGGAATCGGGGGAATAAGCAGGCGTAATACAGCACTATGGAGTCCTGCTGAGCAGGAGGCTGAGCCTGCATCTCTCGTTTTCTGACTGCAGGCCAGATCGAGCCAGACGGAATATGACAGTCCAAGTGAAGGGCTGTCTCTGGAAATGCACACACACACACGCTCAGACAACACGCATACACACACTTTCCTTTCTATGCTTACCAATTGTCATTCTCTCTCATTTTTTCCCCTCAATGTGCACTTCTGACCTTGCCTACTGGTTGGCTCCTCTTTGGCTCACTCCCTTCTTGGGCAGAGTTGTTAGAAGGCATATCCTCCCCTTGCACACCTGCTAAAGCAGGCTACGGCCCTGTGTTTCTCGGGCACATGGAGGTGGCTTAATGAGAGGCTGGCTCAGGACAGCTCTTCAAACACCTCTGTGAGTTTGCCCAGGGGGGCTGTTTGAACAGCAGGTTCCCCTCGAGACCGGCAACTCTGCCCAACTCTGCCCCTCCTCTTTCCCCCCTCCGCCGGCGCTCCATCCCTCTCTTTTTCCCTCCCTCCAATCATACCGACGCCAGCACTTTAGCCCCGCAGGCAAGAAAAAGCATCTACCTGTTGAAACAAAAGAGAAGCCGTGATTCCTCTGTTGTCAGCTGTCAAGTGCACTGTGCCGGGCTTCGAGAACTGCTGGTGTGCTGTATGTTAAATTGTAGCCATGCTTTTTTTTTTTTTTTTTTTTTTTACAGGACGGACATGAGTGTATGATCGTTGACCAGTCTGTGAACTGTACCAACAGACGACGCAGATGCAGCAGAAGAGAAAAATACTGCCTTCAACTGTAATTCACATTACTATTACCCTTTGTGGAAGTAGCCTGTTCTTCATCCTCAAGAGCTGCAATGATTCACCATGCTTTGCTTTGCAAGAGGCTGACTGATTAGTTAGTGAATCCTGCTGTGTTGTCTTGCTTTGTGTTTTGTTTGCCGCAAAAAGCAGAGGCCTTGTTTATTAATAATTGTGTGTAAAAAGAGGCGTGCAGAGCAAGGAGCCTAATTAGGCGCTTGCCTTGCCGTTGCACAGAGGAATTCCTAAAGCGGCCTTGCTAGCAAGGGACCATGTCGGTAAGCTGTGTGATGTGCTTAAGTCCTGTCTACTGACGGCAAACACTAGGGCTTCTCTCCAGTTCAATTAAAATACCCCCCAACAGCCCCGCCTCACCCCTGCACTCTCTTCAGGCACCGGAAAGGTCGTCCGTCTTGTTCATTCGGCTTAAACTTGTCTCGAACGCTACTCAGCGAATAAGCAGAGGGGGGGGTCAAACTCAAGACAGACCTTGGACACACCTCTTCAGATGATAAACATGAACCCATCCTTCAGACAGAGGCCTCAACAAGATAAAGTTGGGTAAACAAAATGAATTCCATCAATTAACGTAAGGGGCCACAAGCTCCCCCGCCGACCTGCCATTAATTATCTAGTCCTGAGAGAGAGGATTTGCTCAGGGCTGGGCCAGAGAAGACAGTCAAGAAAAAAAGAAAAGAAAAGAAAAACAGGAAGAAGCTGAAGATAAAAAAAAAAACAAGACAGCAAGAGGAAAAATAACACACTGCAAGAATCATCTTAGCACCCCCCCCCCCCCACCTCCAACACAGATGCACAGCCCCCCTAGTTTAATTACAAGTCCAACATAAACAGCGAGAGGAGAGACTAATGTATCAGGCGCAAGCCAGCGGCACTCACCGCTCTGACAGCGCCTGGCTCCCCTCTCCATCTCATTCATCTCCATCACAGGGGGAGCGAGGAGAGGGGAGAGGGGGGAGGGTTGGGGGGTAGGGAGGAGGAGGAGGAGGAGGAGGAGAGGCAAGAGAAGCAAGGGGGTCTGTGGGCTGCAGTGTGCTTAGGGCGTGCCAAGTGGACTGGTGTGGACAGAGAAAGTGTGTGTATATGTGTGTGTGAGAGTGTGTGTGTGTGTGTGTGTGTGTGTGTGTGTGTGTGTGTGTGTGTGTGTGAGTGAGTGAGTGAGTGAGAGAGAGGGACAGAGAGAGGGACAGAGAGTGAGACAGTGAGAGAGAGGGACAGAGAGAGGGACAGAGAGAGAGAGAGAGAGAGAGAGAGAGAGAGAGAGAGAGAGAGAGAGAGAGAGAGAGCATGTGTGTAACTATGGGGTGGAGTTAGATCAGGTTAGGGAAAGTCACAGGAGGCGGGGGTAACCGTTTTAAGGGGGTGCAACTCCTACAGATGATGGGGGTAGGCAGGCCGGCAGAATCTGCGATATCTCTGAGGGCTTTCTGCTCACCACCATTAAAATGTAATCCCTCAAAGTGGGACAAAGCAAACATTTGATCGGAGAAGGGGAGATTGATGTGGGGCCTGCACAGCCTCAGCAGTTTGCATTCGCAAAATGCTTGCAAATGTTTTTTTTTCCTTTCTCTTTCTCTCTCTCAGGCATGCACACATTGGACACACACACACACACACACACACACACACACAAGCTCTCTCAAACACACTTTACATTCTCATAGGAATGCTATTATGCATAGCCGTGCATGCATACAAGACAGACCTCTGAAGGTCGTTTAATGTCTTGGCACAAAGGTTTCAGCATCAGACGCGCATCCAAAAGGGTGTGCACAGTAAACTGAATACAATGAGAGTGGTTGAAATGCAAAGCAGGTGCGGACTTAGCCCTACCCTTCCATACTTAAAAAAACACAGTGGTGAAGGGAGTCCTAACAGCAGGCCTGGCTTCAATGGCTAGTTTAGCTATCACCACAAAAAGTTTTAACAACTCTCGTTTTTTATGTTGCTCAGCTGCAACATTGGCAGTGACATCTCACTCCCCTGATGAAGCCTATTTTAATGCTAAAGCAGGAGGCTTTCATCCCTTATCTGTACAGCAGACATGAGTTGCCCCTTCATCACAACACACGTGACGGCTCTTTGACTCATTCATCATGTTAATTGCGTATTTGAGCAAGAGGGCGGCCTCTCAATCTTCCTTTATGTGAAGATAAAAAAAGTGTGTGGCCTATGTTGTTTTGTTGAAGTGGACTGACCCCACCCACCACCCCCCACCCTTCCCCTAACACACCTCAAGGTTCTGATTCCATTCTATACGCCTGCGATGCCGATAGCTCCAGGCTAGTGGAACTACAAAGACTTGTGTGTGTGTACACACACATCTAGACACAAACAGATACACACACACACACACACACACACACACACACACACACACACACACACACACACACAACTCTCTTTGTATTTTCAAAGCAATGAACTTATTAAGGCAAACGATAGAAGACAGCAGAGCCATGGTTTGCCCATGGCTGGTAATGGACAGAGCAGAGAGGATGTCTGCACCTTAGAAATCAATAAACTGATTACAAGCTTTCCTGCATGCATATTTCTCAGAATCTGTTAAGCACCCAACACAAAAACCCAGGACTGTCTCACAAGGACCATTGTTCAATGAATCATATGCTGAAGGTACAAAGTGTAAGAGCTTTGAAGGACTGCCAATCTCTAAGAGCCATCATGGTTCATGACACCAAGGTAATGTCGTCATCGAGCCTGGTTCTTCTTAGCTTTTGCTCCAGTTTCTCATGACATCTAGCCAGGGTTCTTTTGGGCCTCAGAGCTGTTTCTGTGTAACACTGAAAACCAGTTCTGGACGAGTATTTAATGTGTCAATTACTGACCAACTGTTAACCAAAACCAGAGAAGGGGGAAACGACGTGAGTGTCTGCTGCGTTTTCGAGTCTCTGCAGACCCCAGCAGATATAGCTTGTACCTAATGAGAGTGGAGCTTGAGTTGTAATACTAATATGGGCTTTGATCTTTTTGGCGCACAGAAAAAAAATTTGATCCCCTTGATGTGGCTGCACAGTAGGAACCACACTTAAATATTTCATCTGTCGAGCCGAGAGTCAAAGACAGCACTTTAAAAGATTTTTTTTTTATTTTCCACACAAGATTTGATTGAAATATATCACTTTTTCCCCCCTCTCCATCAGTTAACACATGCTCGGGTCGTAACAGCCTTGTCTGGAGTGTTGGCTTGACAACGTGTCAGGCAAACAGCTCCTCAGAATTTGTTTGAACAAGCACAATAACAAGGAATTGAGAATATATATTTTTTCAAATTAGGCGAGCAAGTAGCACTGCTACATAGCTCTTGACAGCCACTTGTGTTTGATGACATAACACAAGTATTAATCTTGAGGCTAGGGAGGGAGAAACTATGGAAGGGAGAACTAAAGACGGATGTGGAAAAGACAAATTAATGTCAGCCAATCCGAGTGGATTAACCCTCCAAATGTGACAGGTTGACCCATTTGGAAAGAGAGCAGAAATAGTCCACCCCCCCCCCCCCCCCCCCCCCCTTCTTTTTGCATTACATCTGAGGCCAAATTCCCCTCTGCGAGTTCTTGGCATGCTTTGACTGACGTTTTCATCAGCGACGGAAAATTCGTCAAATCCCAGGGGTGCAGGTGGCTGCTGGGAGCAACTGCAGCCCCTGATACTGCTCTGCCTTGGGCCTGACACCATCCCTCTGGGGACACCTCCTCTGTAATTCACAATTCCCAGAGACAAATCCCCACCCCCACAAAACACACACGCTACACACAGACAGACAGACAGACAGACAGACAGACAGACAGACACCCATACACACAACACACCATGCAAACTTAAAGGATGACCTTCTAGGACTGAATTTCTAGGTTCTAAGAGAGAGAACAAATTAGATGGGCTTCACCTAGTGAGAGGCCAACTGAGGTACAGCTGCAATGACAATGATTTACAGCTGACATTCAGAACAAATAAATATACAACCGTCAATATATAAATACACGTGTGTGTGTGTGTGTGTGTGTGTGTGTGTGTGTGTGTGTGTGTGAGAGAGAGAGAGAGAGAGAGAGAGAGAGAGCAAGGGACAGAGAGAGAGAGACAGTGTGTGTGTGTGTGTGTGTGTCTGACACTGTCATATATTTTTCATGTCTGTGGCACTGTGGCAGGTTCATCTGGGTGAGGGGCTTGATTCACTGACAGGGTGACAGCAGACATCTGATGACAAACATCGCACACGGCCACATGGGGGTGAGGGCCTCTCCCTCAAAGTCGGTCCCACATCTTTCGACTTCTCTGCACAAACCCCACTTTTTCTCTGACAAACACAATACGACTCATCAATATATTAAAAAAGAAAAAACCCTTGGTTGGGTAAGTCTGCCCAATAAATAATGTAATATTGTGCGGACAGGCTGGGGAAAAACTAACACAGTGTGATCAAAGACAGACTTTGCTGTCCTCCTCTCCTTGACAAGTTTAATCATAACTGCACTTTCTTGCCGCATATGTTATATATTGATGCTCTGAACAGTAGGCAGCTGGACTGCTTTTGAGGTTGCAGTTGAGGGTGCAGTTGAGGGTGCTCCTCGAGAGACAGACAGCACACACACATCAGCCTACAGACCAGCAGAGAAAACCAGAGAGAGAGACAAAGGCTCAGTGGGAATGTAGCACTGCCTTCAGTTAATAGCAACAAGGCATCAAATGGAAAACGGGGAATCAATTTCCATAACTAACTTACAAAACAAGAGCCAGGGGAGCACATAGCTTCCACCGCCTCCTCCTCCTCCTCCTCCTCCTCCTCCTCCTTTTGCTAACTTTTAATTACTGGAAGTGGAAGTGACCCCGGAGCTCGTGTGGTTTTTGTGCTGCCATCTGACTCGAGGTACAGAGGCTCCCTGTTCCAAACACAGGTCCTGCGGACAAGACTGACAAGCAGTGAGGAGGCTGAATTTCAACAGCCGTGGCGGCGGCAAGCTGTCGGGTCGACCTACCTCGGGCCACTTTGTGTGGTGCTCTTGGAACCTGGCCCAGGCCCAAGCCCAACCTATATGCGCCTGTCCTGCCTGCCTGGAGGAGAAAGCACTGGGTGTCCCAGGAGCGGGGCTAACAAGCCAAGAAGAAGAAGAAGAACAGATTTCAGACAACATATGGGAGCACGCTGGGTTGCAAATAAGCAAAACTGCCGGTGGTTGCCCCTGTTTACTTCCAGGAGGAAAAAAAAAAAACAAAAAAAAAACAATTAATCCTTACCGTTATTTGCACTAACAATGCTTATAGTCCAGAGAAGGAAAGGATGGGGAGAGATCATAATGGAGGATAGAGAGAGAGAGTGTGGTGGGGGGGGGCGTGGGGGGGTGGAGGGTGTCAGGGTCACATAGGGACAAAGGAACTTTCCAACAACTAAAAATGGGTGTGTTTGAATCTTGGTGTTTTCACACTTTTCATTTTTTAATCCCTTAGTGACCTTTAAATGACCCCTGGGTAGATACATATCTCTTGGCAGAAAAATAATAATGACGGAACATTCAATATTGTTTTGCCAGAAAACAAAAACTCAGGAAAAGATACTTAGCCGAGAGAGCTGCACAACACAGTGTGATGTGCAGTAAGGGGAGAGAGAGCAATTTGGAAAAATGCTGTCAGTCTGAAAGAGAGAAAGAGAGAAGGGTGGAGAAAGAGAATGGTAGACTTCTGGGAAAGTTCTGTACAAAAAAAAAAAAAAAGAAAACAAAAACTGTCCTTGCGCACAAGGTAATGTTATTCACTAGTTTCTCGGCTGTGGCCTCTGAAAGCACAGGAAAAAAACAAGACGCAGTTGATGGCCTATACTTGCCCACACTGCCATGCCACAATCCCTGACATTTTCATTATGTCAACAGGGCACCAGCCTGCACAGCCAGGACATTATCTCCAGCCTGAAATGCTTCCCTGCACCTTTTCACTGTGTACATCTCCTGCCTCACTGCTTCGGAGTCTAAAGCAAACAACATCAATGGAGACATTCTGCAGTAAGGGGAGAGGGAGGAACCTCAACCTCTGTTAGTTTGCCATTACTGGAGGCTCCGGGTCAAACTCTGGAGACCTACACCTCCAGTAAACAAGGCCTGCAGTGTTGCGGGACAGGTTATAATCAACCACCATTACACGGCAGACAGCCCCATAAATAAGGTGATATGTTCCATGGTGCCAGTTGCGGGGGAAAAAGAAAAAAAACAACAACAAATGCTGCTTATTTTTTGGTTAGAGAGTTTTTTGCTTAAAATCAAGCTTTTGTTTACTGCGAAATCTGTGCAAAAAAAAAAAAAAAAAAAACAGATCTAATTGACTGCACCCTCTGGCAGTCGTTTGACATGTAATCACTTCTCATTCTCAAACTAGCAACCTTGTGGACTGGCGGGCTAAGTGATGGCTGCTCACCCGTACAGTCTGCCCATCTGCCCGCCTGCTGCCACCCACCGTGTCAAAAAACGCCCCATGACAAGGCTCCCCACCGTTTCCTGAAATATGGCTCCATAAAGGCAGAGCTCCACTATAAACCTGTACCCACCCGCTGATTTGTGGATCCAATTACCCCTCCACCACCACCACTGCCCAGCCAAGTGTAATGGCGGTGTTCAGTGCCGTGACGTTAAGTCAGCTGTTGTCAGCATCTGTCCCAGGGGCGTACGCACAACAACGCCCGTCCCCCCGTACCCCCCCCCCGTTCCCATGGTCGATGCCTTGTCCCGGAGGCTATGACCTCCACTCAGGGAGTGGCGACAGACGGGAACCCTTCCAGCCCCACCTACTCCTCCTCTTCCTCATCTTCCTCCTCCTCCTCATCCTCCCCATCATGCCTAACTCTCCTCCTCTTTATCCTTGTGTGCCGTTCTCATTCCGCTCCCCTGTGCCTGGCCCCTCTGAGGAAAGGCGATAAAAAGCTGATCAAAAACAGCAGATCAAACGTGGACGCAGAGGAGGAGGAGGAGGAGGAGAAGGAGAAGGCAAGCACAGGAAGGTGGGGGGAGAGGAGGAGGGGAGAGGAGAGAGAGAAAGAAACGGTGGTGGGGGAGGGGTTCGGAAAAAGTCCTAGAGATCTGAGGCCAGACATAGATGTACTGGCACTAGAGATGCTTCAGAGTGCCTGTCAACTCAGCCAATAGGGAAGGAGGCTGGGTATTCAGAGAGAGAGAGGACATGCCGGTGGAGGACGACGAACGAAGGTGCCCCTAAAAGATGGAAGGCTTCCTAAGCTTGCCACTGCAGCAGACAGACAGACAGACAGGAAGAGAGGCTTGCGAAGAGCCATGAAAAGCAAAGCTTCAGAAATGTATACAGCAGCGCTCTGTTTTGGGCATGTCTGGCACGTACTGTTGGTTTGGGTGTGGATGTTTGTGCCAGTGCTAGAGAGGGGCCGAGGCCGCAGGTCCTTCAAGAGGCCCGGCCCAGCGGGAGGCGAAGCAGATACCGCAGTCAGCAGTGTGGTGCCGACGATGAGAGGGCACCGGGGAAAGGGGGCTGACAGGCTGCTGACATGCTGCTGACAGGCGGATTATCCACAGGGGCCGCATCGGGCCTTAGGCAGGTGTGTGTGTGTGTGTGTTCGTGTGTGTGCGTGTGTTTATGTGTGTGTGTGTGTGTGTGTTTGTGTGTGTGTGTGTATGGTGGGGTAGAGGGCTGGTCACAGAAGTGGTGCTCAGGGGGTTTATGAGGGGTGTGTGTGTGTGTGTGTGTGTGTGTGTGTGTGTGTGGTGTGTGTATGTGTGTGTATATGTGTTGGGGGGGTGGGTGGTGGGAGGAGGTCAGAGGCTCTCAGGCCCCCAAGATATGCAACCCATAAAACTGCAGGAGGCTATGCAACATGGAGTTACAGTGTTTACGCGTACATGTGTGAACGCATCACGTATGAATGCTTTTGCCATGGGCAAAGATCCTCCCTGAGCCGTGAGGTCACAGAGCAACAGGTGTGGCTCATGAGTCATGAGCCGCACTGGAACGTTTGGACCAGAGCAGCGCAACGGGGAATAGCGCTCTCTGGAAAACACAGCGCAGGATAACAAAAGCCTGCGCTTGGCAACAGATGCATTCCATCGACAGCAAAGGAGCCAATTAAAAGCCATTTCTATGAAGGCGTAGACGTGCAACAGAATCTGTTGTTCCAGGAACAACGAAGCAGGATCAAAGAGGGGAAACAGTGGGGGGAACCGTATACCTGCTGAGGCAAAAACCATTCAAGCCGAAGGGATGCCTGTTGGGCAGCCCCTTACCTCTCATAGCCACCCCCCACCAAGTGCAAACAAATGTGAAGAACACTGGTTCTTAGGGAGCCCAGTGACACCACCTATCCACTTGTCTTTTTAACCAAGCGGAAGAAACGCATTAGCATCACGCATGTGAACCGCAAAAGACATCTGTGTTTTCAGGGGGGGTTGGAGTGGCAAGTGGGTAGGGGTGTGTGTGTGTGTGTGTGTGTGTGTGTGTGTGTGTGGGGGGGGGGGGGGTCTCTTGGCTACTGACTACACAGCATTTCACCACTGCAGACGCGAGTCTGGAGGAAGAGGGGTACCTTAGACAGATGAATGTGGATGAAAAATTTCGCAAGGCCTGTAAGCATGGGGGAAGCTGAAGAGATTAGCTCTGACAGTAGACGATGGGGGGCTTCGCCGTCTAGTGCCAGAATTTTCCTTCATGCCATTATGATTTCACCGTTTGTGCTCGCTCTGCTTTTTTTTTCCCCCTTACTTTCTTCCTAGATTCTAGAGATCGCTGCCCTACACCAACGCAACCCTGCTTCCCCTCAGAGGCACAGACACACAACTGGATCATAGTATATTCTGTATTGACCCTTTTTGCGTGTCCTGTGAACCAGGAGAGAGAAGGGCACAGCTGTCTCTTGTGAATGCACTCTAGCTCTTGGCTGCATGTACCTTCCCCAGCCAGCACTATCAACCTACATATTTTACTAGAGCCTCAACATGCAAAAAGCCTCCTTGAGTGTTGCTATGGTCTTGCACAGCTGTCCACTGTAATCCACTGCTGTTCTCCTCTACAGCCAAGCCCATCAAGGCAGAAAGCAGATGATTATGTGAATGAAAAAGCCTGGGGGAGATTGAATGTTTTCGCACAGGTAGACGGAGCAAACATACATTTAAGTGTAAATTATATGTCTCCCCACTGCATAAATGACTCAGAGGCAGGCAACAATAAGCCTTATGTTTATGAGGAATAACATAAACCCTATCCAAAGGGGGGGGGGGGGGGCATGTCTTACTTTACGGCTCTTTCAGAGTGATGAACAGCACGCATGGCTACTTCTAAGCATAACAAACATGTCAGATATAGATTTTGAGAGGCAGGCAAGGAAACAAAGTGCTGGGGGTCAGGCAAGGAGCTAATGCACTGGTCCCAGAACAATCCCCCGCTCGCCACTCCTCTCGAGAGTGTGTGCGGACAGTGATTTATGCATCCATCTTACTCCATTGGCATTCCAGTGGTAAAAATAGATATAGCAATAAAGTGAGGGGGCAGAATGAGCGCCATCTTTCTCTGCCCCCCCTCTTGCCCTCCCTCATCTTGACGCCTCTCCGATGTCAATAGAGTGTTAACGTCAAAGCTCATCTGTTTGGGTGGAAAGGAGCAGTTAGCACACAAGAAATACTGACGTATTAACGTCCAAGCACGCACACACACACACACACAACCACACAAACACACACAAACACCCCCTCTGCACACACACACGCACACACAAACACTTCAGACATGCAAGCCAAACGATTTCTGTTTGTAAAAAGTGCTGAATTGAGCTAAAGGGGGCGCAGCCAGGCTTTCTGAAACCGCGGGAGTCTATGGCAGGCCAGCATCCCTCCACATTTCTCATCCAACAACCCCCCGCTACCGCCACCCCCCCCTTCTGCTGAGCAGTAAACAAGCAGCTACAATCCTCTCTTTGACATCCATACACCTCTCATCTCACACACTACTCTCTTCATGCATCAGCCAAATTACACCTTCAAATTTGCACTTGACTTGCATAGGAATATAGGAATGAAGGCAGTGCTGCTGTTTGGATGGGAGGGGGGTCTGAGAGGGTTTTTTTTTTTTCCTTTTTTTTTTTAGATTCTTCATGAAAGGCTAAGCACAGAGGGGGTCTTTGACTGGTCGGGAGTGTTTACGCCACCTCACCAGTGAGAACGGCTAAGGACAAGATCCACCAACCCGGAGCCCCCCCTCACCCCCACCACCACCACTCTAGACGGAAAATTACTGAACCCTGGAATGACCAAAAGCAGCCTCTGAATTCTGTTTTCAGCCAGCCTGAACTTCTAAGAAAGACCAGGGCAGGAAAGCACACATACACCCACACACACACCCACACACACACACACCAGTGCCCACAGGCATAAACACACACACACACAGGTACAAATTCTTTCAATTCTGGGAAACGAAGGATCAAGGCGGGCAAAAACATTTGATCAAATCCCCCATGGGTGGCTCACAGACGCTCTCCACCAGCCCTCAGATAAACATCTTTCATCCAGTGCCATGACACATCTGTAAAATATGTCCAGGACCAAAAAGTGCTTGTTTCGATTTTTACATGTTTATTTATTTACGAATATATAGAGAGCTCTATTTTATGGAAGAAGCTGGGATGCACTGAATGCAAAAACTATGGTTTGGGAGGGATTTCCGAAAGGAGCCGTTTACTTCCAGGACATCTTTCCAACTTTTGTGAGACATCTGCAGGGAGATAAAAGTATTAGCAGCATCTGTTTACGCTGTATTTATGTGAATCAGGCTATCATTTTACAGAGCCATGCCAAATAACAGACACAGCCATAGGTCATTACTGGCTAAACTGGCAAAACTGTTATCTTCAGAAGACTAGTTAAGGTCAGAAAAGTTTACTATCTGGCTTGAACCTGGGGAGAGCTGCACCGTAAACAGACTTTTAATGAACACCAATTGTATTTAAGCTGGATAGATAAGAGATGTTTAGTGTAGGCAATGATGTTGGAATAACTTTACTTTGACCACAGACAAAGACAATCTGGTCTATGTGGTACCCTTTTCAGGATTTGCTACTGTATTAGTGAGCAGGTTTTTGATATTTTACCACCAATCTCTCATCTTTTTTGTGATTGTTAACTTTTTATTAAAGCTTTTGGAAAACATACCATCATCCCACCTACAGAGTTGTAGATTGTTAAACATATTGTACCTGTTATGTAGCCTGGCTGTCAGAGGCTGTAGCCTGACGGAGCTTGGTCTAGCAAACCTCCCATAGACAGGAAGTTCTCAGAGGCGAGATCAACAGGCATCTTTCAAATGCCTCTGTGTACTACTGGACAGAGCTACAACCAATCAGACCAGACTACCTGTTATGCATATTATGTGCATTTTTAAATAGGTAAATTCGGTCAAAAATGATAATACAAAAACCTTTCAGCGCAATCACGTTTTGCAATACCATACAAAAAAAAGGTTAAAATGTTTGGTAAATCTAAAGTTGACTTTTTGTATTTTTTTTTCTCTAAACTGAGAAATTGGTAAAAATAGAACACAATATTGCTGAATAGGCCCTGTGTATTACGATTCAGTCTAAAAATACTGATAATAGAATTGTAGGTCCAATATACTCATAACCACAGCAAGTCACTGCAAACAATTATCAGATCTAAGCACAAAAGGCTATGAGGAATGCATGGCTAAGCGAAAATGGAAAAAAAAAATACATCATTCCAGGGAGCAAAAAGTAGGATAGTATTTCTTGAAACAAAAATTGCGCCACAGATTTATAATCTGATGTGAGAAATGGGCAAACGGAGTGATCTTTCCCATTATCTGCGACGAAGCCAAGGCTGCTTTCTGGAGCGTTCTCGGGGCTGTGGCAGCAGCGGACGCCGGCAGAGCTTTAAGATGCAGTGTCCTGTGCCCCAAGGGTGATCCATCATAGCATGTGCTGTGCTACTTCCAATTGTTTTTCCTGGCAGGGCCGGGAGGGAGGGGAGAGCGGAAAAAAAATGCCAAAGAAACAACAAAAACTCGCGTTCACTTTATCTCTGAGGGGAGGCTGGTGTGCACCAAAAGTGATATACAATATTACTGCCATCGTCTCGCACAAGACACTCATGCCTTGCCTTGCCCTTCCCCCCCACCCCCAACCCCGCCTCCGGCTACTGTTTCTTTCCCTAAAGCAGACTCATTTCCGTGCTTTCTGGCCTGTGCTCCTTCATCCGTATCTACCCATCTCCTTATCAAACACCTTCTCTTTTTTGCCTCCTTTCTCATCAGTCACATTCACCTCTCCTCCATGTTCTCCCACCTCTCGCTTCATCATTCACACCAGCTCTCTCCGCCACACTGCCTTTTCCCTCTCTTCTGTGGGTTCCTTGGTCACTTTCTGCTGGGCTCCCATGGTCACTGAGCCAGAGCGAAAATTAAGGGCGAGTAAAGTGACTGTGTTCCACAGTTGCCATGCCACTGTCGTGCAGAAGACAGATAGATAGGCCTATTTCCATGGAGGAGAGTCGACTCACGATAAGCCTCCAGGGTTTCAATTAGACACCTAAGGCGAATGGTGTGACTGATCCGGAGGATGTTGAGGAATCACTCCTATCCAAATGCCGAGGTCCAAAGCGGGGATGCGGGAAGGGTTAAAATAAACACTGTGAGTGTGGCAGCAAAAGCCCTGCTGTGTTAGAGCAGACCCAGATTGAGCTCTCCCCTCTTGTGTGTGAAAATGGGAGGGGGGCAGGGGGGGGGGAGAGGAATAGGAAGAGTGAAAAGATGTGGAGGGAAGGAGAGGGACTGACAAAAAGAAGCAGGAGAGAACGAGAGAAAAAAAAAACAGGAAAGAGGTGAGGTGGCTTTCGGCAGTGCATGCTTCACTCTGCCTGATTTGGTGTCATTATTTACCAGGGCCAGGCGGGTCCAGGGCCTTTCCAGCCATCATGCTGTCCTGCATTCAGTGCTCCTTGGACGTGGTGTTTGGGCTGGCAGGGGCATTTGAAGACCCAGTCTGACGGGCTTTCCACCCAGGCTGTCTGAACATTTTTCCTTCCGCGAGAGCTAGCTAGCCATTCATCCGTCACAGCCACTTGAACCTCCAACCGCACCAAGGAGCCTGAAAGCCCACTCCGCCACTGCCAGCCTCTCTGCTCTCTTTTTGATCAAACAGCCAGATACTCAGGGTTGTACACAGTGAAGGAAAAAAAAAGACAAAAAAAGGACAAAAGAACGGAAAAGAAAAATCCACACCCTGCTACCACTCAACACACACAAAAAACATTAGATTCCAATCAGAAGAAATTGATAAAAAGGACAACCTGTTATCTGTCAAGTTGTTCACCTGAAATGAACTGCTGCGTACCTAGAATAGAATGGCCAAACAATCAATCCTGACAAAGATGGGATTTTGTGCCCAGGCATATATTTCTGTAGAAGAGAACTAAAACAACAGGGCTTACATATACACTCAAAGGAAAAAAAAAGAAAACCACTTGACAATCAGGAATCGTGCAAGCAAATTAAAACCAAAACAACTCTTAAATCGTTTTGTTCACCGAAAAAATCCTCCACATCAGATGAACATATGGGCGAGAGAAAAAGGAAACCGTCTGCATACCTTGGCACCTCTCATCAAGAGAAAGCCCAGGACAGCGCATATCAAATATCAAAAAACGAATGGATGGGTCCCATAGCAAACATTGCCAACTAAAGTAGCCTAATTAAAATAATTTCCACATTTTTTTTTCCCCCTCATCAGAGGTTGTTTTGCTTGCCTTGCTTTGGCTTAACTTTCTGTGGTGGTGATGCTGCTGTTATTGTTTTACTGACACGGACTTGGTGAGACCAAAATACTTTGTTTTTTTGTTCTTTTATTGCTGATGAGGAGAAACAGGAGAAAGAAGAAGGAGAGGAGGAGAAGGAGAAAAAGAGGAGAGATGCAAAACAGGAAGATTCCATTTGAATTCAAAGCAGCTGTGGAATAAAGCCGTTAGAGAGGGACATAAGGACATTCCCCATCAGCCCTTGGTGTTCATCCAGCACCCTCAGGGAGAGCCACTGGTGAAAACTCAGTTAAAGGGTGTCCACATTTCAAAGTCAATGATGATGTTCGCATCAATACCGCATTAATGCCCGGACACATGTTAAAATTCTGCTGGGGTCCAGAGTTGACTTCAGAAGCATCACTTAATTGGTCTTTAATTTCTAATGTTAATGACCTCTTTTTGATTGACAGGGATTGAAAAAAAAAGGGGGGGGGGATGATAACCTCAAGGCCATGAGTAAAAAAAAAAGGCCTTCAGCATCTCTTCCGCAGCAGGACACAAAGCAATCCTGCTCCTCGTTATCGAGGATGGAGCACCATATCTGCTAGCATCAATTATCAGTCCCGCACGCCATGTTTCAGTGTGGGCAACTGCGGCTTTCAATTAGCATGAGCCCACAGTGGGCAAGGGGACACGCAAGGTCAGTAGGCATTTGTGACTTTCTGCACAATTAACGCATTAAGCTTGATGAGAGGAAGAGGGTCCAAGGCTGATCGTTGCCATCAAACTGAACAAACGCACCAGCCTTTCGGCAGAAGGTGCACAAAAGACGTCCATTCAAACAGGCATGACTGCACAAAAGGTTGGAAGAACACTTGGTAAGTGACAGCTGTGCACACAGACACATTCAGAGCTGCATTTTACTGGAAAATAAGATAGCTCAGGTCATTGTTCACACTGTTCCGTGGTTTCTGTACCAAGATCTGATGGCAAGAAGCGGATTATACCCCGCAGCTGTGATATTACAAAAGGCTGGGCTTGCTATTCCGACTAAGTTTTATACGTGATGATGTTAGTTGACCAAACTAAGTGAAATGCGTTTAAATTATAAATAATACCTCAAGCTTGGATCTTACAGTGACACCCTTTGCTGACTTTTGAAAACACCACTAAAAGGTTCTTGAGTTACACGTCACTTTAGTTCATGTGTCCACTCTAAAACACAGGCGGACGTTAGTGAAGGTCAGTGCACTTATTGATAGAGTGAAAACAAAGAGCAGAGAGTGAGTGGTTCGTACATTAATAGGAGAACCCCTCTATTTCCAGTGAGCACACAAAGATGTTTATATTCTCAATGCCCTTATAGTATGACAGAAACCATCTCTTTTATTAGCAAAGCCAGTGGTTAAAATGGCTCCAGGGAAAGTACTGATGGAGCGTGTGTGTGTGTGTGTGTGTGTGTGTGTGTAAAATTGTTAACCATCACACCAGCGGTGACTCGGCATCATTTAACATCCTGCTGAGTAAAACTGTACCCCTGTGGCCACGAGGCCTGTTAATGTCCATAAACTTGACATGGCAGCAGGGATCTGTAGTCATGGCAACCTGATGTGTAATTTTGCTTTTTTAAAAATAAGATAATCTACTCCAAACCTTACAGGTGCTCACAAAACAGCTTATGTGAAGGATAAGGCGATTATGAAAGGGCTGGTCTCATAACCCATAACCCTGTCAAGTACAACCCATTTGCTATTCCTCACTAAATCTATCCTGGGTTATGAGACATTTGCCCTAAATTTTACATTTCACATCGCCCCTGAAGCTGAACTGACAGAAGTCACAGTCTGTATTTCAACTGCTGTAGCAAAACTGAGCTCCTCAGGTTCCAGATTCAACACATCTGAGTTTTTGTTTTTTTTTCGGGTTTTTTTGCCCTAAGCTACCACTGTCCCTGGAGATTTTCCTCTGACATTCTTTTGTGCGAAGAGCATTTCTTCGGACTGATTCTCTGGGACTGTTACCCTTGGGTGTCTGATGCTCAAAACCATGACCAGTATGCGACTTTTTCTCCATTTTCTGTCGTCCCCCTTTCCCCATTTCCCCATTTCCCAACCCCCACTGCCCTCCCTCTTCCTGTCGTACACCCTCTTCCTGTCTCTCTCTCCTTCTTTCTCTCTCTCTCTTTCTCTTTGCTTCAGCCTCCCAGACCCACATATGCAGGCTTTCAGGGACTTGTCCATTATGTGCAATTTAAAATGTGCCCTCGCAATCGATCAGGCAGGAGGAATATAGTAAGAAAGTAAATGGCTGCCACAGCGTATGATAAACCTTTCCCCCTACCGTGGTTGCATGAGTTCAGCGTGAGCAGTCAGAACTGATTCACTCAGATGGATGCTCAGATGCTGGGAGCCCCTGGCCAAAGGAGCAAAGAGGAAATATGGAAGGGAGAACAGAGAGGGTGTGTGTGTGTGTGTGTGTGTGTGTGAGGAGGGTTGGGGGTAAGACCATCAAGCATGGCCTTCTGTCACCACTGTTGCACACAGCATTTAAAAAAAGAGGAAGTGGAAAATGAATAAAAAAAATAATGGCTTGAGATGGGAAATATGTTTTTGCATTTAAAAATGGAGCACGCTTCTTCAGAGACACAAGGCATGATATGCACAGTTACTATACCAAGGTAGCTTTTTAAATAAACTTAAAGATACTTCTCAATGACAAGACAATAAACCTAGTAACATTGCTTCACCATTATTAGGCTGAAAACCAAATCCCAGAGACTAAAAATAGCAAGAGTTCATAAGCTAAAGGTAGGAGGCAATACTGATTCAAAATGCAAGCAAGCCAATTTTAGGGGCTTTATACCAGGTTCCCTTCATTAGACCGTGACTGTGAATAAACACACAATAACTGCCAGCAATCATCTATGGAGAAGGCAAAAAAAAAAAACACGAGCTGCAAACAATAGGATACAACGAATCCCACAGAGCGTCAAGGACACATGTTGAACATGTTTCTGGGTTTACTGTGGTTAATAAAAGCTAGGGGAGCATGACATGGGTAAAATTAACTTTGATGTGATTGTTTATATGATTACACAGTGTATTGACTCCGACAGGCTTATTATGATTTTAGAGTCCAACAAATGTCAATGCACATAGGCTGTCTTTTAAAGCGGACAAACACTGTGGATGACACAAGAGATGTCACCCTTATTTAATTGTCCCATAATACAGGGACAAGACTCCCTTCTTTGCCTTGAAAAACGTTGTAATAAAGGTTTGCAGGGAAAAGCAGTGAACCATTGAGCAGGGTCAAGAATTTTTTATGTGGTCAGTACAAACATTCAACTGCATCAATTTATTTGCCAACCTCTGCTAAATGCTTTGGCGATAATCCTAATTAATTAAGATGGGGGATTTCAGACTTGGCAGTGAATGCACTCTGAAGACAGAGCAGGGAAACCAACCAGAGGACAGAGGTAAGGTCGACTTTATGATGGGGTCAGTGTACGTGATGGAATTGAAGACCAGGCACATGAAATGAGCACTCACATTGTTTTAACATTATTCTTCCAAGACTAAACTATAGACAAAGACATGAAATGGAGAGCTGCGTCCATCAATGACAACATCGCCAGAGCGGATACAATTACCCTGCTGGGACGTTTAAACTGATCCACCCCGTTACATTCATGAGTTCGCATGATGGATTGAAGTTCCATAGACGAGTTTTGTGTTATTTCTGGGGAGGAGGAAAAGAACACTCAAGGCACAGACCCTCAATAGCACGTTTTGGGAACCTTAAGTTAAAACACTGATGCTGTCAGCAGTGCGCTTTTAAGTGGAGCCTGTCATTTGCGATCCCGCAAAATGCAAGAAATTACCACTGGGCCATAACAAACAATCCACCCCGTTGGTGAGACAGTATTGCACGTTCTGCTTGCATTCAAACTTGGTAGTGGTGAACTTCACGAATGTCTGCAATGGCCATCAAAAGTCGCTTGCTGTTAACATAAACTACAGCCCATCGGGTTGTCAACTGAACAATAACTGAAGCCTATATGTAGGTTATAAAATGAAATGTGAACTCGATCCGTAGCCGATTACTGAGCTACAGTAGCCACAGCCCGGCTTGAATATTTTTATCTTCAAGATGACATCGCTTGTAAACAAAAGACAGTAGCTAATTACTCCATGCTTTGGATTTCTAGCTACGATGTTCGCTCTTATTTCTCTCCAAATTCGCACCGTTATTCCGTTTACTGTATCACCGGCCAAGAGACGGCGGCAGACAAAAGAGACATTCAAATATACTGGCATTACACAGCAAGAGTTGCAACGTTACCTGTATACTGAACGAGAAACATTGTCCAGGGAATTTATGTACGAAGGAGAGATCAACGCCGGTCGCCTTTAATCCGACAGTTATGTAGTGAATGTAACTGAAGACGTCTAGAGAGAAATCCTTAGGATCGCTACAGGCTCTTGGTTCCTTCAATGTTCCCGTCCGCTCCGGTCGACAAACTGGACTGGAGGAGGATCCCTTTTAGGTATGAGCAGCTACTGCGCACACAAACCACATGCTCGAATACATGTACACATTCACCAACACACTAAAGGCAGCCAGATGCGAACGGCAGGCAATGGCTATGAAGGGAGGTTACTGCGATTTGCTCGAGCATATGTCAGTCGCCGTGACGAACTCCGTCTCTCATGCTCTCCGCACGGACCAGCGAAGAGCTGTTGGTGAAATCTAACGTGAGGAGGGGAGGGGCAGCGTGGCTATAGAATAAAATACAGGGCAGCGTTGATCTGTAAGCATAGTCAATTTCGTGCAAGGGCCAGTAGACTAGGATTAGGGTGAATGTGGTGGGACAGCGTTCAAATAGACTGCCGCTGTGGGGCTACGCAAACAAATCCAAACACAGAACATAATGCAATGACTTGTAATGCATATGGTTAAGTTTTCCAAGCAAAGACTACATATTATTTGAAAGGCCTAACATCCTATAGAATGAGCGGCTCTGTTGGAAATGCGGTGTTTCCGTTTTTATGGGATACTGGAACATAAACAATCAATCGTATCGCTTTAATGTTGCTGACAAAAAATGATTTTTAGTTCTGTCCTACAGAGTTGGAGTTGAAAAGCCAATAACCCATAGCTGCTGGCCGAGGCTTCTCCAGGTTCCATCACCTAATGAAAGTGGCAGCTGGAGATATCTGATTTCTGCCTCATGAAAGGAAATCGGTAGGGCGAATAATGTGAACGGAGCACGGCTGTTTGTACTAGCCCCTGCTTGTTGCCCTGCACGGAGCTTTACATTCAAAAATAGGGCCAGGCTCGATACACCCTCTCGTTGTCTAACGGAAGATCATTTTTCATTTTCTCAACCGCGCTCAATGCAGAGCTAAGAAGGGAGTGGGGCAGACGGGGGAGGGATGGCGAAATTCAGCAAATCGCCAGTAGAGGGAGCTGTGTGGACTGTCAAATGCATGCTGCCGTCCTTATCCAGGTTTGAGGCACATAAACACAAACGACTTCTGTCAGACAAGCACCTGCTAATAGCTTTTGGCTCAAATGTCGATACTTCCAAACTAATTCACAGGGGACTTTGGGGGAAAATGAGGTCACGATAAGTCGGCCTGTGAAGAGGGAACATTGTGTAATCCTCTCAGGATAAAAGTAACATTGGTCTCAGACATGGATACTTTGGGAACATGAGCAGACAATTGAAAACCAACACCCATGTGACTAAAACTAATGCGAGAAGGAACAAACTTCAGCCTAAAGGCTAAAGGGACCTATCTACAAGGCCGAGCTTATATTTGCGCACTATTTTCATCATTGCAGTCTAATTCTCAGAGATCCATGTAAGACAGCTGAAAGCACCAGTCATGTTTCAGAAAACAGAAAAAAGGCACATGGCTCAAAGCTTTCTCCACCTCACAAAAAAAGAGAGTAAACTCTTCAATTTTGCAGTCTGAAAGAGAGCAGAACGGCAGGCTGGGGCGGGCGGGCGGGCGGACACACAGACTGACAGGTCGGGACCAGAGAGACACGGGAGGAGACCCGCAACAGACTGTTATCAATCAGGCGGCAAGTGGTGATGCGTCTTGGTCAGTTTTTAAACGCCCCCCTGCCTTTGCGCAGCGGCAGTGTGCCAGTGGGGAGCTGCGTTGCGCCCGCCCAGGACCCGGCTCTTGGTGAGGGGGCATCACTCCTCTCACTGGGGGGAGCCAAAAAAATGTCGGGTAAGTAATGAGCCCCAGATGGAGAGAGGGCAGCAGGGGTATATGTGTGTGTGTGTGTGTGCGTGCGTGTGCGTGTGTGTGTGTGTGTGTGTGTGTGTATGAGTGCGAGTGTGAGATGAAGAGGTGTGGGTGTGAGAAAGTGTGAGGAAGTGTGAGTGTGTGTGTGTGTGTGTGTGTGTGTACGTTTGAGATGGAGAAAATGAGTGAGAAAGCGTGTGTGTGTGTGTGAGAGAGAGAGAGAGAGAGAAAGTGGAAAGAAATGGGAAAAACGGGTTCTGTAAGTGTCCCCTTTAACATTACAACAGTAGTTCAACTGTCCAATAAAATGCACGACAAGTTTGTGAGTGTGGGTGAGGTGAACGGTCAGACGGACCCCACAGTAGGCAGCTGTGCTGTTTATCCCTGACCTCGTTAACACCATCGCCCGACGGGCCCTTTGAGTGGCCGAGATAAGAGATTTTTATTGGTCTGAGGTCGTGGGCATGACCCTGTATTCCAAAAACAGCCCTTTACAAAAAAAAACACAAACAGCAATCTATTCTTTTACTATGGGAAGTCCTGTCTTATAGGTTCTTTAGGTGATCCGGGTGAGGTTCCTTGGTGTTGCATACAGCCTTACAGAATAAGAAGGATGTTACCCGTATGCACAGTAGCTGTTAGTAGCACCAATTATTTTCTCGCTATTACTGTGCAACCTTAATAACTGCATAATAATGTGTTAACCCAAATAAGAAACAGAATATAGACAACAGTGGCAATGATAGTAGATTTCAAGGGCAGACTAAACATCACACAAGCTAAATATTTATTTGCTTCCTTTGGATTTCTGTTGCCATGCCTGGAAGCTAAAAATAAACACAGGTTTAGCAATGCTAACTTGTGCATTAACCGTGAAAGCGTCTTGTGTCATTCTCTCCCAGCAGCTCAGACTGTTCAGTGGAACTGTCACACTTAAGGTTACGGATACATTTGTGTACACAGAAAAAAGCTGTCAGGCCAATTCCGGAGTGGAAATGATGGGTCCCAGACGGTGGAATCTGTCTACCCGGAGCATTAAAACGCACACCCTGCATTGATTTTTTTTTAACCAACTTTAATGCAATTAGAGAAACAAATGAGCCATGCCCACGCAACTGCTGAACAGTAACACTGCTCTATCTATGAAGCTATTTCCCGGATGTGGAAACGGTATGATTACAAAAAGTCGCAGTTGTAAAGTGATTAGAGATCAAGGGGAACGTTGACTAAGAAACAAATGAAATGCAATGAAAAGTAGGATTAAGTGCAATTTATTTTAAAACCATTAAATGTCATTAAGAAAATTGTCTTAGGACTTTGTCTGTGTTGTGTCTGTGTTGTTTTGGACAAACTGCCAGAGGGTTGGAAAAGTAAAGAAGTGGTCTTTTGTAATCCAACAGCTTTTATTTTAATAGAGGAGTTGTGCTTTAGCTGTGATTTGTTAACTGTCCCCATCATCATAGCAACACAGAACCCATAACTAGGCCTATGCAGTCGTCTTCGACTGCTGAAGGTATATCCCCGAAACGCGATGCTTCAAAGCCCCCAACATTCATACTGTATTTCATGAATCTACCCTAGAACATTGAAACACCAAATCTGGGACAAATCCATCCAACTGGTCAGAAGTTATGGGCCAAACCAAAATTCAGCCATCTTGAATTCAGCCATCTTGAAAGTGTTGGCCTCCAAACTCGAATAAGTTCATGAACCTACCCTAGAGCATTAACACACCAAATCTGGGAGAAATCCATCCACCCAGTCAGAAGTTATGGGCCAAACCAAAATTCAGCCATCTTGAATTCAGCCATCTTGAAAGTGTTGACCTCCAAACTCGAATCAGTTCATGAACCTGCCCTAGAGCATTCACCCAAAAAATCTGGGACAAATCCAAACATCCGTTCAAAAGTTATCGCGTTAACACGAAAGACCTTACGCGGCGGACGCGGCGGCGGACGCGGCGGCGGCGGCGGCGCACGCAAAACCATTACATCCCCGACGCTCCGCGTTTCGGGGATATAATTAAAGTCAATAACTTATTTACTTCTTATGTTGTCTGTTACTGAAGACTGAAAGAAAAGCAAGCCTGCTCTCTGATTGATTTTTTTAAGCCAAAAAAAAAACCCCAAAACATTTTGCCATCATTTGTTTTCTCTTTTTCTTTCTCTTTTCTGCACTCCATTATGTGTTCAGAAAGTGCCTTGTGGTTCCAAACAGCCTAAAATGAAGCACAATTTAAACTTCGCATTTTAAAAAAAGTGATAACTATGAGGCCACAAGTCTCCAATCATTGGACACGGCATTAGTATTGCAGAGGTCCAGCCTAGATAAATGAAAGAGGTGGCTTAAAGGAAGACTATAAATCAACGTACTTTTTGATTAATCTCAACTTCTCTGTTAAAGAAAAAATAAAAAGGTGGAAAACGTTTCCGATATAGCACAAAACCGGAGAGCACTAACCTCTCGATCACTGGGTCGTAAAACCAATTACAGTGAAGGGAATAGGCTACGAATGGAAACCAGCCAATCACGCGGCTGCCCTGCATCTTTGCACAGAATTGGTGAATGGTGATAACCGTACAAGGTTAAATAAGGGCCACCATTTGGCTCCTGGCGAAGCTGTACACTCTTCATCATTCAGAAACAAATGAGACAGGTAGTCTGCTCTTCAAAAGCACCACCACATCACATTCATCCACCTGTTCATCTACCAGATTAACTGACTGACCAGACAAATCAAGAGAGATCCCAGTCCAGTGTGTTTCAACGTCTTCATCATCAACTCTCACCATCATCACATCTTTATTTAGCTTTAATTTTATACTACTAAAAGCTCCATTTGTCCGGAAATGCATTCTAGATGCCATGATACAGCACAGCCTTAATTTGCTCCCTGTTAATGTATTTAATAAGTGCAGGGCGACAGTAGAGAGTTCAATTACAGACGGTCCTAAAATCTATTTTACAAATGAGACAAATGTGACGGCACACTACAATCGAAGGAGATTCATGATATTTACGATGCCTCGAGTTGACCATTAATGCCTTTGCTATGGGGTGAAAATTAGGTGTACCTCCATAATGAAAATGATGCCATCCATTCCAGTCAAAATGAGGTGTCAGATCACGGCGTTATAGAACATTTTAAGCATGACAATGGATGGTATTTAAAGGTTCCAATTCGCAGGAAACCTGCCAGAGAGTTTAAAAAGACTAGCAGCGCTATCTGGTGTCATCCATTTTGTGATCAATGAAACGTACCATTACAGCTCGGACGGGAAGGAAAAATGTCAAATCTAAAGGTTCACAGTGCTTAATGAACTCCAGTGCTCTCTGCAGATGGAAAGTTTTCCGATGAGTTGCCCTGACCACAAGCAAGCAGCTTTGCCATCCTCTCTTCCTGTTTATAGCCCCATCCCCCCGCCTTTCATACTGGCCTCTCTTATCTTCTCCTAAACCTCTTAAATCATTCAGCTTTTTTCCTCTACTTTTTTTTTTTTTTAAAAGATCTTCAAAACTCATTATAGTCACACTCCATGAGCTTCCTTCACCAGCGAGTTCATCTTAGGGTGCATCTTTAAAAGGAGGGGGGGGGGGAGACATAGGAATATAAATATATACCCAGAGGTAGAACAGAGGGGGTAAATCGAGGCACATTATGGATGGCAGGCTCCCCTAGAAAGGCACGGAAAAGCACGGGAGAGAAGTAGGAGGGAGTTGAACACTTCCTGCAATTCGATTAAGTCCGGGCTGTGGCAAGTCCATCTCAAGGGACATGCCTTACTCCCTCTTCATTGCCTTCAGCATGAATATTGATGGTACTTAGCTGCTCGCAATGCAGCAAATAACTTTTAACCCCATTCTGAAGGCATGGAGCCATGTCAATGGCTGGGGGGCCTCCCACCTTATCAGTCAAGCCTTGCAGGTTACCACACTGAAATTCACAGTGTGATTATGCAGGGGAGGCGATGGGCGAAGGGGGAAAACAGCTGTGTTGACTCAGCACAACAGCTGAAGCTTAAGTGCTCGCTCCTGTCGTGAGAGTGGGCATTTTAATGTAGTTTTGGGGTCTTGGCTGATGAGCACTCACTTCTGATGACTCATCTCACTTTTCACAGAAATTCTGCCTTCTGCCCTGGCGAAGAGAGGAGAAAAAAAAAGTTTTCTTGGTCTTTGAGATGGCTAGAACACAGAGCAAGGGAGGACAATAAGAACAAATCTCTTTCCAGACATTCCGTCTGTGTGGAATTTATTTCTCCCCTCTTTTTTGCCTTTGAGGAACCAACATAACATATCACAGCATGTCAAAATACCCACTCAACATACCAAGATTTCAAAGCTCAGAGAGAGTAAGGCTGGAAAGACTTGAAAGTAGCAAAGCCCTTTTAATTGGCAGACTCGCAAACGTCTAAAGCACCCTCTACCACAAGTAGCCCAGCGCTGGCCACTCTCGAGCCCCTCATGCATCAGTAATTAATCAGTCATACACTCATGATTCAGAGCAACGGCAGGCTCACACACCAGATGTCTTAGGAGTGAAAAAGTGGGACGTAATGTACGCACACAGGACTCCGAGCTCTGTACTTCTCAACCAGGAACACACGGTAGAGGAATGGCAGAGGAATGTGCTTCTTCAGCCTGTTGATTTCGTCTGTTTTACCCAAGACTTCCCAATTTGTACATATACTGTGACACAATAGTCTGGCAGTTAAGAACTAGGGTAATATTACAGATGTAATGATATTATATGAAAAAGTAAATGAAAATTAAAAAGTACAACACTGCTTGCTGGATGGACAAACCCCTTCACCAGAACTCTGATGAAGGTCTGACTGAATCATTAAAGTGATTTGTCCACCTAGCTAGCATTGTTAAACTTTTCATTTGTTTTCACTCTAGTTGTATTCAGCGGTATAGCGGCACCTACTATTAACCGTATCGAGGTGTGCAGTCCTTCTCTAGCCTTTATGATATTATATAAAAACATTGTGACTATCTATATTAAATATGCAAATGGCGTATTTCCATGATCTTAGTGCCAAGGAAGTCTCCCAAGGCCAACTGAGGCCAGACCCCAGAGCTGTGCAGATGGTACAGGGCGGGCAGACCTCACGTTGCTGAGACGCAGGCACACACACACACACACACACACACACACACACACACACACACACACACACGGGCTACCACAGCGTGGCACAGTGGACAGGGTTGGGAGAGCCGAGAGCGACGGCAGCGCGGCAGGGGCACATGGATGGCAAATTCATTATCAAGGCCTGCCAGCCTGCGCCACTTGTCTAATGGGAAAGGACATGCTCATCTTCTTAAGCTCCCCCTTATTCTCCGGGCTTAGAAATGAACTTCCCCTTTTCCACTTTGTCTGTCTCTCTTCCCCATCTGTGTGTGTGTGTGTGTGTGTGTGTCTGTGTGTGTTTGGCTTAGCTCCATTTCACCGTCTGTCTCTAATCCTTCCTGCACTTTTCTCTTCACCGTGACTGCAGTGAAATAGAAGCCTGGCCCTTCTACTGACATGGGTCAGCTGATGTAAAACTGGCATCCAGCTTGAAAAGCTTATGTCTTCCACATGGTCCCAACAATCACAAGTCCCAGCCAGTGACTATGTATAGCCAGTCTCAAGAGATTTCTCTTCTTGTTCCAACACACCATTGCTTTTTTTCTTGGCAAAAAGGTATGAAGAAAAAAAAAAAGCGTACAAATATGTAATAGACCGTAAGTGTTTGTGCACATCTACACTACACACAGTCACCGCTGTTCTCTACACTGAATATGGTACGCTATTAGGTTAAAAGAAAGTCCCCCCCCCCTTTTAAAATAAAGTCTTTCAAAAATACAAAACATACCCCACGGCAGCATCTGTCACTCTGCATCTCTGCAAATACAACTCACGAAAACATAAACAGAGAACGAACTTAGACCCCAGAGAGGATCGCTGTCGCACTTGTTACAAATAGGCGGCGAGTTGTAACAGACTCAGAAGAATGCCTTATCTCCACGGGAATGCCACGGCCTTATCAGGCATGCAGCACACAGACCATGCCGTCAAAATTCTCCTTTTCCACTATGAAATGGAGATGCCTGTACTGCTGATAAAATGAAAATTCTTCTGGGACTCCCATGTTCATGGCAGGCGATGCAAACTCTACAATCCAACATGCAACTCTCAGCAGCAGAACTCTTACCTCCAGTTCGACTTGATCTGTACTCCTTGTACATCCCTGGTTGACGCACTGGACTCGATCTCCACTCCGCAGTTTACCACTCGATAGACCTGTTCAAGAAAAAAAAAAGACATTATCAGCATCAAGTCATCAATTTTTCATACAGGTTCACATCAAAAACTGAGATGCAAAAGTTTGGCTATAACTTTGGCCAGCCAAACATCACTGAAACACGTGCAGAGACAACGGGAGCATTTTGTGTGCTAAACAAATGCTTAAAATAGAAAATTTAAAAATGGCTTTAATCTGCCATTGTGTGTGTGTGTGTGTGTGTGTGTGTGTGTGTGTGTGTGTGTAACTGCAGCTTTGTGTCAGTGAGCAGCCTCATCAGGTGGTAGAAACAGTCCAGGGACTGCAGGAGGGGCTGGCTTTGAGTGCTGGCTGAGTGTGAAAATAAACAAATGAGGACAAAAAAAAAAGGGATTCTGAAAATTGGACTGAAAAGCCATAACAGTGGATAGAAAAAGACCCTTGAGAGACAGTGAAGATGAGAGTAATTGGCTTTCTCTGGACTTGATGATTAGCTCCAGTCAAACCATGGCTCTGTTCACACTTGACCGCAGAAAATAACTAGGCCACAGAGTCTCACCAAAACGCATAGGTGCCATGCACTCTCACTCATCTATTGTGTTAATTAATTAATCGGAATTAATAACAAAGCATTATTAAGTCCCAATGGCACCTCATTTGAAAGTGAGTTCAGCGTTAGACGCTGTGACATCATGATATCGCTAAAACAGGGCAACAGAAGTGAAACAGAATAGCCATTTGGATGTACATTCATATAAGATAGCTGGAACAGAGGGGGGGAAACAATGCAGGAAAGGTAAGGGACCATGTTTACTCTCTGAGTCTGTCAGAAAAAAAGCAAGTGGCACACAGTATGTGATACATGCAGTTGAGAATATCTTAGTTCATGTAAACTTAATGCATGTCTGTCATTACCCACAGCTAGCACTAGCTCTGATGCCAGCAAAGCTTGTGCATATGTCTTAATTGTACAGATTCAACAAAAAGAATTATTGACTAAATAAAACAAATAAAGTGAATCTTTCCAGCTATTCACAAATCTTCAATAATACAATTTGCTCATTCAATGCAAAATGAATAATATATTACATTACACTTAGCTGACACTTTTATCTAGAGTGACACAGTCTTTTTTTTAGGTAGGCTACAGGGACTGACCCCCTTGAGCAATGTGGGGTTAGATGCCTTGCTCAAGGCCCTTCAGCCATGGATGAGGGTGCAGTAGAGCACTGGTTATTTACTCCCCCACCCAAATCCTTCCTACTGGTACAGGATTCGAACCTGCAACCCTCCAATCCCAAGACCAACTCTCTAACCATTAGGCACAGCTGCCCCACATATATACCGGGTAAGATCATATGATGACACACATACCTATTAACCTATAAACTAATTAGATTGCTGTGTGATTCTATTTTAGTACTTACAAATTGGCATATGGTTCTTAAAAACTGGCTTATTAGTGGCTAAGTAGCACCAAAAAACATGCAGTGAGAATCCATTCCTGATCTTCCTGCATCTTATCAGATCAGTTTCACAAATACTTATATCAGTCCATGTCTTTAGAAATAGCTATCGTCAGAGGTCCTTTTTTATACCTTCACCAAAGTTTAGAATGACATCCCTCTTTACATCAGAGTATCACAATCTATCACAGCCTTCAAGAGGCTTTCTTCTGTGAGGACAACCATACAGACCTAGCTGTTGCACTGTGCAGCATATTATTTCAGCTCTGACAGGCTGACCTCACAGTTCTGCAACCTCCACAGCAATGCTGGCTGCACTCATGCGATTATTTTTGAAGCCAACGTCTGCATCTGACACTGAACGTCTGGACCCAACTTCTTTGATTGATCTTCTCAATGCCTGTTCCAAGTGGAATCCATTTTGGAAAACCACTTAATGACTCTGGTCATGATGATGTAGCTCCGTTTCATGGTGTTGCTGATTTTTTATAGCATAGGTCATTGTGTAAAGAAACAATTCCATTTCTCAAACCCTCAGACAGTTTTTTGCCATGTTGGACATCCAGTGGCTAGTATGAGATAATTATAGCTAAAACATTAAAATGAATGGCTCTAGTACATGACACAAATGGTCCAGTTGAGCAGAGCAAAACACAAATATTATGAATTGGACAAGTGGCTTTGTGTAAAGTTGGCTTTGGGCCCGTGTGTAAAGTTGTTTTCAGAAGAGAGTAAATTAATACTGCTACACAAGCTGCACGCTGACTACTCATATCCAAGTTTCATTTCTGTAGTACTGTCCCTTGAAAAGATATAGCACCGTTTTTACTGAAATGTGAAGGGTGTGCTCACTTTTGTGAGAGACTATATCTCCATTTCTTGCCGTTGTGGAGTTCAAAGGTTCAAACCACGGCATGACTTTTTATTCCAATCAAAAACTTTCTAGATAAAAGGATCAAATTAGTATGACTGTGAAACGCCTTAGAAATTTGTGAAATCAAATCACCCATCTACAATACATCTCCACTGCATGAAATGATGATATTAGGAGCTTTCAAAACACAAAAAATACTATCACATCCAAACATTAATTTAGGCCTACATAATCTGTAAGCAAGGTATATAATACTATAGATATAAAGCAAAGTATGTAACGGATATAATTACCAGCTCATCCACCGAACGTAATGACCATGTCTGAGACCATACAGCACACAAATACTAACAACACCCACACACGCTTTTCTTTTAACCAGTACAGTAATGAATTTCATCTGTAATGCACAACAAACCAGGGCATGTTGCAAGCAGACCCTGGCTAGAGGTGTTGCTGGCTTGACGCAGAACAGAGTAGCCTAGAACCTGTGACTGACGACATGGAATAGCGCAACACAACTGCTGTGTGTGCGTGTACTTTGGAAAGGAAAACGCCTCCGTGTTTATACCCTTCACTCATGAACCAAAGACCTGTGAGTATTTGGCAGAGCACCACAGGTCTCCGGCCTGACCTGCGAAGAGAGGCTCTTGCCAGCAAGCACCACCTGTTCACTGACTCCTGACCCAAAGCTGCTGTGGGACGGCTATGACCTTTCACCCCTTCCTGACACGTCCACCCATTCCCAGCGCTTGCCATTTTGGCCGTTGTGTGCGCCGAGGGCTGGCCACACAGGCCCAGCTGTCACGCTCGGAGATACTTGAGCTAAGCCACTCTTCCTCTGGCTTTTTATAGGAAGTCACAGGTTCAACACCAGCACAGACCTCTTCATTATCACCCGCTCAACAGAGGAGAGGAGAGGAGAGCGCCACTAGCCCTCACCAGCTGCTCCGACCTTACTTAGTTTCCCACTTCGACTGTAAGAGAATGGGAATCGCTTTGATTAAAGTACAAAGACGGGGATGGAGGACATTTTTCTGAGAAAAAGAAATAGCAAAAAAAATAAAAAGGTTTCATTCAAGGCAGCATCAACGGTGTCTTATCACTTTAAAGCATAAGGAAATGGCATCATTCTAAAACTATTGAATATCAATGCAACAATCTTTTTTCATTCCTTTTCTTTTTTCCTTGCATAACCTTCAGGTTATAATTATCTCAGAACAAGTTGAAATCATACAATCTATGTAACAATGACCGTTAATTTCCTCCCTGAACCAGCATTCGTTTCACACACTGAACTAATTTCATGAATCACGGCCTACTGTTTTCCATGTGAGGTCTGGGTAGAAAAGGCATATTTACAGTGTCTTGATACTGTAAACAACAATAGCCCTCTTTACCATGAAAGAAGAGTGAAGCATACAATTCAGTCATAATTACTAATGTTACATAATTACATAATTACTTTTATTCTTGTGACAAAGGCCCACTCAATACGGAAAAAAAGGTATTCAGGATTTTACTGGGGAGTTTCGGCATGTTTGAATCTATATACCTACTGTAGAGGTCTTTGCATACTATTGGTAGCCAAAAACCGATATTATGGTAGCTGTGAAGCTGGCCAGGCAGCTAAGACACTAAGCTAGAGAGGCAGAATAGTCAAAGGTAACGTCAAAGTTAGATGGTGTTCTGTATCTTTCAAGCCCTGTACCACATGGTGGGGGGATCTGTCCACCATGTTTCTGATGTATAGGGCTTTACAAAGTTAAAAGCAACAAACAACAACAAATTTAGCATTATTTATTTCTGTTTAACATAGTTATTATACTTTATAATGCCCATCTCATAAAATGTAACCATGAACAGCATGTTATTTCCACATCTTAACATTTTTCCACCCCTTTGTCACCCCAAGTCACCCCATGTGCACCCTTTAACATCACCCATGGAGAAAACTAAAACATAAGATGAATATACATGAACAGTCTGAATATGCAAGTGGATTAAGATAATCTCTTGATGTTTCATCCTCAAGTTATATGTACATAGTTTACATAGTTCACTGTTAGTCCCTTTGCTCTCCCTCGTTATCTTTTGCCCACAGGATGTTAGGGTTGGCGAATAGGAAAATTAATTTATATGTCAGTAACGATTTTGATCGCGCACCCTTAGTCTAACCCATGATAACTTCATGACGCCTTCCACCTAAAAATAAGCGCTTGCAAAATGCTTGGCCTACATAAAAGAAAAACACTGAGATAATCCATTTTGATTCAGGGCATTATCTCATCTGCAGTGGAGAGAGCATTGGTTCTGAGTAATAATAATCAACTTCTGGAGCCTTTCAAAGTGAACTAAAACCTTAATCCCGAGCAGATTTTCCGAGAAGATTATGCAGGCCACCTTCACGCACCTTGCCCTATGTCTATTTCACACTGTGTGCACTGTAAAATCCATAGGGCGAGTGACCTCTGTGTATGGCTGCACTCAGGAGGGCATACTCTCGGCCGCTGGTCTTAACCCAGATAAAGGTGATCAATACAGCTGGTGTGCAGAGTAATGACAATTTAGAATGCTTCTTCTTGGTTTGTTGGTAAGCGTAAGTGCAACAAACCCTCTTCAGCAAACAAAAGGAGGAGAGACAGTGGTAAAGAAAATAAAGAATGCTGTCAAGCATCCCACAGCTGTAATGGATTTTGTGCGTTTTTATCAAAGCGCTGCAGTTTGCCATGTGCCAGCACAAGCTTCTCCCACAGTTTTTTTGTTTTTTTTTTTTTACTGGAAAAATAATGGAGGGAGAGGAACTGTATGGAAAGATTAGCCTGGTCAGGATAACAGAGGCGTTTTGGAAATGCTGACACCTAAATCAGAGTTAATGTTCGCTGCAAGCTCTCTCTAGGGGCAGTAAGTTCATCAGATCCCAGAAAAGTGCTGCAATTTATATTCCTGAAAAACAAAACAAAAATACTGAGGGGATGCACAGGGAGAGAATGAAATAAATACATACGACAGATTTCTGGAGATGTATCTTGCCTTGACAAAAGCGAGTAACACATCCTCCCTCCCTCGCAGATGAAAGGAGCTCACTGGAACACCAAGAACAATTACACCGCACTTACGTTTCGGCTCTTCTCAACACAGGGCACGCGAAACCATGACAACAGATGAAATGGGCACAGCCTGGACTGATTTAGGATGCGTCAGACGGAGAGCCTAAGAGGGGCTATGTGTAGTGTACCAGTGATGATGCGCCAAGAGACAGAAAATTACACTCTGATTGTATAAAAACACAAACCCACGGCAGAGTACCTGCTCTTTTGCTTTGCTGTGTGTTTCATATGACCAGATGAGCAGAACATGGGAATATTGCCGAATACATAAATAAAATAAAAATCAAATAAAGCGATGATGATCCTGGGACACACACAGGTTTTCAATCAAGACGGCGTTCCCTTTCCATAATAAACACTAACGTCTCAGATATGTCAGCTGTCTCAGACAGAGTTCAGCTGCCCATTAGCATAGCTCAGTGTTCATTAAGTAGAGAGTCTGCATGCACTGTTTCAACTGGATGCAAAAAGGCAGGGCGCTGTCAACATCCTAAATGGTTCTCTTAGCAGGGTGTGTGTTTCCAAATCACAATGCTCAACGGCCACGGGGCTGGGCGTGCCTAGGAAGGCTGATAGGGGGCCAAGATTGCTTTGCGGTGAGTAACCGGCACTTAGGCACAACACAGTGAGACAGAAGAAAGAGGAGAATGGGGGGGGGGGGGGGGGGGGTGGGGGTGGAGTGGGGTGGGGTTGGGTTGGGGGGGGGGGGGGGGGGGCAGCGCAGTTGTAGAAGGGGGTCAAACCATAGAGGCGCTATGTTCCAAGGCCCTGCCACTGCGTACTTCAATTTACTGCACAGACCAAGTGGTAATGGAAAGCCCACTGACTGTGTTCTTCTTTCCCTTAGATGCCGGACAGAGGAACAGGCATGTACGTATATACACACACACACACACACACACACACACACACACGTTTACACAAACACAAACATACACACACGCACGCTCACACACACACACACACACACACAGACACACACACACATCTGCTATTAAGGGCAGGTACAGCATGCTACTTGAATGCAAATCTAAGCACACTAGCAGATGTGCAATGAGATCACACACACTGCAACAAGAGTTTACAAGTGGGAAAAGATGGTGGTGGTATTTTAAAAAGTAATGTGACAGTGAGTCCCTTTATAGAAACCTAAACTAGCACATGTGAATCAGGAAAACTGCTGACAGAGAGGGAGGAAAGCAGGGTTGCCGTCCTAGAGACACACCAGACACAAAAACAATCATATTTCAGCCTCACGACGTGTGTTCTACTTGCACATTCATTATTGAGGTTGCTTTTCTTTTTCGTCTTACCACTCCCCTACACACACACACACACAGACACGCACACACACGCACACGCACACGCACACGCACACACACACACACACACGACACAAGTGGTTCTCAAAGCAGCAAGGAGAAATGCTTATACTTCTGACTTCGAGGTGGCAAATGTGTAATGACTATTAATGACACAAGTTCCCAGGAAGGGGAATTTCAGTTCAGCTCTTTGAAAAATCATCCTCCAACCATCACCCCCCCCCCCCCCTTCCCCATTATAAAATGCATGTGTGGGATCCAGGCTTAAAACGTGAGCTGGTAAGTTTAGAATGGATCCCAGCTCCCCGAGCTCCAAAGAGAATTGTGTTATTATACAAGACAGCACTTGCTGTGGGCATGCATGTCATTAAAGCAGGGGGGAGAAAAAAAAGTGTCAGCGAGACCTAAAATCTGAATATTTCTTACATTATTATGAAGCACAGTGATAAGGTTAGGGGCTACACTACAGTGCATTGAACAAAAAAAAAAATCAGGAAATGATATGTTGAACCTGAGGACATTAAAATCACTTCAGATCCACTAGCCCCGGTAAGGGAATACTAAAGAACACAGAAGTAGGAAGTACGTGTTCAGAGAACAATGTGCAGCATTAATTCCTCAGACGTACACAGAGCTCCCTGTTTCAGCATGCCCGTCTATAGCAGGATGACGAACCTGTACTGCTAAGATTGACTCAGCTAGGCCCCGCTAACATACCTCTGCTTCTCTCCTTTGTTAATGCCAGACAGCATGCAGTGTTTCCTGCAGGGAATTTGTCAGTGAAGGTGGCGGTTTGGGGTTATGGTTGAGAAATATATCACTCCAAAATTATTTAAATTAGTCCTCTGCATCATGCTTCCCAGTTGGTATGAATGGAAGGCAACTGATGAATTGTCTATGGTCATATGTATTCCTATACTTTCATTCTCCAACTTAAAGCCTATGTCTAATTTTAGTGTTGTGTTGGAACAAGTTTGTGAAGGTAGGAGGGATGTGTTGTTAAGTTGGCCGTCTTAGATGTAAAGCACTGGGGGAAACACTAGCATGCTAGTAGCTCAGAGTATTAGCAACGTGTTCTGTGCTAATGACTTGGCCTCCAGCTGCTGTGCACCTGTGGCTTTTCACCTTCATGACATGGTTTTGATTCTTTAGTTGATTATTTGAATAGCCCACTAGTAGGTACAGACCCAAAACCTGCCACAAGCTACAAGGCATGTGTTAATGCAGCAAATCAATCACTAAGTGCTTCTAATGCTGAAAATAATACACATCAAGTCAAAACTACAGTTTAATTGTGTTCACTTAAACATCATGCAGTCCCTGACATCATAAATCCATTTGTCTGAACAAAAGGCATTCTATTTAATGAAATAAACATAAAAATGGAACTGCACTTATAATTTACACTCCCAGTCAAGTGAACAACTCCAAATCCTTAATGCGTCCATCATCTTTTGAACTTAAACCAGTTCTTTAATTTAGCTTTATGCTTTATATTGCTGCCTTTCAAATCCATGAATTGATCTTTGATGTACTGTTATATCTCTAGTACCTAGTCTAAAGTGGTGATCAATAGATGAAAAGGCCTTATGACCCTCAGGAATCAGAGGAAGAATGAAAATGAACAGCTCAAAAGTTCATCAAGGTTGAGGGAGAACACAAGACGTGAGGACATTCATAATTCATGTCTTTTTTTCTTTCTTTTTTTTTTATTTCCTCCCAGACGTAACCTTGGAAACTCGGACCAATGATTTCCCGTGAGGAGGAGCGTCGTGCAGGTTCACTGCGGCTCCAGGCTAATGTGAGACCTGAGATAATTGCAGGTTGCTCCTCAATTTGGCATTTTTGCCCAACATAATCAAAAGGGCTGCCATTAGGGGCATTTTTCCCATTAGTTAATTACAGACTTATGACATGATCAAACTGTCATCTTCTATCAGAACCTGTGTGCACACCTACTGTGCAGACGTGTGGAAAATCTGTTCCCTCTAATAGAGGTACAAAGAGCGAACAAATAATAATAATAAAAAAAAGAGCGAAAACACACAGCACAACTACAACTACAGCACAGCACAACCAGCACGGCGTTTCATTTTCTCTCTCCCTCCTTGGCGCCTGGGCTTTTTGTGATGTTTATTGACGAAAGTGGCGCGCGGTTCCTTCCACAGATATCACGGCATAAGTGGAGGGCATTACTCATCCTGGGGAGGCTGCCACTGGAGCTGCGGGCCAGAACACCGCGCATGGCAAAGATCAGTGGACCCCCTCAGATGAACAGAAGCTTATCAGACAGAGTCAACACGGCCACATTGCGATGGCGGAGATAACAAATCAGCACATCACCACCAATTCATCTTACCGCTGGAATAGAGAGAGGAAAATGGAGAAGGCGGGCCCGGGCTGGGGAAGGGAGAGGTAGGGATTGGCTCTCGCGGAGGGGCCATGGGCCTTTTCTCTGAGATAAAACGGAGATCATGTGCGAGCCAGCAGTGGATTCATCTTGCAAACTTAAACACAAACTGATTTATACACCGCCATGCACGGTTGGAACCGCCTCCACACCGCTCTCCTTACCATCCCCCTCCTCCCAACGCCTTGCCTGAAGTGTTATCTACAAAAATGTCATAGTATTTCATTCTAAGGTACAATGAGGAGTTTTTTTACCTTTGTATAAAGGATAAACAAAATCTGATGTTATGACTGATGGTACCCACAGCCATTCAGCTTAGCAGTGCTAATTTAAAAACACACTGAGATCAGAATTGATCATTCATCTCTCAAGTTGTTTATTAGGACAAAGGACTCGCAGCGGTGATCCACCTAATAAACAGGCCCTGCTGTTCACTGATTACAAAAGACCTCACTCTGCTCAGAGACCTACCAGACACTCCACAATGCCACAGCACAAAGCGCGCACAGTCGTCTTGACTGACTGCTCACCTCTGAGATGACAGGAGTTGGGAGGGGCGAACTGTTGCAACAGCGTTACGGAGTGACATTCAGTTTGACATGGGGAGGTGGGTCACCAAAGGGTGACCTGTCAGTGTCACTATTCATTAGCGATGGTAAAATTCTAGATGTCAGAAAGTCAGAATCTTTGCTGTGCAGAACCAAATTGGAGTACCCACGAGGGAGAGAATGGTTCCAGCTTTCTTAAATAATGAATGTCATAATAGATGTCAGTAACGCTTTGCTCAGAAATTCCTCGGAAGCATCTGGAAAGAAAATACAAGCTTTTCAAACACATTTGGCATCCAGGCCAAAAAAAAAACACAGAGTTGAAGTTATTGAAGTGGGATACACACCCTTTTTCTTGGCAGGGGCTTCGGCCTTTGCTTGTCCACCTCGACAGTTAATCAAGCGGAACGCCAGAGTGTCGTCCTTCTGGAGAGCCCGAACACACCCAAAAATGGCCTTTTTAGCCGAAGTTATTATCCCCATATGTCACTGTCATGGCAACCAAGAGCTGAGAGCCAAGGAAGGGCACATGCCACATTAGGAGAGAGCGCTCGCTCTGGATTTGCACCGAGTCCGCGCGCTCTACTGCCGTCAAATGATTGAGCACGCCGAGCGAATAGCCACCGTGACCTCTGACACAGAAAGCCTGTTGAGCGGTCAGCTTTTCATACTTGGTTCCTGATGAAATATTCATATGCTTTTTATGGAAATACTGAGCGTTCACGTGCTAAGACCTTGTCTTTAGTGAACTGACACACTACGCGCTTTAGTAAAAATGTGTTCGTTTAATGACTGATCTCATCATAGCCATTAGATAAGGAGCACACACACACTGCCCCTAATGCACGACCATGGATAAAAAAAAACTGAGCAAAACAAGAGCAGGTATTTCTTGACACAGTGACACAGTAAATTGTTGTGAATGGAAAAGTGTTGGGCAAAAAGATATACACAACGGCTTGAGCATATTACAGAACTAATGCATTGGATCAAAGGAAAGGTTCTGATTTATTAGCAAAATAAAACCATGTCCTCATATGGCTTTGAAGTAATGGTCTTGGCACCCTTACACTGCTACCGCCAAATCCCTTAGACAAAGAATGGATGAAAAGACAAAAAAGTCAACATCCTTTCCACTTTGCTGTAGTCGTGAGGGCGGATAATGAGAAGCTGTAACAATAACACTCACCTACCAAGATTTATAACAGCCCAAATGTGCAGAAGGGGAGATGGTTGACCAGATGCTGTGAGAGTAGCTACGTCTGAGTGAGAGTGAGAGAGAGAGAGACAGAGAGTGTGTGAGAGAGAGAGAGAGAGACAGAGAGTGTGTGAGAGAGAGAGAGACAGAGTGTGTGAGAGAGAGAGAGACAGAGAGAGAGAGACAGAGACAACAAGAGGAGGAGGAGAAAGAAAGGAGAAGAAACAGAAATATGATTGAATATCACACAAGGTTTGGCCATGATAATATGGAGTTACACAAGTGATGCGACTCTTTCATAACCTTCTCTCCTCCCAGACCAGCATTTGGCAGATGGGACCTCCTTTTTCAAACCTCCTCTGCTCTCAAGGTTGCATCCTTTCCAAAGAACCCCTTTTATGTTCTCCTACGGCTGTGTTCCTGCTCTTCAGGGGTTTTCAAGTGCACAGCACTTTAAGACGGAGTACACCGAGACATTGTTCACTGGTCATATAAATGATTAAAACTATAGAATAAAAATGTTAAAAGACCATAAACGTAGCCTAACCAATCATTATTACACCACCCCCAGACAGAGATGAATCTGCTACATGGGCGCCAATAGATCAAGTCATTGAGAAAGTAGGCCATATTTGCAGTGACCATGAGCAAACCCCCCCCCCCCCCCTGGTCCATTCCTCCCCTCCAGCTGTTTGGCAAAGAACATCTACCACTTTCACTGAAGGTCCACATGCGACGCCTCTCGAGTTCTCACACACAAATGGAATTTTTCTCACATCATTACACATCACTTCACACCTGCATCCTCATTCCATTAAATCTCCCGCCTAATTCATCCCTCCTTCTTCTCAGAGTGTTGTTGCTCTTATATAAAAATAAGGGGAAAAAAGAGTTTAAGAATGGTCATCCTTTCAAAATGTGAAATGTGTGTTTTTTTTCTGTTGTTTTGCCTGCTGTAAAACAAGCTGTACCTTCAAGCAAAACCTTTAAGCAAACCTAAATGATATGGTGGATCATAAAATGTTGTAGAAATCTTTAAAGAAAAAAAACTGATCATGATTTAACGAACATATACCAATTGATTAAATATAAAACCTGCAAAGACCCCCTGCAACAGAGACTATCTGCAGCCTGGTTACCCTTGGTTTGAGAAACAACCTTCCGCTCCCGATTTAGAAACAAACAAATGAACAAGAAAAACAATAACGATAATTACAGCCGGAACATATCCTCAGAGGTCTTCATGAGACGGCGGTTCATTAGTCAAAGGCATGGACATGAACACAAGGGACTGTTCTACATTAGGGGTGCTGGTTTAGCAGAACAGGCCAGCACACAATACATGTAAGGAGAAAGTAGGTTGAGTGCAAACACAAGACAGAGGTCTGCCCTTAATAGCGTGTGTGTGTGCTTGTGTGAGAGAGTGTGTGTGTGTGTGTGTGTGTGTGTGCGTGTGTGTGCGTGTGTGTGAGTGTGTGTGCGTGTGTGTGCGTGTGTGTGTTTCCACATGGGTTCATCCGTGTATAGTGTGTCTGTGTGTGTCTGTGTGTGTGTATGTGTTTAAGGGGGATGGGGGTTGGGGTAAACGGTCATTGGATCTACCATTAGGTTCTTCCAAGGTTTCCAACACTATGGCCAATTCAGCTAAAGCCCTAAGCCATGTGGGACAGTGTGGAGGTGATAAAACCAGATTGCCAGAATAATGGGATTTGTGCCACGGCCCGTCTCACCTGGGGCCATCACCTGACCTGTCACACTGGCCATGAACAGGGCTAAAAGTGACTGTAACCCCCAGGCCAGCCAGACCACAGCAAACGAGCCAATTGCTTACCACATCAAACGCCAGCAATGTTAGGTAGGGGGTTAGGGAATTTCATGAGACAGTGCTGCTTCAGGTGAGCAGTGTGTGTGTGTGTGTGTGTGTGTGTGTGTGTGTGTGTGTGTGTGTGTGTGTGTGTGTGTGTGTGTGTGTGTGTGTGTGTGTGTGTGTGTGTGTGTGTGTGTGTATGTGTGTGTGTGTGTGTGTATGTGTGTGTGTGTGTGTGTGTGGTGTGTGTGTGTGTGTGGTGTGTTTGGCGTGTGTGTGTTTGGCGTGTGTGTTTGTGTCCCAACTGCTGATTTAACATCCGCAATGTTAGGCAGGATTAGACCACTCAGTAACACTTTACTTGACAGGTGAGTTCATAACACATTGTAACAGCTGTAATAAACTGTGCATAAAGCATTTATGACTGTTTCATGAGACATCACTCAACATTCATACTAAACCTTTCATAAATGTGCAAGATAGAATTACGAAAATAAAATAAAATAAAAGTACAATAATTGCAAAGCAGCATTGCAAAGCAGCATTGCCGTTTTTGTTCCAAACCTCTTACCTAATCAGGACCCATCTGAGTCAAGGGGATAGTCCAGTGCCAAAGGGACAGAACATGGTCAAGCAAATAGTTTTTGTTTCATAAAAATGTATGTTTTATAACGTAACCTTTGCAGATATTTTCTCATCTTTTGCTACTGGGAATGTCCAACCGTTTGCAGGTTACAATACGGGTCAGCTGAATGTAGGCTAGATTACCTCCCAGTGTTAAACTCAGTGATTACAAATACTTGGCACCTTGTATAGTAAAGCAACATTTGATGTAGACTTCATAAAACATTCATGTAATATTTACAAAGGCTGGAGAAAATGGCAATGCTGCTGTGTGATGTTGTACTTTTATTTTGACAAGTTGTCATCGCTCCATCTTCCACATTCATGAAAGGTTTGGTATGAATTATGAGTTGAAGTATGAGTTATGTCTCATGAAACAGTCATGAATGCTTTATGTCCAGTTTATGACAGCTGCTATGAATGTGTTATGAACTCACCTGTCAAGTGAAGTGTTATCGACCACTCTGTGAGGCAATGGCCACTTCACGCCAGCCGTCTTTGCTTTATCTGTGGCTGAAACTCAAGAGATGCAGAGAAAAATCGCAGGTATACTGCAAGCAGGAATCAATAACACAACACCTGGAAGAACACATCTGCCATTGTGGTGCAGAGTCAGCGACTGAGTTGCAGCGTTCAGTCAAAAGTCAGTGAAAGTGAAAAGACTGGCAACCTACTGGTACACAAACAAAGTACTACGTCTTAACACACCTGCATAAAAAAAACAAATACAGGCATCTGGCTGACACACCCAAACCCGTAAGAAATCCACAGTGGCGTTCATCTAGAGGGCTTAAAAAACAGAGCCAATTTAGGGAATAGGTGTAACAAGCAAGAGGTGTGGAAATATTTTCTAAAGCTTCTAATTAGTGTCTCACCAGGGAAAATCAGCACTTTGTATGTTTGTGTGTGTGTGTGTGTGTGTGTGTGTGTGTGTGTGTGTGCTGAGGTAACAAGACTGAGGAAGGAAAACTCAGTATGACAGTTCTCTTTCAAGAGCAAATGGGGGGCGAGAGAGGGTGTGTGGGTAGGTGGCCCACCTCACACTGCCCTCTTTGCAAAAACATTGATTTTCTCTCCAAGTGGGAACAATGCATTTTGTCCCTGGGGAGACAGCAGAGCCACTGCCCCACAAGGCTGCTTTGATTCCTGTCCAATTCTCATTAACTGCTGAATACAAAAAAAAATCTTCATCTCCCACTATCATTACACACTTCCTCCTAGTTTTTTTTTTGTTTCTTTTTTTCCTCTGACTGGAGAGAAAAATGGAACACAGCAGCACTTTTCTGGACAAAAAAAGGGGGTGGGGTGGTGGGGGGGGGTGGCTCCATGTTTGTTTGCTAATTAGTCCCCGCTGACACGTTTCCCTGATGCTAGACACCGCAGAAAATAGCAGCAGCCAGAAGCCAGTGACAGACGTCTCCAGAAATCTGGTGACGGCTTTGTGAAAGGTGCTCTGAGGCACACAAGAATAAATAAGATCGCAAACTCTCCAGATTACAATGCATATCGCCACTGCAGTTCGCCTGACAGAGATTGATGGCTTTAAAAAAAAAAAAAAAAAACATAAAAAGGGTGAATGTGCAGTGACTGCTTTTGTTTATTGTTTTTTTTTTTTTTGGACATAATAAAAATCTCTTTCTTCCAGACATCAGCTCCGTGCCTTCAGGAAGGACCCCCTTAACCAACAAACTAGTAACGTTAATCAGAATTACTCAGTGCAGGCTCGTCGAGCTGATGGGTTTTTTTTGTCGTGCCCGAAAGCCTACTTCTGAAAGCATGTATGAGAGTGTGATAAAGTCGGCCTCAGCAAATTTCCATACAAAAAGAAGGGTGGATGAAAAAATGATTTGTCATCACTGTAATGAAGTGTAGGACTGGGGGGGGGAGAGAGAGAACAAAGCCCCTAACCTGGAATGGAGTCCCAGCAAAATCAAGTCCTCTCCAGTCACTTTTCTGGAGAACAGGCGCATCTCATATGTCAGACACTGGCTCACCGCGGGAGAGAGTGAGAGCGCCTCTGCTATCCCTCACAACCAGAGAAACCAGCTATTTGTGATTGGGACTGGGGCCAGTCCACTTGAATTTAACAGCCATATGCACGCTAGCTCGCTGAGTGTCCGTGGCCAACGCACAGGGACTGGGGGAAATCACTCACAGCTGACACATATGGGCCCAGTCCGAGCGTTTTTTGGCACGTCGAGAGCAGAGAGAGGAACGATAACAAAATATAACCACAAATGCTCCAAAAAAAAAAACAAGAAGAAAAAATAAATAGACGAAAATAACGAGCCCTCTTTAAAAAAAAAAAAGCTGGAGAGTGAACGTAAACAGGGATCTCACAATGACTGAATCAAACCTGCGTGGATTTAGCTCAGTGCTGCAAAGCTGTATACAGCATCTGCCATCAATTTGCCTTATTAATTAGCATCAAAATGGGAGATTGAGCAGAGCTATTTTGCAAACTAGCCTCAATGGCATAACGGATGGGTGTTTGGCGTTGCAAAAATAAATGAACAAATAAAACACATACAAGGAAAAAAACAGAGGGGACAAAAGCAAAGAAACATGCATGAAGCGGTTCCAAAAACAAAACAAAACAAAAAAAACAAAACAAAACCAGCTGGATTATAGTTCCTATGCTTTATGACAATCGTTTCTACTTTTCTGGTCCTCATCCCAAGCATTGCTAAGCGATGCGGCGATGACTCCTCCACTAGCGACTAATCCCTTTTCATGTGGGCTAGCCTGTTGCCTTATGAGCAGAGGCCTCTTAGCTGTTGCTTTGAAAATGAAAATCGTGTGAGAGCAGCACCTTGCAACAACTGACCTATTTCGTTGTTTTTTTTCTCAGCAGGGAAGGCAGGCACCATTAGCATTAGCTATCTGATATAAATGAACATGTGCATGGGTCAGCAGGGCCGCTAACTGTGCCCCACACTCTGCTGGGCCACCGACAGAAACACTGTGGTTAAATCTCCAACCAGCTGAGCACCGCTGTTGGCAACAGGTCCAATCAAGCAAGTAGTGCTAAATTAATGAGTGGGCATGTATGCGCCCAGACCGTGCTCTTTTGTGTAAAATTGCTCGCCGCTGGTGGAAGAGAGGCACGGGGCCATTTCCTTTTCACAGCAGCACCTCTCTCTTCCTCCCAGTGGTATAGAGGCCCTTATACACCATTAGATTAACAGTCACACACAATCACACACACACACGGTCTCACACACACACGGTCTCACACACACACGGTCTCACACACACACACGGTCTCACACACACACAGTCTCACACACACACAGTCTCACACACACACAGTCTCACACACACACAGTCTCACACACACACAGTCTCACACACACACAGTCTCACACACACAGTCTCACACACACACAGTCTCACACACACACGGTCTCACACACACACGGTCTCACACACACACGGTCTCACACACACACACAGTCTCACACACAGTCTCACACACACACAGTCTCACACACACACACACACACACACACACACACACACACTCACACTAAAAATACCATACTGCCTATAGCACAATGGTGCTTGAGGAAAAAAGAAACTGTTTTTAAAAAAAGTTAAGAAGTTAAGTTTTCTTCTGTAGAGCGCAGCCTACAAAGTCATAAATAACAAGTGCTGTGTTTTTATGAGCCATACCCTCACAGATGGCACTCCAATTATTTTAACAGCCAGGACAGGACGGTCAGGCAACGCAGTCTCTGCTTGCGTACATTTTCAACTGTGGGGGGGCTCACAGTGTGTGTGTGTGTGTGTGTGTGTGTGTGTGTGTGTGTGTGTGTGTGTGTGTGTGTGTGTGTGTGTGTCACAGATCTTCGCTCAAAGTCCCCTGAGCGAGCCTGACATGGAGATGCATGATGTGTGCCTACAGAGAGCACTGGGGCAACACAATAATGCATGACGATCTGTTCAGCTTATGAACACTGCCAACACCCCTATATTTCTGCCACCCATGCATGCAGAGAGCAGAGAGCAGAGAGAGCAAAAGGCAGAGAGAGTAAGAAAAAGACAACGAAACAGATAGATATGAGAGTGAGAGAGAGAGAGAGAGAGAGAGAGATAGAGACAGACAGACAAACAGAGAGACAGAGAGAGAGAGAGATAGATAGATAGATAGATAGATAGATAGATAGATAGAGAGAGAGAGACAGAGAGAGAGAGAGAGAGACAGACAGACAGACAGACAGACAGAGAGAGAGAGAGAGAGAGAGAGAGAGAGAGAGAAAGAAAGAGAGAGAGAGCAATACGGGGCAAGGGAATGCACAGTGTCAAGGAAAATTGCATCTCTCTTCAGGCAAATAAAGTCAACATAACACTGCCATGAATCCCAAACCATGCGTGTCCTGATTATCTTATTCTTGAATTTGCCCTAAAATGTACTCTGCCGTCCGCCCAGCCTGCACGCTTTGTCACACTGGAGTCTTCTTGCCCTTGTGTTCATATTATATAAGGCACTTCTTCAATAAAGGGAGCTTTTATAGTGGTATAATGCTGCTGCTGCTGCTACTGGGTGTCACACAGGCTTCTTGCACAAGGTAACTTGATTCCAGCCACTGCACACTGTTATTTTAGAAACATTAGGGGAGAGATTTGCCACCCACTGCCAGGGGGGTTCACTTTACAATGGCACTATGAGCCATCTAATTCATTAAGTGGAGGTAAAAAAAAAATTAATCACGTTGTAATTGTATTTCTTGTGAACATGCTGAGATGCTTTTAATCTTTTCTGCTACTTTTTTTTTCTTCTTCTTTTTCACATCCGGTGTGTTTCCAACTACCATCCTTTTATCGCTTGCTTTCACCCAATTACAGGAAGCTCTTCTGATGCCTCCAGTATCCACACAACCTTCACAACGGTTCATTCATTAGGTCTCCAAACTTTCGAGAATGATGTGCCCTACCAGGAGTTTTAACTTAGCATAAATCAGTGATGGAACAATCAAAATAATGTTAATGAAAGCAACACCGCTACCAGTCCTTGTAACCCCCTTTGCCATTCTATTTATGAGAGTGAGGGGGTAACACTTTCATTTTACACATTTTGTATTTCTCTCTCTCGTTCTCTCCTCCATTTAGCCGTATTCACAGTCTTCTGCCACTTTACAGAAGCCGATGTTTGCTCGGAGCGAGGCATAAATAATTCATTGTCTGAAGCGGACACAATGAATACCAATACCCTCATATTGCACAGCACTATCATCAAGGTTGATTGCGGTACCCGGGGTCATTAACTCCATCGGTGGCAGTGTGCCCACATTTCCAAAAACGGCCGAACGTAGACTGCTGACACGAAGGTTACCCGGCAACCTGTTAACAGGTCTGCCTTAAGGGTGTGACGGCTGGAGAACCAGAGAAAGAGAGAAAGGGAGGGAGGGAGGGAGGGAGGGTAGAAGGAGAGGTGGGGGCGTGGGGGGGCGACGAGAAAAGAGACGGGAAATTGCATTCTGGAGTTCAAATTGTTTTTGCATTAGGTGTGCTCCCTGCTCTCAGAGAAAGCACAGATTGTGCATTAAAGATGAGAGGGCACTGCCTCGTATAAGCACACGGTGAGGCAGCAAGGAAAGCAAAGAGCTCTGAGCGCTGAAGATGGAGGAATGTTTTCAGCACTCCACAGATGGGGAGTAACAGGAGCTAAGAGGTCTGAAGGCTTGGAATGGAATACCTCCTTTTGTGATAATGGCACCGAGACTGAATAAACTAAGCCATCCCAACGTAGTGAGAGTATACGGGTGAAACAGCTTAATAACGCCAGCCAGTTTAACACACACTGTTGACACACACATTGGGAATGATAAATCAATCAAGCTTTATAATAAATATGATGCAACACAAAATGCCTTCCATATGTGCTATTCTCAGTAAATCAGATGACCTTAGAATTAGGACACAAAATGAAAAAACTGGATTATAAGCCCATAAAACCCAGTTAAGATGTCGTCATCTGCATTCATATTCTGGATGCTATAACCACCATCTCAGGGATACAGACGAGCAGTGTGTACCAAGAAACAAGAAACTAGAGGTCTGGGGATTCATTCGCAGTTTCCATTCCACAGGTTCAATAAGGTTGAAGAGAGAGAAGGGAAGAAAGTAAAAGAAAAATCGCATCAAAAACTATTAAACTTTGAAACTATCTTTCCAAAGCTGTCTCAAAACAAATCCGCTATCATATCACAATCTTGCAATCCCTAGGTCGAATTCAAGATTGAGTTCCACATCAGTCCACCCAAGAGACCTCTTCAAACTCACAACATGGGTCTCCCTGACCGCTCGGACAAGGCGGGGAACACGGAGCCCATCGCCGTCTGGACGATTGACTTTCGGATTTCCAGGCTCCGCATCATCCGAGGCTATTTAGAGGTCTACTGGAGTGAGATGGCTTTACTGCTCCCTGGGTGATGTAATTGGCCGGAGAAATCCAGCCCTCCATTGTCTTGACCAGGCCTTCTGTGACCAAAGTTGATTTTTTGTTTGTGAGACAGAGCCTTGACCACTTCGGCCATACAGTAACAAATCAATAAACAAACAAAATACGTGTTATAAAAAATGAAAGGGGACATCATTCAGCCTTGTTGATTTTTTTTGTGTCTTATCCCTATTGTTGTTGCTTACAATAAGGGTCATCAGGAGAGGGACTCCCAGGGGCCTTATAAATGGAAAAAGGCTTTCAGCCTTTCAACATGACTCCTGCTCCTTCTTCACAAGTAACACAACGGGTTGGTACGCTGGCAGATGAATTAACATGATAATTTATGCTAACGGTGACAATATAGGTTATTAACTTCCCCAGCCTGCCTCGCGCTGTCTTGTTCACCGTTTTATGAAAACCCATATGAAAGCCTTTTACAAGTCATGTAATCAGATTTCGGGGTGTTCATCACAAATTAGTGAGTTCATTTATTCACCTTCAGGCCTGGAGTAACGATGCCATTATAAGTCATTTTAAATATGAATTCAGAACACCCTGGCCCCACAGACACAGACTAGGGACTATAGTGACAGGCAGTGTAGCACCTTTTCCGTATTCTCCCTAGACGTTGCAGATTTGCACATTATTCAGTCACACCTCAGCATAATGAAATAAAAGCAGATTTTTTTATTCAGGGAAACAGACAAGCAACCTGCATCTCTCCTCACTGTGTGCATCTTTAAGGGGGCTGTCACAGTTGGGTTAGCACTGAGCTGCCACTTGGCCTGGTATGTAAAAGCTCCAAATCCACCCAAGACTGAAAGAGTGGAGAGGACAGGGCTGAGAGGGACTTAACAATCCCTACAGCATTTCATCCAGGTCCACTGATCCGCTAACCCTTTCTCTCTGACATTCAATTTATTGTGGTACCAACTGCAATGCTGCAACTGAGGAAGTGTCTACTTCAGCCTTAAAATCTAAATACACGGCGACAGATGTCACACAAACTGATTAAGGATGTTACGCCGCACTTCACCAAGATGCAGGAACATGTATTATGTTCTAAGGTGGAATACTTTCAACTGAAAGTTTAGAGTCAACACGCATACTTTAAGTATGATGACTGAAACAAAAAATAAGACTATTTTTCTTTCCCTAGGCATCATATCTGACCGGGCATGAATAAAAAAACACCTAATGTACACACTCAACACTTTTCAGCAGGAACAGTAAACGATTAAGTAAAACAACAAGAGTATCAGTGGTAATTGGATTACAGGGAGGGGATTTTCTTTTTTTTCTCTTGCTGCTCTTTCATCTTCCTTTGGTGATCAATGGCTGAGGGCTGAGCAGAGCTTCACATCTTTATACCACGGAGGCTGAAAATCCCAGAGACTAAATTAAATGCACAACTGCAAAATATCAAAGAAGACAGAACCAGGTACCCAATCTTAATGATTGCCTTCCCCCAGGATTCATTTGGTCCAACTTAATAGCTGTTAATCTTTCTTTTTTTGTCTTTGCCTTCTTCCTTTTTTTTTTTTTTTTAAATCTCTCCAACTTTTGGCTAATCTTCCGGGGGGAGGGGGGTGTGAATAATGAGCAGAAAGTTAGAATCTTTCAAACTGGAGCAATGTTCTGTTTTAAGTTTGGTCATCATTTTTAATACATTTTTTACCCCCCCCTCCATCCACTCCCTTCTCCTTTCTCCTTTCTTGTAGTGTCTGTCAGGCCCAGCAGAGGGGCCATGTCTGGACTCCTTATCTGCGGAGCGAGGCATGATCCGCTGCTCTGTATTTCATAGCAGGATGACAGAGGGGAGGTCTGCCTGCACCGATAAACACCCCTTCGCCTCTCGGCCACACCGCTCCAGCCTCCTCTGTTTGCTTCAGGCAACACGTTTGCATTCCTCCGGCAATTAACAGTGCAGCTGCCATTTCCATCCACGCCCCCCATGCCCATGCCTATCCCATCACCTCCACCTCCACCCCCCATTCCGAGTTTATACCAGCTTCCCCTCAATCGACAGAGAGTCTGCGAGAGGGGACAGGGTAGGGAGGAGAAGATGATGACTGAACACGGGGACCCTGTGATGCAGGGGCAATTTACTTCCCCCCACGAACCTCCCATCCAGTTATTCCTGACTGTGCCATGCAGTGATAGCACCACAGGGCAGCATGGGAATTAAATGCATGGCCTTGTCATCTGGCTCCCTACCCACGATTCTCCCTGATGGACCCATTCTTTTTCAAATTCATCTCTCGAAAGCACAAACCTCCAACAAACAAAAGGCTCACTAGGACATACCATCATTCCTCCGCATGAGCCGGGTATGAGTCAAGATACCATACAGTGACAGGTGATAGCCTGATACGAAGGCTGCAAAATAAGCTGGATCAGGATTTTCAGAAGTTCTCTCAGAGGTGAAACCAAGTAAAAAACATCCTGCAGAGAATACTGAAAAGTGCACAAAACACTTCATAAATGAAGCACTTCCTAAATAAAGGTCACCCGATAGTAAGGTTTAATGTCTCGGATCAGGTAATTTGTTACATGACCTTTAAAGGCATTTAAATCACTGTCTTATCTGAAACACATATCGCAAAAAAAAGTTTAATTAAATTTTTACAAAATGCATGTTGCTTTAAAACACCCCAATGCTCTTTGAAAAACCACTGCTGAATTCACATCTTGGTCAAGTAGCCTAGTAAAAACTCGCGCTTTTTTATTTGTTGAAGGACACCAAAATACACTGTGCAAATACCACTGCCAAGTCCACAGATGAGTCTGTAGCCTTAACAGTGCCAGGTGCCAGAGCAAGCCATTAATCAGAGTGCCCACTGCTTAGAGGCGGCGTTGGGACAGCGGCAGCCTTGCCGAGGGGCTCCTTGGTGTTCCGAGGAACCACGGTGGCTTCTTGCAACCTCTACGACGCACTGGGACGGAGCGAGCTGAGCTTGCAGATTGGACCACCTGCCTCCGTGATCCTGCCATCCTATTTATACCCGTGACAATAAATTACAGCTGGCAGGAAAACTAGGCAGCCCGAACAACGAGAAAGAGGGAGGGGGAAAAATAAAGATGGGCAATGTGTGTTTACCAGGCTTGAATAATAACGCCAGATGTTAATGGAGATTTCTACGACTTCACCGGTGATTCTTTCCTGGTGGGGTATCCTCTAAGAGCATATATGCTTAGGCCCAAGAGCACCCTAGCCTTTCTATCTCTGCATAAACTGGAGTCAGACAGATAGAGCTGAAAACCATATAACCACTAAAGATGTCCTCCCTCACCTCCAACATGTTGACTTTTCTTTGGATGTTTGACTATCAAAAGTTTGCTACACCAGCTCTTACTTTTTCTATGCACTAGACCATGTTGCCAGGATACAGGTTGGATACATAGGGATTTATGCTATAAAAACACAAGGCAGGTCGGCTGTATTGCTGTTATTTTAAAAATAAGCCATAAGATCCTTTATGTTCCTTGGACCTAACACTTCTGCCAAGACTCCATTCCTGCTTCACATCTTACATTTTCTTGGACAGATGGTGTTGTCTGCTGTATCAGGCAGAGATTGCTCCATTCTCCTCAAGGGAACCACAGGCGGAATTGATGCCAGAAAAGGTCGCCTGAAATCCAGGGCCAAGACTATGGATGGCCCGACTTACTCAACACCTCAGGTCTCTGGGAGGGTGGGTGACAGAAAGAGAGAGAGAGGAAGGGAAGGACAGAGGGGGAGAGAGAGAGAGAGGGACAGAGCGGGAGAGAGAGGGACAGAGCGAGAGAGAGAGAGAGAGAGAGAGAGAGAGAGAGAGAAAATGAAAGACTGAGGCCACAGCCATCACCTGCTGCTACTTTTCCCACACCATCTCACAGAAAGATCAACATTTTTCTTTCCTGAGAAAATGCCCAGTATTATTCTCCTAAGGAAAATGCCCAGTATCACCCAGTACAGTATGGCCAGTATTACCAGTATCATTACCTCAACATACTGTATTATAGTCCATAGGCCTTTGAAGGTGTCCCTTTTTATACTGTTGAGACGTACACTAGTAGATCATGGGCCCACTCTCCCAGTAGATTGTAGTAATCTTATTGTAAAGCCATGAGGTCCTTCAAGCCCCTGTTCGAACATCAGCAAAAGGCTTTGTTCTCTTATCTTCATCACACTACAGCAAAATGAAAAGTATCATGACAAAGGAAAGGAAAGATTTGCACTGGCTCTACATTCCCCTCACCCAATAGTGAGAGAACTGCAGTTGCCATTGACCAGAGAATCTATTTAGCCACAGACTAAAGGCAGAAGATGAAGCAAGGTCAATGAAACTTAAGCCACGAGGACAAACACTTTTGTTTGCCCGCTTCCTTGTGCTTTGCACCCGTGCGTTCCTTGGACACTTAGAGAGCACTGTTGAGAGAGCTTTAGAGCAGCTATGATTGTTATGCCGTCATTCTGCTGAGCGGCTGAGACAGGTGGGGGAAAAAAAGCATGTGTGGGCCTCTGCAAGTAAACTGCAAGTGCAAAGGAGAGAAATATTTGGAACCGGCAGAAGGGCATGCTACTAATACCTCGCACTTGGGCTCTGGTCAGGTTTATTTTTTACCCCTCTTACTGGGGGGCTTCGCGCTCACAAGGAATGCCATTTGATCCAAGCGCCTCCCTCAGGCCCCGGCTACAATAACAGCACGGCTCAATTCAGCACAAGGCATGCGTGGCAGCCACCGCTAATTGCAGCAAACAAACCTATTTGGCCTCTGACTTCTGCATGCCTTGGGAGAAGCACTAGGCAAGACGAGGTGTTGATGAAGAGTCAGAGGTGTTCTTAACAGAGTAAACGATATGCTTTGCGAGGAAAACACGACGGTATGCAAAGATAAAGAAAGGGGCGAAAGGACATAAATTAATCCTTACAATGTACAATTAAAAAAAAACGAAACAAAACAAAAACAGAAGGCGGCAAGACACTTTTGTATGGTAAAAAATTATAAGGTAACACTGTATGTTACAGGTTGTGCTGGAGTGCCACCACTACAGTTGAGGATGTGCTGCCATTCCAACAAGCCTGGCTCTTTGACACTGCGGTCAGAGTGCATGTCTGGTACCCCAGAGACGCGCGTTGGAGGCTGGGTGGGGTGACTGCTCCTGCCTTTCACTACACAGGTCCCTTTACAGTGTATCTTAATGTAACAAGATGTAATGTTATGTACTGTATATACCCAACACTAACTCCTAACCCTTACCCCAACCCAAAGGTACCATTTCAGTACATAATGTTACTAGCTTTTTTAAACTGTACTTGGTGTTCATGGTGTAGATAAACATTAAACAAAGTTTAACACATATCCTGCTGTGCCCTGCTTATCTAAAGCCTCCTCTCAGAAGAGGAAAGCAGGTGAGTACAGCAGTGGGATTGAAAAAGAACATCTTTTCATGCATCTGTGGATAAATAAATGTAAACAGCACTTTTAAGGGCTGCGGGACCTTTTGAGTCATTGGCAGTGATCTGTGTAAGAAGCTGATGGTATTTATTACGGCATGTTACAAAACAAGATAGAAGACTCAGACAGAAAGAAAGCTTAGTCATAACCTTTACTCAGACATGGCGGAGATGGTAAGGGAAAAAAGAAAAAAAGAGATGAAGCACAAATAAAACCTGAAAAATCCCTATCCTGTAAAAACCAATTCAACATTAATTTGCAAAACTATTTGAATATTTAAAAACACTCAAACACAACACTGTTTCATAAAGTTGTTCAAAAGTATAAAAACATGACATTCAGTTTGTAGCATGTGGTGTGTGGAAATAAGAGCTGATCGGACGCCTACGGCTTCTCCCATATCCTAACAGCCCAATCCATCCCTAGGGTGCCCTCAGTTGCCTTTGCAGTGCTTATGGCCTTGGATGACTAAAAACCATCGCTATTGCGATATCATCACCCTGGTAGCCCACTGCTAAAACGATAAAAAAAAAAAAAAAACATAAAAGCTTAAATGAAGCTACAAGTCAAATATCGTGTGTTCAAAGCACACCAACTTCGGCATGATTGCTTACTGTGATACTTTGTATGTGGCAAGCGCTGCCTGTTCTGCGTCATATCGGCTCCCATAAAAATACTGACAGCGTGATATGACACTCGTTTGGCAGGTAGCTCTAATCGCAGAGCTCAGGGCTCCTTCGACTGGCTCGGGATGAATCTGACCACAAGTGTCCATTCTGTCACTGATTGGCCAATTTAGGGCTTTCTAAGTCATAGGGTACCCATTTCACAGCAATTATCTCTGGTCATTAGCCATGAAGTTCGTTTTTCAGTTTTAAGGGGGAAAAAAAGGGCAAATTGATCAAATTCATTCAGTGATGCATGCTATGTTGGCAAAACAACTTGCTTGGAAGCAATTAGAGAAAAAATACATCAGCTGGGTCCCTATTAGGTAAACAATGTAAAAGATTTGCCATCATCATTGGTATGCAACTCAAAAGTGTGTGTCTGAGGGAGGAGGGGAGCATTACTCTGGTCAGATAAAGTTTTGCAGAGAAACACACGGTAACAGGAGGCAGGCCATTACTGCAATCTCACCGCCTACACCACTGCAGCACACCCCACACACAAGGTAGGCTAATCCGAGGATTCATTAATAATGATCATCTATGCTTCACTGTGCAAGTTCGCTGGTTTAATTCAGGCCAAATCCAATTCCCTCACAGTCATTTTAAAGGAGAAAATATATTCCCAACAAAAAGTAGAAGGAGAAGAGAAAGACGGAAAGTAAAAGGGAAAAAAAAGCAATGAAAAAAGCAGGGGATGGAGGAGAAAGAACAAAAGAATAGGTAAAATGTTTTAACTGTAATGCTACCTCAGTTCATATAGGCTAAGCTCTTCTGCTAATTATGGACGGAGAGAATAATATGTGGGAGATAGCAGCCTGCACTAAACTGCCTGCACATATCCCCAGCAGCACAGAGCCTGCTGTAACACAAAAGCCCTTGACTGGATGTCACTGAGCAAATAACACTAATGCGGTAAAATGGTACTCCTGAAACATTACCATGTAATATAATTGCAAAGTGAAACAATATAATATAATCCCACACTAATTCATTTAAATACAGCGTTATTGTGAGCCAACAAAACTGCCTCAGGTTGTAAATTTAGGGAGAGAAAGAGTATTGTGATGAAAACATGTGTATGTGTGTATGTACATACAGACACACACACATACACACACTAATAACTGCATGCACACATACACATACACACCCAAGTACACACACACTATAGAATGCATACACATGCATGCAGTAATACATGCACACATACAGTACTTACAAACACACACACACACATACACTCAAGCACAATAAAATGCACACACAGACACAAACACAAACAGACACACACACACACTCAAGCCCAATAAAATGCACACACAAACAAACACACACACTTTTCTTCTAACATGCGGGGTCCATGCCACTGAAGGGCACAGATGAAGCAGATCTGCCCACCAGTGGAGCCCTAACCCCGGGCACCTCTACCCCAATTGTGTGGGTGGCCCCGGCCTCCGTCACTTTGTCAGCTCGGATCACAGGAGCTAATAATTGAGGGCGAAAGAGCACAGACAGATAAAGAAAAAAAAGGGGGTGGGGGGGTGGCAAAAAGAGGCAGACATGCCCAAAGGCCTTCAGTCTTAAAATGGAAGAAAATACTCTTCTGTTCTGCTTTATTTTGTGCTTGACCACAGACATACATCGCCTGTAGCTCAATTATCGTGTGCATGGCATGACAACACACACACCAAGTCCTTTCAATGCAAACATTTTCACTATACAATGCAAAAAAATGACTAAAGGGAATTAGGAATAACTGCGAGTCAGCCAGAGATGTTACTATGAAATAGAGGTCGGCGCATCATCATAATAAGTGCAGCACCAACCCTTATTGTGAATTCTCACATGAACAACATACACAGCGGTGCTGGAAAAGCGAGGGTCATGTTCTGGCATTTAAAGCAGCATGCTAATGTTTATGTGACACGTGAGACTGAGAGAGAGAGAGAGGGGAGGAAAAAAGGGCAGTCGGCGGCACACACAGCTGACACAGAAAGCAGCCTTTCAGCCCCTCCAAGATGCTCAGCTTGTCTGACACGACGGCTGCTTCTCCTGCTGCCTCCTCTACCACCACCACCACCACCACCACCACGACCACCACCACTACCATCGCCGCTGTTGCTGCCACGTGTTTGGCATTCAGAAAGGGGGAGGTGTGGTTGAAAATGCCCCTGGAGTCATTAGAGTCAAATCAATTCATCTGCCGTCTTGTCTGTTAGTGAAATAAATTGCTTAGCATTCGCTGTTAAGTTCTGCCATCATTATGAATAACTCGGTGAGATCGAAAAAGCAATGAGTAACACATCATGGCAGGCTCCCCGCTTTGTTTTGTTTTGGGGTGTTTTGTAGGGGGGGGTGGGGGATTGCATGTGTGCTGGTTTTGGCTCTCCCTCCATGCAACAAGTCAGCGTGGAAGACAGCTACTCCCAGTGGACGGCCAATATGCACGGCTTTCATACTGAGGCGTACAAATCGCGGAGACACGGGGGTGGGGGGTGGGGGGTTGCAGTGCCAGCTGTGACGTCGCTTTCTCTAGAAGATTATCCTGACAGTCGGGGGCATCGCTGCAGAGCATTCCAGGTCCTGAGTGAAAGACAGCTCAGCTGAGCCCCCCCCAAACGTAGAGGGCCAACAGACAGCGAAGGTCTTTCTAAAAAATGGAGGGGAGACGAGGGAGAATGAGAGGGGGAGTGGGAGAGGGAGAAATATGGAGAGAGAGAGAGAGAGAGAGAGAGAGAGAGAGAGAGAAATTAGACTGGCAGAGAACAGGCATCAAGAGACTAAGAGGAAGGACAAGAGAAAGAGAGGGAGAAAATGAGAGACAGAGAGAGAGCGAAAGAGAGAGAGAATGAGTGAGAAAGAGGGAGAGAGTGAATGAGAGAGGGAGAAAGTGAAAGAGAGGGAGACAGAGAAAGAGAGAAAAAAAAGAGAATGAAACAGAGAGACAGTGAGAGAGAGAGAGACAGTGAGAGAGAGAGAGAGAGAGAGAGAGAAAGAGAGATGGAGGGAGGGAGAGAGAGGGAAAGAGAGATGGGAGGCAGTTTGGTTGGGCTGTCAGTGTGGTAATTACACAGAGCAATGCTTGGCCCAGCAGCCCCTAACCTGAACCTCCTGCATATCCCGCCAGCTCTTTATCTCACTGAAGTCTCCCTGCCAGTCTTGCTTCTACAGTGCATCAATAAGCCATGGCAGCATGTGCACACATCCACACCACCCAAGAAACACACACTTACACACACACACACAGCCACACACACAGCCAAACAGACATGCACACACATAGACACACATACAGACACACAGGCAAGCACGTGTGCACACACACACACACACACACACACACACGTGCACATACACAGACAGATACACAGACACACATGCATGCACGTGTGCGCACACGCACACACACACACACACACACACACACACACACACACACACACACACACACACACACACACACACACACACACAACATCTATTGCCAGTAGACATTTAGCACAAACAGACAAGGTTGAGAATGAGATGCAAACAATGACATCTGTGCAAAGTAAACAAACATACCCAAAAAAAATTTGAAATGTAAATTTTGAAAGGTTTTGTTCCCCCCCTAAGCGGTGGGATTATGCGCTCTACTTGTGAGCAATGATGGTAATAGTGCAGCAATAATTAATAGACAGCCATGCATACTGAATAAGAATGTACAGGTCCACTATCCTCGCTGAAGAATGAAAAAGATGACATTACAACCATTTATCTAAAATTTAAATCACCCGGCTGAACAGTTATTTATAAATTCACGATCAATGACGAATCCTTTAACACAACATTTCCCCTATTTTTTAATTATGGATGGGAATAGTAGGAGGAAGGAGAGGGGAAGAATTTTAAAGTTAATTGATTTTCTTGTAATAGCCGAGGCAATTAATGTAACCAACAGTGAATCTAATGAATAAATTACCTTATTTCCCAATCATTTCCTCAGTGAGACATGGGTAATTAATACATTCATCAACATCAGTGGCAAAGAACAGACTATTCAGGTATTGATTTAATCCCAATTCCCCTTAACTGCACTGCAGAGGAAGAGGAAGTATGGATAGATTGGGTGGCCGTGTGTTGGTGTCCGTGTTCATGTTCGTGTGTGTGTGTGTGTGTGTGTGTGTGTGTGGTGTGTGTGTGTGGTGTGTGTGTGTGGTGTGTGTGTGTGGTGTGTGTGTGTGGTGTGTGTGTGTGTGTGTGTGTGTAGGGTACAATCTGACCTATTTGTGACACTATTACATGCATGAATAGCAAAGGAGACAAGTACATCATGTAAAAAAAAAACAAGAACTTCATCAATTCATGCTAGTCCAGTGGTTTGGGGTTTAATAGGGGGTACCATGGACTGCAACTGTTGGAAAAGCTGTTTGATATGCAGACAGCATTTGGGCGCTGATGCCAAGGCACCAGACAATTAAAGATGAGGCAACTGCTCTTAGCTTCTCCTGATTCTGAGGGGGGTGGCGAGACGAGACTCCAGTCCTGCTGCGTCTTGAAATACCTGCACTAATCAGAGCGGGATAGCCGCTGCCTCTCCTCGCCTCGCCGTGCTGCATTTAGCCTTCAACCGGCCGGCGCTACCCTGAGCTCACCCCTGCAATGGGATGCCACTGGGAGCGGCTGCACTTGCCATGCAGGAAGCGTACTCATATCCCTCCACAGACACCCCAGTGAGTGTGAATGGCATAGGACGGAGGAGGAGGAGGAGGAGGAGGAGGAGGGAGATCTCTCTGCCTGTTTCTCTGCCTCTGTTTTTCTTCTGCTATTTCATCAGAGCCCAAAGCTAGACACCCCCCCAACCACAACCCCCCGTCCCCCACCCCCAGACCACCGAACACACTTTAATAAGAAAAGACAGCCGGAAAGCAGGCTAGGGGCTACAGTGTGTGCTTGCAGTATCCAATGGTCTGCATAGACCGCAGCATCCACTGAGGAGTAGGCATGTCCTCCGCTGGGCTGCAGCAGCGGCCCAGTCTGCCCCTGGTGGCAAAACACATTCTCTCAAGTGCTCTCTAATTAGAGCCAACGGCTTGGGTATAATGCGGCACGCGGCAGTTGCCTGAAATATGCAAAGCTATTTACTGCTGTGGAAAAGGATGGGACTTAGAGGAGGACACACAACAGTGAATAAGACATCGAATAGGGGGGTGTTAAGCTGTGGAAATGTGTTTTTTTTTTCCCCCTCTTGGTTAGCAGATGGCACTGGATAGATCTCTGGGGGAGGGGGCGGGGGGGCATTTCATGGGATAATCCACAAGGTATGTAAATCCACACCATTTCCAGTGGGCCTGTGTGATCAGCCCCATGCCTCAACACTGATTAGCAAGGTGCGGGCCACGGACCTGCACCGCTTTCTCATCATTAGAGGAGGCTCATCTTATTAAAGCAGCCAGTGCTAGTCCAGTGGCAACTGGGGAGGCTGTGCACGACTCTCTGTCCACTCCCACTCCCCCTGCCTGCCTGCGATCCACACCTCATAGCCTGGTGGATCAGACTGCTTCATTTTGGGCAAATACTCTCGCTTCTCTCCATAGGCATATACGTTTACTTCTTACTTGGTGGACAGAAAGTTTTTTAAGAACTTTAGAGCCTGCCTTCAACCAATCGCAATTGCCTAAATGCAGCATACACACTTAACCTTAATGGTTAACATCATCATCACTTTCAGTCCTCCCACTGAGCAACATAACCCTTTCCTCTGTTGGCAACCAAAAAATGAATCTGAAGCTGAGGCAAGCTGAAGCCTTAGCAGAGATGACTGACTGAGTACTGTAGTTAAATGCAACGTTAAACGGAGGTTCTACGGTGGCGCAAGCCTTTCAAGGCACCTCGTGCAGACTCCCCTGAAAAGTCTCAGAGTCTCCATGATCTGGCCTGACTGACGTGATCTTTGGCTCTCTGCTGTGGCAAAAAAGACTATCAGGAGTAAGGAGAATCAATGTCACTTTTAAAATATCGACAGTGTACCTTCAGAAGGTGCTACTGGAGCTGTCTTTATTAGCCTTGCGAACACAGCCCTGTCCCCACAGTTCACCACCTCCGAATAAGGCGCATCGATTGGCCGGTCGGCCCAGGTTAGCCGGGGCTTCTTTAATTGTGAGCGCCACATCTCATTTTCCCTTAGCAACAGCTGTCTGTCAGTAAGCAACATCACTTTAGACCTACAGTGCTCATTTGCTCAGTGTTCATGCCCATTACTCGCACATGGGTGATTCAAGGTGGCTTTAGGGGGTTTTCGGAGGTGAAACCTTCCATTGTAAAAAGGTCTATGTTAACTCATTGACTGCCAGCCATTTTCAAAATTGTTCCACCCGTGGTGCCAGCCATTTTTCACCATTTTGGGTGTTTTTTGAAGCCCAACAGAAAATTGAGTTATTTGTCTATGTCAACACCAAAGACATCAAAATAAAGCTTAAAGTCTCATCTTTCATCTAAAAAAAACGGTGTGTTGATAGCTCTTTCCATTCCTTTGCAATCATGCATAGAACAGAGGTGGGTTTCCCCAAAATGCTGCTTTCAGACCAAAAAACTGAGAAAAATGGCTTTTTGTGAAAACCAACATTTTAAGCAGAAAATGTTTTTTGATGGCCATATTTTTGCATTACTGGCATCTAAAACATTTCATCCAAATGTAATACAACATAAATACGAATAAAAACACTGAAAATGGTTTTAGACAGTAAAAATAATAATTTGAATTGTACATGACGAATACATTTCTTCGACATTTTACTTGGCAAAATAAAAAGTTTATTTGCCTATATACATAAATCCTGTCACAAAAATATGATTCATGTCTGTCATAACTGTCCACCTATACAAACAATACTGTACTGTAACCATGTAAATATAACATGACAAAATTCAGCCACCAGGGGGCTATATTTCATAGTCAAAAACAGTAGTAGCTAGTAAAAGCAAAATGCAAAAAAACCTAGCATTCATTCAAGTGTTTCTTTGTGTGTGTGTGTGTGTGTGTGTCTCCATTCCTACAGCAAGTAGCGGTAATAACTATGTAAATACTACATACACAGGCAAAATAAGTAAAACACAAACATATGCAAGAGTATGTTCTCCCGTCCACCACGAGTGCGCTTCACCATTGTCGTATGCTAGCTACATCTGATTGTCTTGGGTTTATATACACAAGCATCTTCCTCGACGTGAAAAAACATCAAAATACAGACAAACGCAGTGCTGCCATCTATGATCGGATCCCTTTCCGCAATGTGAGCATGAGGTGTCAGAGCTCTCCAGACCAGACTAATCTGAAGACTGTTTTTATTTCATCTATATTTTATTCCTTTATCTTTTGTTTATTTGTTTAGCACGGTTGCAAATGAAGTGTAGGCTATAGCCAGTGCATCTTTGATCTTACTCATACAGTGTTTCATCACAGTGATCGGATTCGGTAGCGTGCATATTACAAAATATCGTAACATTGATAGCAGTCCCAGAGGGTCAGCTCTACCATCTGGTGGCCACCAGAGAGTGACCACATGAGTGACCACATGAGACTTCTGACTCTTATAGGATCAGTTCCGAAAGCCGTAGAAGCCTGAAATTTCTACACAACATAGATGAGGTGCCCCACGATGCGTAACTGTAAAAAAACGTGTTTGACGTCGGAAGACGTCAATGGTAAGCGCCGTTACTTTTTGAAATGACGTCTGCATACGTCAATGGTAATGAATGAGTTAAAGGGTTGCCGGGAGGAATTTAAAAGAAATGAATGTTTGTTACCCGTGTTTTTTTTTTTGGGGTTCCGTGACAACCATCAGAGTGCAGTCAATATTTTTCTGTCTTTTCACTCCTGCAATGGATCTGCAAGCTAAGGACAAAGAATGCCATGACAACTTAACTTGACGGTTTGAGGTATTTGGGAAAAAAACATCATTATGCTTACGCTTAGGTACAGCGTCTCTGGTATAGCCAAGAATGCAGAATTTGACTTCATTTTGCGGCTGTTTTGCTGAAATGTACATGCAAGCATGTTTCACAACCTAAAAACCTGACAAATGAAGGCAGGCATGGGAAACATGCGTGCAAAGTCAGCTATGCGTTCCTTTATGCTCCCATCATTCATTATGACTGAATAACACAAGCACAGAAAAAATGGCATGTCATTTTTGTGAAGGATGTATTGACTGATTGACTGAGTGTTATTTATAAAATAACAGAAACAGGAAAAAATTTAAACGGCAACTTAAAAAGTTCAAGAGGAAAAATGGAGCTTATTTCCAAGATGGAATATGAAAACAGTTAAAACTTAACAATAGGTTTAAAAGCCCAATCCAAAGAAAAAAATCTAACAATAATAACCCTATCGTCAACACAACAGCTAAAATGACCACATTTTCCAAATGGCATCATTAATCTTCTGCACGGTTCCATTACAGATAAATAAATAAACCTCTAAATGTTATATATATTATATTTAAAAGTGTAATAGTGAACTATTCCACAACAGGGCAGTAGTGAAACACAGGCACTGACAACATTATTCACTCTGGACACTCTACAGAAGCGCACACTGGCCTTGGTATTATGGTTATGTTGAGGTGGTTATATTGATGTGGTTATATTGATGGTTATGTTGAGTATGGTTCAGTGTTATCTGAGAACACAAATACTGAGGAGCATAGCCTACCTTTTCGGTAACATTGTACTGTTCATGTGATTTAACTTAAGCTGTTGTACTGTGAGGAGTACTGACAGCAGCACTTCCCTTCTAAATTCATCTCTGCCAACACGGGTAGGTTATGATTTAAGGAAATACTGAATATCATCAGTGTTGCATCACTTGCAGTTTGAGCGAAAGACAAGCTGTCAGAACTCTTCCAGGTAAAACATACCAAGTCAAAATGACATTGTATCAAAGATGACACCAACAGTTGCTCCACAGAAAACTGAATAACTCCTGTATTACAAAATAGTAGCTTGAGATTGCTGGCACACCTGGATAATAGCTGAACAGCAAGAGACTGAGTCTTCTAATCAGATTAGATTCCATTAGACCCAGTATGTGACACTTGTCTGAGATGCAATTTCAGTTCCATTGCATAAAACTTTTAATGTGTTCATTTTTGACAGCTTCCTCTTTCTTTCAAACAAGATTGACTGTTTCTCCCAAATGTATTACATTACATTACATTTGGTATGTAAGCCCACAAGTTTCCTACACCCCACTGACATCTCTCCAGAAATCAGTGATGCAATCACAAGTCTCAAAAATGTGTTAGAATGAACTAAAAATGTGGGCAAGTAACATGGACAAACTAAAGCTACATGTGCTTAAGATACTGACATCCTCTGGTGAAGGAGCAAAAGAACCACACTTTCTGTCTGATATGTTCCTATGTACTTTTCCTTGAAACCCACACAGTCTGCATGTATTACATTGCATTATCAACTCAGTCATGTAAACCGGTACACCTCTTACATTCTAAGCAACTGATAAAGCCTGTGAACCATGTCACCCAATGATAACATTTCAACATAAAAGACTGTGGTACGTGGTGATTTGCATATCTGAGTTACTGGATTCCTGCTTTTTGAACCCATGTTTGAACCATGTGAAAAGAGTAACTGTAATGGATTCTTGTGGTGAGCTGACAAGGTGTCAAAATACAAGGGGCAGTACAAATGTGTTGTGTGGATGACAAGCGAGCTCTTTTCAAGGCGTCGGAGACAAACTAAGAGCAGCCTGTTCGGGCTGCTCTGGAGCGAAGTCGACCCAGAGACATCAGAGCAAAAACCACACAGAGCATGTTGTCAGCCCTCTGGTAAAGAATACAAATACTGAAAAACGTGCAGTAAAAACCGAGTCCACGAATGCACTTGCTGTAAGCCCTGACAACAAAGGTAAGCAGAACAGAGAAAGCAGACAAGACAGAGAAAGAGAAAGAGTACATGCGAGAGAGACTGTGTGTGTGCGTGTGTGTTTGTGTGTGTGTGCGTGTGTGTTTGTGTGTGTGTGTGTATGTGAGTGTGAAAGAGAGAGAGAGAGAGGGAGAGGGAGGGAAAGAGAGAGAGAGAGGGAGAGTTGGGAGGAGAGAGACAGAGAGACAGAGACATAAAGAGAGTCAGGAAAGGAGAGACAGGAAGGGAGAGAGAGAGGGAGAGAGCTATGGTGCGCGCTGTCAGGCTTAATTTATTAATATTGGGCAAACACACAGGCTCACGCCAGAAACTCTTCCAAAGACACAGAGCAGAGCAGAGCAGAGCAGAGGCGGCCGAGGCGAGGCCCACTAAAAGAAAGCCCTGGTCTCAGCCCGCACATCCCACCAGCACGCCATGCTCCACTTTCTAGCACATTAAAAAAGGGGACTTCTCGCTCTCAACACGAAAACTGTTCCAGCGCCAAGGACAAGAAGAACTACATTAAAATGCTCCATAAACAGAAACTTGAACCAACAGCTCCCCGGGATGGCTGCAGCACAAGTTTGAGAGAAAATCGCCTAATCGCTGGCTGAAGCACCAATTACGGAGGCCCCTTAGTGTCTTACAGGCTCTGTGCATGGTGGAGAAGTGGCGCTCGAGCAAAGTGTAATTACACAGGTGACCTTTCAAGGTCCACTTCCACTGCCCCTGCCCTCTACTTACCTCCTGCGGAGAGTTGTGATTGGCCTGCCAGAACACCCGAGACTCAGGCAGCCTCCCTGCGTCCAATTCGTCCTGCCATATTGTCAGAGCTGGTGGTTCAGCACAAAGGTGCGATATATGCAGTGGGGCAGACTCCCTCTCTCTCCGTCTCTCTGTCTCACACATACACACCCTCTCTGTACCCTGGAAGAAAAAAAACACACACACAATCATGAGCAATGCACTGACCATACCTCTTGCTTCATATTATATTAAGGGAAACAGTATCCTTCTAGAAATCCTTCTGGAAATGACCAGAATGACCACCGCCTTATGAGTCCACCTGTCCACATGACAAGTAGGATGTAAACTTTTTTATACATGCTGTGGTGGAATCCTCACAGCCCATATATATCAAGGGCTTCATATTCTTTTAATGTGCTCCTACTAGGGTTGCACGGTATACCGGTATTGGTATAGTACCGCGGTACTGGGGCACTTACGACGGTACTATACTGCGTTTTGGACAGTACCGGTATCTGTATGTGACGTCGTGACGTTACAGGTGATGACGAAGAGAAAGCCGGAGCTTGTAAAAAAAAAACAACGCTGGAGACGGAGAGAGAAGCACGAAGTCGAGAATGGCTGCTGCTGCTACGCCGAAGCTTGTAAACAAAACAGGGGCTCGAAGTGCTATATGGCAGTACTTTGGGTTGAGAGTAAACGAGAAAGGCCAGGCAACTGAGCCGGATGCACCATTGTGCAAAAGGTGTTTAAAAACATGCTCGGCCAAGGGTGGAAACACTTCCAACCTAGCAAAACACTTAAAGGACCACCACCCAGACCTCCACGCAGAGTTCAAGGAACGACAGGTAATTTACTCTTGACATGTACCTTTTTCAAATGCAATAGTTTAATAGTTTTAAGTGCAACACATTATGAAGAGTTCTTATCAAACAGAAAAAACACAGCGACCACCACATTTCACGTTTTGCAATTGTACACCCCAAAAGTTCGTTTCAGTTCGTAACAGCACAGTCATGCAGTGCAGTGAGCAGCAAACTTACTTCAGCAACTTTCTTCAACAATCAGACAGCGAAGTTATCCGTATGAGTTTGTTGATTTATTGCACAAAATCCATGGAACGCATTCAACACAAAACGACGACGGTAGTGTTAACTTTGTTGTTAATAGCATCCACGTTCGGATATATACAAAAAAGGAGAGGCCAATTAATGAATTAGCGCCATACTGTCAAGTGGCCACGCTAGGCATTACACCTATAATCAGGTAAGACAGAGGGCTTTGATTGGAACGTTTTTAGACAGAAAATACAAAAAACGAACTCTGATCATGATCTTTATAAAGTACAAAGTTTTACATACTTGATACAGGCTGTGTGTTAGAAATATTTTTAGGTTATGTAAAAAAGGCCTTAGCTTGTATGACAAATGTATCACCTTTATTTATTTTTTTCCACTGCAGAGGTCTGGACCGTCTGGTGCTTCTGGTCCGGAGACAAGACCCAGTGCCCCCACTCGGACACAACCTACCCTTCAGGCTGTTTTTGAGCAGCATACAAAATATTCAAAAGACTCGAAAGATGCCAAAAGGCTGAACAGAGCAGTCGCTGAGTATATCTGCATGGACCAAGTATTGTTCTTTTAAAATAGTCAGTAAATACTTTTTATTTATTTCACACTGACTGTTCTAAAATTGTTTTTTGAGTGCAATAAGAAAATAAGAAATTTGATATGTTATTGTTTGTGTATGTTCTATTACAATAAAATCAGTAATGACATTTTTGTGTTCTTTTTTTATTATATAAAAGTATCGAAAAGTACCGGAAAGTATCGAAACACATGTTGGTATCGGTACCGGTACCAAAATTTTGGTATCGTGACAACACTAGCTCCTACACCACTAGTGCACTGCTCTGTCCATCTGGTTCTGCACCCTACCAGACCCCTTTCGCATACTGACAAAACACAAGTCGAACGGTGAACGAAAGAAAGGCCAATTCAACACACTGAGTCCTGAAGGCATGGCTGAAGTGTGGCTAAGAAAACTGGACATATTGTATCTGACATCCACAGACTCTCAGTGACCTCTGACCTCTCTGTCCATACGAAATACACAAATGCCTCCACATGCCCACACAGCACAGCAGCATCCCATTGTGCCTGCAGATCTTTGACCTTCCAGTTCGCTAACTAGGTCCTGCTGGTTTCAGCATCCTGCCTGCAAACTGCTGTCTGGACCAGGGGCCCTTCATGAGCCGGGAGCCAGTGTGGGGAAATGAAAGCCCCTGTAATATCCACTAATTAAAGAGAGGGGAAGGGACCAGCCAGCTGCTCTGCCAGCGGAGGCAAGACATTTCCATCTGCACCACAGCACATCAGAGATGCCCCTGTTTGTTTAGGCTACACTGGGAGCAATGGGGTCTGACGGGGATGAACTGTTGCGATCAAGGCTTTTTTTATTTGTTGCCTTTCTTCTTGACTCACCCCATGCAAACCATTAATACCGCTGATTTAGTAAATATCCTGGGGGTGTGTGGGGTTGGGGGGGCATTGCCATGCTGATCGGTCCCCTAGCTCAAACACACACCTGTGGTACATTTGTTTACTCCGCTGTGGTTGCTGTCGCCCTATTTGTACTCCATTTTCATAGGCCGTCTTTTCGGTGATTTATATGCTTCAGGGGTCACCTGATTTGGAAGGGGGAGGCGGGGGTGGGGGGTGGTGGGTGTGCGGGTGGCTATGCGTGTTGGAATTATTCACTGTCATTACTGCTCTGACTCACTTTGGCGCCCCAAAAATTCATCACCGGTACAGATGGTCCCATTCCTCCGGTGAAAACACAATCAGTCCTCCCATTGACTAGCTGTCCGCGAGAAATATGGGTTGTTTATGAGCGGCTGAGGTCAGACAGTCCCTTGATCATGTGCAAAGGTGACCGGGTTAATATGTTCCCCCGTGCCGAGGCAACCCCTCCGATGACAAAAGCCCTCCGAACGAACGCCGCCGGTATAACTCAGCGCTGCGGGACACGGCCGTGATGAGCAACCGGACACTGGGGCTACCACACCGCACGCGATGGGGCTCCGTGGCGCTGGGCGAGGTGTGTCGTCTCTCGCGGGAGTCATCAAGTGCGGAGAGCAGCGAGCGTGGCCCTGTCTCTTTCAATAAGAGCGGTGGCCAGCACTGTAGGGCCGCCCGTTTCCAGAGCTACTCAGCTATGAAATTCATTTACTTCACAGCTTTCAGATTTCATTTTAAGTAAGGGACCCACCAGACCTGGTGGAAGTGGCCCTTCTAAACAGGCAGGCCATGTGTGTGTGTGTGTGTGTGTGTGTGTGTGTGTGTGTGTGTATGTGTGTGTATGTGTGTGTGTGTGTGTGTGTGTGTGTGTGCGTATGTGTGTGTATGTGTGTGTATGTGTGTTTAAGTGTGTTTGGTGTGTGTGTTTCCAGGTACTAAGAGTGAAATAAGGTCTCTTAATGCGAAAACTACTTTACTTTTCACAATTCCAGAGGTCTCATAACGTGAGCAAACAACAGCCATAAAGTTAAGCTCCTAATATTTAATGGTTTTCAAGTAATTAAAGGACACCGCTATTGCAGCGCTAGCAGTTTAAATCACACTCATGGTGCTTAACTGCAGGCATTTCGCATTTCCATGTTACAGTTCGTCATTAGAGTCACCGCTACTGAGTAAGTGAGTCTTGGTTTAATGTCAATCATATTAATATTGCAGAACGGCAGGAGCAATTCCCTGCGCTGCTGTCATCTCATCGCCAGGACAGCTCAATAGCGCTTGGAGGCAATGCTTCTCCCTAAAATAATAACTGCCGACCAAACAGGCTGTGAAGGATCAATAAGAAACTCTAATTGGGACTCTGTCAATACAACCCTTAAACAACCAAACACAAACGTCCCCCCCCCCCGCCCTCTCTCTCAGGTGCTTTGCATGCCCAGGATTAACATGGCTCTCTAGGGCCAGCAAAGGTTATGATAGCAATCAACTAAATGATATAGTTTTTTTGAAACATATTTCAATTAGCACAGGCTGCTCAAACGATCTATGCAATGGTCAGATGTGTGTTCATTATCAATGTCCTATGTGCCTATAAACCAGCAGAAAATTCTGGCTCCTTCTAATTCACCATGACTTTGCTGCGTTCCTATGAAAAACCAGCAGGCTAGGCCCTTCATCTGAAACGTAGCTAACCTTGACACGGAACATGTTACATGATGTGTTTTTCTAAATTTAATTTCCGTACACGTTACAGGCAAAGATCATTGATGCTGAAACATATTAGACTCTCCCGTCTGCCTAGCTGTTTCATCAGCATTCACTAAAAATCATATCAGAAAGTGGGCTGAGGGGGGGTGGGGGGAGGGGGGGGACAGGAGACTTACGAGATTTATACAATATTGTAAAATCAATGCGGCAAACTGGAACAAATAACGGCTGTGCTGACGGAGAGTGACAGCCTATTCAGTAGGCTGACACGAGAAAATATTGGAAGGGGGAGGGGTGGTTGAATGATGAGAAAATAAATTATGAAGCAGAGCATTAACATGGGCAAACAATTCTGGGGTGGGGGCATCATATTTCTTTTGAAAAATCTATCAGCTATGTAAATGGACAGGCCGAAATGTTACCAAAGACAGACAAAAACCTAGCTGAAGGGTGTGTAAGCATACCAGAGTGTTACGGAGCAGCAGGAGTGCATTAGAGCTGTAAAGACCATGGGGGGGAAAATGTTCCCTCCGTCTATTAGCCTAAATTATTTAATGTACACCAATATGACCAAGCAGAATATGAGCTACTAGCAGACCAGAGCAACAGCACTGAA
>CM059288.1:8501375-8576375 GCA_030347295.1 Setipinna tenuifilis | reverse complement strand
GAGGCTGCTGCAGGGTCATCTGTATGCTGCGATGCCTCCGTGGTCTGAAATACGTTATTGTACAGCAATTTGCTGACTGCTCCTCTTCTTCCTTCACGGTGGGGAAAAAAATATATATAATATAAAATAAAATAAAAAATGGAGGCTAGTAGTCACCTAATCTAATTCGAACTTAACAGACAAGTTGATGGAGAACAAATGCCCAGGCCAGCAGGCCAAAACATTTCAGTGTCAGAATCGAAGGGGGCCATCCAAAATATACAGTGAAAGACGGTGTTTATTAACTCATACATGCCTCAAACACTGCTGGGCTGCCTGAGCTATGGCAGCCGTCCAGTAAAGCAAGAGCTGTTAGAGATCTGTATTTATGGCTCCAAGCACACAGCTCCACTGTAGTTTTTTAGGGGCTAGGGCGACGCTTTCTGAATTGATTATGCTAAAGCTTAATCTAAGCGGGGGACAAAAAAGGAAATGAATAAGGAGTTGTCTTGACACACAGTAAGAGTAAGTGGTTTGCTGCAATTCACTACTGCAACGGCGTGGGGTTTTTTTGTGGAGAGCCAAACTATCTGGCACAAACCTGTCACATGAAATGGCTATCAAAGAGATGGCCCACCTGCTCCAAGAGCAGACAAGACAAAGCAAAACAAAACAAAAACAAAAAACAAGTTGAAGAGAATTCTCTTCCTTAGATGAATTGAAGCTGTGGGGTTTAGGAATGGGCAGAAATAGAAAACTGCCAGGGATGTGAAAGCAGGAGACAAAAAAAATGACAGAATCTTCTAGACAACCTCAAAACACCAGAGCCATCTCCCCAATGGAAACAATGATGCTCAGCAGTGACTGAGTATTAAACACAAGCCCACACACAAACAGACGCACAATCTCCTGAGCAATCTAGAGATGAAAAGTATGAGCCAGCCCAGGCACAAGGCACGCCCGTGCACTCAATCAAAGAAGCTTACCATCACTGACAGCACTTAGGTCACGTCCGTCACGGCCACCACAATGTCCGATAAAACGCTGCCAAGGCTATCTGTCCGTAACCTCTGCCCAAACAGGGTCATCAAGTCAAGTGCAAATCACTAGCAACAGATAGGATGGTCAGCTGGGGTCGTGAGGACATTGATGTTCACCAGGCAGAGCCTATTACTTTTATCGAGGCTGAGCATCTTCGAAACGCCTTGTGACATCTAGAACAGGCACAGTCAAATAAATTATGCTGCCTTACATATCAGTCAAACTGGCGGTAGTCAAAACAAACCTACAGGGAGCCAATATGCGAGGGGGAGCGGCATTTCCCTTTCCCCAAATGAAAATAAAATGCATCGTCACGAACCTGTTTCCTCATCTTATTTACAAAGCCCTGCACTGCTCACCTGTTGGGAATTTAATCATCTCAGCCACACAAACTGTTTTGAGACTCCATTTCATCATCCTGTGGCACGGCAAACAGCAGCAACAGTGAGCAATACCGTATTACTTCTCTCAGCGCTTGGGGGGTCGAATTAAGCAGCCCCTAAATAAAACAAGAGTGATGATTTCATTAGCGTGACCTCGCGAAAGAGATTGACTGAAAGGGAAACGCAGGGAGAGGGAAGGGAGAAAAAAAAAAAAAAACACACAGTAGGCTGTTTGGAGCCTCTCTAGTCCCTAGATCAGCTCTGAAAAAAAGGCAACACAGTTCATAGGCGTTGTGCTCCAGCAAGTCTGAAAAAATCCACAGAAAATCTGCATGATGACAGACCCAGGGGCCATCGGAGTCAATTTGAAAGGTAGGAGGTGCGGAGGGGTGGAGTGGTGGTAAGGGACTGGGGTGAGGGGTTGGGGGAGGGTTGTGGGAGGTCAAGTGTGGCCGTGCAAGCCGATAGCCTGAGCTCCTGTGCGAATGGAACGTGAGCAGCTTGCCCTTGCTCCTATCGACAGGTACTCTAGCTCCAAGCCGTCATGCTCTGCCAGACGCTTTCACAGCGCGGACACCTCGGCTATTTCTCCACTCAGTGCTTGAGTGATTTCCGCTATTGACTGAAGCATCTTCGATTTGCCTGCATCAAGGCCTATGAAAATGAAATCTGCTCGCCCCAGCTGTCTCTCTGATCCTGAAGAGGATGTGATGGCCTTCGCTGTGTCATCATCTTTTGCCAAGGTTTTTTTTTTCCCTGGGCCAATGAAATTTCACTATTCTCTCTGATTTTGACTGACTGGGTATAGAAAGGCACGGACAAGGCACTTTTTCAGTCAAAGTTAACCTCTGACTGAAGTGTAGCCGATAATGGAGAAAAATCCACATGAAAGCAGGAATGGGTTAAAGCTGCAACGATCGGTGGGTCAGTCTCCTAGCCCTCCAAGAGGGCATTTTGCAAATATAAGGACTTAATATTCCCCATAATCCCCCAAATCTCTGAAAAAGTCAGAGCCTTTTGGTGGGAAATTCCCCTTGTAATGAGCACAGCAGTGAATAAATGTCTTCATTCGCACCAGTCTGTGTGTAATGATCCCATCATGTCAGTTGGTGGGCAAAGGCATTTCACTCTGGCGTCCCCATCAAAGCCTTATCTCCTAGACATTTACACAAGTTCTGTGCAGCTATATGTTCACTGCTTTCATTAATGTTCCCATATGCCTGAATGACATTCCCATTATACTGCTGCCAGAGGACTGTTACAGATGTTTCTAAACGAGCATTACAGCCTCTGCATATCATTATTCTAAAGCCTACAATCACGCTAATTGTTGTGGTGAACGGAAACTATTGATACCGGTCCAGCCATCTTCCCAAGTGCACTCTTCTCGCCCGGAGAGAAGCGCCTATAAGTGAATTAATATGGAGCACATACAGTATCTCCGCCGCTTATTTACGATCCCACTGAGCATACATGTTCTATTTACATATCAAATTAGGCTGTCCAAAGATTTATTCTCAATATGAGAGAGAACCGGAGAGTGGAGAGAGAGTGCACACACAGACGCGGAATGAATCTGTCAATGACAGGAAGCTTTTAGTATTTAGCACACATACCTCCCACTTGCAGAGCCAACCAACAGCATGCTTCATTGATTACCTTATCAGCTGAATGTCAAAAGGAAAGATTACATTTATTTCTGCACAGAAGAAAACAGCGGTGAGTGGAGGAGAGGAAAAAATGAAAAGAGCAGCATGTTTCTTTTGTTGCCTGCCACTTATGTAAATGACATATAAATGCAGTCCCTCACAATATTTTTTTTCCATAAATAAACGGGCTGTCATTTGTGGAGTGCACGACTAAGCAGCAACATGCTCTGTGTGTTTGGACAAACAATTGCACTGAAAAATGAATATGCAAACAAAAAACTGCACTCAAAAATGTGAAACTAATAAATTCAGCACTGTTCAAAAGAAAATCAGTGCCGTTTGGCCCGGAAACACCAAGCAAAAGCATTAGCCCATAACATTCTGTTCTTTCTGTAGCTTCAATCCATATTTCTCCATACCGAACTTGCAACCCAAGAGAACAATACAATTCATGTATATTGAAAAAAATGCCCTGGACCAGTCCAAATGCCCTTCATGTGTGTACAATAAAATAATTATTCTCTTTTATGAAACATAATGGTTTACTTGATCACCGGAAAGATTAGCATAAATCTTGACCGGGGAGGCAAATTACTGGGTGGATCGAGGCACAGCGGGCATTTGTCTTGTGGCGTCCCCCGGCAAGCAAGGGGAAAGTGGTCTCTATTGAGTTTTATAACCAGATACCAACAGAAGAATGAAGAGACACTGGCCAAGTCCTGAAATCGTTCAGTGGTCCCTGCAGCCATATTGTGCTGGGAGACAAAGAATATTCAGACGGAGCTAATGTTCCTTCGCCGAGACGGCGTGCTGTGCTGGGCCTGACGGCTCACATCATTTCATCGGGACAGCTCTGGCCCCCTCTCTGAGACAGGGCCACATGGCAAATAAGAAAGTGAAAATTAGGAAGCTCGTTAGGATATGCAGCTGGCAGGGTGTTAGCAAGACATGAGGTCCACAGCACCCGAAACGCTCACTGACTGCCTTGCTAACGATTATCTTGTCATCTAGTGTCCACACAAAACCTATACAGCATCAGTAGCGTGTCACCCGTCTGTGAGGAAGAGAGTGAGATTAGCAGTTAGTGTGGCAGTAGGTATGGAGGAGACATTAATCAGTCAGGGAAATGTGTCAAGGACTCTGTGAAGTAAACATGCCAGGAAAGGTGGTGATGAGGAGGGAGACACATACAGAGGCAGCGCAGGTAACAGAGAGGCCTGTTTTTTCTTCCCCTACCATCGCAGCTTTGAGAAGACAGGAGTGAGTCACACTCCCTTCTTTAAGCCGTGGCAGCTGAAGTCTGGGTGTCTTTTTCAAAGTGTGGCATGCTCAGTTGTTCCAATCTGATGGAAAGTTTTGAAATACCCGAGACTGACTTCTGAATGCAATTTAATCTCCAAGCCTTTTTTTTTTTGAGGGGGCAGGTGAGGATGTATCAGTAATGTGATATGAAAACTAGAACTGTTCAAAAATCAGGATCTAGCGAGTCTTTTGTGGAACTGAGCATGTCTTAATTGGAGACACTCTTGCCTGTGATGAGCCTCTTCTGCTGGGATTTCAAATACCACTGATGACATGAATGGCAGATAAAGAAATCTGCATGGCACAACACCAACCAACAGCCCTCTTGCCTCGGCAAAGAGGGGGTCATTACAACTCTGCTCCACTTCACGGCCGCTTTTGCCTGGTGGGCCTGTGCTTTCTAAGCTAAATGAATAAATAAAAGTACAGATGAGCCCTTGATTAGATGCAAACAGTTGTTCATCAGTTCTTCCCGCACGAGCCCTCTTGACTGCCTGGTGCCCACTGCCACAGGCACCAACACTTCTCCTGTGTGTGTTGCTAGGATACCAAAGTTTCCCTCTGAATTGGCATGGACATGATGAGGTTCTGTGTTATTCTGACACTTAACACACACACACACGCGCGCACACACATGCACACACACACATACACGGCAGGCAAAAACACAGATTGGGTCCACATTAACACATTCATCTATTCATCATATTCATCTATGTTCCAGAAAAAAATGAAATGCAATTAAAAAGCCTGCTGTGAATATTCTAACATTATGCGAGTGAATTTTTGCGTGGGTGTGTTTGTGGGGGTTATTGGGGGTCACCCACAGAACAAAACACTACAATTGTTTTCCTAACCATAATGCTGACCTTATGAAGATAAAACTGACCATCTGTCCACCATTTTGAACACTTGGTTAATTGGTCTACGCTTGGTCAGTGTACACTAGAGTAATAAAATACTTATTAGGGCTTTATATTTGTCTCTCAGCTATCTCTATGTGTGCCTTAATATAACCACAGTCTAAGCCACAACACAAAACTAAGCTACATCTCAATAGTCTGGTAACTGGTCTAAAATGCTTACTTTCAGTTGGAGATAGAACTGAACCAACACTTGTGTCTGATTCTATTCTCTGTTCTGTAGGCACATCTGAAATTGGTAAACATGACATGCCAGGCCTTGTACACACCTAGGCAGGTATTTATGAAAACAAACATTTTAATGAATTTTAGCCATGCACCTTTGTCACAGCTCCTGTGACACATGTGAACTGGGAAAGCAACGTTTTAGGTGTGCAACAGGAAATCCAATGACTGGCATTATGCACCACTTGACTTAAAAGCTATCAAGCTATCATCAAGTGATTTTTGAACGGAGAACAAAAATCTGCTTTTCCAAATACCCGGATACATGTATACAAGCCCACAGAGTTGGCTAGAATTCCCAGTTAACACCATGCTCTATGGTGACCCGCTATGTCAAAATACAACGTAGATATATACAATGAAGACTCAAAAAGGTTCTCAGATCTGCCTGAATCATTGACAATGATCAATCACGTTTTCCCAGCCAAGTGAGCCTTCAAATCAACAGCTACATGAACTTAATTGAAACATCAATGCCCAAACATGACAAACAGTCTAATTTCCTGTGCTGAAAACAATCACTTGCAACACATGGCAAGTTTCTTAAATGGATTTTCCTTTTATAAAAAAAAAAATGTTGTCAGTCTTCAGTAATCAATTAGGATTGAAATCTGGTTTGGCTGTAATTTTTCTGCAAGCACGAAAATACAAAGCAAACATGACAGCCTGAATGATGATCACTACAGAGTAGTGAATGCCCATTATTTAAGATAATTATTCCCATACCAGCAAGCGACAGAGGACCAACATGTGACTTTTCCTCATATGTCCTCCTTTAAAAAGAACAGACTCAGTGAAGAAAAAGTCTAACCATGTAATGCATTAAGAGCTATCAGACCCTCAGTGGACATCAGCAGGCTGAGCCCATTCAATGCAATTAGCAATTATTCTTATTCAATGCAATTAGCTTTTTACAAGATTTCGTTTCAAAATCAGACACAAATTAGATATTGGCTTTATCCTGCTGTTTCAGGGCACAGTGGAGCAAACATAATCTGCACTGTAAAAACCTTATGTGGCCTTTTCTTTCAGCAACTTGTTTTGTTGCTGTAGCTTTTTGTGAAAAACAAATGGGTTTACAACAGACCCCATGCAGGCTGTTGACAATTTAATCAAACAGCTCAACTGAACTTGGTAGCAGTAGCAGGCTACTTTGGAGTGATCCAAGAAAAATCAAGGTCTGGACAGACGTCAAATGATGGGAGGCTTGCCGGAGACATACAAAATAATTTAGCAGCTGTAAACATCATTTATGCATGACAGACTACAGGTAAATGGAAGCATCACCTAGAAAGGCAGGTAAAGATCCATCACACAAGCAATGATAAATATTTCATTAGCCCAAAAACAACTAGGATACATTTGGAGATGTTCATTGTGTAACACTATCATCTGCATCATCATCTAATACTATGATAGAGGCTGGGTGCTTGAAAAGTAACATACATACACTGGGTATTTCAGCCAAGCTATCCTATTTGTAAAATTATCTGTGGCTGTGATTGACAATAGGGCAATTAGGAAGTTATTAGCATCAAGCTTAAAGGAATCAACACTCAAAACATGCCAATTACTCTGTGTGCCCTGTAGACAGAATAGAAAGATAGGCCTGGGCTGCATTTTAATGCACCTTTATGCACAAGTGAGAATAGAATTGTGCATGCAACTCGACAGGCAAGTGACGCTATACAATATTTTGTCATTTACATGGAATCCATTGTTTGATCTTGGCCTATTTCACCATGTGGTTTGTGTTTTGTATGAAGCTTAGCACCACACTGACAGGGGAAAATAGACACGAAAAAAAAAGATTTAAAAAATGTGGCTGCCAACTGCTTTCCATCTAATTACGCCATCAAAGCCGAAGAAATCATGTCAATTTGAGAACGCATTGCGGATTTTTAAAACCAATACTAGGACTGAAAAAAAAAAAAAAACTGAGCAAGAAAATGGAGCCACAAAGTAAGAATAATGACACATGGACAATGCTGGTTTGATGGACAAAAATTGCAGGTTTTTTGTAGCCAACATCACAACTAAAGCCGATGGCAATGACCTAGATAATTATATTCAGAGAATTATAAATGGAGAATCATTTTTGCTCTTTTTTCAAGAAAGAAAAGATAAGAAAAGAAAAGAAAAGAAAGGAAAAGAAAAAGAGTGGACACTTCCCCCTCAACAACAAAATGTCTCAGTCAAGACTGATCTGTCAGAGATGCACTTTAACAACTGGCCATATGTGTTAACCCTTCCACATCACCCTCATTTAGGCTTAATTAACAGGTGCAAAGAAAGTAGGATGAATAACAAAACTACATGCACCATTCCATGATATAAAAATATAAAATATAAAAATAGCAAGTAATATCTGATAGCATGAAACGTTGTGAGTGTGCATATGGGGACTTCTCTTCACTATCTGGCCTATAGGCCTACTATCTCCTAGCCAAGGCAATCATGATCATGTTGTGTTTCACACATACGCATGATACAGAACCATGTAGCATCGTCTCCTAGGCTATACCTCTCTGCTGCGTTCATTATGCCAATATGATGCCGCTTACTCAACCCCATCAACACCAATTAGTCGTTCAGGGGGTTGGCATCTCACCACTGTCTTTCAGGCATTTGCTGGATAATAGATGGAGGCTTACAAGAAGAAGAACAAGAAGAAGAAGACGAATGCTTTATTTTGTCACTATACACATGTACAATGGGATTAAAAGCAGCTTCTTCTCCAGACATGTATGCAGAATATTACGACACAGAATAAAATAAAATAATATTGCAAGAACAGAAGGGGGTAGGCTGCACAGTTCTGAGGTGCTATATATGTGCAAAAAGAATAAATGAGTTTCATATGCAGTGTGAAATGCAGAGTGGGTTATTGCACATTAATTAAATATATTACACAGTAATGATGATCCTATGCTAAGAATAGTGGATACTGGACAATAAGAGTAATGATATTACACAGTATACAGATACCGCACAGGTTTTTTTACATTAAATATTAATATTACACAGTAGGTGGATAGAAGAAAGTCCAGGGGTCTAGGGGTTAGACTGTGGAGTCAGTACATCTGTAAGTTCAAAGTGGTTATGGCTTTTCGGGGGGAATTGTTCTATGTGTAATATGTTACAGCTAAGAGTCATCACTGTACTGTGGTAACTGTTAACCTTACCCTTTTTGGAGATTAAATCATCAGACCTCATTTTATTTCTGTCTCCCAAGTCATATCTAATGTCGATTAACATTACAGCATTACTTATGACACAGCTGTACCAAGTCCCCAGTTCACTGTGAAACTATATTAGCACTACAGGCAAAATTAATCAAATTAAAAAATACATGACATAATTTAGCCTATTTCAAATCCCTAGACATGCCTTCCAAAAATCAATTATGGCTATCAACAAGTGACAGGAACTTCCGACCAGCAAGCCAACAAGCTTACAAGCTAACCCAAGACAGCAAAGTAAACCTGTAGACCTGACTTGATTTATTGGAAGATCACAGCTGTAGCAAGGGTCGGACACCGGAAAATAGCCGTACCTACATGAAAATTCTTTTACATGCTTTAGTTCAGCTCAAATGATACCTTACTGGATTAAAAGAAATACCCCTTTCAGCTTACCACAGTTTAAGCAATACGACAGTTAATTTAAATATGTATGGATAAGGAAAGAAGGGAGAATATCTGCGAAGCTCTGCCAAATATAAACACCTGCTGAATTGAACTAATTTCAAGGTCTGGTTAGTTCATAGTCTTGACATGCTACGCGGGGGAGCAAGGCAAAAATCAATGAACCTGCTGAAATACATGACGTGAAATGTCCACATTATCAGTTACACAGGCTCGGTGAACATGATACATCATGATTATTGCTGTATAATAGGCTACACCACTCTTCAAACACTCTTCTACAATGTCATTACAACCAGCGGAGGGCTCAAAGCTCGTACCATTTTGGCGAGGAAAGAGAAAATGACAGCAGAGGTTGTCAGCTGAACTCTGGTCATGCATTAAGCTACACATTATACACACAGCCTATAAAATGTGAACTTTCTCTTGATTATTAGGCCTAAAATCGATTACAAGAAGCTGACTGACAAAGTGAATGAAGGACCCAAATGCGGTAGGACTGTAAAAACATCTTCAAAATTACATTGGAAGACTAGGCTATCAATACCAATTTCGTGACAGCAACATTGACTCTTACCATTTAAAAAGTTACATATCTCGATGTGATGTTTACTTAACACTGCAAGTGACGCTGCCTAATCTACAGTAGAGTGCTAAACGTGCTGAAATTTACTTATCAACTCATTGATAACCTGTTTGGGTATATGCTTGTCAAACTCGTAAGACTGACTCCTATGACGTGAACTTTCCTCTACAGGCAACTTTGTTCCTGCATGTCACCAAAACTTAACAACCCGCCAAGCCATTGATAGCTTTCTGAAGTTACGTTTCAATAGTTATCTACCTGGCCATTCAGCCATGAGGGTTAGCTGAGTGCTAGCTTTCCACAAATAAAAGATAACACTAGCTAACACTGCTATCTATCTTCAGGAAGTACAGTGAACAGGCTAACCGACTAGTAGTGATGGTGAACTAACGTTACTTCATGCGCACAAAAACGCTTAAATGTAAAGTGTCCCTCTGAATAGATAGACTTGTTATCATTATCCAGTCTACGTGACTGTTGGACTTGATACAAGACCAAAACATCATGCGCGCCTGTTTTGGAAACTTCACACTGCTAGCTAGCTGGCTAACGCCATCAAGCTGGCTACCCATCACTAGCATGTAGCATGTTGTCACTAAAGAACAGTTTTGGCCAGAGAAGCCAAGCTAACGTGACATGTATTGCATGACCAACAATGTAATGTTCACGGAAGGTATGTAAATATATTTGCTTATAAAAAACCAACTTGGCGAGCAAACCTCCAAACTGACGTCTACATCTAAACACATAGTTGAGTACTTACCTGTAAGTTACTTTATGTAGAGCAGAGGAAAACAACGATGTTTGTATTTTCCACTTGGTTACTAGGCAAGCGGCTAAGAGGGAGCCTTGCTGCCTGTCGCTGACTGACACAATACTATGAATTGTGGGACACTGGAGGACGGCATGGTTTTGAACAATAAAATATGGCATATAGCGCCATCTAGCGGAATCTACCGGTGTTACGAAATCAGAAGTGAGAGCACATTGCCAGACTGATGCAGACGTAGGCTCAATGAGGTCTTGTATCCACTCGGGTTGGCAGCAGGTGGAAGTTACTCCTGTTCATTTAAAAGTCTAGGTTGGATATTTTTCTGTGGTTACACTTTATTTTACGGTCCCTGTTACAATGTAACTACATCATGAGGTACATTGTAATAAAATATGTAACAACATGTAACATTATATACTTTACCTTACAGTTAGGTTTAGTTTTACTTTTAGGTATGTATAGTGTAGATACATACACTGTAAAAGAGACCATTAATATAAAGTGTTACCTTTCTATTTGCATAATGACTATAATGCTTCATTACCTTATAATATCTTATAATGATTTATTACCACCTTAGAAGGAGTAATTATGTGTGTTAAGTTGTTCAGTATCAGTATTGCGTTGTAGAAAACTGGAGTTCTTTTTCATTTCATTCAAAGTTACACATCAACTTTTAAAAGGAGTCAGATTGTAATATTTGATTTTGTAGATTACAATATATAGCCTACTAAGCCACCCCAGGAAATTTCATTGCAATCTTTTTACTTTACTGTAAGTTGTATATGAAGATATATTAAAACCGTATAAAATGAATCTACGGTCAATGTATGTAGTTTAAAAACAGTCAACATGCAAACAAAGCTCCTGTCACTAACATATTGCATCAAGTCATTAGGCATAAATTAGGCATTAAATAATTCTCTCAACTCTCAATTTATTTCCAACTGGAAGAGACAAACACCTAAGCAAAAACATTCATCTGATTAGGCACAGAGAGTGTTTCGTGAGTCAAGTTTCTGCATCATACACAGCTACAACAACAGAACATGTAATCTGATTAAATAAAAAACAAATGATTCCATTGTCATAATTAGAAATGGCAGACTCTGATATAAGAGCACACAAAATAAGGTATTACAATGTTGATAGGTTGGCAGGATGACAAGGAAAGAAGTGGTTATAAAATAAATGAAGTCCACTCAGAGTAGATAGTCACATCTGAGGATGACCTTTGACCTTTGGTATGTCTGTGTCAGCCTCATCGTCTGCATGGGTCATCCAAACAATACTAAACATTCAGCATTTCCATGAACATGTTTATCCTCTTGTACTTTCAAGAGCATAATACTTTATTTTTTATTTTGGTCAGTCCAGCATATTCCATTTACATGTGTTGTGCATCCATGATGTCCAAATATTTCGCATCAATTACACGTGGCAGAATGAAATTCCTGGAGGGAAAAAAAGAGATTGGATTTGTTATATTTCAATATAATTTGCCTAGGTGATTTGGCATTCAGTCTTGTTTACAGGACAAACAAAAGCCATGAATAAAAAATGCACTAATTTGAATGTCCCCCATTCAATCCATCATGTAACAAATAATGATGTAACAAACAAATGATGTAGATACACTGTAACACAGACAATAAAATAAAGTGTAACCGCAAAATGTGTTATGTGCAATAACATGGATGAATGTTGCAATGATGATACTTAATTATATATTAATTAACACTATATTATATTTCAGCTTTGCTTTCACAGCTAGGCCTTAGAGTGGTCTATGGGAGGTCATCAGGTGCAGTAGGATCCATCTGATTTACCAAATATTTTGATATGTGGAGTAAGAAAGCGTAACTAATAGAAATGTACCCTTTATTGCAGATAGGCCATGTTTTGCAATTCGTGCAATATATTATGTGATATTGTATGTTACGATAAGGCAATATTTTCCCCATATTGTGCAGAACCTAGTTTTTGTGTTGACTTTGTGGAGATACTGTAGAAGCTGGACCTGATAGGAATGAGCAGGATAATGAGCAGAGGGAAGATCATCTTCATGTAGGGCAGTGGGTACATCCCAAAGGCGCACAGGATGGTCAGCTGGGCCATCTGCAGTGCAGTGAAGTAATGCACCTTCCTCTGCGGGACCCGACGAATGTAGTGCGTCGGAGGATAAGACGTCTGTAAAATAAAAGTCAATGTCATTTATGCTGGGAAAAGCATTTCTCAACAAAACAATATTCTACAGTAATTTATTACAGTTCTTTTCCATATGGCTGTTGGTATAAAACCAAGATAAATGTTCTGTGCTTTTGTTTGTTTGTGTTTGACACAGTCTGTGATTCTTCTTCTCGCGATAAATGATTTAGTAGACATAATCATCTTAGGCTCGTCAGTACAGAGAGGGAATGCATTTTGTCAATACTTAAGTATTAATATGAACAAGGACATATTCAGGGAGCAAGTTTTTAATCCATCTGTGGTGAAGAATAGGAAAACTGTTCCAATCATTTCACACTTTTACCTACAACAACAAAACAATACACTTGATGTGAATAACAACATAAAAGCGTTGCTTCGGGGCATTTCTCCTGGGTGGGATGCTGCTATGCTAGTCGGCATATGGTTCTGCATCTGTTGGTACCTGTCCGTGTGCATTACTAGGTTGAACCAGGAGTGGTTAGCGATGCCTACCTGCTCCTTGAGCAGCAGTGCCATGCGGTCAAACATCTGGTTGCCCTCTAAGGAGGTGAGGGCGATGTAGAGGAAGAGGCCGTACAGCACAGGCTTGGGGATCCACTGCAGGGGCACGGGCAGGAGGAACACAGACAGCCCAATGAACACGTTGGCTGCCAGGGCTGTGAGCCGGGTCTCTTTCACGCTCACAATCCTTAACACAAGCACAGATCCATACAGTCACACACACACACACACACACAGAAAGAGAAAGAGGGGGAGGGAGGGCACACACACATAGACACAGGCACACACACACACACACAAATGAGTAATTCTTTTCTCATATACTGTATATATGGAGAATGAATCAGGTCAGTGAATTATACTTCAGTGCTCGGCTTGTACAGGAATGCAGCTTTTCCCAAAATGTTTTAAAGAACATCTGAGTTGAATTGAAATAGGTTTAACATTTGATCAGGTAAAAGCTTTAAGAACCCCATCCCAGGGTCTTACTGAGGAAGGGCTTTTATAGATTCTCACTGAAAACTTCAAGTGAAGGGCTTTGTATGAGGGTGGTTCATATTCAATTACTCTCTTATAGCCCCAGTGCAGTGCAGTGCCTTTTTTCCCATAGGAGTTAAGATGTACATATGGTCACTTTCATTCTCTAATCAACTCCACCAAAAGGAAATGGACCAATTTCTCTCTCTGACGCTCTCTCTCTCTCTCTCTCTCTCTCACACACACACACACACACAGGCACCATGTCACCTTGGATCTTTTTTAAACGTACGTTTCGTAGAGATGGCCTCCTTCGACACGCTGCTCAACCACTGCCAGCTGACGCACATGCAGTGTGGAGTGCGGAATAGCTGCGTGCATCCATGGCAACCCCAGCATGGACATCATGATGTTGATGCAGCCAGTGAGGATGAGATCCCAGTGGTACGCTGTACCCTTCAGCAACCTTAAGTTCACACACACACACACACACACACACACACACACACACACACACACACACACACACACAAACACACACACACATACACACACACACGCACACACACACACGCGCATACACACACATACGCAGCAAACACATACACCCAGAACAAATTCACACATACGGCACATTGAGTATTCTAGCACTAGTCATTAAAGAATATGAGAAGGCTGCAGAGTAGTGAGATGATGTTCATAGAGGCATACTTGTTCTCTGGAGCATTGGTGAGGGATGACACAATGTTCTGGTCGACGAATATGAGCATGGCCAGCAGGAAACCCAGACCCAGAGCACTCACGGCATTCATGGGGCTTAGCTTGCTGAAAGACGCCACATTGAACATGGGTCCCTTGTAGAAGTTGAAAACGGGAACTGTGTGCAAGGAAGATGAAAAACAGCTTCAATAAGTCATCCTAGTGTATTAAAAGAAAACAGGATTGAAATTCCATTCTGTTCATTTGCCACAGAGCCTATAGGATTGTGGGTTATGGACAAAGCATGACCATCTTTATATGTGATTCTCAGGGTAGCATGCAGGGTTCACTAAATCAGTATTTGCTTATGGTTCTACACAGGCCTGCCATCAAAGCCATTTCATTACTGCCTCACTGGTCCAACAAATTACTCCAGCTCATAAACTACAGCAGGAAAGATGGTAAAATGCCAATATCCGTTCAAACCTGCAGGTAGTTAGCTCTGTGTGTGTGTACGTGTGGGTGGGTCCGCACGTGCATGAGTGTGAGTGTGTGTGTGTCTGTGTAATTGTGTGTTTGCTTGCTCATGTGTGTGTGTGTGTGTGTGTGTGTGTGTGTGTGTGTGTGTGTGTGTGTGTGTGTGTGTGTGCATATGCACCCCCATGTGTACTCACGCTCAATATCAATGAAGAGATAAGAGCCGATGAATGAGAAGACTACGACAGAGATGGGCAGGGCACAGTCGGACACCACCTCCCTCACTTTGGCATGCAGGAAAGGGCTGTGGACGGGACAAAAGAGGTTTAGTGCTTAGGGTCACAAGCTAAGCAAAGGGATTCAGTTCATTCCCCCCGCTGCACATAGTTATCGAAGGATTGATATCTGTGTAGTGCCCTCACGGGGGCATGATTTCATCTTGGCTGCTTGTGCCAAAACAAAATGGATCATAATTTCATTACGCTTTGCAACAGACCGTTAAAAAGGCACATTGTTCAAGATGTAAAGCCTCCAGAAAGGTTGTATGGGTCAGTGAGTAGCTGAATGGATGGAAATGTAAATCTTAAGAGAGAACTGCATTAACTTCTCACACTAATTTAGTCATTATGGTATCAAGACATTACTGCATTTCACAAGATTACTCTAATGTAAAGGAAAAGTATTAAAGCTAACCAAGTGTATACAAACACTTTAGAGGCACATTTGTTTACAGAACTAAAAAAACTTATTATTTTAACATCTATTTTTTAGACCTGTGTTAATTTCTCCCTGGCATGTGTTTCATTTTACAAAAAGGACATACAATTCTAAATTCACATATCTTTGTTCATAAAGTCACACTGTGCAATTTCATTAACACTAATTTCATGGTTTTGGGCACTAATTTCATCAGCATTCTCCTGCCTCTAATGTAATTTCAGCATAACTTCTATTTCTGTGGCTCATTTGGATGTTTTCTGTCATTTGTCATCTATTTGTGTGTGCTGAGAGTTAAAGGTGGGACTGCAGATGCAAATTAGCCTAATAAGACTAACTCTGGAACAGTGCATTAAATGGTACCATTTATGTTTAAAAAGTTGTACATAGTCCCTAAATAAGTTAGCTAAATAAAGAGAGAAAGAGGGAAGGTGGGTGTGGGGGAAGCCACATCAGTTCACCTGACCATCACCATCCTCGACTAAAAGACTTTGCCAATTCAGGACAACTCACTCAAGGCCATTTGGACTTTGTTGCTCTCGTGTTCGAATTGGTGTTCAGTTGTAGTTTATGTGCATTAGCCTTTTGCCTTCTCTAAGCCTCTTTATTTTCCATCTATAATAAATGTGTCATTATTGATCCTGACCCCTTAGTCAGTTGTCTTTTGGACAACTGCTGCTACTGGAACTCAAAACACAACACAGAGAAGCTCACAACTTTTACTCAGAAATCTAACAATGGTGTACCTCCTCTTGATAAGGAAGAGGGCATAGCCCAGCCACAGAGTGCCCAGCATGAGCAGGAGGCAGAGAATGGGCCTCTCCCTGGTGCAGAGGATCAGCTGGGCGGGCAGGCTGAGGTGGGGGTGGGGGGCTGCAGAGCGCATGGTGACGTTCTGGACCATCAGCACCAGATGCTCCAGCTCCTCCACAGTACCATTGCCCACCATGAGCTCAGGGGCGTGGTAGTACTTATGGAAGACTGAAATACAAAAGACAGAGAGAGAGAGAGAGAGAGAGAGAGAGAGAGAGAGAGAGGATGAAAGACAGTAAGGGTAAGAGAGAAAGGAGAGAGAGAATAAGAGTGAAAGAGAGAGAGAGAGAGGGAGGGGGAGGTAGGAAAGGAGGGGGGGGGGGAGAGAGAGAGAAATAAGAGAGGGGAGAAAAAGGTGCATTTTAAAACATAATATTTAAGGCTAGGGAACTGATCCGGGGCTATTTCAAGTGTTAAAGGTATGTTTGCATAGAGAAGACAAAACTTACTCTTCACTGTGCCTTTCACCGCATCACCTATGAAAGCGATGGCAATGAACATGGCGAATATCTCCTCTATCGACCTGTGAGAACAAAATTAAAAAATGTGCTGAGCAGAAAGTCTGTACATTCAGCCTGGTGCGAAGACAAAACACATGACTCAAGTTCAGCCAAAAACTGATTACACACCAAGAGGCGGATGTTTAGGGAAAAGGGTAAGTCAAAACAAACAGACATGTTCCCGACTAACCCCAGATTAGAATGCTATTTTAAGACATGTAAGGTTATGAGTTGGAGATAGTACTTCTATTAGACTCAATATGACATTGAGAATGCTGCCCTAAGCATTTAAACCGACTGCTATATTGATTAAGTAATTGGCGGCTAAGTTTTAGTCAGCCACTAAGTCAATCTGACTGTTATGTATGCACTGCTGTGTTGATTGCTATGGATACAGCTGTTGGGTGTGTGGGTTTGAGCTACAGTGAAGCAAGTTCTTTGATACTTGAACTTTGATAACGGGTGTCAGACTCTTTATTCTTCAATACAACACTGACTACTTGCAAATCTGCTGAAGGTCATTGGGGAACTGACCGTCTGAAGAGCTTCATGAAGAGGCTGACATTGAAGACTCCCGCCAGAATGAGGAAGAGACTGTTCCACAGACCGGTGCAGGCGTAGAAAGCCGGGAAATCCAAGTCATAATCATCGCAAATACCACGGATCACTGCAACACATTCCCCAAACACCCAGCATTCAGTTCAGAGCTTGCACAATCAATACAGGTGGACTCAACGGATACCATTGGTCATATAGTGTGGTGGTGGCTGTGTGGGGACAGAGGTCTTACCGCTGATAAAAATGGCAAGTGGAGCAGTGGTCAGGGGAATGACAAGCGGAGCCCCAGCAAAGAGGGAATAGATGACCCCTCCGATGCTTTGGCCGATGATGGTCTTCTGTACGTCTGAGCAGAGCAGTGGGAGATAGGCCAGGTCAGTCATGTCATGCACAGGCATGCAGTGTTTCTTAATGTGTGTGCAGTTTTACCAGAACAGAGTGTGCGGCCAGATACGTCCCTTGTGGAGACAGGGACAAGCTTTTGGGAGGACCTTTCACGGCTGGTTGACTCACCTATCTCTCCTCGTGTGCTCTCATCATTCAGAGAGCCAAAGGCAATGGCTGGCAGCAGAATGGCTATGTATAGAAAGATTGCAGTGGTCGTGTACTTCAGCCACGACCTATTACTGCCCCACATACCTACAAGGTTGAGAAAAACAGATGTACTCGCGACTCACATGCTGTCCCTCTCCATCACAGGAGAAGATAAGTATGAGAAGAACACAAAAGGTGAAGAAGGTTAGATAGAAACAGCTTACCATCTGTGAAGTCAGAAACATAGTGAGGCAGTCTGCGAGACAGGTCTTCGTATATGCAATGACCAGCTCGAAGAAAATCTGTGAACTAGAGGAGAAAACACACAGTTTAAATATAATTCATAACCTTGGTTTAGCCAGAAGATTTTACCGTGACCATTTTTTTTTTTTTTTTTTAGCAAAACCTACATTTTATCCCAGGATCTGAGTGTGAACACTAAATGACTACACTCACATTGTAATTCAGTGCATTTGCATTCCACAGCACCTGAACTAAGATTATACCTCCTTATTATTATGGCTCGGAGGCACAATGAAACTTGATGGACCGAGGATTCACAGAACCTGCTGCCAAAAAAAGTCTGTGGTCAGTTAAAAGATTCTAAATTAAATTAAAAAAGGCTGCATAAAAAGAAGGCTGTGCTTACACCAGGTAACACAGAGAGAAAGAGAAGGGAAAAAAAACACTTTGATGTGTTTACAGACAGTTTTCCCATGTAACAGCTGGGAGTAACATAACATTTCATGTTTTACTGCAGGAAAAGCATGCTGGATTGCAGCCACACAGAAACATGCACTGTTTATTTATAGATTTGAGTGCATGGTCTTCAAAATAACCAAGATGCTTACAGCCATGTAAATATTTAGGAACGCTAGGCCTTGGACAATAGCACTTGTCTTTTATGTTGGCAAACATTTCAGGAAGCCAGAGCTTCTCACAGGACAAAATAATTCCACCCATTATAAAAGCTATGCATAATGAAATAATTCACTGCACCAGCCACACGAGCATGTTTCGGTGCCAGAGAACAACAGCAGACTTGGCAAGGGCTCCACCCCCAAGCTGCTCTTTAACTTGGTCTGCTTTCCAGCTGCTAGCCATAGCACTGGGTGATAGAGCGGAGAAGCAATGAGGAAGAAGCAGGGTGGTGTGTGTGTGTGTGTTTGTGTGTGTGTGCATGTGTGTGTGTGTGTGTGCAATAATCTGGCGCTGATTTGTGTTGTGGAGTAGCGCTTTATTTGTTGGGGAGTTGAGGGGTGGTGGGGGGGTAGAATCTCAGGGTGGTCTCTGTGTGTGTGAGTGTGGGGAATTCTCACAAACGAGATATATTACCTGACCAGAAAAACAAAACAAGATGAGCCTAAAAAAAAATCCAAAAACTAGGATCAAGAGGGTATTTTTACAAGTAAAGGTGTTTTGATGTAAACAAAAATAACAGGATGGTATGTCTAACTCGAGCCTCCCAAAACCCCACTACAAAAAAACAATCCTTCAATGTTAAGCACCTTGAGAGGCTTTTTGCTGTGTAGCTGCAGCTCCTCTGGTGCGGGTTTCTTGATGGCCAAGGACAGCTGCTGCCTCTGCGACACCAGCTCCTGTTTGAACTCCTCCTGGGTCTTGGCGGCCAGCAGCTTCTGCCTGAAGGAGATGTCGGAGAACATGGTGGCGAAAGTGCGGCCCAGCTCAATGGCCGTCTTGGTGCTTTTCTACAACGAAGCGAGGACAGTCCAGTCACATGGAAGAAGAATTTCATTAGGTGAAGTCAATCATTTATAAAAAGTCTATTGTACGTATTTGCCCTGCATAAACATATGGGTCTTTTACCGTTCTGGGTGGGGCGAGGATGAGGATGACATAACGAACTTCGGCACAGTTCACCCCCCAGTTCTGTGGTCTCTCCAGCCGTGTGATGCACACACATCGCCTCTGCAGACTCTTGACGGTACAGCTGTGCAGAGAGAGACAGAATGCCCACAGTGAGGAAGATTAAGCCTGAGAGGGGTATGAATAATTACAAAACAAGAACAGAAAGAAAGAAAGAAAGAAAGAAAGAAAGAAAGTATGGATGAAAGTGTGTGTCTACCAGAGATTAAGAGAAAGCGAAAGAGAAAGAGGTAAAAAGAGAGAAAGAAAGAAAGAAAAGAAGAAAGGAAGGAAGAGAGAAAGAAAGGAAGGAAGGAAGGAAGAAAGGAAGGAAGAACACAGTGAGACAGAGAACGAGAGTGAGAGGAAAAGAATGTGCATCGAAAGGAAGGCAGGAAAGCAGCAGACATAAAAGAATAATGAGAAAGAGATAGCGCAAACAAAGATGTCCAATTCCTTGAAAGGATTAAGGCGCTGCGTGTCACATATTCCCATTTACAATATCAATTAGTTCAGTGGAGCATGGCAACAGCTCGACGCCCACTCTGTTTTGCTATTCAGTGGGAGACATGGCCTCGGGTGCTGGTGACTCATATGGTGTGATAACAAGCAGCATGGCACAGTGCTAGGGCAGAAGCACTAAGGCTCAGAGAATCATGGCACCCAGCAGGCATGGATTTTGTGTTGGGGACCCCTGTGCAGAGGTGGAGCTAGCCAATAGGTAACACAGGAGACTCACTATTTTGGGGCCCACAGGCCAATACAGGGCCTTGGAGGGCTGACAACTTTTTGTAGATAACCGACACGTGATAATTGATGCACTCACGGTGTATAAATTTGGTTGTACCTGTGACAATGATGATAAAAATGATTCTATCTGTTCCATTCTATTCTTTGAACTACAGCAGTGACAATGCAGTTTTTAATGACAGTGGTGGGTTGTTGCATGGGGCCTTAATGGAGCCTAAAATTGCTTGTGTGTGCCAAGAGAGCTGATGATTCTAAATGATCTTTGGTGTGTGGGTGCAGAGTCACACTCACAGCACACAAAGCCAGGACTGCTGGTATCGCACCCCGGTGGCTGTGGCTGTTACCCCCTGGATGGTCTCCGTGAGCAGGTGCACTGTTGGAAGAGGAAAGAGGAGAGGATGTGAGGGCCAAATGACACTGCATGGGTGGCTTGCTTGTGTTCTTGTCATCAGAAGATGGCTTGTGTTCTTGTCTCTGGGAGCTTTTCCCCTGGCATCAAAGAGGTGTCAGATGGAATCCCCGCAGTGCTGATTTTCATAACAGAGTATGGTGTGAAAATATTTGCAAGAAATGAGTGAGACAAGACTGTCTGGAAAAGACAGAGCAAAGTTAAGCAAAGAATACTGATATGTCGGTTTCATGATCTTGTTTTGGGTAGTCTCAATGCGCCATCCAAGCCATTATTATTTAGCCATTATTCATATTTAGCTTAGTGGATCTGATTCTTTTATTCTATTTAAATTCATTAAATTCAAGAGTCAGGATACTCTCAGTAGGCATACTTTTCTTTCTTTTGATATTCTTTTGATATGCCTGCCTTCAACCAATCGCTACCTGAATACACACTCAAGCTTAACGCTTCAGTTCAGTGTCATCCCACTGAGCTACATATCCCTCCATCTGTTCACTGATAGGTTTCTAGAGCTTCCAGTTTCCGAATCGGAAAGCTTCAAAGACTACCCGGACATAGCACTGTAGGGAATTACAATATTGAACGACAGGTAGGCTACTACAGTGGTGCTAGCATAGCTAGCCAAGCCAAGGTCAGCTATGCTAGCACCAAGGTACATAGCCAAGGTACATCCACAATTAAAAACTAATCTAACCTGGTGCTGTTTCACTTCTCTCACTCTAAACATTTCAAGTTTAGGTTCAAACCCTTATTGTCTATTTACAGTTAGAAAACATGTTTCCCTGCACAATAAAATTATTTCTTTGCTGTCAACTTAAATGCTATGAATAATAAAACACATCACACGTAGCATTTAAGTGGGCAGCAAGGAAAGAATTTCATTGGCTCTGTCCCTCACCACAGCTCACCATTGGCCCCCTTGCCGCCCGCATCAGTGAAGAGGCCATTAATGACATCATCCATGTTGCAGCTCGCCTGGCCGTCATTGGCCACGTGCTGCAGCATGCGTCTTAGCACCTCGTCCAGGGACGCCGCCTTCTCGTCCAGGAGGATGCTGGCCTGCGCCAGGAAGCCGTCCAGGTCCCTGTGGGCCCTCACTTCCTCCTGGAAGTTCATCAGCTTCACATACTGGGATGGTGATAGAAGTGGGTGAGAATTCACACCAGCAGCTGACAAATTTAACATAGCAAGACACACACACACCAGATAAAATGGAGAGCTGGCAGATGATGTACAGGGTAGTATTATGGGCGTATCTGAATAGTTCTGCTATAAAGAGTTTAGAGTTTAGAATGGTCTGTTTTTAAAAAAGACTCACTTTTCTTGATGTGTTCAGGAGACCATATCCTGAGTCATCACAATCTACAAGCAAAAGCAAAGTGAGAGAAAGTGTGTGTGTGTGTGTGTGTGTGTGTGTGTGTGTGTGTGTGTGTGTGTGTGTATGAAACAGAGACAGACAGAGAAAAAAACAGAGGGAGAGAGAGGAGTGAAACAAAGTAAAAGGTCCATTATTTATTATCCAGCTTGCACTATAATCCAACTCGTCCTCAGATGGAGAACACTAGGGAGAGAGAGACGAGAGTACACAAGAAGTCATTAGCTGTTTCATGTCTGTCGAGTGCCCGGTGCCAGGACTTATGGATGAATTTCCCACCCCCTGTCGTCTGAAGTAAATAAACACACCCTGTGTAGGAGCCAACTTGGCTTGTGTGCAACTTTATGGTTTGATCATAGGCTCATCCCCAAGCCCACCGAGTCTGCCTCCCCTACACTATGACAAAGCAGGAACCTGGCAACCGCCATCTCCCTTGGTGACATCACACCGACTCAGCAGAAATGAGTATTGCAGCCGACTTTGTTCTGACTGTATTAGAACGTGTGGATTTCTGGCAGAGGTTTGCGTTTCGAGGTGAGGCTAGATCTATGACAGAGGGAGGGGTTGGATTCGGTGCCAGCTCGGCTGATTTGTTTGCTGTGCTGCTGGGGCTCTCCTGAGCAGGACTGGCTCACTGCCTTTCTTCTAAAGTGACCAAAGAGGGGTGGCTCTTTCACCCAAGATAGCAGCTTATACACAGAAATCCACAGCCACTTTAGAGAATACATGCAAATACACACACACAAAAAAAACGAACATATACACACTATTTACTTACCTGAAACGTTCAATTCTGACTGATTCTCGAAGGTGTGACTGCAGTCAGATGTGGGGCTGGATGAACTCTGGTGTCCGTTTTTGCCTTCCCTAAACTCTCCTTGCTCCTCATCTCGTAGTTCTGACAGGGTGAAATGGGTCATCTTATTATCAGACTGACATTTACATTTATATGAACACATTCAAAAATCCCATTCCCTCTGAAAAGACATACAATATTGTTACACGGGGAACCATTTTAATTGTAAATTTATACCATCAAAATCTCGTAGGCCAGGTATGATGTGGAACAACCATTATTTATACTGTGTGCTTATAGCTCAGGAATTGTTCCCACAATACCATCTGTTTAAAACAACAGCTCACAGCCTAATAAAAAATCCACTCCAAACCAGACACACAGAGCAATATAACAATAGCCAGTTCTAATAAATTCTTCCATCGCATGGAAGGGCATACTTATGACGTAGGGAGCGGTTAGAGGTACATACTTACATAAAGAAAGAGGGAAGGGATGGAGAGAGAAAGAGAACAGAGAGAGAGATAAAAAAGGGAGAGGCAAAGCAATGAGTTTGATTCCAATTTTCTGCCATGTTTTATCAAATGTGACCAAACTCATCACTTCAAAATATAACCTCAAAGACTCTTCCAGTGAAAAAGGAAAAATTAAGATGAATACTATATTTCCACAGATTGGCATTCAACAGAATAAAACTCTCTAAATTTTATAGATATTTTACTCACCCATCTCCTGAAACAGGTATCCATTTTTAGATCTCCCTGAGGATGGGGCTTCTGTAAAACCACAAAGGAGTCTCAATGCATTCAAAAACACCTATGCAATGTCACTAGACTGCTGTTAGCACCTTACTCTCCTATTTGTATACTCAAAATAAAATATAAATTAACATTTAATGCATAGCCATACAAAGGCATTGGCAATGATAATATTGTAACTGCACCTTGAACAAAATAAAAAAAAAACATCTTTTCTTCCTAAAGTATATGTGTACATCCTGCAAACAAACTTGGATTGTATGTTATACAAGGGCTTCTGCAGTCTTTGAAAATCATCTTCAAAAAGTGTGCGTGACCGCTTTCTCTGCATAGAAGTATGTGTGTGTTTGCATGTGCATGTGCAGGTGTGTATATGTGTGAGTGCATGCATGCATGTGTATGTGTATGTGTGCGTGTGTGCGTGTGTGTGTGTGTGTGTGTGTGTGTGTGTGTGTGTGTGTGTGTGTGTGTGTGTGTGTGTGTGTCACCGCAAGTGATAAATCACTCATGAAACAAAATAGCCACATAGTTCTGAGAAAGCCAAGACATGGCTGTGGCCTGTGGCACGATGACCAGAGTTGGCTTCTTGTTTCAGCTGCAGCCAACCTACTGCAGTGGGGCATGTGCATGAGCAACTGGCATGCTGGTCAGATGAAACGCTTTTGCAAAGATACATTCCTTACTACCAGTGGCACAGGAAGTGCTTATGTGTGTGTGCTCCTGTTTTGAGATGGTTATGCAATTAAACTTGGAGCGATTACCCAACCAAATACATATTTTTAAGAACCTGAAGCCTGAAATTCTGGAGGAGGTGCACAGTGCATAGTGTATGTTAAAATCAAAGTGTGCACTGCCACAAGGTCTCTCAAAGTCATGCAATTAAGCATGACGTAAAACATTGCCCTGTGACTTCTCTTCAGCTGCCCCTGCAGTTGATGTTTCTTCCTCTCTGCTAAGCTCACATCTCCCTGCGGATAAGTTGTTGTGATCCTCTCCTTGTTGCTCGTTTTGGTGGAACTTCCTGTTAGCAGACTCACTGACTTCCCAATGCTGACTGTGCTGTACTGGGGTGCTGACAGGGATACGGCCCCTGTGTCAGGACTCGGGCCTTTCTCAAGAGTCGCAGCGAGTTGGCAGCCCTTAAAATAGTGGGGCAAAGTTGTGCTCCATGACTTGATGACACTGTCGTGACGCATTTCTTGAAAACAACCAACCCCTGCTGATGTTTGTGGCAGAGGGGGGGGGGGGGGCATGCTTGTAGTAATACCTTGTAAAGATGATTTCTTCTCCAAAGTTTTTTTTTATTTTCTAGGTACGGAAGGTACGGAAAAGTAAACCTAGCATAAGCAGTGTGGTATTTGGGAGTCAAGTGGAGCCCTTTTGTTGCTTTTCCAGGCGTGAAAGAATTAAATTGTCACCAGCTAGCATTAGCATAAAGGCTGCCCGCTTCTGCTGTGCACCTATTGTGCACCTGAGTGTGATTTGCATCCAGACAAAGGATGCGACGCCATCCTGCCTTTGGAGAAACAGCTTGCCCTTTCACCGCGTGCTGTAAAACAGCCAAGGCGTGTTTTTTTGTGTGCTCTCTCTAAATACCGTGCTCACCTATTGTGTTTGCCCCTTCAGAATCACGGCAGGCTCCCTACATGATTATGCATGCATTTGATTACTGTATTTTTCTTTACTATGGCTTTGCAGGCTTTCATAGATTAACTGCAGACTCCATTTAATATGCACAACAGAAACATAGACACATCTGCATGTACATAATTTATAGTTGACAATCGTTTTGTGTTTGTGTGTACATAAAGCTTACATGTGTAGATTGTGGTAATGTAGAACAGGAATAGATATATAGTTGTAGCTGACATTTATACTGAATATAATCGGGGGGAAACATTACATGGTGCAAGAGAGCTGTATTCAACTGAAGGCAACTGTCAGTGTTGCCACATACTTCACTGTAATCAGTGAATCAATCACAGTTCTTGTACAACATCATGTGTGATGAATATAGGTAGATTCACTCCTATTCTGATAGTTTATGTAAAGGAAAACTGCCAGAGACATATAACTCTGTACCAAGGGAAAATTAAGCTTTAGGGGTTGAGAAATTTGTCACACAGAAGAATAATCCTCTTAGTGTCAAGAAGCAATGATTACAAAAACCACACTAACTGTCAACATATATTTGAATTGACCTGCTAATGGTGCTAGCAATGTTTCAACAAATTGGAAAAGAACATGAAAAATCCTCTATCAAATGACAGAGGCTGAATGAAAAGTCATGATTTTGCCTTAATTATCAACTTAAAATGACCATGGCTTGAGTGCGCACACCCTTGAAATTGGCCAGATTAGTGCAGCAGACATTTTTTCCTCCCATTAATCTTCTTAGCACTCTCTTTAGCAAATCCATCCAGAACATTTTAACCCATTACAGGCTCCTGAGACCCCCGCACAACCCCCCACGAGACACTCAGAGTCACATAAGACACACTTCTATGGCCACGCACACACATAGGTGTAGTCACACAATTGAGATGCAAAGTGCCTCAAATCATCAATGGCAGAGCAATTCTCAGTAATGGCCGAGTATCATGCAGCTGTGTGAGACACTAAAGCAGCAGGGAAGCTGGTAACTTCAGGCTTTCTGAAGTTACAAAATGGTGGTGAGAGTAAAAGACAGCTTGGCGATACTGGGGAGACTGTTATTGTACTATGTGGTAAACAGGAATGTGGGAGTCAATGTGCGAGATATACAAGGTTTTTGAGAAATGGCCTGCCAAGGTCATCTTGAGACAATACTGATGCAACTCATTTGACCTGCAGTTACACACAAAAATAGCACAAAGTAGCAGCAAAGTAACATGAGGATCTTTACAAACGAGCACTGAGGTGCACTGAGGTCGTGAATGTTTTTTTCGAATTCACTTTACATGTTAGGACCCAGGGGACCCCTAACCCGGGGAGTTTTGCAAGTTACATGTTTCATCACCCCGCCTGTTGAATCTTGATTTTGCAAGCTGCTGCTGCACTTCCCATTTTATGCGCGACATTATCACTTTTACAACTGCATGGTCAATATTGACAAACACATCTGAGCTACATGCTGTTAGAAGAGAGCCAGGTCACAGTGCTAACATAAAGGTGCCTTCTCTCTCTCTCTCTCTCTCTGAACAAGTGGCTCACATGTGCACTTTGCCATGTGCAAGAGTTGCATTTTTAACTGTGACAAACTCCCTCCCATCCCCCTTTCATTGGGCTTACAAAACATATGGCAGGAAACTCCACATGTATGCCACAAGGTCCCTCAGGTTCCAGGAAAGATACCCCCAAAATAACTAGTTCTTACTCACCAGATGGCACAAAGTGAAGCACTTTCTTGCCGTCCATGCTGTGCTACTGTTTTAGATTACTTTTTTTGTTTAGTCTGAGTCCAGTCTTTGTCCCTTACTGTGTGCGAGTGTCTCCAGGGTCAACCCATCATGGTTGTGAGAGTGTATGCTGTGAGCTGTGGTGTGTCTCCCTTCTCTTCAGTAAGTCCCCCTCCGTTCGGTAAGCACGGCAGCCCGCAGAAGCCTCCTCTCTCCACTCTGCCCTGCACCCACCCCCTCCCGTCCCCTCTCGACCCAACCCCACCTCCACCCCCTTCTCATGCACACCACACTACACTACGGCCCTCCACCACCACCACCTCCACCCCACCCCCCTTCCCAACCTCCCTCCCTCCACACCACACATGTGCAGGAGGGTGGAGGATGATTTGGAAGAGTGTGGTGTCTACAGCCGTGTGTTATTGACACCACTCGAACTTGGAAAAGTTCAGTTACTTCCTGTTTAAAGTTTTTTGAAGTAAAAACACTGCTTGTATTTTGGAACATTTTTCACAAAGAAATTCTGTGTGTGCTACTTTGATTGCTCCTCTTTTTCAGATAAAGTTGATATCTGGCTTTGTGTGCAAGTGGAAGGGCAATTTAGATGATCTGTGTTGATAACAGTCTGAGATATCGGGGGACTTTTGTTTGTTTCTTTTTATGAATTACCTCTGATTTTTGTGAGTGGTTTTTAATAAAACATTTCTGAGATAACAATGTGTTATATCCCAAGACAGCAGCATTGAAATTCCACTTGACAGTTTAGCTTAGTTCACGAGTCAAAACATACACTCACACAGCACTGCACCACTTGTACTCAGTAAGATTGCATTAGAGTGGGAGAGTATCATGAGACTATGGGAAAAACAAGGTTTTTATCTTGTAGCACAAGATTGATGGATTAAATGCAGTAGGGAAATAGTGTGAAATAAATCTCTCCCATACTTAGTGTCTTTTGATTTTGGTAAAATAAACAATCTACAAAGCTGAAGCCTTTTTTCTAGTTGTGGTTGTTATACGTGAAGATGTTTCATCCCTAGGTGTCTAACATGATAAGTGACCATTAAAAGTGATTGGGTTCATTCTCGTTTGCATGGCAACCTCTGCATGAGGCCCTAGATAAACATTAAATCATGTTGTTATTCTATAAATATCTAACACTGTTGACACGGTGAATATGAATTTTTACATCTGAGAACTTAACTTTACCAGAGACTTATTGCTTTCTCAGTGTCTAGGGTGTATCCCTGGTCAACGTTGTTACAGATTTCATTAGACATGTCATTACATCTAATTTAAGATTGCCTTTGTTCGCCTTATCCGTGGAAAGCAAACCTTTTGTTGGCACTTCCCAAACCCTCCCACAAATACCCTCCATGGAATTCCTGTACAATAATGTAATCTTTTTGAGGCATTCCTGCTAATTACAAAAATAGAGGTTAGATGCCTTGTAAACCTTTTTCTCTCATCTAAACCAACATCAAAGGGCAACTCCACAAAACACCCAAGGCTCTTTGTTAAAAAGAAGAAAAAAATCATTTTAGTGCACACAAAACAGGGCAGAAATGCTGTCAGATCCACGCCAGCCAAACAGCCCTCTAGGTGGTAAATGTTTCGTGGTGGGCATCTTAATTGTTCCATATGTACTAGATGTGCACTAGAGGGGCAAAAAAACAACAAAACATGCTTTCATGGCATTAGGCGTATTGGAGCCGTGTAGCAGCACAGATAAGCCATTGTGCTGTGTAGGTCCCACAGACATATCAGTACGTGTACATGGTAGGAATCAGATTGGATTGGATTGGATGTCTGTCCTCCTGAAGCTGGCAGGGGTAACTGCTTGCCCTATAGGTGATTGTGTAGCGTTGCACAGGCCAGACAGTGAAGCAGGGTCACATATGTGGGCAATGAGAGCACTTACTGTGACTCCAAGGTCACCGGCTGAATTCCAAAAACTACTGGCCACCAACTGAATTCCCATTTGTGTTACTTGTTCCCATTTGTGTTACTTGTGTTGAACAAGAGGTAAATGAGTTGGTTGGTGGATGGGTGTGTGTGTGTGTGTGTGTGTGTGTGTGTGTGTGTGTGTGTGTGTGTGTGTGTGTGTGTGTGCTTGTGCGTGTGTGGAAGGTTGGGGGTCACATTTGACCACAGATCCCCCTTTAACATTTATAATCATGGGTTAATACTGTACATCAATATTGCTTTCAACTGTGTTTTACAAGTGTTCACGGAACATTCTTTGATCTCATGCAGACTATTCTAAACAGTGCTACTAACATTTCCAATCTGATGTGTGCGTATTTTTGTGAAGTGCCATAGAATAGGATATTCTCAGGGAAAGGATGTCAAATTACTACATATGGTGAAATCATGGCTTAACTAATATCCATAATTGCATTCTAACTTTTGGAAACACAATTTTCTGTTACTGTCAGTTGGAGATACGGCCACATGGAAGGCAGAAGACCACAAATACTCTGTAAACATGGCTGAGACAAAGCTTGTTTGTTTTTTTGGACTAATGAACTTGATTCAAGATATCAAACCTCTGCATCACTCTACATCACCACATCATTGTTCATTCAAGTCAGACATGTAAGGAAGGTATTACAACCTTTTCAGTAAAGCCATTCATGTTTAAAAGAAACAGTGTCTATAGCTAAACATCATTGCATCAGCTTTCTAGCTTACAGCCTTGGTTTGAACAAGGTATGCAAGGCCAGAATATCACATGCGAGTGGCGAGGAAGACACCGAAGTTAAACATCGCCATCTGCTGGTCAAACAAAGCAGTGCAGCAACATTGTGTCACTTCTGTGCCAAGCGCATCCTGATTCCAGTCATGCTGCCTGTCTGTCTTTGCTGTCTGCCGTCTGTGTTGCTGTGAGCTCCTCTGATTAATAAGACAAATGCGTTGTCACCTCAGCGATGACCACAACCAACCCTAGTCTCAGAGTTGTTAGCCGTAGGGCCTATCACAAAACCGACTATGGTGCCACAGCGCAAGAGTCATTACTCTACAACAGCGCTGGAGTGAAGTCTGAAGATGAATGAACAGAGGTGGGTGAGATACGGTCGGGTGAGGCGAGGTGAAGTGAGGATCAGTCATCTGAGATATGACAGAATTAATTGTGCTCCGTTATTACACCGAACCCAAGGGGCCCTGAGCATTTACATGACAATACAGGACACATTCAAAGCCACAGAGGGTGCAATCCAAATCAAACATGCGGTGAGCTGGTGACAAGAGACGCAAAATACACAATACAGTTGTGGTCTATCGGCATTTTACAATACCAGTGCCTGTATTATTACTGAGTTTTGCGTTCCTTTCAGTATTTAACTTTCTAATCGGTACTCAAATATAACTGAACAGTAACACAATAATGACATTTCAGTGCATGACTGCACTGCTGCTTGCACCAAAGAACATTATGCGCTTCGGTTACCCTAGCTATGCTGCTGCTCCAAGGACTGACACTCTCGTACATTTGTAGGACGTTCTTTTATGCAACAGGTGTACTTTCAAAAGCCTACAACTTTCAATACAAACAATACAACTTGATAACTATCTAAGATGGCATCCAATGCACACACTAAAAGACATGATTTGTAGTAGCTCACAGATACAAGCTGCAATTTGGCAATCACTAAGTATACTAGAAATGAAGTAGTCATTGTAAATGCTATTCTGATAACATTTTCATACTACCTTGTCCTACAACAGTACATACTGAAAGCAGGTAGCAAGTTTCACATCACATCCCATCATCACATAAGCATTCTTAATGGTCAACAAGGCAAACACTGATTTTGAGCACCTTATTATTCTGAAATGTTAATTCCAAACCAGCTGAAAAAAACATGCAGAAAAGAAAAACAAAATATTAACACTGATGTTCTACCAGATGGCATCCGCAAGGCACTCACTGATATGCATGCACTGCCATACATAACAGAAAAATGGAACTTTCATTCATCTTCGAGCCTTGCTTGATGGCTGACTGGAGATAGGTGACTGAATGCATAACGGAAGGCGAGGGCAAACACAGACACGGCCCATTTAACATGCACGGCAGTCAACCATTAAAGATGAGCAGACAAAAAGACTACCAAATTCACCTTGTGCCCATCAATCATCAATCAGGGCTCGCTGAGAGACTGAGAGAAAGAGAGGAAGAGACACGGAGAACAAATCACCATGAACCTCAAGGTGCATTTTGCCGGTGTTTTAAAATTTGTCATTTTAATTTGAACAAATCCCTGAGTGTTATCTTATTTGAGCATGTTTTTTTTTTTCATTAAAAAAACAATATATTCTAAACAATAAATGTAATAGAAATGTAAGTTCCATTTACAGTCCTCATGTTAATGGCTTTTGCAAATGAGAGGCTAAATTGTGTTTTGATATAATATATTTACTTATTTATCATGTATAGCATAAGTTATAAGTTATTATTTAGTTTAAATGGAATGCCTGCCTCTACAATTGGCAATATTTACTTCCTTGAATGCCTTAAGGAAATTATGACGCCTATAGCAATTTCTGCAAACAAAGAAAAAACGATACACTTTAGTTTTGGAATACACACAATGTTCTGTACCAACCTTATTAAGCAGTAACCATGACTAATGACAGAGGGCTCGAAACATTTCTCAAAACGTCTTCTTTCTTACCTTCAGCGAACCTGTTCACAGTCACTCCCTCCATGTCGTCTTTCGCTCCCTTCTGGGTCTTCATGCTTGGCTAGGCAGGTTTTGTGTGCTGCTTTTCCTTGGAGGTTTGACCACTGTGGTGGTACCTGAGGAGCGAGATGGAGGGTGTGGAACTTGCTCATGCACTGACAACTTCAGAGCAAGAGAAGTCACACACACCCACAGGTGAGAGGGGCACACACACACTCTCTGTCATACACACACATACACTCACACAGACATAGACATAGATACATACACACACACACACACACACACACACACTGCAGACACACACACACACAGTACAATTGTGAATTTGAAGCAGCCAATGAGGTGACTAGGCCAGACGTTGGAAGAGGTAACGAGTTGGGGGGGGGGGGGGGGGGGGGGGTGCTTGGGGGATGGTGTAGACTCTGTTTGTCGGCAGAATAAGCCATAAATACCTCCACACCTCTAAATATTTGCCAATTATCCCAGGGTGAGAGGGTTTTGTCTTTATGTCTTTAGTCTTTAATCTTTGCCCTTGGTTTGCAGACAGAACATACCAAATGAGAACGCATAAACAAAAAACACAAGAAAAGTGTTATTAAATAATAATACAAAAGCACTGTCGTGTTATCAAGACCTTGCATGACCCTAGTTTACACAGAGTAACCGTTATTTGCAGTGGAGTGCATCACCAAAGCTGTTTGCCTTTTTTGTTGCCATGGTGCCGCTGCGTTCGGTCACCTTTATGGTTGCTCTGTCTAAACTGTGCATTTATTTACTTTTTTACCTTATATTAACCCCTTATTTTCCCTATTCATCTTATGCACCGATTACCTATGATGCCAATTCACTCTGGTTGCCTTTGACTTTGACCATTATTTAAAAAAACAACCGAAGCAAACAGCGTGTTCCCAGTACATGGCGCATACATCTTTGGTGTTAATCCAGACAGATCAGGTGTTTTCCATGTTGGAGCTGCTGGGATACCCCCGTTCCCCTCCTTCTAGAGCTCCTTTCGAAAAAGGGCTATTACATCACCTAAGGGGTCGCCTCACAGTTCACAGCATAAAACGAAACTTTATTCCTTTGAAGAGAAATCTAAAAGTGTGCACTTCAAACTACTCAAAGGTTTTAAAGAAATCTCACAACATTCCCCTGCCCCAGACCCTAGTGGCCCATCATGACACACACACCCCCTCCCCAGCCCCCTCTCCCTGCTTCTCATCAATCCCAGGCTGGTGGAAAGTCCTACAGCGGCTTGCTATCAGCTGCTTTGTAGTATTTTTAGGTCGGTCATGCCCTGACCACGCAGGCAAAACACAGCCAAGTCTTTGGCAGGGTATAAAAACTGGCTAGTGGTTCGAACGTGGGGAAAACCTGCACATGAAGTTGGCCAGAGGACCATGGGTCTGAAGTGAGCGTGCACGAACTATCAAACAGAACAAAGCAGAAAAACACACACTCACACACACAACACAGACAACCATAAACACGCACGCACGCACACAAAGCACACATACACACAAAACAGCAGACACACGTTTGCACTGACCAAGCAAGGTTCAAGGCAAGACTCTTCCAAGGTAAGCCTTTAAAACCAGGTGATGTTTTGTAATGTCAGAGTCGAGAACAAAGGTCTTTGTGTAAAAAAAGGGGCACTTAACAGAATGAAATTAATTACCTCATGCAAATCCATGACGCATCATTGCCAGCTTGGGTTATACTTTGCAATTGATATCTCCAACGAGAGTCTTCCAGAATCTGAAAATGATAATTTCACTGTATGAAGTTTACTTGAAGATGAAGTGAAGCATATTTTTTCTGCTAGTTCATATTTGCATAAGTGAATGCATTTCTGGCTGCAATCATCAACCCTCAAATGTAATCTGTTAACTATTAGGTTCCAGAAAAGGTCACACAATACCTGCAGCTGAAAATAGTTCATCAACTCTGACGAAATGTTAAGAATATGAAGAGCTAAAGAGTGTTTCACAGTGTTTCTCATTATCTGTTTATAATTTTAATTCCATCATCTCTTAACACCCACAGAACAAGAAAAATGAGCAATGTTCTTCAACTGAAGAGTGAAGAGGCTCCAAAATCAAAAAGGCAGCCTCTGACTGATGTTGACAGCCAAGTCAATCACCAGCCCAACTGCAATAACAACAATAATAACAACAACAACAACAACAACAACACCAAAGTAGAAGGGGACCCCTATCCTCTAAATAAGCAAACAACTGCCTCTCTGGAGGAGAGCCCTCAGCCTCCAAAATGGCACTCAGATGCCCCTGACAATGAGATCTCCCCGACTCCATCTGAAGAGGTGGTAGATAAATCTGTCATGAAGCAGGCACAGGGGTTGGAGTTGGGGAAGGAATCGGGCGGCAAAAAGCAAGACGGAGGCACCAGAACGTCCCCCGCCAGTGCCGCCGGTGTCACTTCGACGAGGAGCGCCGTGTTTGAAAAGTGGGCCACCATGGACAGGGACTCCCAGCGGCCGCTGGCAAAGAGGCAGCTGTCGGACGAGAGCAAGGAGCGCCCGTCTGTCGGGGTGAAGAAGAGTGCAGCAAGCAGACACCGAGCGAGGGAGGGAGGGCAGGCGCCTCGTACTGACCGTGTGCAGACAAGGCCAACAGAGACCAGGGGTGCACAGGTAGCCCTTCCACAGCCACATGCCACACACAGAAAACTCCAGAGAGAGCTCTTCTCAAGTGTAGAGGTCTTCGGAAAGATTGATGCCCATGCCATCAAAGTTGGAAAAGAGGTGAGAACTAAAGGGGCTCTGTAAGAATTTCATCGCAAGAAACTGTATAGAAATGGTCCTGATATGGTCACCAGAAATTAAGGAAAGATGTTAAATTGAAATACTGAGTTCACTGACAGTAGTACAGCCAGAATATTCTCAGTTTTTACTCTTTTTAACTTAATTTATAGCCCACACATTTGTGTTGCTTGCTGGGGGGGGCAACACTCTAGAGTGTTTTTGATGTATTGATCCCGGTACCAGTTTTTACCACAATCCTGCATATAGCACCTTTAAAAAAACACACATATAGGCGCATATACATCTTGCATGTGAAGAGGCATTTTTTCGGTGCTATATCTCTACTAAAACAAAAACTGGCAACTGTTTTACAGCTAAGAGCAAGAAGATCTACTCTGTGCAGATGATCACACAAGCCATAACTGAGGGTGCACAAAGTGATTTGCAGAAACTGCGGGCAATCTGGACATGGCTTTGCCACAATATTGGTCAGTGTCCCCCCCACCCCTCCTCTTTTTGTTTACTGTATATAAAATGACACTGGGCTAGGAAAGCTACCCACAAATGCTCTGTAGTATGTTTGTTTTTGAGTGGCAACAACAATTTTCTCTCTCTTCTCTCTCTTAAATCTTCAAGACAAAGTGCCCTGCCACCTGATACGGTCTGCTAGGTCCCTAGTCTTTACGCTAAGACCTCCTGTCAGTGTTGCACTGCTAGTGTGTCATGCGTTACCTGCAGAGTTGTATAAAGTAGAAGTAGAAGTACTGTTTTGGATGTAATTACAACACAAGTAGTACGGTACTACGCAGTTGCAACTGCATAATACCATACTACCAGTGTTGGTACAACTCTGGTTACCTGTGATTGTGATGCAGGCCTGGTGGTAAACAACAACTGTCAGCACAGCACGGTCAGCACAAGATCATGCCAAGTTGCAGCTGCCCACATAGTATGGAGACGGCCCCTGGGCTCTGTAAAGATTCATATTAGATGAGAGGAGAGAAGCAGGCTGTGTATCCTTGCTGCAGAACAGAGCAGCACACCAATCACTCCAGTTTGGATAATGACACAACAGGGTCTATTTGCCACATCAGACACACACCTTTCACCACATGGTGATCACATAGAATTTACAGGCCCACTAACTGGGCATTGTAAAGGATCAAATTATTACAGTTCAGTTTAGTTTCAGGGTAAAAGGTCATGTGAGATTTAATGAGTCAGGCATGAAATAATTGCATTAGCATTATTACTACAGAGAATAAACAAACAGCTGGGAAGTTTACTTTGGCAACAAACAGTGGTGTTTAAATGTTTGATCACTTTTGAATTTTCTATATAAATAAATCCTCATCATTAATACATATTATACTTACCTGTGTATTTTCTGAGGTACGTAAGTGATCCATTCAAGTACCACCAATCATAGATAAACTGGCACCAGTACAGCATAGACCACAGCCTAACCCTGTACTGCCCTGTTCATAGTTTGTTCTTACACATCATACTCTAGTGATTAATTCATAATTTCTGGATTGTGTGTGTGTGTGTGTGTGTGTATGTGTGTGTGTGTGTGTGTGTGTGTAGAATATGATGTAAGTGGATACTTGGGGCTGACAAAGAAGGTCACCTCACCTGAGGAGGTCATCGAGACGGGCCGTGGGGTGTGCTGTGGATACTCCAGTGTGTTTCAGCAGATGTGCAGGCAAGCAACTTCCGCATGGCTCACTTATTTTGTGTACTACAGTAATAGCCTCCAACATCAGCCGTGAATTCATACCTCCATTAGAAATACTAAGATTAAGAAATAATGAATACTCGATTACTATTTATTCAAACAGTAATTTGTGTCAAAATATTAATATAATTTTTTAAGTCTTGTTCCGTTTATAGGTTTTTTGTTTTGCACAAAACTGAACTAACCAGACCAATCTTGAAATACATCTCTTTTTCAACCTCTCACACACATTTGACATTTTTAGTCAGCCACTAGCTGGTCAGGTGTCTTACAAGGTGACCCTTTCGTACCGAGTCAGCTAATGGTAAAATTATAATTACTGAAGCTTGTAGGACAGAAAATGGAAATATAAAAAAATCATCTACTTTTTTCCAGACACTGTGATCCAAAATTTTCTGATTTAAGGTGTTATTACTAAACTGATGGAACAGAATAAAGAGCTGTTTTTTGTTTCCTTGCCACCTCTGTCGTTCCTCTCATCACTATTCACAAACAAGCACTTGTCTGTAAAAACTTCAAGAGGGCTAATAATAGATAATAGCCTATTATGTAACAGATATGTTCACTGTATGGTTCTTCAGTAGAGCGACCATTCAGGCAGTATTTGTAAGAACAGTTGGGATTTCGAGCCTTTAGCCATCTAGACCAAAACTTGCTAATTAAAAAGTGCTCCCCTGAGCAATAGGATGATGGGCTATAATAATAATAATAATAATAATAATAATAATAATAATAACACCCCTGCCCCCCCCTAATGAGTGATGAAACATCTGTAGCTAAGTACACAGTGCAGCTCATAGTTCATCACAGTGAGATTTCTCAATTATATATTTATTCAGATTTTTTGCAAAAGGTAAAACAATACAATAGCCACGAAAACACAAAAAGAAAGTGAAAAAAAAAAACCTAATAACAAAAGACAAAAACAACAACAACAAAACAGTGCTGGGTGAGTAGGATTACTATTATGCATCAAGTATCAATATAGTACAGATAAACAAAAAAAGAGGTAAGCTGTACACTTCAGCCTTGACTGGAGTCACCATCATCCGGGGTAAGGTGATCTAGGATAGGCTGCCAGATCCTATAAAATGATTTCAGTCTGTTGCACTGTTGCACAGTGAGATTTCTGACCATATTTTCACTTCTCTAACTGTGTAGGGTGGTGGGCATCGGGAGTGAGGAGGTGTCTGGTCACGGTAAAGGTGTTGGGTATCGGCAAGGCCAGACATTCCAAAACACCAAGTCCAGCCACATGTGGAATGCGGTTAATCTGCATGGACACTTGTACCTACTTGACTCCTGCTGGGGAGCAGGCCGGGTGGACTTAGACAATAAATCTTTCATCAAAAGGTGAGATATTCATTCATGTTCAATCTTTTTGTAGATCCTTGACCATGACTGTTCACAGAAGCTTTTTGATATCGCAGGGCTGTAGCCAGAAATCATTAAATGGGTGGGCCCAGAATAATCAAGTGGGCCAAGCTCTAACACATAAGATACTGTTACTACTTAAACAGTCAATCAGACAAAAGGACCCCTTTGATTGGGTGGGCCTGTTAGAAAAGTGGGTGGGAACAGGCAAACCCCATCCCACCCGTGGCTATGCCTATGTGACATGACAAGTTAGCCTTCTGATTTGTTTGAACATTTTTAACCCTAGGTTGGCTTGCACATGTGTCTTAGACCTAACTTGTCATTGCATATAACCTACTATGTGCTACCATTTGGTACGCTATCACAGATAAGCGTTGTAAAATATGACTTAGCAAGACTGATGTCTGACAAATAGGCTTTATTTTCACCTGCTCTCACTTCATATTGCTCTTTCTCAACAGATATGACGATTTCTACTTCCTGACTGATCCTGAAAACTTCATCAACTCTCACTGTCCAGACGAGACTGAATGGCAGCTACTGGAGGAGCCCATCTCAATGGAGGAATTTGAGAAGAGGGTCTTCAGAACTTCTGAATTCTTCCGGCTGGGTCTAACCCTTATTTCCCCCAAACATTTTCTTCTAGTAACAGGTAGTTTACCCTTCTCAAAATCAAACATTTATTGAAGGATGATAATTAAAGTCAAATTTAAAAACTAAATCAATGTAATAATTAGTTCACTTTTAATTGTCTGTGTTTTAACAGAGAATGGTGAAGCCACCATCACCATTGGGTTCTCCCGGCCAATGGAGTTTACGTACCAGGCCTCCCTGCACAGTGGAGATGATCAGAAGGAGCTGAACTCACCCATTGGGCCTACTCACTGTGACTAAGGACCGCATGAAGCTGAAGCTGATGCCCCCTGTGTGTGGCACATTCGACGTGGTAGTGTTTGCCCGGTCTGCCAACACCACTGGGACATTCAGCTGGGTCTGCTCCTTCACACTGGAGTGTGCAGAGCCTGCGCCAGTCGAAGAGCTCCCAGAAAACCCCTTCTGTCCTGGGGTCTACAGCAGAATGCCTGGAGTTTAGGGCTGAAGCCGTGTCAGTATGGGTCTGATCCCGTAATACTGGAGTCTGGATCCTTTGAGTTGGTTCTGAGCACCACTAGGCCTCTTATGGTGCTGTGTGAGCTATCCCACAGAGACCTAGAGACAACACTAGCCAAGCAATGCCTCATGACACAAATCGAGCCCAATCAGCTCACCTGTCATGTCCTCTGCCCTTATGTCGGCTACTATCGGCTCTCTGTGTTTGTCCGGCACTATGAGAGCCATGGTGACAGCTTCCAGAATGCAGGCAATTTCCTGCTCCGTTGCACAGGTGGCACCATCAATCTCAATGAGCTCTTCCCGGCTAACCTCAGCCCGTCCTGTGGCCCCGGTGTGAGAACACTCAATGCTGGGCTGTCCAAGTTCAGCCACACGGCAGCCCAGCTGGTCACACAGCAGGGCAAATGCAACATTACCTTCCACAACTCACAGGACCTGGAGCTGCACGCTGTGCTTTCCAAAGAGCGCTGCAAACGCCCCGGGCACCCCCTGACACGTCACATGTTCTTCACCTACAACTGGCAGCAAAGTCACCGTCAGCGTCGCCCTGCCAGAGTCTGGCATCTATAAGCTGAGCCTTTATGGCAAAAGCCCAAGCTCTGCCAACCAGGAGTTCGGCCTGCTCTGTGATTTTGTCCTGCGGAACAACTCGGAGACGTTCTGGCCGCCATTTCCCTGCACTTACGCAGCCTGGCAGAGGGGCAACGTGCTGTTTGAACCGCGCACTGGCCTGCTGGAGCCAGAGTCGTGGGTGCGTTTCCGGGTCAGGGTGCCAGGGGCCTGGCGGGTCAGCGTGCAAGGGGAGCAACGCACGGAGCTGCAGCTCAACAATAGTCGTGTGTGGGAGGGGCAGGTGTACACGGGAAACAGCGCCCCCCAGCTAAAACTGGCTGCCATGCATACTGCAGGCAGTGGAGACGGCTCTAACAACATGAAAATTATCATGTCCTTTGATGTCTTGAGTAGGCTAAATGAACTGTGAGACAAGCATGAGTTTGAATGGAGAAAGGTGCTTCAGGCTTCCCCCTGTTGTGGGAACTAATACGTTATTGATTGATGACAGGAGCTGAACTGTGAAATTACTGAAAAAGCGGTGTTAATATGTTTAGCAATGCTTGGCACAAAAAGATGTATCTTTTTGTGCCAACTCAGTACATTTATTATGGATTATATTCTTCACAAGAATTATCTGTAGTGCTGTGTTCTTCATGCAATGTAAAAGCTGTACACATACAAATTGCTTTACAATGGTATGTGCTTGATTTGTTTTGTAGTTGTTGTGGTATGCACTTCACATCTTAAAGGTAGGGTAGTAGATGTTTTCCTGGAGCACTTTGTACTATATTGCTTAAAATCCCCTTCACACACCGATGGCAACCAATTAAATAAATGTTCTAACGCTAAAATACACAGTACACAGTAGTCTCCTGTGGGACAGACAGGACTAAAAACACACCATCCAACCGTTTTAAGCAGCCTGTTCGAAATGATTGAATGGTGATATGTCTATCAAACTCAACTGTTGTTTGTCCCTCCCTCCTCCCCTAATCTGCAGCACTAATCTGGAGACTTGACTTCAGGGTGAAGTCTGAAGAGAGGTGTATGAACTTTTGAATTATGTACTTTTAAAATATTGCTTGCTTGAATTGTTTTCCAGGATCTCCTACCCTACCTTTAACTTTCACATAGCAAATAGCAAAATGCAATTGCAAATAGCTTTTTTGTAGCCAATGGGGGATTGAATAAATATCCAGACAAGACAAAAGATATTGAATTATGAGAATATCCATATTTATATATGTATACATGTTTTTCTTAACCCTCCTATTATCTTTGGGGTCAATTTGACCCCATTCAATGTTTAACACCTCAACAATACACCAAGAATATTTTTTTTTTGCTTCATCCTTGATGACTTTTCCTAATTAAGGGGGGAGAACTGCGTAAACATAAAATTAACAAGATAATATGTTTTCAATGTCCTGTATGCATGTTGTACGCATCCGTGTTCCTTGGGGTCAATTTGACCCCAAACTGTTTTAGCTGCATAAAACATATACAAAATATCCACATTTTGCACATAGGTTGTTTTAGATCACATTAAGGTGATCAAAACATGCAGTTTTATAGTCTTCAGACAGGTTTCCTCTGTTTATGGCCCTAACCTAACACTAATAATTTTGATGACATGGGAGAGGGGCAAAACAATTTCCACAAGAACCTTGAGGCAATGGTGGCCATGCGCTTAGGGTAATGGGTAACCAGCGGTAGTACCACTGAGGTACCTTGAGCATGGTACTGTCCCACACACTGCTCCCTGGACAGTGCTGTCATGGCCATACAGCCAATATACTAAATGAGGAAGTTCCGTCCCCATTCATTTCAATGGGAAATGGTAGGCTAGTCAATTCAGCCAAAATTGAGCAATTTTCTGATGTTTCAAAATGGAGATTCTGATTCTCATTCATCCAGGTCATAGTACTCAAAAGTTCTAAGTTGTAAGCAACTGTACTTCTTTTTGAAGCTTGAAATTGTGTCTGTTTTTCCCGGGGTCAAATTGACCCCGAAGACAATAGATGTTACTATTCTTGATGAACACAACCAAATTTATTTTGAAATGTTACAAATAACAGAAATTTGTATTAAGAGGTACTATGCATCCATTGAAATACCAAAAATATCTTTCTTTCCATTTTTAGATCAATCAGTAAGATTTTATGGCTATTTCCATATTTTTCCATAATCATGAAATACATCATGGATGTATGTGGTGTTTATGGGGGCTAAGTTATTTTTAAGGGGCTTTTTGTTTGGTCCTCAACAAAGAAATATAGTAGTACCTCACACACAAACCAATAACCAAGGCCAATATTTTGAATTATACACATTTTAAGGAGATTTCAATGGCTGGGGTCAAATCGACCCCAAGGATAAAGGATGTTAGAAAATTTGAGGGTAACAGGAGGGTTAAAAAAATAAAAGGTTCTCAGAACGGAAGTATACACCATTAAACCCAATGCACTTCCAGTAGTTCTAGTGACTACTTCACTTTATCTTTAAGATACACCAGGGTCAAGAAAACACACACACCTGACCTGTGTGATTTTACTGTTTACAGTAAAGAGTGCAGTGCAGCAGTGAAACAATGGATAGTCCCGTGCCATTTGATTTTCTTTCATTTCACCACCCACACAACAGCAGACACTGGGGCAAAGTTCATGTTGCTAGGCCAACTCCCCGTTACATGTAGCCCCTCTTGCTACTCTGGGATTCTCCCCTGCAGGTTTCAGCAGACTTACCTCCTTCCCACTACATGGTCAATCTGGGAAACTTTTGATGCCATCCACCTAGGACCCCATAGGTGGGAAAAGGAGGTTTATACACAGTACAAAACGAAGTCATGCTGTACTGTACACCGACATGCATGTATGAGAAAATGTGCTGTAAAACAATGCCACTGTTGTAAAATGTACTTAAGCAAACATTGCACAAGCTTTAACCAGGAGGTTCCAGGAAGACCGTATTATGGTTCGATGTGTATGCCCCACCTAACCTCATTACCTTTATCAGTCTCCACCTGTTCTGGTAAAATAGGCAATATAGTCTGGAGCCAGGGCAAAGTATAACATCTGTAAGGTGTTTAAAGAGGAGCTCAGTTGAAGATGATGGTTGGAGCAGAGAGAGCTGGGTCCTAGATACACCACTAAACAGAGAAAGGACTACAGCTGTCAGGAACAGAGCATAGGTAAGACTCTGCGAGACACACTGATGCAATAGGCTTAAGTCTTACAATGACATTTAAAGGAAAGTATGAGGACAGGTGAACTGTTTGAAAACAAAGTGTTTGACATTTCTATAACTGCTTGTGATGTCTTCGTAGACACAAAACGCTGTTTAATCTTGCATGGTTGAAACACTGAATACATTAAAAGGGCACAGAGACATTTCATTATTCAGTATTTCTTTTTTGATGGCTGACATGAAAAGCGGCTCTGTATTATTGAAGCTATTATTTTCACATATGCTTTGGTTAAAAGGCTAAACTCACCAGTCATCAAATGTGAATGTCTATCTCCTTTACTTTAGGAGAGTTGACAGAATACCAAAGAGGATTTGATTATCCTCTGGGGACCTCTACCAGAAAGACTCTAGTTCAAATATATATATATAGATTTTAGGCTCTTTTTGTAGTGCAGGAATGTGAATCTCATAAATGGCACCAGATAGAGCCACGGTAAATGCTATAAGGCTAAGGCTGGTATAGTGCGGTGGGCTGAAACCTGAAAATATCAGGATAGTGAGTGCAGTCATATGCTAGAGAGGCATATTCAGGTAAGACTCAAAGGATGGAGAATAAGGCTGAGATGAATAAGGCATGATGAAATGAACCACAGAAAATTGACTTCTAGTGTATGAATTCAATATATGCTCTTGTAACAAAAGTCGAGATAAGAAAACACTTTAAACTGTAAAGAATTATTGTATTCTATAAAGATATAGAATTTATTAATTGATTTTAAAATACAGTTTTGAATCCTAAATGTTGAAATACATTTAAATGGTTGATGAATAAATATTTAAACAAGGTTTATTATCGGTTTCCCAGACCTTATAGCAAAGCAGAGAAGAGAAGATGGGTGCTGTCATCACAAGGCTGAGAAAGAGAGGCAAAAACAAAAAAGCCAAAAGCAAAAAGAAAGGGAAACGTGTAGTATCAAAGAAAGGAGGTCTAACACCCCAGTCCTCAAAAAGGAGGCCGAGGGAAGCACGAGAAGCCGAAGGAGTAACGGAACTCAAACGAGACAGAGAAAACCTCTGACTGAGGTATTCACAAACACCGATGAAAGACCAGGAGAGAGCACACCTAGAAACGACAAAGGGCAAGAAGTGGAAGCGGTAGGCACACGACCAAACGATTCACAAAGGAGCAAAAAAACTAGCACGAGGGGCAGGAAGAGTAACAGCACCCAGCGTCGCAAAAAAGGCCACACTGTAGAGAAGCGACCGCTTAATGACGTTTTCACAAAGACGGAAGACACAACAGACGCAGTGAGCAGTGATAACAATGTCCAGCAAGGTGGTACAAAACTGCGCGCCTCACAGAGAAGCAAGAAAGGGAGCATTAGGCGGAGGAAGAGTAGCAGGAAGCTGAAAAAGCACCTGTTTCCGAGCCCCGCAGTCTTCAGCGAGATCGATGCCCATGTCATCAGGACTGGAGAAGAGGTGAGATCTGCACGTTATCATTCGGCTGTTATCTCAGTATCTGATAAGAAGAACGCAGAGGCGGCCATTAAACCCCTGTAAATGCGGTCCACAGTGCACACATTTGTCCAAGCCTCTCCCAGCCTGGCAAACAACCCATTTACGAGTAACATGCTTCTTCCTGATAGAGGTCACATATCAGTCTCCATTTACAAACAGACAGAATTGTGTGTGTGTGTGTGATATTATTCACCGTATTGGTGTTTATTTTATTTTATTTATTTTTGCAGCTGAGGAGAAAGAGGATCTTTTCTGTCAAGGCCATCACACAAGCCATTACTGTGGGTGCAGTGACCGACCTGCAGAAGCTTAGAGCCATCTGGATCTGGCTGTGCCACAACATTGGTCAGTCCCATAACTCCAACCACTCACTCTACCCTCATGACATTGTAATATCCGTACCGTACAGTTAATATTAGACTGGCTTACCATCATAAATTAGCAGGATTAAACTGTAGCCATGCTAAATGAAGGCCAATAAAGCTTATCTGCAAAAAGCTTAACATCACAGATATTGTGAGCTGACAAAAGTTCCAAGCTCGCTTATAGGCTTTGTTGGGATAAAATCATTACAGCCCAAAAATGTGTTCAAGATTGCTGAACTGATAAGACCTTAGTGTGAAGTAGGGGACCATAGCTGCTTGCCAAAGGCTGAACAGAACATTGTTGCAAAAGAAATTGTGCGAGCTTAAACCAAGAGTTTATATTTGTGTACAAGACCAGCCATTGCTAGACAACAAGAAATACATGTTGTCGATAAATAGACTATTTATGTGTTTGTTTATGTGGCAACCATAGTTGACTAAAATTAAATGTGTCATGTTCTGGGTATGTCCTGCCATGACATTAGTATATCAGTGTAAAACTGTGTCAAGATGCTCAGATGATTTTGTTGACTTGGTTTTGGTTACTGTCCTTGGATGTCTTTATGTAGAGTATGATGTGAGTGGATACCTGGGGTTTACAGAGAAGATAACCTCACCTGAGCGGGTCATCGAGACAGGCCGAGGTGTATGCTGTGGATACTCTAGCCTATGCCAGCAGATGTGCAGGTGCAGTATAGATCACAAAGAGACTAAAATATTTCAGATAGACAAGTGCACAGACAAAATGTTTTGTAACTTATGTAATAGACCAGTAGAAGTTTAATGCTGTTTGCATTTTGCTGTAAAAATGTTGTATTTGTTAATTTCTGAAGGCAGTGTTTGTCATGTATAAGCCAAAAAAGCAATATAATAAAAATCAGGAGCATCTACATGCATTCCCATTACCTTGTAGTGATTTGTTTGTTTTACCAACCTCTCTTGTGTGGTTCTGCAGTGAGGTTGGGGTGGAGTGTTGTGAGGTGACTGGTCATAGCAAAGGTGCCAGCTACCGGCCAGGCGTCAACTCCCTAGCTACTGAATCCAACCATGCCTGGAATGCAGTGCAACTACGGGGACACTGGTATCTGCTGGACTCATGCTGGGGAGCAGGGAATGCAGACTTCACCAAAAGAACTTTTAACAAGTGGTGAGAGTGGTTCGCTTTTCATAGGCGAGTTATTGTAATTAAGTGTTCTAATAAAAAAAAAAAACGGTCGTTTCAACATGCTGGTTTTAGAAAGATCATATAAATGTTTTCATAAAATTGAAGCAAAATTGTAATTACAAAATTATGTTTACCTATTTTCAGCTACGAAGAGTTTTACTTCTTGACTGACCCAGAGATGTTCATAAGTGCCCACTACCCAAATGACCCAAAATGGCAGCTTCTTAGGCAGCCTATCACACTGGAGGAGTTCCAGAAGATGGTCCAAAAAACCTCAATGTTCTTCCAATTAGAACTGACTCTCCACCATCCCAGACACTTCCTGATTGTCACAGGTTCGCATTCCCATCTCACTGTTCAGAAATGAAAAGAGATGAGTTTCTCAGACCACTTGCCATACTAGTTATAGTGCAATTAAGGGGCAGTCATGGGATAGCGGTTAAGGTGTTGAACTTGTGGCCAAAGGGTAACAGTTTCGATTCCCAACACTGAGAGGTGGGTGGGGGGAGAGAGTTAAACAGTGCTCTCCTCCATCCTCTCCTGTGACTGAGGTACCCTGAGCATGGTACTGCTCCCCACACACATACAGTATGTGATTGGTTAAATGTAGAGACTGAATTTCATTGTGTGCTGTGGTATGCTGTGTGATTACAATGACAAAATGGAAATCGCTTGATTACTAGTTTCTGAACTGCTGATCAATTTCTGCCATACTAAAACTGTACAGCTGACGGGTTGGTAGATAGTTTAAGTAATTATTCCAGCTTTTTGGCAAGCTTTTCTTTGGTATTACTGGATGAACTCAAACTAGCATCTTTTTTTATTTCAGAGAACGGTGAGGCCACCATTTCCATGACTTTCCCAGAACCTCTAGAGTGTTCCTACAAGATTTGTCAGCGCAGTGGCTCAGAATCAAAGGTATTGAGTAAATCTGTTGGATTCCTCGCTGTCACCAAAACTCACATGAAGCTGCAGCTTCGGCCCCCTACTCAGGGAACATTTGACGTCACTGTCTATGCTAAAACAGCCAACACATCAGGCGACTACCCCGAGGTCTGCAACTTTCTCATGGACTGTCCCAGGCCTTCATCTCTAGAAAGCTTCCCGGAGAACCCTTCCAAGTCTTGGGGCCTGGGGCAGAATGCCCAGAGCATGGGGCTCAAGCCATGCCAGTATGAGGCTGAGATCGTGCTGGACTCTGGATCGTTTGAGATGGTGCTACCGACCACCAGACCTTTGATGATACTATGCCGACTCTACCACAAGAACCTGGATGAATCACAAGCCAAGAGGTGCATAACTACACAAAGTGAGCCAGACCAACTCAGCTGTCATGTCCTCTGCCCTTATATAGGTTATTACCGCCTAGCTGTCTTTGTGAAGGACTGTGAGAGTGATAGTACAACATACAACCCTGCCGGCAACTTTCTACTGCAATGCACAGGTGGTGCTCTCATCAGCATCAATAAGCTCTTCCCACCTGACCTAAGTGATAACTGTGGGCCTGGGAACTCAACACTCAAAGTTGGTCTCATCGATTTCAGTCACACCAGGGCCATCATAAACACACAGAAGGGGCAGTGCAACATCACGTTTCGTAACCAGAATGGCTTGAAACTTTCAGCTAAACTGTCCAGGGAGGAGCGCCAGGAACCCAAATACCCTCTTTCCCGATACGTCTTCCTCTCCTGTGATGAGCAAGAGGTCACCATGAGCATAGCTCTGCCAGGGGCAGGCATCTACAGGCTTAGTCTGTTTGGTGGCTCAGAAAACGAAACCAACCTGTCACACATATGTGACTATGTGATGCAGAGTCACTGGGAAGGCAGCTGGCCTCCATTCCCCGAAAGCTACTGCCATCTGGAACAAAGGCTGTGTTCTATATGAGCCCCGCACAGGCCTACTGGAGCCAATGTCCAAGGTGCGCTTCTGTGTGAAAGTCCCCAGGGCGAAGAAAGTGTGTGTAATAGGACAGAGCCACACCGAGCTGACTCTGAATCAAACGAGTCAAATGTGGGAAGGTGATGTGCTCACGGGCACAGTTCCACATCTCAAACTTGCCGCCAGTTTACCAGGCAAAGCAAACGGGATGTTGGACATCTTCCTGCAGTATGATGTCGTGAAGACACCAAATGGGATGAGATGAAAAGTTGTACTAACTGTCTATCTGTCAGCTTGCCAAATTATTTACCCATTAATATTTTTACAATTTGCCTGCCACTGTGACTGAGCACTTTGCAGTATATCGGATTGTTTTTCTAGCTTTGCTGGCCACTGTCATTCAATAAAATGCTTCATAGCATATACTTAAAATTTCGATATGGCTAGTTGCACATTGTCTCTTGTAGTTTTGCCGTGCCATTGCCACATGTTATTTTCAGTAAGAGAGAGGTGGATGAGGGCCCAGTCTGTCTTCACTGCTTAGGCCTTAGGGCTGCCTCGTTACACCGCTGTTCCTCTGTGCACTTCCACCACTCTCCTGTATAACTAATGTGTAAACAGTGCTACCTGCTCGCTCCAACCTCTGCGCTGGTACAGTGAACAACAGGAGTGCTCATACGTACATGGCCTCAGGCAGCAAGGGACATGTTCAGCTGCGGCAGCACCGCTCTGTGTATATGGCTGCTCACGCGTGTCCGTGGCCCTGTGCAAGGCCCTCACACCCTCTCAAACACACAGTGCTTGCTATTTATACCTCCCTGCAGAATGGCAAACATTTGCATAGCTGCTGATACACGGACACAAACACCACTCAGCAATTTCAGAGTGCTATGGACCCATAGGTGTATGTTTGCACTTTGAACTGTGTGCAGTGAATGAACATGCAATGTGAATGTGAACACTTCAGTGTATTGCTGTGGTGTATTATATAGACAGAAATATTTTAAAGTAACAACTGTGTAACATACGGTATGTATCCAAATTCCCAAGCTGTTGTCTAACTATTTAATGGTGCATGAAAGGTTTGGTTAAAAAGGTTTGGTTTGGAAAAGTCTGAGGGGCTGCAGAAGAAATATCAGACATGTACAGGCAGTTATGTGCAATACAAAAAAATTAACCAGATGATTAAAAAACTTTTTAACTTGCAGTGTAAATCTATAGTGTTTTCTATGTTGATTTGTGATATGAAATAGTCTAATACCCCTTCATATTTCATATTTAAACTATGAAAAATAAATTGAAATAATGCAAAAGTTGTGGCTATATTACTTATATTTCCCTAGATTTATGCATTTAGCATCTTTATTTGTGATCTTACTTGAACTGACAGTTATCACCTGAAAGCTACCACATATTAGCACACCACATGTAAACACATCGTATGACACGTGACTCAAGTCTGTGAACCTTGTTTCAAGACCTCCATTTATATGTTGCTTGTTGTACATACTCACAGACTGCAGTTGACACTGAAAACACTTTGTTGTCTTTGTAATTGCTTTTTTTTTGGTGGGGGACGGGGTGTATTTTGTCACTCCAGACAGTTCCTGTTGTTGTACTTCAGTGCTGTTTACTCGTAAATTTGTTGTGCTGAGAGGCAGAGCCTTGGGGAGATATTATACTCCTGCTGGATTTTCTTTTTGTCACTATTTATATTTATGTGTTTGTATGTGCTTTTGTGTGGATGCAACTCTTTGCTGTCCCAGATGAGTGTAAAACTCAACAGAAAGAGCACAAAACTGTCTGCTCGGGTAAGAAAAAAAGATTGTATTTTCTTTTTCTAATCACAGATAACTTTGCCCTATCATTGTCCTCTTCAGGTATGGGTGCAATTTCTCATAGTTGTCAAATTCACCAGTAAAACAAATGGGAAAACAAAATGGCCAGCAAAGCCAACAGATGCGGTTTAGATGCCTTGACCGCAGTGCTGATGGTAGCTTGGATAGAAAACTCCCCCACATCTAATCATGGGAAAAACGAAATGCATGACTTCTTCATTTCCAGGCAATCACATGGTGTTTGACAGAAGTGTTGTGGCCTCATCCGTATTGAGTGGGATGAAATGATTAGTAAATGTATGTATAAATCACCACAATGAAGGCCCCCCCACACCCTCTCTCTCTCTCTCTCTCTCTCTCTCTCTCTTACTTCACTCTCATTTTATACACATGATGGGCCTCCACAACATACACTGTCAGCCACAATTGATTTTCATTTCCTAATTTCAAGCAAGCCACAATAACGTTTATCACTAAGCTCAGCGTGCTGTAATTACGCTTGCAAATCTGAAATTGGAAGCCACTGTGAATGGACTATTAAATCAGTTATCCCTCAAGCACACAACCTGGGAGATGTGAAGAATCGCAGGATGTCTGGAGGAGTGAAAAATGAAGACGCTCTGCCTCAGCGTGTCGAAATTCACAGGTAACACAGTACTCCCACCGGAGAGACACATTGTGGAATGTTCCAGAAAACAAATGAAACTGGATCACTGCACAGTATGCGATTGACTCTCCACTTGAGAGCGTATTGAAGTTCTGAGTTTCGAGTTTCTTTCTTTCTTTTTTTTTTTTTTTTTTCAGGGCTTCCCCATAGACTGCTGAGTTCAAAGAAAACAGCTTATGATCTTAGCACAGCACTGAGATGGATGGAGTCTGAGTGAATATGGTTTGCCTTGTATGTATGGCAGCACATTGTAAACATCCTCAGGGCAACACACAGGGAAGCAAATAGACCTTCATTGGTTCACAAAGCATACAAAGACATTTAGATAGAGGCAGCAGATTTCACATTCACAACAGTCAACATGAATTTGCTAATTTTTTGACAAAGCTTTGCTTTTACATAAACAAACACACACACACACACACACACACACACACACACACACACACACACACACGCTTTCATGCAGAGAAGGCAGAGAAAACTTGGAACAACATCAACAAGGAACCTTGCATAATGTGATATGTGCCAAATGTGTTTGGACAGATACAACCACAAAGTTGCTGATGAGGTTTATAAATAGCCGTGACCCCTGCTAGGGCACATAGATTAGGCAGCCACCCTCTTACAGTTGGTGAGTGAGGATTACCCAGCCTTACTCTCACAGTGAGATGACTGCTGGCCCATACTGCAAGTTTACTCCACGCTATCCCATCCTCGCATGGGCAGCTCTGGCCCTGTCTGTGCTGTTTCAGAGATATCAATCCCAGGTTCAGAAAGTAAAAAATCCTGCTACGTTCTCCTTCTAACACAGGTGACTTCACTGAGTAGCTGACCTACCTGTCTTGAGTGCTCGTTACGGTCAGCTAATTCAGAGCTGGATGAAATTTGTGGCAGGAGTTTTTACTTTCTAAACCCGGGATTGACACCTCTGTGCTGTTTACAGACTGTGTTGATCAGTGGGAAGGAGAGTAATGCACAAGAGGAAGGTTGCAAAATGAGATGTAACCTTATTCCAAAGGGTTTTTGTCGAGAATGATTTTTATATGAGCTGACTCTGGGATGAGTGAATCACTGGATTATTGGGATAAGATTTTTTTCAATCAGTTACAGTAACCTATGGTGATACTGTAATCAGTAATTCATTAATAACAGACAGACCAAAGACACATGTTAACAGTGATCCAACACAGCAGGAATATAAAGCAAAAGAATACAAATGAAAGAAAGAAATAAGGATGAAAAAGAAAGAAAAAAAGCTTTTAATAAGTCTGAATGGTTCAGCCAAGGGCATCAGAGAGACATACGAGATATCTCACGTCATGTTTTACACAATCTGGAGGTTTGTGGGGGTGTCACAACAACAGTTCCCTCCAGCGCAGTGCCCTGAGTGCAGAGAGGCCATTTCTCTGATGTGATGTGATGTGCCTGGCTGGTGAAAGGCCAGAGCGGGCTCCTTGAGAGCATGGGGTGTGAAAGCTGCTTTCTCTTTTTGAACGCTCTTATCAAAGGGGTGTCTGGGAACAGGGCCCAGCAGTAACAGCCAGAGGCATATACATCACCTCCAACTATGACAGTAAGCACAAAGCCAACACAGCCTCAAGGGAGAGTCAAACATCGGGTATATATACACCCAGAAAAGTACAAAAAAGGCATTTGTGTGAAATGTGAAATATACCATATATTTTATGTCAGTTTTTATCGTATTTTTACTGCACCTTTCACTGCTCTTTACGGTTGGTTGAAAGTAGGCTGGGACTAAAATGCATCCTGCGTATGTCATAAGAATATGTTTAGCATAGTATCGCATCACATGGGCACTTCAAACCAGGAAACCCCTACAGCATCTGAGAACAGAAAGTACTGCCTATATTTTCGACATTTATATTCACTCAAAGTTTAAAAAGAGTGATTGCTAACAACTCTTTCTTTGTTTGATAAACAAATTATTTTGACTAAGTCTTTAAGCAACATATGGCAAGTTTCATTATGTACTCACAAGTGCACGGCATAGATGTTGCGTGCACAACCCCGTACTGCTGCCCCTGTCACACAGAGCTCCTGATGTTGAGCAAAGGCAGACACACACACAAGTGATGCGTGAAACGTGTAAAAACGAACACAGGGCCAAGTGGCTTGCTGTCAAGCAGAGCAGGGGCAAGAGAGGGGCTGCCGGTAAGTATGCTTGTTCACCTGTCATGCGTGACAGTGACAGTAACCATTTGGCCTGTTCTGTCAGAGCGTTTGTCCCTGCAGCCCCCCAGTACAGTATATTCATTGAAAAACAGACGTATTTACAAACAAGAGAGTCCCTCCCAATGTCACTATGTACTCAGTTTCCATAGCAATGGTATTAAACTTACTATAACCCTCCCTTCAGAGAGATTGGTTGGAGCAAAACAAAAGAGAGAAAGGGAGAGAGAGCCAATGAAAGAATGCCGCCAGAGCCTATAGAGCAGCAAATCACGAACTGAGGATCCAATTATATGTTTTCAAGGGTAGAGGTGAGAGAGAGAGAGAGAGAGAGAGAGAGTAGAGAGAGAGAGAGAGAGAGATGGAGAGAGAGAGAGAGGAGAGAGAGAGAGAGAGAGAGAGAGCGAAGAGACCATACACTTGTGACCTAAGCATGTTCTAAAATGTCATCATGGACCCATACTGGAGGGTTGATCCACAGGGTCCTTCACCCTGCTCTGAACTCTAAAGTAACACATCTGATGAAAAGACAGTGGGAGATGTGAGATGAATGGCCTTTTAAATAAAGCTGCATATAAGCTAAACCGAACCAAGTCTACCAACACAGACTGGGTTGAGTCTGGATGGGGAAAAGAGTCTTGATATGTCTGCACATGTTAAGAACTTTGAGTTACCAGTGTGTATGAGCTGTGGTATATGAACCAGCCTGCCTTCAACTGCCTTGACTTGGTTTGCTTTTCGTAGCTGTGTATCATGAAGTACAGACAGGTATAGGTGGAAAAAAAAAAAAAATCAGAACATACCCAAATGCAAATTTGTGTTGACTGTTGTGAATGTGAAATGCCCAAGGGATTGGTCCATCAAAGGGAGGCACAAGCCGGTATAATATATCACAATTAAGTTCTATTTTTATTCTGTGTGAAAAATGGATGAGCTAATTATAAAAGCTATATGATAATGGAGGGACTTGGGCAGCAAGGAGACACTTCACCAACCAATGGATAAAATTAATTATTGGCCCCTTTTTTCTTCACATTCTGTACAGTACACAGTGTACACACCCTTATATTTACTGAAAACAGACAAAACCTGTACACTAACATAAGAAAGCATTAAACCAACTAAAATCCAACAAACTAATGTAAAAAATGGCAAACTAACAGATAAAAAGACTAAAAATTGAGATGATGGAAAAAAGAGCATTCTAGGTGGGTCATCATTAACACAGATAAAGGCTGGTGATTGGTTGAAAGTAATTGATTAATAGGTAAAGTAGCATACAAGTCTTTTTTGGTCAAATTTGCTCTAAAGCATCTGGCACACTGCATGAAAGGCACACTGTACTGACACCGTATGATGGAACTGGGTCAGGTAAGGTTGGATGGTTCAGGGAAAGATCATTGAACACCTGCATGTCTGACACACAGGTGGCAGGTGGTAGAGTGGCAGGGTAGAAGCAGAGGTGACGTACGTGCATGGGTGCACACGATGGCCAAGGGTTTGTGGATGAGGACTGTGGTGTGGGGAAGGAGGAGGAGGATTGATTTGGGTCAAGGGCTTACCAATCCTGTCCGTGACCTGTCTCCCACTGTGGACCTACCCCTCCTCTCGGCATTGATCTGGCTTTTAGCCTGGGTTGGTGTTCAAAAACACTTCCAGCACGAGTCAGGGAGTTCAGCATGCCCCACCAATGAGCTAAGTTTAAACTTCCTGGCCAGCACAACCTCTCCTGTATGTGTTTTTTACTAGCAGCAGTACCAACAGCCAAAAAGGTCAAGCCGCTTCGAAGAACTCGGGAGCTGGGACAATCAGTCACTTGGGATTTTGCACACGGCTGTGTAACTATTATCCTACACCTGCAGGCTGGTTCACGGCAGCCGGTGTGAGAACATTTGGACACGCGCTTGGACTGTGAGCTGGGGCATGAGCAGGCACGGGGGACGCTGCTTTTTTTTCTTTTCTCCAGCTCAGTGTAGCTGTGCTAATGATGTAACCAGGGACAATCTTTGGGAACAACTGTCTCAAATCAGGTCACAAAGAATGGCTCAGCATGTGTGGCATTATTGAAAAAAAGTGCGCACCATGGAGGCCGATTAAGTCTGTATTTCTAGTACAGAGCGTTATCATCAGTAAATGGAATCATATGCAGATAGCAGTAGTTGATCTCTGGAAGTGTAGTTTTCAGGCCAAAACGTTTTTTTCCTACTGAAAAATAATTTTGCCTTTAGAGTACAATGGGTCAAGACTGCTTGATAATTTTATGGTCTTTGTCATGGAGGCTGAGAGCCCTCATGCTGTGGATCTTAATTGGGCAAGGGATACATTTTAGGCAGTTGCAATAAGAAAATGAAATGGTAGTCATGTAGAATTGTAGAATGTAGATTGTTTCAACAAAGTCTAACAAAGTTTTTTTTTTTTTTTTAAAAAAGGTCTATCTAGTATGTGTATTATCTATACAGAACTTTTTAAAAAAGTAATAATGAAACTAGAGCTCAGCTCTGTGCCCACCTAAAAAGTTTGGCATGCACAACGTCCCTGATCTGTGAAGGGTGACAGCACTTTCATTTTTATTTTCCTGACAGCCCTTTATAGTCCAAAACATTTCTCTTCCAAAATGTAGGTGAAAGTTCGAAAAAGTATAATTCAAAAAGTTTTTGTGTCATAAAAACATCTGCAGCATCCTCTGACAGGGATTGATATTACTGTTAAAACACTGCGGTGCTTCAGGGTCATTAGAGCGCTTGTTGCTCTACGTGTACTTGGTTCTCAGCTCAACAGAAAGACAAACACGGCTGGCAGCAGGGAGCAGAAAGGGAGCTGTACTGAACTGAGTCTTTTGTGGCACCTCGGCGGGGAGGAGGAGGAGGAGGGGTGTTGGTGTTGGTGTTGGTGTTGGGTCGGGGTTAGTGAGGTCACCGAGTGCTGCAGTTTCACGTGGTCACTTTTTTCCTCAGTGGTACGCTGATAAGTATTGCATGTACCCTCTGTTCTTGCCCTCTCTTGATTTCTCTCTCTCTCTCTCTCTCTGTTGTCTATCACTGTCTTTCTCTTTCTCTTTCTCCCTCTCTCTCTGTCTCTGTGTCTCTCTCTTTCTTGCTCTATCTCTCTCAAGTCACCCCTCTCTCTCACTCTCTCTGTTGTCTATCACTGTCTTTCTCTTTCTCCCTCTCTCTCTGTCTCTGTGTCTCTCTCTTTCATGCTCTATCTCTCTCAAGTCACCCCTCTCTCTCTCTCTCTCTCTCTCTGTTGTCTATCACTGTCTTACTCTTTCTCCCTCTCTTTCTGTCTCTGTGTCTCTCTTCTTCATGCTCTATCTCACCCCTCTCTCACTTTCTCACTCTCTCTGTTGTCTATCACTGTCTTTCTCTTTCTCCCTCTCTCTCTGTCTCTGTGTCTCTCTCTCTTTCATGCTCTATCTCTCTCAAGTCACCCCTCTCTCTCACTCTCTCACTCTCTCTGTTGTCTATCACTGTCTTTCTCTTTCTCCCTCTCTCTCTGTCTCTGTGTCTCTCTCTTTCATGCTCTATCTCTCTCAAGTCACCCCTCTCTCTCTCTCTCTCTGTTGTCTATCACTGTCTTACTCTTTCTCCCTCTCTCTCTGTCTCTGTGTCTCTCTCCTTCATGCTCTATCTCACCCCTCTCTCACTTTCTCACTCTCTCTGTTGTCTATCACTGTCTTACTCTTTCTCCCTCTCTCTGTCTCTGTCTCTCTCTCTTTCATGCTCTATCTCTCTCAAGTCACCCCCCCCCTCTCTCTCTCTCTCTCTCTCTGTTGTCTATCACTGTCTTTCTCTTTCTCCCTCTCCCTCTCCCTCTGTCTCTCTCTCTTTCATGCTCTATCTCTCTCGTCACCCCTCTCCCTGTCTCTGTATCTCTCTCTTCCATGCTCTATCTCTGTCTCTTTCCCCTTAATTCACCCCTCACCCTCTTCTGTGGAGGTGCATGCTGGGTCTCTGGAGGTGCATGCTGGGTCTCTGGAGTACTCTGGCCGCTGGCGCGGGCTGGGCCTTGCACGGGAGCTGGCAGGAGCCCTCGTGACGCTGCTGTCCAACCTCTCAAGGGCCACAATGGCCAGCCGCGGATCTGGATAGTACTCATCAGTCCCATGTTTTAGGAACTATATATAACTATGCATGAGCCTCAGGCAGATCGGTTACATAATGTCTCTTTCATCGGTTAACCCTTTGTGATTCTTTTTTAGAGTGACTCTTGCCAGCAACTGTGATTGTTTTAACCAGTGGTGGTGGAAGGAAAATGTATCATGGAAAAGGTATAAAGGAAAATGTATCAGGAATATACCTATATATTATTTATCGGAAAAGCAATGGTAAAAAAAAAAACTTTGGCTTGAAAAGCCTGTTAATAAAATAGAATTTGACCTTTGACATTTTGCTTCAGTCATGACATTTCCCTCATATGAGTGTGCATGATTGCATAGCTGGTAAGGATTTCCTGTGTTTGACCAGAGGGTTGCCATGGTTGCAGTCACAGATAAAGTCTGTGTTTCTCACGTTTTTAAGGCAAATTATAATGTAAACGATGAAAGAGTGTATTGGAAAAGCTTAATCATATTTAATACATTATATTTTCAATTACAGATCTATTTCACAAACACTTGATAGAACCATCAGTCATACACCTCTGAATACATGATGACTATATTATCTGAGCAGTAGGGGGCAATGTTTCAACAAGCAATGACTAAACTGCACAGACACAGCCCTTCAAAAACTAATTTCTCATTTCAGTTAACATAAACACATACACATTCACACACACACACACACACACACACACACACACTCACACTCTCTCTCTCTCTCTCTCTCTCTCTCTCTCTCTCTTTCTCTCTGTCTCTCTCTCTCTGTCTCACCTCTACCCTTGAACACATATAATTGGATCCTCAGTTCGTGATTTGCTGCTCTATAGGCTCTGGCGGCATTCTTTCATTGGCTGTTATTTAGATGAATCATCAGAAGGTTAGGTTCCACATAGACATTCCCTCCAGTCCAGACACTTCTTTATACACTCCCCTCGCCCCACTTTTTTTTTATTACAGTTTTCCCTCAAATGCTAAAACTCAATTTCAGAAACCTCACACCATTTTCTCAAAACTGTACACAAACACAAACTCCAAAAGGATTTCCCATAACTCTTGACTCAAAACAGACTCAAAAAACTTTTATCTCCAAAACAGAAGCAACACAGTCAAAATTAGATCACAATGGAACAGTTAGTAAACACTACACCAAAAAAATGGAAAGCACAACATTCAAATTCACACAATGGAATCATTTATAATATTAGATTACTTGTTAAAATACTTCAAACAAAAATACATTATAGTAATAGAGTACAAATGAAAACTACATGTGCTGTATACACTGCTAACAAGAGATCACTGCGCTTAATCATGCATTTGGGCTGGGTCAGGCCATAGCACCTCATCCACATCACAAGCTTTGATGTCCCTTGCAAGGCAACAGGAAAATAACCCCTTGGCATGACGTATTCATCCTTGACACTGTTCCTCACCTGTGTCACCACAGCCCAACTCCATGGCCTCTAAGAGATTTCATAGATTGGGTTGACCTCTCAATCCTGCCTCCCTCGTCATCAGAATGTGATCTTTAATGGTGGCTCTAATTTGGTTAGAAATTACCACTCTCCCTTTTCCACTTGCTCTTCCTCTTCCTTGCCACCTGTCTTGCATGTACCCTCTCTGTCCTCTTTGTTTCTAATTGGTAGCCATTTTCAAGTTGCAACCTCCAACAATGTGGTTGCTCTCTTACTGTAACTGCCTAATATTGGTGTCAGCTTATTTGAAATGAAGCAAAATCAATTCTGACATCCTTAATTTATGATATTTATTTTTTATTTGTGGTTCAATTTTAAAAACAATGTTTACCATTTTGCATCATGTGTCAAACAATGCAAATGTGTTTTGAGAATGTGTTTAGATTGCAACGAGGAATCATTGAGTTTTGCAAATTGTGTTCTGCTGTGTGAAAATTGTTTAAGGTATTGACAAAAGAGTGAACATTTCTGTGAAATTGTTCGAGCAATTGAGAAAGTGGTTCAGCCAATAGGTTTTAGTGCTTTAACAACTGAGAAAAACTGTAATCACACAGTGCGGAGCAAGGCTGAGGTCCTTCACCACGAAAGAGTAAACAGTTCAGCTGTGTTTGGCTATCAGGGGACAGTGATCAAAATAGCAAAACGTGATCGAAAAACAGCTAGAGGCGTAGGATCATAGAACACCTCTCAGCAGTTAGATTTTTGTTTTTAATGCTTCATTGCTATAAGGTGATGACCCTGTCTGTGTTAACCACTCAAAAGAACTTTCCCCAGCAGGTAAGCTTAGTAAGTGGAGGCTTAATTGCTAATATCAGTGGTGTGATTGCATCTGAAGGACAACTCTGATTGTATTTTCTTCCATTTGATTGCTAATTGTGCCTAGCCACCAATTGAAAATGCACATAGTGCACTCAGAAAAGGCAACCTTGGGAAGAAAAAAAAAGATATATTTTTACTCCTGCTTGGCACAGGAACTTTGAAACGATTACTTAAAAATGTCTTTTGATGTAAAGTAAACACCTAAAGTGAGAACAGGGTACATAGATGTCAATATTAAAAGACTTTTGTATGCTTGAACAACAAGGATTCTGGGCCAATTGTGACCCTTTATATAAAAACCTTGGCACATTACATTTAACACTACGTGTCGAAGTAGGAACATGCTTCATTGCAACAATGCATTTTGAGTTTATTTTTGCCCACCAGAGTTGTGTTGGCTTTGGATTTTTTATTAGCAGTGGGCAGAAATCCAAGATCTGAGAGATATGCACACCATAAATCGATCTTTATCTGTGGTGTTTAAGTATGGCTATGTATGGCTATGAGGTTCCAACAAGAACAGAGGGAGACAGACAGGTGTCACAGAGATGCAGATGCTGTGGTCATGAGATAGACCAGTGGTCCCAAAGTGGGGGGCGTGCAGGGGGGGCGTGGAGGAGAGGGTTAAAACAGTGCTGTTGCACATAGACACTTTGAATAAATGCTTTTATATATAACCATTTTATTGGTTAGTATTCACTTATTTGTATGGTTATTGGTGTATTTGTACTGTTTCTGTGAATTTCAAAGTAAATTTTGGCAACATTAATAGACGAAAAAACTTGGTGCATGGCGGTGGCGAAAATATTCTTAGGTCCATAAGGGGGGCCCAGCAGAAAAGTTTGGGAACCACTGAGATAGACAGAAGGTGGAGGAGGGATAGAAACAGAGGGCTATATTTAGGCGGTGCAATCTCTCTGTGCATAGCACATTATCCTGAGCTCACCTGTTCCCATGACCAAGCTCGTCTTAGGTTTTTAAATTAGCTGCAATGAAAACGTTTTTTAATCCATGGATGACAAAAGCAGGATTCCCGTTGTTGATGTTCAGAAGGCCAAACGCATACTAAGCAGTGCTATAAGCTAGTTTGTGGAGGTGGGTATGCTGTGATCAGTCTTCCTTTGATCCCCACACAAAACCAGCGGCGCAGTTACACTATACAAACCTGTTGATTCATATCTTTGCATATGTTTTGATGATTATACCAAAATGAAAGAGTTTTAGGTGGTTATATAGTGTAATGTGCCACTGTGAAATGTGACAAAAATGAGAACCTGTTTTGCAAATATGGTTTATTGAGGGGTTTTTTTTTCGTCAAAAGGCCTGCAACAAAAAGAAGGGTTTCAGGTTTAATTGCATAAAGAGCAACTGACAAGTATGGCAAATTACTGTGAAAAGCCTCTAAGTGTGGCTTTTACAATTTAATTTCCTTTTTCTTTTCTTTTAACTGAAAAAGAATACATATGCTTTTTGGGGCAGTGGCAGCCATTTATGGGTCTAAATTGACCACTACCAGCACCACACAAAAGCACTCACTCTTCACTTTCAAGTGAGCTGTTGACATTCCTCGTCCCCCATTTTGCTGCACAAGATGACAACTGGGACCATTTCAATTAATAGCTACATAATGAAGGGTGGTGTGTGTGTGTGTGTGTGGAGGTTGGGGTACGTGGGGAGGTGTGTGTGTGTGTGTGTGTGTATGTGTGTGAGTATGTGTGTGCCTGTGTGTGGAGGTGGGGGGTACGTGGGGACGTATCGGGGTGTTTGCTGGTGGCTTACCACAGTTGATGGCGAGTGGCTTTTTAACCTCTTATCTCCGCATAATCTTCCTCGTCTCCAAACAGGGAGAGTTCTCAGCGAGAGGCGCGTGGAGTGGAGTGTTGCTATTTGCACTATTTATCGATTTCTTGAGTTTTATTCCCCCACTCGCTGGGCCCTACAGTAGGAGTGACCTTGGTGAGGCTTAACTGATGCGAACACCTCAGCAAAATGTAATGTAATGTATTTGAAAAACATGTGCTACCAGACTGAGAGGCTAATTATTTAACTTTTAATTGTGCTGCAGTACCGCTTACTTCATTCATTAAACTGATAACTTCTGGTTCTCTATCTATCTATCAGTTTTTCTATGAGTATGTCTATGTATGTATGTATGTATGTATGTATGTATGTATGTATGTATACATACAACATACATACATGTATGTACTGTATGTATGTATGTGTGTGTGTGTGTGTGTGTGTGTGTGTGTGTGTGTGTGTATGTATGTATGTATGTATGTATATGTATGTCTGTCTGTCTGTCTGTCTGTCTGTCTATCTATCTATCTATCTATCTATCTATCTGTCTAACAATTATCCTTTCTCTGTCCATTCCCGCATGCGAATGTCACCCTTGGGAGTCTTGCAGTCAAATTCAGTGCATGAGAGAGAGAAAGGGAGGAATTAATACCTGGATGTGTAGTTGGATTTTGATTGCTTAGTCTACTAATTTCCTTAATAGCTAAAAAAAAGAACATTCTGTGTGGGTTTGAAAGATATTTCATGCAGTGAATGATTACACCTCCCAAGAAATTTCATATTCCCAATGTTACTAAAACTCCTACCATCAGACTAGAACAAATGCATCTTCTAAGCATAACTGAGTTCAATTCAGGGACACAAACAAGAGGTAGATGTAATTAACAGAGACAGGTTATCCTGTGCAGCCAACCACGCACACATGACTTTGTCTCCTTACGACAGGAGTAAAAGTCTGCAGACAACCTGTTTACTGCACAGAGATTAGCACTGAATCCTGGCTAAGGCTAGCGGTGCAGCAACAAGGCTGGCAATTGATCCCCCTCATTCACACCTTTGTGTACTATTCAATCTGTCCTGTCACCTCAGCTTTCACTTTCATGAGGTGTCGGATCAGCTGAGATATTTTCAACTGCATTCACTGGTTAATTGCTCCCATGCAAATTTAGATCCAACCCCCTATGTAGTAGTCTTCAAGTGGGTATTCTATGCTATGCCCCTTTACAAAGGACTTTCAATAGCTGCAACTGCACCTAGCAGAGGTATCATTTGTGTTAGAAGCATTGTTATGGCCTCAGATTAAAAAACACACATGACACATACACACACACACACACACACACACACACACACACACACACACACACACACACACACACATACACAATACACACACTGGCTGATTTGTGTATGAAAAGAATTATTCAGCCAGGACTCTTATGGTCAACATAATTTTCTCACATTATTTCTGTGCAACATCAGCGGGAGTGAAAGAGCAAAAAGACCCACCACTCCTCTCTATTCAGAAGCAAGAAGAAATGCAAATGGATACACTTCAGGAAGCACGCTATGGTGTAAGGAGTATAAAAACAATACAAAGGCAAGGGTCAAACAAACATTTGACAAGGAAATTGCATCACAAAGGGAATAATCGCTGCAACGACACAAACATCAGAAATTAATTTAACCCCATCCTTTAACACACACACACACACACACACACACACACACACACACACACACACACACACACACACACACACACACACACACACACACACACACACACACACACACACCAACATTGCTTTATTACAGTCTGGGCCTTGTGTAAGCAAACATGAGCACACACACACACTCTGATCTGTTTTCATTTTCTGTTTATCTTGAGTAAAAGCATACAAACTCTTACACATGTACACACAGAGAGACAGGACAGATAGAATTGCTTATAATACCTTTAAAAGCATATATATCTCTTTCTCTTCCACATACTACCACACACACACACACACACACACACACACACACACACACACACACACACACACACACACACACACATATATAAAATTACTGAGTTTACAACACAGATGTTCAAATAGTTAGGTAATCGTATTGGTTCCAGAACATTTCCCTTCCTAAATCCATGTGTTGTTCTTGTTTTGGTTGTCACAGGGTGGGTTTTTAATGCCCATTGTCAGCAGTGAGGGGATTGAGCCGAGGCTCCAAAAAGCATCTAGTTTTCCCTGGTGAACCAACTTTCACAAGGACTTCTCTCCAACATAAGACACTGTTGTATTGTGCAGACATCACACTGCCCTCGGGACCCCCTCAGAAAATGATTTTGACGACCGGCATAATTTTTGAAATGAAATTGAGAGGTAGGGATTTTTTTGGCATTGTGAAGTGGAATGTGCTGCAAAGAGGTGCCTTTGAGTTGGGTTTAGTTTGGCACATACTGTGAGCGCAATTGGGCACCTTTCTTGATGGCACCCATTCCCTCTTACAATGGTGAACTGTTTTTCAGAGCTAAATTGACCTTGTGAAATCTTTGGGTCAGCAACTACTTCAGTAAAAGTAATTGCCTTAGTGGTCTCATCTGCACATAAAATCAGTTGTTTTGTTTGTCACAATGCTTCAAAACATAATGTGTTTGCTTGAGTTATCAGTTCACTCAAACTGATCCCCTGTTCAACAGAGTTCTGTGGCCATCTTCAAAATATGACTGTGTACTTCAAAGACATTTGAAAACATGATTATTGCCAATTTTGTAGGTACTTTTTATATCTTCCGAGTCTGGGGGGGTGGGGGGGGAGTAGTCCTCGGTCTGAAAAACTTTGAGAAACACTGTTGTAAACTGCCACAGAAAAAAGGGTGAACATCTTAGCAATTAAGCTTTAAACAGTTTACTTTGATTCTGACACGGCAACACAGCACTCAGAACATCTTACTTCCAACAATATGCATGCACAACTGATGACTGGCTTTGACCCATCTTATTGTGTTTACTTTGTTTGTACTTTAGTTAGTTTCTCTCAGTTGCTTTGGTACACTTCCCAGATCAGTATTAAAATTCTTAAAACTACTTGTTCAATCTTCACATCATTGTGTCATTTGTGCACATCAAAAAGCAGTTTCTCATTTCTTTCAACAAGTTGCAAATGCTTTGGTACATCTATGCAAATATTTATGTACAATTCTCTGCTATTTCCTACATTATCAATTGCTTCATATTGATCAAAATGTATTATCATGTGTTTGTTAAATAGTCTCGCCCCACCACAACATTTACGAATTAGTTAATTGCATAAGTCTTTACATGCAACACACATGTGTTTTTTGTTTTTTTCTTTGTTCTATGCAGTGCTATCTTTGCTTTCTGTATCGCAATGACATGGTGTGTCAACAAATGACAGTACAAACAGTAATAGTGTAAATGTGAATCTTGTCCAATCTCTTGCAATTAATCTCCCACGTACACTAAGGTGTAACTTACAATTTACAGTAATTGTCATCAAAACTTCAGCCATAGTTTGCATCATAACATCCCTCTACAGTACACTGTTATGTTGACAACAGCACTGAGCAATTTGACTGTCTTATCTGTACACAATGATACAAGGTTTTGTCATTCTGATGGCACTGACATGTTCATTGACACAGATATATTTACTTTCGCAAGATAAACTAAGGATTGTGAGCAAGAGACTTGCTTTTACGTGTAATCCATGATGTTTCAAAAAACTGTAATAAAAACATTTTGTAAAAAATCCAACCTCTCGCCTCCTTTTTGTCTTGCAGCTTTGGCTCAGGGTCGTAACACGAGTCAAAATATATATTAAGTGGGGAATGAGGATACAAGACAACATGGGAGTTTATAAGATCAGAAAAGTTCAACTTGGAAAAACCTGGGAAACAGCTAATTCAGCTATGTTTTTAACCCATCCTTATAAGAGACCTTATAAACCATCAGCTGGAGCTTAGAAGTCTAGATGAAAGAAACCAAAGAGGTCTTACAGGGAGAATCAAAGCAGGTCACGGATGCGGTTTGCTCTCAGCAGATCACTGCTAGGCATGGACACGTCATCCGTCTCAGCAGTCCATTTTGACATAAAGAATAACAAGTGATGGAGAGAATGTTATTTGACATCACTGTAGTACAGTTTTTCTTGATTGCGTTGATGCAGCAGTCAACTCAAACAGCTAACACACAGGACTAAACAGTGCTTTGGTGGCCAAAATGACAGGTTTCGTTTGCAAAAAGCTCTAACTGTGCCAAAATGTTTAAAATATACAACAAAAGCAAACTTTGCTTTCAAACAACATAATTTGCAAACACATGTATGAACTCTTCCAATCAGTCATTACACAATGAACAACAAAATACAACACTCAGTGTGAATGAGTGCACAGTATGAATGAGTTCACAGTGTGAATGAGTGCGCAATTGCTTGTCATTGTAGCCTATTACTTAGATTTCATACCAGTGTCATTTGTTGTCTTTTTAGATAGGCTGTGTCAAATGTGCCTTCTTGCCAAGACTTGGATCCAGAATCAGAAATGCTTTGATGCAAGTTTATTGATTCCCCTATTGAGAAGGAGTGTCAAACAGGTGCTTCAGTGATTTCATACTGATGTACATAGTTTCTAATAGGAATAGATGGTTTCTGCTTGGTCATCACAGCTAAAACAATGGAGCTTGAACTGCTTGAATGACATCCATGTTAACTGTTTTGCAAAAGGGTTGGGAAAATGTGTCAATACAATGAGAAAGGGTTAACACTTTTGCAAGAAGTATCTTCTGCTCTGCTTAGATGATGAAAACTGAGTAGATCCCAGTTTCTTTAAACAGGTCAAAGCAATCAAGAAGCATGTACCATGAAACCTGTAACATGGATGAACTATTCTGTGTAGGGCATTGTCTTATGCTATTATATATGTTTTATATATTATACAACCCTTACTCAGCTATGTCCAAAGTAACTTGTGGTAGTCAGCAATGTAGCTTATTCAAGAGTACCTCGGCCATGGAAAAGATTGCAGGAGAGCCATGGTCATTAACTCCCCCATCCACTTTTTTGGTACAGGAATCGAACCTATGACCCTCAACTTACAAGACCAACTCCTTAAACATTAGGCCAGAGCAGCTATGTTCTTTTAGTCTTTGAACCATGCTGCATCCAGAAAGAAAAAGAAAGAAAAGTATCACACATATTGAAGAAGCTACACTAATGGAAAGTACTAATGATGACACACATTGAGGAAGATTCACTAATGGAAAGGCTAATGTTACGATGTGCTCTATTTCACCACTTTTGCCATTGTTCAGTGACAACTGACGAACATCTTTCCCCACATCTTTTAGTGAGTGACTTTTCCTCTTCATGGGAATAATTAGCAATTACCAAAATTTTCAGCCAAGTGATTGAAACATTCTTTTTAAACATTGACAGTGACAGCATCCATGCTTGCTGAACCAAATTACCAAAATCTCTGACATGTATCATGTGAGGGTTAAATGACACACAGCAATTTGAAAAGCTAAAACTACAGGTAACAGTTTTACTAACTCTGACTATCAGCCTAGTATTGTATTATAACATGTACCTCTAAAAATGCTAAAATACCACAAACAACGTTCCTCTGTGAAGTCATTAAGATTGCAAAATAAAAAATGCACCCATATCAGTGCTATGCAAGGCATCTGATATAAATATTTCATTTAAAGAAGTATTACATGATGTAATCCACAGGATGTTTTTAAATACATTCACAACTGTGCTCTCCTGCATGCCGTGAGTGCTGTGCTTTTTGTGACATGTGAGCAGCTAGTTGTAAAAAGCACGTGAGAAACCAAAAGCACACTCACACATACCGTCTTGGCTCTTAACAAGTTAGTGCACAGGTGTAAGTAAGCAAGCAAGCAAGTAAGTAAGTGCAAAGAAAATTAAGTTGACATGTTCCATGAACTCCGGGCCTTGGCTTTATCGCAGTGTGTACATCAGTGAGGGAAAAATCGATCATAATTCTCTCTTGCAAACACGGGCTTTAGAAATAATAGAAGAGCAGCGTGCAGAGAGGCTGTGCCGAATACAGACACACTGGCTGGAACGGTCAACACCCAGGCAGGCCAGGCATGCGTGTTGCAGGTGTGGATCTGAGCCGTGCTGGGTTAAGGGTCTAGGATACTTCTGCTGGCTATGTAGCAGCTAGTTACAGCTGTAGTGTACGCACAATGAATGTTAAATTTTACGTTATTCTAGCAGCACTTTGGAAGCCGGCATGTGTCGGCAAAATATTTATTTTTATGTGCCATTTCAGCATTGAGTGCCCATGTACTCTGTTGTCCTTTGTATAACTGTAGCTTTATTTGTGTCACTTTAGATGAAAGTATCTGCTAAGTGTAATGTAATGCAGTAATGTAATGTACGTAGAGCACATGCACCAAACTAAAATCCTTTCAGTTGAACATTTTTCAAAAAATTTACCCCAGTGTTCTTCCACTGTTTTTTTTAGATGATATCATGACAAACTCTGGTTTAAAACATTTCCATAAAGCCTGACACAAGCTGGATAGTGTGCATGTTTCCAGTTAATAGCTATAGGCTATGCTTTGTCGGAAGCTTTTAGAAGCTGGGAACTGCAAAGGATCTTGGCTACACAGTGTCGTGTGATCAAGACAACAGGATAACAAGTATGACGAGGGTACGCAACGCACACTGGCTTTGAATTGCTGCATGGCATGCACAAAAGTGTAGTAGAGCATTTATGCTTCCAGGTTCAGAAGGCATGATAAGATTCACCCTATACCCCAGGACCCAACCAGCCCTGCTCAATTGCTCTGTATTGATCACAGGCTGGGTTTTAAATTGTTTCCACGAGTGGACATTGGGACGATTAAAGCCACAGAGGAGGAAGCGGTACACTGCCCACTGCCACTGCCGGGGCCCGAAGGCAGGCTCGCTGTCTACCTGCTACAGCCGCCTGCGAGGAGAGGTACCAAAAAAGGTGTGTGTGTGTGTGTCTGTGTGTGTGTGTGTGTGTCTGTGTGCGTGTGTGTGTGTGTCTGTGTGTGTGTGTGTGTGTGTGTGTCTGTGTGTGTGTGTGTGTGTGTGTCTGTGTGTGTGTGTGTTTGTGTGTGTGTGTGTGTGTGTCTGTGTGTGTGTGTGTGTCTGTGTGTGTGTGTGTGTGTGTGTGTGTGTGTGTGCGTGTGTGTGTGTCTGTGTGTGTGTGTGTGTGTGTGTGTCTTTGTGTGTGTGTGTGTGCGTGCGTGTGTGTCTGTGTGTGTGTGTGTGTGTGTGTGTGGGGGAAAGGGGGGGGGGGCAGTGTGGGAGGAAGGGGGACTGAGTGAGAGGGGGGGTAGTAGGAAGGAAAGAAATGAGGTGACCTGGCTGGCTGACGTGCATAATTCAGGTGCAGCCAGCAGTTATTGCCACTCACTATTTCATCGCAAAGTAGAGGGAAAAAAATCCCAGTTTAAAAGCACACCACTTCACATTCCTTTATTTTAAATGCAAATGGTTATGCTTCTGGATTTAAACTGGTGGCTGTGAATATAACTTGCATTAAAATGGGTGGACCTGAAACTTTCATGTCATACCTCATTGATACTTTCACCTCTTGAGCTCAATACATACAGAATCAGATTTTTTTTTTAACTTGACACTAGCACAAAATGCCTAACTGGCACAATTTTGCAGGGGGAAAAAAAACACATTACCACTCGTTTTAGGGTCAACCAATTTCACAGGGATAGAAACATGAACATGTAGGAGGAGATTGCCACAGCATTATTCACTCTTAAAAATAATGTCCTTGAAGTACTTTATCCTATTCATTAAAATACATACCTGCATCAGAAGCAGCGAATGGATCAAAGCTCTTGTCCTTCTCCTGTTATTAACAACCCTGTGTCCATGGCAACGGATCTCTTAATGATGTCATAGCCTCAGACGCTGTGCTGCCCCTGGGGTTTGTGAGTTTTGAAGGGGGGGTACAAACTGTTCTTAAACTCTAAACTATCTTCTGCTGCTCCGAAGGACTAATTGCTCAGGGATTACTAGACACTAGAGATACATGCACTTAGATTGGGCAGAGAAGTACAAGGAGGTCCTTGATAATCAGTGGGCTTTAAGTTCTAGCCCTGACAGAGTGTGCAAAAACTGCATTTTTTAGCGATCCTCTCTTGCAGCTTCAGGCCATTCTTAAAAGCATCCCTGGCATAGTTAGACATGTTGGCCTTATATAAATAACATCGGTGTCAGTGATACATACGTCACATAAAAAAACATCAAATATGTTCGTTTGTATGAGAAAAAGTAGAAAATCTGTACAGCTCATAGTTCATCATTCTTGTTTATTTTGCAATGCAGTCTGGGTCGGTGATGTGAACTGGTTACTAGGATTTGCAATCTGTGTTGATGACACTCTGGGCTGTGTTTCCCGGAAGCATCGCAAGTCTATAAGTAGTTCATAACTTCACACGTAGTAACATTTTAGAGTTCATTATGAACCATTTCATCAAACCTTCGTAAAGTCACTTGTACATCTACATGTGGTCCAGAGTAATCGTAGGGTTAGGGTTAGGGCTGCTAAGAGCATCGTAAAACGGCTTCTCACTAGCAGCAGTCCACTGACACAACTGTGGGTCTGGAGCTAGTTAAACTTAACAGTAGGCTAAATTATAGCTTTTTAACAAACAATTGCTTTTTAAGATTATATGACTATCAGCAATTACTCTAAATTGCCTATACATATGTTGTGAACAAGCTTTAGATAAAGACAGAATTGTTACACATACATCTAAATGTATTTCTAGCCTATGCAGACTAAAAATGTATGACACGATGACTAACTGTATGGCTTAATTTACCTTTTGACACTGCTCAATCAGTCAAATCAATCAAAGACCAATGTCTTTGTTTCCTGGATGCATATACTTTCTTTATGTCTCCCTTGCCAACTGATGCCTTCAAGTACATACATCGTTATCAGGAAACGCAACCCTGGTTATTTACGGATATTTTGTGTATGACAACCATAGACAGTAGAAGAATTCTTGTCACAACCAACTCACGTCATTAACCCAGAATGCACTGTGACCTGAACATGAATAGCAAACTAACAAACTGAGCTGAATGGATTTTCTACCTTTTTCCATACAAAGAAACATATTTGAACATATTTTTTTTCATATGACGTATGTATAGCTGACACCAACATTAGTCATATAATGCCAGCATGTCTAACTAGCTGGGGATACTTTTTAAAAAGCCCCAGAAACACCATCTAGACACACCACAGACTTATCTATCAGCTGTCGTCTAGTTCAGTTTCAACGAGGGCCTACCACAGACAATAAAGGCTTCACAAAAACAGACGGCGAACACGGCAAATATGGCATGGCAGTGAGCATGAGCTTTATTTCCTATACAGCAGTGGTTGTCAAACTGGTGTAGGAGTACGCCTAGGGGTACTTGTCTCAATTCTGGGGGGGTTTGCAAAATAAATCTTTGAATGGGTTCTCAGCTTTTACCAGCATAAAGGTAAGGATCAGGTACAGACTATATGAAAAAGAGGAAAAAGAGATTTCCCGAGTACAATCCAATTGCCACTACATTGTTACATGTACCATATAATATGTAATCACATTTTGTTTATGCAGCCATAATTATGCTGCCTGTGGTGAAGTGGGTACTCAGTAGGATATAGATAGAGTGTGTAACCCCAGGGGGTGCACAGCATTTAAAAGTTTGAGAACCACTCATAAGGAATATCCATGACCCAAGAAAGGTAACAAAGGTTCCGTGGTACGTCTGACAGGAAATGTATATCAACAAGGAACACATCTTGAAATCTCTGTGTGTGAAATGAACCTTTAAATCACTGCCTAAAATAGTATGAAGTCTCTACGAGTGTTTAATTAAACCCATGTCTGCACAAGTACATATGGAGATTTTATATTCATTTTCAGTTCATTACCGTACCATTTTGTCTGAATTTATAGTCGTTCACATACTTAACAGATGATGTAGGAAGGCTCACTGTAATGTTATTTGAGGCCAGGCCGGAGGAAGAAAATAGAATTTGCTCTGGGTTATCATTTAAATGATAACTTTTTAAAATGACATTAAATACACCTCTAAATCAGGGCTTTTATATTCGGCTGAATTTAAGCAGACATCTTATCTACAACCTGTCCTTTTCTGGAAATTGAATTCTTGAGTATAACATAACTTTGTTTTTTTTTTCCCCAAAAGGTAAGGTGAAAACAAAACATAAAAAACACAATCATATGTTAGACTGGAGTTACGCCTCCTTATCACCATTAAATGTCAAACTAAATAGTACACTCAGGGCCGCGGTTCCACATAAATGTTCTGTGCTTTCTCTTGTGTGGATGCTGTTATTACTGTAAGACAGGCCTTCGGTAATAACATGGCACAACAGTGCAGTGAAGCCAAACACTGTGGGTCACACTGTGCCAGGTTTGTGTGTGTGGAAAAAACTACACTTTTCCGCTTGGTAGGAATATGAGGACAAGGAGTTATGTTTCTGTACGGCCTCTAGTTTTTGGGGGGGGGGGGGGGGTGTCAAGCAGAGAAGCTGCAAAGACACCCCTATGTGTTTCTAGCTTTTCTTCTTCTTGCTATTACTATTTTTCTGCCATAGAAATATATGGTAGCCCCAAGATAAAGTTCAGCAAGTTTCATATCAATACATTAACAAAGGTTGCATGACAAAGACAAAGTCAGGCCATTATCTGAGCTACGCTTTGACATTTTCTAGCCAAACATGAATTATGCAATGGAGATGTGGTTGGGAGGGTGCAAACTGACATTATCACACGTCTATGGGCATCTGCTTGGTCCCCTCATCGCTGTATACAGCTATATTATTAATTTTAATTCCCCAACTCCAAAGATTAAAAAGGGATATCATATTCAACATCATTAAGTTTTGTTTTGATATTGAGGCTTTGACTGGGTGATGACTAGATGAACTGTTTTGTTTTTATTGTTTCATTAAAGCTTCGATGAAGCACCTACAGCATACAGCAGCAAAGGTTTAATTCCAGTCAGCCAGATCAATCTTTTTTTTCCCAGGAGCTGGTCATGTTGTATGATTTATGTGCTGTGAGGTTTTTTTGTGAGATTAAACTATCTGCAACCCACTGAGATCCCGTAAAGCAGATCTTTATAAACATGATTTTTCATCTCCAAGCCCAGACATAAAATGTGGTTAGGCCAGTTGTTTTCAGACTAGTTTGATCCAACAAACTGCAGACATTTCTTAACCTCTGTCTGATTTATCCAGCAGCAAAGTGTTTACACTAACCCGCAGGGGCCAGAGCTGCCATTACTCCTTCTGTCTGTAATTATCTTCAATGACTGGCTAAAGCACTGTTGTTTTTGACAGAGAAACTGCACGCTTTCAGCAGGATCATTTTGTTCTCTGATTACATCAATCCATCTATACCCAGTTTTTTTTTTTTTTTTTTGGATAAATTACTGTTCCAAAAAGTTGAAGTGAGCAGTAAATGAACTGTCAGCTTTTATTGGCAGTGATCGAAAAATGAATTCAGCAACAAAACACAGAACAACCCATTCTTTTCTGCCTGCGGACACCACATCACATCACAAACAAGAACAGGGGTACATCCTGTCAGGTTCAGTGTGCCCTATGCATCCAACAGCCCTGATCACCATGTCAAAACCGCTGACAATCACAGCCGTTTACACCAATTACACAATTGGCAAAGTTGGCAATTGAGAAAGAGATGATTGAAGGTGAACCAAGTACAATTTTGTGTTGGTCCGTTTCCTTTTTTTTTTTTAAAAGAAGGATGGTTATTCCTGGAAAAAGAAATGAGCAGACACCAGACACATCTTTTTGAGAAGTAGAATGGATGGTCCAATCAACAAACTCCTGTCCTGTCCGGTCACTGGAACGGGGATACGAGGAGCATGTGGTGTTTCCAGTCCTCCGGAGTGCGTTTGGAAAGCTTTGAGTGCTGGCATGTGTCCACCTAGCCAAAATGAGTCTGGAGAGCCTCGTTGTTTACCTCCTTCCTACCCAAAGTCTTTATCATTCGCTATTGATCTGAAATGACCCTCCCCTCTGCTCCTCCTTCTCCTCCTCTGTCAAGTTGAACTGAGTGATATTAAATCTCCATTTCCTCAAGGGCCTCGTGTGAGCAGTTTTAGGAGATGCATGAGAAGCTTTATGTGGAGAGTTTTCTGCTCGGTTCCACCGTCCTCCATTGATTTCTGCTCTTCTGTCTGGGCTAGCTATATGGGCCTTAATAGAAACCTTTCTTTCTCTTTTACGCTTCCAAAGACAGTTCCCATGGACATAACTGATGATTTTTGGATGACCGTGAAAACAAGGAATATTCACATATATTCACATACTTTTTATCATGGCTATGTGACAGCATCATGTACTGTACATATTTACACCTTGATGCAAATGGCCTTCATATCCGCATTTTTCATCTTTAGGTATTTATTTATAGCTGTTTATATAAAGTGCCACTTTGCCATGATGTTGGTGTCCAAAAAACTCTTAGGGAGAGGTTTAGGATCAGTTTGTCCACAGGAACGAAATACAACACAATGACTTTGTCAGTGGCCCCTGTGGCCTGTCCTCTGCAGAAGGTTCTTTCAGGTTGATTTGTTTGTTTATCATTGTTTTGTTTTATAAAGCATCCAGGCCCATTGTGTAGAAATGTACCAGGCTTCCATGACCTCCTTCACTGGTTGTGGCACAGGAGGAGTACAAGAAGGCACCAGCCAAGGAGTCGGGGAGAGAAGGCTTTAGGGAGCGGGCCGGCAGACTTGGGCTGGGTGCTGGAGGGCCCCGTGGTGTCGCCCCAAAGTCTGTCATTCAGTGTGTCCTGGTGTAAAAAGAACAACAAACCGAAAAAAGGTGAAACCTAGATACTGTACACTACAAGGGCAGCAGAGTAGTGAAGAAGTAAGGACCAAAGGGTATGAATGACTCATATATATATGATTCACAGAGAAATTTGCTGAAATCCGGGGTCATTAAAGCAAGTACTCTCATGATGGTAGGACAGAAATGCACACAAAGCCATATTTCAATCAGAGACATGGCTGAGATGAAGGCCTAAGGACACAAATAGGTCTACTTACCATCAAGATGTTTTTCATGAGATTGAATGTTTCTGTACTACTCACACCTGGACACACTCCCCCTACCCACACACACACACACATGCACAAAAACACCACATTACCTGTGTGGGTATCAGTGGGCTTATTAAATCCTCTTCAGTCTCCATGGAAACAAACACAGCAGTGGTGGTGTAGTCTGGCCTGCTGGTGACGTGGCTTGGCTGTCCTGATTGTACTGGGGTCGGGGTGAGGCCCACCCCGCTCTCAAAAGTGAGCAGAGCATTTCCTGTTTGGGAAAGAGGCAAAATAAAAATCATGCCAGGTTCAGGGACATTGTGTTTTTTCTGCTCTGTGTGAGGGCATTTGGACTCTGGCTGTTTTTCCTAAAGTGCTGTCCCTGTTTGCCCCAGCGGCTGCTTTCTCTCTCTCTCTCTGTCTTTTTCTTTCCTGCTCTCTCCCATCTGTTCCTTTCCTCTCCCACACTGTCTCCCTCTGTCTCCCTCTCCCTCGCTTTGTGGGCTTTCTTACACCCCTCGCTCATTAGAAATCGCAACAAAAGAGTTCTGAGGTGGCATCGAGAGGCACCAACTCAGTATTCCTCTCAGTCGGTCACCAACCCCCACCACCACCACCACCACCCGCCTATCCCATCCCACCCTGCCCCCACCCCCACCCCCCAGTCTCCTTAGCACCAGGGCTGCACCTGCCTCTCAGCTCTGCGCTCTCATTGACCCACCGGCGGAGTCGCTGCGGACAAACACACGCCTTAGACTCGCTCAGTCCCTCCTTTGTTAGCCAGCGCCCGGATGAGCTGGCTGCCCAAGGTCTCACTCAGACAGCTAACACCCGCTCTCTCTCTCTCTCTCTCAGCATGCAAGGGAGACAGAGAGAGGGAGAGAGAGAGAGAGAGAGAGAGAGAGAGAGAGAGAGAGAGAGAGACAGAGACAGAGAGAGGGAGAGAGAGGCAGAGAGAGGGAGAGGGAGACAGAGAGAGAGAGAGACAGAAAGAGAGATAGAGAGAGAAGCAGAAAGAGATAGAGATAGAGAGAGAGAGAGGGAGAAAGGGGAGGAGAGTGGCAGTGAAAGTGAGAGAAAGTGATAGAGAGAGAGAAGGAGTAGAGGACGGAGGATGGAAGGGGGAGATGTCGGGGGAAGCTGTCTGTTCAAACATGTCGGAGTAAAACACTGTGACAAAAGTCAATAATAAGGATGATTCATTATTCATCACATAGAAAGGCCATCCAGAAGATTGGAGCACGGATGGAGAGCCATAAATCTGA